>OY759273.1:41673978-41769835 GCA_963662155.1 Lamellibrachia columna | reverse complement strand
TCTGTCTGTCTGTCTGTCTGTCTCTCTCTCTCTCTCTCTCTCTCTCTCTCTTCCATTACAATGTGGACATGCCAATATACAATAAGATACAACGGATAATAACAGTCTTGTATGCAAACATTCTATTATTAAAACGGTGTGGTGGACTCTTGTATACAGCCTCTGTTTTAATAATAATAATATGTATATTTTTGTTGCACAGTAAATTGCTTTTATCTATTTTAAGTTTTTTATTTTAATTGTTCATAATAATAATAATATATATATATATATATATATATATATATATATATATATATATATATATATATATATATATATATCCTCTTTGCACCCTAGTATATATATATATATATATATATATATATATATATATATATATATATATATATATATATATATATATATATATATATATATATATATATATATATATATATATATATATATATATATATATATATATATGGAGAGAGAGCATGCTAGCAGATGGCATGGTACAAACGATAACAACGTAGAGGTACCAATAGCGAGCTACTGACAATGGCGTGATGCCAACAATATCGAAGTACCAAATATGGCATAATGATAACAATAGCCGAAAACCTCGGATGGCGAGGTACCAACGAACTACCTATCAATATAAAGGCATATTTGCGTTATATGTAGACACCTGGTATGGGAATGAATTTCGTTACTGGACGCTATATGACGCGTCGTATTTATATGGCTGTCTTTCACCAGGTGGTTGTAAAAAATACCGTTGCACATATTGCCTATAGCCAGTCATAGATAGCAATCGAGACTACAATGTGTAATATAGCATATTCTGCTATGCCTATAATTCATTCGAATGAAAATATTCAGACATACAGCAGCGTTAAGTAATATTTTTGTTTCTGGTTACACATTATACGTTCGCATGAATTTCACAAACACACGAAGATATTCTGGACACAAGTGCTTTAAAACAAGAGTTCAACCCGATACCGATTTATCGAAAAGTTCATTCCGAAACTCTACTCAATCGCCAGATCAACAGTAGTATTAATCGGAGTCGAACGGAGACATGGACAGTAGACCCTATGCTGTCTACTGCGCATATAAAGACCAGGAATTACTTCGCCTCCTGTTGTTTCAGTAAAACTGCCCGCGGCGAAATGACCACAGCCGATGACCAGAACCGGTGGTACACCCTACCCGAAGGATACGAAGCTAGAATGTAATGTGAAGTCTGCCTTGATTATCGCCGTAATACCATCTGATGTTGCTGAGTAATGGGAAACTACACCTGAAGCTACAATGACAGTGTTTACGAGAAAACGCACGCAATCCGTTACAGACAACATTCACTTGCACACGCCCATGCACGAACATCACGTATTACCATATAAACGCAAACATTAGCAAATCCGTGAATACGAATCCCTATGAAAGATTGGAACAAAAATAGCTAATTTATTTCCCCGTGCTTCCGAATGACGACATGTCAAGGCCGAGATTTTAAATGATGTTGTATGACTGGGCAACGACAGTTGACACAGTTAATGAGATATCACAAAACACAAAGTGCAGCTAATTCGTACCAGTACAACTCTAGGACGGCAGAACCATTAGAACCTACTTTATCATTATTAGTGTTGAAAGTTCCCCTCATCTACGTTATAGAGGAACATGTCTAGATGTGCGTGAGCGGACAAAAGCCCCATAGACAAAATCCCACAATCCAAATACCTACTAATTAATGTGCATAATTTGTCACACTACCGTGACACATACAAAATCTTGCCTATGTGCTTCGGACATTGTATTCGTTGGAGTGAACTGGGATTTTCTGCTCAATCAAACCAATGAAGAACGTTTATTCAGACATATCAGCATGTAATAAAATGTTATGCGCGCGTGCGTGCGTGCGTGCGTGTGTGTGTGTTTGTGTATGTGCGTGCGTGCGTGCGTGCGTGCGTGCGTGCGTGCGTGTGTGTGTGTGTGTGTGAAAGGCTTGAAAGTTGTAACATTGAATCACTATACATAATATGGTAATTTTCCCTCAAGTTTACAATTCTAAACATGTCTTCATCAAACTGATTTAATAAATGTATAAAAACAAATAAAAGAACAAGCATGATATTATACATTACTATGGAACTATAATAACCATTACATGTCTACGCATCTACTTAACATACCTTCCTAATAACTGACTCTTATTATTAGTTATATCAGTTATAGCAACATTCCCAGAAGAATCATATTGAATATGGTTAATGATATATCAATAAAAAGTTATGACGTATAATAACACATTAATAATTAATTAATATTTGAGGGTAGATCGAAATGGATGTTCATTTTGAAGCGTAAGACGAACAATCAATTCAATGAACATACTACATCTTCTGTCTGTAATAACTCTAGCTTTCTCTTAGCTGAATGTGATAATACCTAATGGACCATAATATAATTTGAATACATTTTGTTCGGAGGGGGTACCCTTTCAGGCACTTCCTCAAGGTTTTGAAAAGGGGGTTCGGGCGTACACAATCAGTCGGGGATTTCTTGAACGATTTCAGAAAATGTTTGCAGCTACAAAGAACAACTCTCAAAAAGTAAAACCGAACCCCTCTATGAACGTTCATGCCTTTGTAACATACGTAGCTTTGAACATATGATTGAAAACATGCATCGACGCGTCAGACTTGACAGGAGTGTTTGTCTACCGCAAAATAGGCATCTTAATTCATGTGTTATAAAGCAAAACATTCATACTATTTCAAAAGACGTGTATGATACATGGACTTAGCAAAAACCAAAAAAAATAGCATCGATACATTCTGAACTTCCTCTATGATATCTGGTTACTAAAGTGTCTCTCAAAATAGCAACACCATATATATTCATTCACCTTCCAGCCTGCGGGCGTAATTTAATGACATATAAGAATGCGTAGAGCAAGAATGTGTAGAACAAGAATGTTTAGGCTAAGAATGTGTAGAACAAGAATGTTTAGGCTAAGAATGTGTAGAACAAGAATGTTTAGGCTAAGAATGTGTAGAACAAGAATGTTTAGGCTAAGAATGTGTAGAACAAGAATGTTTAGGCTAAGAATGTGTAGAGCAAGAATATTAAAGCAAGAACATGTATTCAAAGAATGTGGAAAGCAAGAATGTCTAGAATAAGAATGTGTTTGCCAACGATGTGTAGAACAAGAATGCATACAGGAAGAATATGTATAGGAAGAATATGTAGAGCAAGAATGTGTAGGACAAGAATGTGTAGAGCAAGAATGCGTTGTGCAAGTATGTGTAAACCAAAAATGTGTAGAGTAAGAATGTGTAGAGCAAGAATGTGTAGGGTAAGAATGTGTAGAGCAAGAATGTGTAGGGTAAGAATCTGTAGAGCAAGAATGTGTAGGGTAAGAATGTGTAGAGCAAGAATGTGTAGGGTAAGAATCTGTAGAGCAAGAATGTGTAGGCAACGAATGTGCAGAGTATGAAGGTGTATAGCAAGAATGTGTAGAGTAAGAATATGTAGAGTAAGTATGTGTAGTGAAGGAATGAGCAGAGTAAGAATATGTACAACAAGAATGTGTAAAATAAGAATGTGTAGAGCAAGAATAGAATGTGTAGAGCAATAATGCGTAGAGTAAGCATGTGTAGGCCAAGCCTACACAAATGGGTAGACGTTGGTGCACACTGCGCAACCCAATGTACTAGTGGGCTGGTGCATGTCTCATTATCGCTCACCGTGAAAAACAGACGTCCAGTAGACGGTGGTGTTGATGAGAGCCGAGTCGACAGTAATGCTCTGCAAGACCCAGACAATCTTCATGGTTGAGAACACAGCTAGAGGTCATACAAAATGGCGGAAGTTACTGAGTGGCCTAATGCACCAACTGGGGATCAAAGAAGGTAAGTAAGTAAGTAAGTAATAAATCATGTGGCCTTATGCACCAACTAGGGTTCAAAGAGGAAAAGTAAGTAAGTAATAAATCATGTGGCCTAATGCACCAACTAGGGTGCAAAGAGGAAAAGTAAGTAAGTAATAAATCATGTGGCCTAATGCACCAACTAGGGTGCAAAGAGGAAAAGTAAGTAAGTAATAAATCATGTGGCCTAATGCACCAACCAGGGTTCAAAGAGGAAAAGTAAGTAAGTAATAAATCATGTGGCCTAATACGCCAACCAGGGTTCAAAGAGGAAAAGTAAGTAAGTAATAAATCATGTGGCCTAATGCACCAACCAGGGTTCAAAGAGGAAAAGTAAGTAAGTAATAAATCATGTGGCCTAATGCACCAACTAGGGTGCAAAGAGGAAAAGTAAGTAAGTAATAAATCATGTGGCCTAATGCACCAACCAGGGTTCAAAGAGGAAAAGTAAGTAAGTAATAAATAATGTGGCCTAATGCACCAACCAGGGTTCAAAGAGGAAAAGTAAGTAAGTAATAAATAATGTGGCCTAATGCACCAACTAGGGTGCAAAGAGGAAAAGTAAGTAAGTAATAAATAATGTGGCCTAATGCACCAACCAGGGTTCAAAGAGGAAAAGTAAGTAAGTAATAAATCATGTGGCCTAATGCACCAACTAGGGTGCAAAGAGGAAAAGTAAGTAAGTAATAAATCATGTGGCCTAATGCACCAACCAGGGTTCAAAGAGGAAAAGTAAGTAAGTAATAAATCATGTGGCCTAATGCACCAACCAGGGTTCAAAGAGGAAAAGTAAGTAAGTAATAAAGCATGTGGCCTAATGCACCAACTAGGGTGCAAAGAGGAAAAGTAAGTAAGTAATAAATAATGTGGCCTAATGCACCAACCAGGGTTCAAAGAGGAACAGTAAGTAAGTAATAAATCATGGGGCCTAATGCACCAACTAGGATGCAAAGAGGAAAAGTAAGTAAGTAATAAATAATGTGGCCTAATGCACCAACCAGGGTTCAAAGAGGAAAAGTAAGTAAGTAATAAATCATGTGGCCTAAAGCACCAACCAGGGTTCAAAGAGGAAAAGTAAGTAAGTAATAAATAATGTGGCCTAATGCACCAACCAGGGTTCAAAGAGGAAAAGTAAGTAAGTGGTGTCGTAATTCGCAAAATAAGAAAATATTGGAAACGTGCAGACGTTTATGTTTGCTTTTCACTGTCCCTATCTACTTATCGCAACTCAAATCACGTCTTGCACAGTGAAATAAGACAAGGCATTTGTATTACGTGAAACGCACGGTGCCACAAATAACTGTCATGTGTTTGTGTCGTTATGACATGATTCTAAATGACAACACGAGTATTGCTGTTGCAAACGGAGCTTAGATCGTGGACGCGTTGCTCTATAACAAAAGAGACTCAGTTAAATATATTAATTCTCTATGTTTATTGCCTATCTTTATTTACAATGTTTTCGCAACCTCGTTACGGTCCGTTTGCTGTGTGTGACCGTGCGTGTGCGCGCGCGAGCAGTTGTACACGTGTGCGTGTGAATTATGACTGATGTAGTTGTATCGTTTTCTAATAATCGCCTTAGCTATTTAATTATTTCTTCCCAGCCAAGAGCCCTGTCAGCGGCCTGTATCAGTTACCTTGTTTCGCGTGTTTCTGATAATGCATTGCTACATACCCGGCTTGTATGACAACGTTGAATGCGAGGACAGTGAGTGTCCAATACGTGAGGTAGATGGCCCACTTAGCACCGCCCGTGTATACGTAGCCACTGTAGACGAGGACAAACCCGAAGAAGACGGCCACGACTAAGTGGTTAACAACGTAGATGATGGACGCACCTCCTGCCTGCAATGACTTAACGATGTGATGGATCGAAGACACGGTGTGACCGCATATCATAAAGGAGACATGTTAGTCGTGCGACCGTTGCCTCACCTGACTATTTTTATGATTACTTGATTACTTTACGATTACTTCCCTTTAATAAACGTCATGATTGGTGATTTACATAACTATTTCTTCAAGAATGTAGGAGACTGAGTTGAACACCTCGGACTAGTTACTAATTACCATACAAAATGTGCAAATCCTATGGATTATCGATTTTAATGAATTTGACTGTTGTCACTGTTAGCAGTTTTCTTCGGTGTTGCGATTGTTGTTGTGATAGAAGTGTTTGGACGGATTTGTGAGCGCGCCATAATATGTTTCAAGCGATGTGATTGGCCGTTGAGGTGAAGCAAAGCAAACCGAATATTTGACTGCGGCGAGAATGTCAAAAAGTAACTTACGAGTTACAACATACAACATACTACATACAACATACTACATATGCTATTGCTCCAGTAGGGTCTGCTAAGAACAGTGACTCAACTTGTTGACGTTGTGATGTTTATGGTGATTTTTAATTATGGCAGGAGTGCTAAAAAGAGACAGTGTCACTCCATATATATTTGCTATTGTCATCGGCTTTGCTTTAAGAGCATTGTTGGAAAAGAATGGCTGCGAAGCCTGGGCAGTATGGCTGTGAAGCCTTGGCAGTGTGGCTGTGAAGCCTGGACAGTGTGGCTGTGAAGCCTGGGCAGTGTGGCTGTGAAGCCTGGGCAGTATGGCTGAGAAGCCTGGGCAGTATGGCTGAGAAGCCTGGACAGTATGGCTGTGAAGCCTTGGCAGTGTGGCTGTGAAGCCTGGACAGTGTGGCTGTGAAGCCTGGGCAGTGTGGCTGTGAAGCCTGGGCAGTATGGCTGAGAAGCCTGGGCAGTATGGCTGTGAAGCCTGGACAGTATGGCTGTGAAGCCTGGACAGTATGGCTGTGAAGCCTGGACAGTGTGGCTGTGAAGCCTGGGCAGTGTGGCTGTGAAGCCTGGGCAGTATGGCTGAGAAGCCTGGACAGTATGGCTGAGAAGCCTGGACAGTATGGCTGTGAAGCCTTGGCAGTGTGGCTGTGAAGCCTGGACAGTGTGGCTGTGAAGCCTGGGCAGTGTGGCTGTGAAGCCTGGGCAGTATGGCTGAGAAGCCTGGGCAGTATGGCTGTGAAGCCTGGACAGTATGGCTGTGAAGCCTGGACAGTATGGCTGTGAAGCCTGGACAGTGTGGCTGTGAAGCCTGGGCAGTGTGGCTGAGAAGCCTGGACAGTGTGGCTGTGAAGCCTGGGCAGTATGGCTGAGAAGCCTGGACAGTATGGCTGTGAAGCCTGGACAGTATGGCTGTGAAGCCTGGGCAGTATGGCTGTGAAGCCTGGGCAGTATGGCTGAGAAGCCTGGACAGTGTGGCTGTGAAGCCTGGACAGTGTGGCTGTGAAGCCTGGACAGTGTGGCTGTGAAGCCTGGACAGTGTGGCTGTGAAGCCTGGGCAGTATGGCTGAGAAGCCTGGGCAGTATGGCTGTGAAGCCTGGACAGTATGGCTGAGAAGCCTGGACAGTATGGTTGTGAAGCCTGGACATTGTGGTTATGAAGCCTGGACAGTGTGGTTGTGAAGCCTGTGGACAGTGTGGTTGCGCAGCCTGGGCAGTATGGCTGCGAAGCCTGGACAGTATGGCTATAAGCCTGGACAGTATGGCTATGAAGCCTGGAGAGTATGGCTATGAAGCCTGGACAGTATGGCTGTGAAGCCTGGACATTGTGGTTATGAAGCCTGGATAGTGTTGCTGTGAAGCCTGGACAATATGGCTTTGAAGCCTGTACAGTATGGCTGTGAAGCCTGGGCAGTATGGCTGTGAAGCCTGGACAGTGTAGTTGTGCAGCCTGGACAGTGTGGTTGTGAAGCTTGGACAGTATGGCTGTGAAGCCTGGGCAGTATGGCTGTGAAGCCTGGACAGTGTAGTTGTGAAGCCTGGACAGTATGGCTGTGAAGTTTGGGCAGTATGGATGTGAAGCCTGGACAGTGTGGTTGTGAAGCCTGGACGGTGTGGCTGTGAAGCCTGGACAGTATGGCTGTGAAACTTGGGCAGTATGGATGTGAAGCCTGGACAGTGTGGTTGTGAAGCCTGGGCAGTATGGCTGTGAAACTTGGGCAGTATGGTTGTGCAGCCTGGGCAGTGTGGTTGTGAAGCCTGGGCAGTATGGCTGTGAAGCCTGGACAGTGTGGTTGTGAAGCCTGGACAGTGTGATTGTGAAGCCTGGACAATGTGGTTTTGAAGCCTGGACAGTGTGGCTGTGAAGCCTGGACAGTGTGGTTGTGAAGCCTGGACAGTGTGATTGTGAAGCCTGGACAGTGTGGTTGTGAAGCCTGGACAGTATGATTGTGAAGCCTGGACAGTGTGGCTGTGAAGCCTGGGCAGTGTGGTTGTGAACCCTGGACAGTATGGCTGTGAAGCCTGGGCATTATGGCTGTGAAGCCTGGACAGTGTAGTTGTGAAGCCTGGACAGTATGGCTGTGAAGTTTGGGCAGTATGGATGTGAAGCCTGGACAGTGTGGTTGTGAAGCCTGGACGGTGTGGCTGTGAAGCCTGGACAGTATGGCTGTGAAGCCTGGACAGTATGATTGTGAAGCCTGGACAGTGTGGTTGTGAAGCCTGGGCAGTGTGGTTGTGAAGCCTGGACAGTGTGGTTGTGAAGCCTGGACAGTATGACTGTGAAGCCTGGGCAGTATGGCTGAGAAGCCTGGACAGTGTGGCTGTGAAGCCTGGACAGTGTGGCTGTGAAGCCTGGACAGTGTGGCTGTGAAGCCTGGACAGTATGGCTGTGAAGCCTGGGCAGTATGGCTGAGAAGCCTGGGCAGTATGGCTGTGAAGCCTGGACAGTATGGCTGTGAAGCCTGGACAGTATGGTTGTGAAGCCTGGACAGTGTGGTTGTGAAGCCTGTGGACAGTGTGGTTGTGCAGCCTGGGCAGTATGGCTGCGAAGCCTGGACAGTATGGCTATAAGCCTGGACAGTATGGCTATGAAGCCTGGAGAGTATGGCTATGAAGCCTGGACAGTATGGCTGTGAAGCCTGGACATTGTGGTTATGAAGCCTGGATAGTGTGGCTGTGAAGCCTGGACAATATGGCTTTGAAGCCTGTACAGTATGGCTGTGAAGCCTGGGCAGTATGGCTGTGAAGCCTGGACAGTGTAGTTGTGCAGCCTGGACAGTGTGGTTGTGAAGCTTGGACAGTATGGCTGTGAAGCCTGGGCAGTATGGCTGTGAAGCCTGGACAGTGTAGTTGTGAAGCCTGGACAGTATGGCTGTGAAGTTTGGGCAGTATGGATGTGAAGCCTGGACAGTGTGGTTGTGAAGCCTGGACGGTGTGGCTGTGAAGCCTGGACAGTATGGCTGTGAAACTTGGGCAGTATGGATGTGAAGCCTGGACAGTGTGGTTGTGAAGCCTGGGCAGTATGGCTGTGAAACTTGGGCAGTATGGTTGTGCAGCCTGGGCAGTGTGGTTGTGAAGCCTGGGCAGTATGGCTGTGAAGCCTGGACAGTGTGGTTGTGAAGCCTAGACAGTGTGATTGTGAAGCCTGGACAATGTGGTTTTGAAGCCTGGACAGTGTGGCTGTGAAGCCTGGACAGTGTGGTTGTGAAGCCTGGACAGTGTGATTGTGAAGCCTGGACAGTGTGGTTGTGAAGCCTGGACAGTGTGATTGTGAAGCCTGGACAGTGTGGCTGTGAAGCCTGGGCAGTGTGGTTGTGAACCCTGGACAGTATGGCTGTGAAGCCTGGGCATTATGGCTGTGAAGCCTGGACAGTGTAGTTGTGAAGCCTGGACAGTATGGCTGTGAAGTTTGGGCAGTATGGATGTGAAGCCTGGACAGTGTGGTTGTGAAGCCTGGACGGTGTGGCTGTGAAGCCTGGACAGTATGATTGTGAAGCCTGGACAGTGTGGTTGTGAAGCCTGGGCAGTGTGGTTGTGAAGCCTGGACAGTGTGGTTGTGAAGCCTGGACAGTATGACTGTGAAGCCTGGGCAGTATGGCTGTGAAGCCTGGACAGTGTGATTGTGAAGCCTGGACAGTGTGGTTGTGAAGCCTGGACGGTGTGGCTGTGAAGCCTGGACAGTATGGCTGTGAAGCCTGGACAGTATGATTGTGAAGCCTGGACAGTGTGGTTGTGAAGCCTGGACAGTATGGCTGTGAAGCCTGGACAGTATGATTGTGAAGCCTGGACAGTATGGTTGTGAAGCCTGGACAGTATGACTGTGAAGCCTGGGCAGTATGGCTGTGAAGCCTGGACAGTATGGTTGTGAAGCCTGGACAGTATGACTGTGAAGCCTGGGCAGTATGACTGTGAAGCCTGGACAGTGTGGTTGTGAAGCCTGGACAGTATGGCTGTGAAGCCTGGACAGTATGATTGTGAAGCCTGGACAGTATGGTTGTGAAGCCTGGACAGTATGACTGTGAAGCCTGGGCAGTATGGCTGTGAAGCCTGGACAGTGTGGTTGTCAAGCCTGGACGGTGTGGCTGTGAAGCCTGGACAGTATGGCTGTGAAGCCTGGACAGTGTGGCTGTGAAGCCTGGACAGTATGATTGTGAAGCCTGGACAGTGTGGTTGTGAAGCCTGGACAGTGTGGTTGTGAAGCCTGGACAGTATGGTTGTGAAGCCTGGACAGTATGGCTGTGAAGCCTGGGCAGTATGGCAGTGAAGCCTGGGCAGTATGGTTGTGAAGCCTGGACAGTGTGGTTGTCAAGCCTGGACGGTGTGGCTGTGAAGCCTGGACGGTGTGGCTGTGAAGCCTGGACAGTGTGGCTGTGAAGCCTGGGCAGTATGACTGTGAAGCCTGGGCAGTATGGCTGTGAAGCCTGGGCACTACACTCGGCTAGTTAATTTGTTACCTGACAATACATAGTGGTTTGATACATGTAAATTAACATTCTTCGCGCAGAAATTGCAGCGTGACTGGATTCTTCCCAGAGATGCCGAGTTCGTGGTTGAAATTAACAGGTATTCCAGCGGATGAAGTATAAAACGCTTTCGGCGGTCCCAAATGCTAAATACTAAGTTCCGCCCCATAGAATCTTTACCTTTTACTTTTTTTTGCAATTATATCTGCACTGGAAAGGCATTTAGCTGGATGCTACACCAGATCGGTGAGCATGGCGTTAAACGTACATTGGACATTTAGCTGGGTGCTACACCAGAATGGTGAGCATGGCGTTAAACGTACATTGGACATTTAGCTGGATGCTACACCAGAATGGTGAGCATGGCGTTAAACGTACATTGGACATTTAGCTGGAAAAAAACACCAGATCATTGAGAATGGCGTTAAACGTACATTGGACATTTATTTGGATGCTACATCAGATCGGTGAGAATGGCGTTAAACGTACATTGGACATTTAGCTGGATGCTACACCAGAATGGTGAGCATGGCGTTAAACGTACATTGGACATTTAGCTGGATGCTACGCCAGAATGGTGAGCATGCCGTTAAAAGTACATTGGACATTTAGCTGGAAAAAAACACCAGATCATTGAGAATGGCGTTAAACGTACATTGGACATTTAGTTGGATGCTACATCAGATCGGTGAGAATGGCGTTAAACGTACATTGGACATTTAACTGGAAACTACACCAGATCGGTGAGAATGGCGTTAAACGTACATTGGACATTTAGCTGGATGCTACACCAGAATGGTGAGCATGGCGTTAAACGTACATTGGACATTTAGCTGGAAACTACACCAGATCGGTGAGAATGGCGTTAAACGTACATTGGACATTTAGCTGGAAACTACACCAGATCGGTGAGAATGGCGTTAAACGTACATTGGACATTTAGCTGGATGCTACACCAGAATGGTGAGCATGGCGTTAAACGTACATTGGACATTTAGCTGGAAACTACACCAGATCGGTGAGAATGGCGTTAAACGTACATTGGACATTTAGCTGGATGCTACATCAGAATGGTAAGGATGGCGTTAAACGTACATTGGACATTTAGCTGGATGCTACATCAGAATGGTGAGGATGGCATTATGAAGCCTCATTGTACATCCGTGAAGTAAATGCTATCAGTCTGTTTGCGGCGACTGGTCAATCACCTACTAAGGTTTTCCTTAGGTCCAAACTGCAAAAATGCCCTCTAGCGGAAACCAACCAAATTTAACATAAACGGCATTTGTGACGTAATTCATTGTAGGCACCATGGAGATTATCCTCAGGCTTGGGCGACTCACCTGGGCCTCTACAAAGTCGCGGGTTTGGGTGATCCAACCAAAAATTCGCACATTTACACTCCTTCCCACACATGGCGTCTTCACACGATGAATGCAGTCACACAAATGCGCTATCCAGTTCGTGAAAGTCCATACATAAACTACATTTAAAGGAACAGACTATCTTCCGTTGTCATTTGCGTGCAGCGGCGCGTGTCGACCGAGTGTGCAGCGGCGCGTGTCGACCGAGTGTGCAGCGACGCGTGTCGACAGCATGTGCAGTGGAGTGTATTGGTTATTGTCACTTGCCGAGAAGACTGCAGTGGACTCTTAAAGATCATATGCAAATATTCCAGAAATCGTGATATATGATAACAAACAGTTGTATTAGTAGCATTAACAATTAATAATTAGCTACTCTTCAATAAAAGCTAATTATATCAGTGGCAAAGAAGCCCCAAGCGATTTGACATTTCGCTCGGCAATGTCTGTACGGAGTCGGCGTGTGACGTCAGTCTGGCCAAACGAACATCAACAAACATTGTCATTCCATAGCAACGCAGAACATCTGCGTACGTTAAAAGCTCATGTGTTGTTGCAGTGGGACAAAAATACAATGAATTTGGGTGTAACATCAATTTCATTATTTGAAACACTATTAAAACATTGCAACATATATAGATTTTAAATAATAGCTAGCGTAGACCGAGAGGCAATTTGTGCTCTGTGCTACGACAAAATCGCAAAGCTTTAGGGCAAACCAATATAAAGGCGAGACAGCTCTACTCAAAAGTTAGATCTACACAGTTGTTACAAAAATGCATATATCAAGATATTTCACAGTAAAACCAGTGTCCACGTCCCCACGTGTTCCAATATTCCTAGTCAAATCACCGGGTAACGCAAAGACAAAGATGGCCGTTGGTCCAACTTCCAAGCCTAAGCTAGGGCTAGACTACTGTATCTACTAGCTTGTACAAACTAAACATGGAATTTAAAAACAGTTTGATAAATAAATACGCATGGCACCACCAAAACAACGCTATTGTAAATACATTTACATTTGTTATTTTTGAGGTTTTTGATCCCGGGCATTTAAATCCGGCGTAAATCCGAAGGCTTCGGCCAATAAATCAGACCTGTTTTGACACAACTCACTGTCGCTACTAACTTCGTTTTTTCTATGACTGTGACCTTGTTGTTGACACGCACATGCACAGGATGACTTGAACCGATGAGTTTATGTCAGTTGCACCGTCAGAAACGTCGTCGCTCGACATTTTGAGTAATCTAAATCTTGTTAAAAGTTTGTTTGGCCAAAATGATGTCACGCGGCCTGACATCTACCAGCAAAAATCCCCGTTTTATGACTAAATTAATGTAATTTTTTACAATTTCATGACTTAATATGAATAAGGGGATATAGTTCTATCCAGAACGAGTGAAAACAAGTAAATATATCCGACCTTTGCATGTGATCTTTAACACGCTTAAAACTCGCCACGTGCGACGGCACCGCGACTCAACAAGACGTCGTGGAAGAATCTTGAATACTTGTGAATAATTCCGTCTGGTCGTGAGCCGCTCAGCCGCCGCACATGCCCCGACCACTCGTCGTGAGCCGCTCAGCCGCCGCACATGCCTCGACCACTCGTCGTGAGCCGCTCAGCCGCCGCACATGCCCCGACCACTCGTCGTGAGCCGCTCAGCCGCCGCACATGCCACGACCACTCGTCGTGAGCCGCTCAGCCGCCGCACATGCCACGACCACTCGTCGTGAGCCGCTCAGCCGCCGCACATGCCACGACCACTCGTCGTGAGCCGCTCAGCCGCCGCACATGCCACGACCACTCGTCGTGAGCCGCTCAGCCGCCGCACATGCCCCGACCACTCGTCGTGAGCCGCTCAGCCGCCGCACATGCCACGACCACTCGTCGTGAGCCGCTCAGCCGCCGCACATGCCACGACCACTCGTCGTGAGCCGCTCAGCCGCCGCATATGCCACGACCACTCGTCGTGAGCCGCTCAGCCGCCGCACATGCCCCGACCACTCGTCGTGGACCGGTCGTCAACTAACATGACCCTAGCGGTTTATAATAATAATAATTAAAATAATAATTGCATTTGTGTGCGCAATAAATATGACCGCTTCGGCGAATTACAATACTAAAACATTAATACATGTATATGAGAGTGGAATAAATATTAAGACCCTTAGAGCATAACATAATGATGGCAATAAATAAATATATAATACAGATTTTACAGAACAGTTGCCTTGTCAGGCAACATGGTTATTAATTATATAACAAATACAATGACATTTGCTTATAGGTCTACTACAGACCAGAATGGAAGACGCATTATTTCCAAATATAACGTGATACACCATGAACTACGGTATATACATATGAGTGCCATTAACTCATTAAGTATAAATGTAAAGAAAAATGGAACATAAATGTAAATGCTACATACTATGATTACGCAAATATGATTTGTGAATTGGTGGAAATGAAAGATGGTAACAATGACGCAGTCTTAAATAAGGAAGAATGTAATGCTGCGATTTCATAGTTTTTAGAATTTGTTTAATATGTACATGTTTGTGGATCTTGAGTCCGAATAAAGATGGTGATAGTAACACTAACAGTTATAAAAGGAAATTAGAAAAATAAATACTATAATTGTAAAAAATGAATACCAAAATGTTTGTAAAATGTGAAAGCGTCAGGAGTCCATGACTAGTCTAAAATGTACATAATAAGATTTAAAGAGAAAATGCACGCTTAAAAAGAAGAGTCTTAAACTGTTTTTAGAAGTATTCTGGCAGTCTGCGACACTGATGGCAAGGGGCAGATTGTTCCAGAGGCGCGCTGCTGCATGTGAGAAAGAAGCTCTGTCGGCTTGAGTATAAAGCTCTGTCGGCTTGAGTATAAAGCCTACTGTCGGCTTGAGTATAAAGCCTACTGCGCTGGACGGCCAGTTGATGAGGGTCACTGGAGCGTGGACGAGGTGGCGAGTCAAACGTTCCGTTAGATATGACGCAGCCAGACCGTGTAGGCTGCGGAACGTGAGCAGGAGTAGTTTGTGTTCAAATGCGCTGTTTCATGGGTAGCCAGTGAATGTTGATAAGAACAGGTGTGATGTGATCATATTTTTTTGTTCGCGTTATGAGAAGGGCTGCAGCAGTTTGCACTCACTGATGAGAAAACGGTCAGATATACCGTACAGCAGACCGTTTCCATTGTCAAGGCAATATATCACAATTTCTTAGGAAAATGAACTCAGAATGACGTGGAAGTGCATGGACGTCAAACAAGAGAGTTTTATTTTGTCTATTCTGAATAGTAGTTACGAATTGGCATAGCTGTTAGGATTTTTTTTAATTCTTGAACGACACATATAGTTGGCCTGTGATGGCTTCAACACGTTGCAACGGCTACAGCCAATAATATTATTTCAGTTTATATAATGTTTTACTGGTGCACATGTTCAATGCATAACATACTTAACTTCTGCTTTTTATAATTTCACAGTAAACTGTGATTTAATTTGAAATTAAACACACTTTATTGTATGTATGGTGCACTACAGCGTTCGTGTGGTAATAAAATGCATTGGATTGGGCTGAACTGTGTTATCAACATTCAGAATAGTTCTGCATGTTCTTTTTTTTAAAGTGTCTTTAAGCTCCCTCCTCGATACATTTAGGCCATCTCAAATCACGGTCGTTCACATTCAGATATGCAGTGCCTGAATGGTAAATCTGCACAGTCGGTTTAAATGTGTTAAAATCATCGCCTTTGGTCGTTAGGTCGGGCAACTTGCGAAACTGTTAATATCCTTATGTCATTGAATATAGAGCAGAACCACGTTGCCCCTTTTCGCCGAATTTTGTCCAGATCCGGTCAAAAATAAATATATCGTTTGTCCGCTGGCATACAAGGTAGGTTTGATTTGTCGCAAAATGTTTCTAAGACGAGATGAACGAACAATAAATTAATTAAGGACCTTTAATATTAACACTGTATTAAACGACCACATAGGTCATTATATTTATCACTACATGTAACATATTTTTTATTTATCAAACGACACCAGTTATAGTTTCAAATGGGTTTCTGCTGAATATGGGATGGTGGTGTGATGCCAGACCCAGCCTGCACGCCTACGGTCCTCGGTCGCTGCAATGGCAAGCGAAGCCATGGGACGATATTGCTTAATCATGCACGCATTTTAATCGTGAATATATTTTGTGAACCTAGTCATTTTCTAGCTAATAATCCAGTAATCACTGTATTGAGCGTTAATACAAGATACTCTTGTGCTTTCTTAAAGTATTTACTTAGGTATTTACTTAGGTATTTACTTAGGTCTCTCCAGTCAACATTACGTCCTATCATAGTTGCTAGAGATGTTGTATACACGGGCTTTTTTAAATCAAATGTGAGTCTAGAGAAATTCATCTACTAGCAATTGGTCGCTGGCCAGAGCCACATCAGAGTTGTCCAACGCATTTCAATGTTCTATCGTAACTAAAGAAATTCCAGAGTGAAGATTATCGGTGTGTCAAAAACGTTTACACCATCTCGACAAAAACAGGTACTTACCATAGCTGTCGAAATTATTTATATGTGTCATATTTTAATGCCGTGTTGTCAATAAAATGACAAGGTATTAGGATGGAAACTGTCTCATATCAGAAAATATTTTTTTTATTATGCCATGTCATAGTTGTATTACGTCATGCCATACTTGTTATTAGGTAATGTCGTGGTTGTTATAACGTGATATCACGTGATGTCGTAACTGCAATTGTGTGATGTTATAACTGTATTATGTGATTTCACAATTGTGTGATGTTATAACTGTATTATGTGATTTCACAATTGTGTGATGTTATAACTGTATTATGTGATTTCACAATTGTGTGATGTTATAACTGTATTATGTGATTTCACAATTGTGTGATGTTATAACTGTATTATGTGATTTCACAATTGTGTGATGTTATAACTGTATTATGTGATTTCACAATTGTGTGATGTTATAACTGTATTATGTGATTTCATAATTGCATTAGGCCTACGTGATGTTTAAACATTTGGCAAAATATCGGAAAAATCGAAACTACCATTCTCAGGCAGGCAATCAGCCGATGCCAGCCATATCTGATTCGTTCGAGAATGCGACCGTATACTCGGAGATTGCCCTGACAATACCGGGTAGCGAGGCGACCTCTGACAGCGCCGCACCGACGTTAGCGGACACCGTTTTGACATTGGCGGACACCGTCGAAACGTCCAGAAACATTCTACCTATATCCGGCAACGACGCTACGAAGACGTCTTGCGGCGCGACGAGTAAATGTGGCGACAATGTCGCGATCTCCAGCGACGTTCTTCTCCTATCTGTTGATGAGGCAAACATGTTAGATCGAGGCGAAACGAACGGTGGCGCGATCACATCGTCCAGCGACGGATTCACTCCATCGGGTTTCGTCGCGACGAGAACGTCAGATGACGAAGCGACGCGACTGGCGTTGTCGGATGCCTGCGACGCGACATACTGCGGCAGTGTGGCGACCTCCAGCAACTTGATTCCGTCATCGGGTGAGCGCAGGGGCAAGTCCTGCACACCGCCCTCCGTCTTGCGATCACCCGGCTGCTGCGGCTTGCACGGGAGATACATGACCCGGCGCAGCAAGCACATTGCGCAGTGGACGAGGCCCGTCGCCACTGTCGTCAAAACGACGACCAGCAAGGAACCAATCGGGTTGTCGGAGTAGTTGAGGATCGGGTAGATGTAGGGGAAGCCCTGAGGGCCGACCCCGCCTCCCAGCCAGTACAAGAAGGTGGCGAAGACGTAGATGAGGCCGTAGGCGATTGGCTGGAGACAACAACGGGGGCGGGGCTTATAATGAATGACGGTAATAACGCCACCAACACGGTGATGGTTATGATAACTTGTATATTCAAAGGAAACAACGAACTTGGTATTGGGCCTATGCATCTATTTTCCATTTTAGAAAGGTTAATAGAACAGTGTAACGGGGGAGATTCTCAAGAAGGGCCTTTGGTAAGAAAAACCTGTAGTAAAACGGCTATATTTGTGAGTTGACACGATATTGCCCAGTTAAATAAAAATTAATTATAAAAAGTAATCTAGAATATTACAATAATATTATTATGTGCAATTCAAATGCTTGCAAGAGATTAACGCATCTACAAGAGTTACTAAAACATAACCCTGTGCAACTACAATAAAAAATATCACGCCAGTGGTTTGCTATAAAAACATTGTTGAACACACAGCATTTTTTATTTCATTGGCGGCGCTGGTCGCCTGGTCAACACGTCAGCCGTTAGGATAACGCAGAATTGGCCAGCATCTCAGACTTTTAGAACGAATTCTGATTAAACCACTGGCGTGATAGTCTTGATTTGTTTTTGCACATGGTTAGTTTTTTTTAACCCTTTTAGGTGCATAGCCCCAAAACCATGACTTTTGTTTCGGTTTACTGTAGACATAGACATGCGTATAGACAACCAAACCCTTCTGAGCTTCGGGTCACGAGCACCAACACGTTACATTATTGTATGGCCAGTTTGTGATTGCAATGATAATTAGTAAAGAAAAATAGCAATAATAATAATAATAACAATAACAAATAGTAGTAGTGGTGTTGGTGGTTGTGGTAGTGGTGGTAGTAGTGGTGGTAGTGGTGGTAGTCGTGGTAGTGGTGGTAGTAGTGGAGGTAGTAGTGGCGGTAGTAGTGGTGGTAGTAGTGGTGGTAGTCGTGGTAGTGGTGGTAGTAGTGGAGGTAGTGGTGGTGGTAGTAATGGTGGTAGTAGTGGTGGTAGTCGTGGTAGTGGTGGTAGTAGTGGAGGTAGTACTGGTGGTAGTAGTGGTGGTAGTAGTAGTGGTAGTAGTAGTAGTAGTGGTGATAGTAATAGTGGTAGTAGGGTTGGTAGTAGTAGCGGTAGTAGTGGTGGTAGTAGTAGTGGTGGTAGTAGTGGTGGTAGTAGTGGAGGTAGTAGTGGTGGTAGTAGTGGTGGTAATAGTGGTCGTAGTAGCGGTAGTAGTGGAGGTAGTAGTTGTGATAGTAGTGGAGGTAGTAGTGGTGGTAGTAGTGGTGGTAATAGTGGTCGTAGTAGCGGTAGTAGTGGAGGTAGTAGTGGTGATAGTAGTGGTGGAAGTAGTGGTGGAAGTAGTGGCGGTAGTAGTTGTGGTAGTAGTGGTGATAGTAGTGGTGGAAGTAGTGGTGGAAGTAGTGGTGGTAGTAGTGGTGGTAGTAGTGGAGGTAGTAGTAGTAGTAGTGGTGATAGTAATAGTGGTAGTAGGGTTGGTAGTAGTAGCGGTAGTAGTGGTGGTAGTAGTAGTGGTGGTAGTAGTGGTGGTAGTAGTGGAGGTAGTAGTGGTGGTAGTAGTGGTGGTAATAGTGGTCGTAGTAGCGGTAGTAGTGGAGGTAGTAGTGGTGATAGTAGTGGAGGTAGTAGTGGTGGTAGTAGTGGTGGTAATAGTGGTCGTAGTAGCGGTAGTAGTGGAGGTAGTAGTGGTGATAGTAGTGGTGGAAGTAGTGGCGGTAGTAGTTGTGGTAGTAGTGGTGATAGTAGTGGTGGAAGTAGTGGTGGAAGTAGTGGCAGTAGTAGTGGTGGTAGTAGTGGAGGTAGTAGTGGTGGAAGTAGTGGTGGAAGTAGTGGCGGTAGTAGTGGTGGTAATAGTGGAGGTAGTAGTGGTGGTAATAGTGGTCGTAGTAGCGGTAGTAGTGGTGGTAGTAGTGGTGGTAGTAGTGGTGGTAGTTGTGGTAGTAGTGGTGGTAGTAGTGGAGGTAGTAGTGGTGATAGTAGTGGTGGTAGTAGTGGAGGTAGTAGTGGTGATAGTAGTGGTTGAAGTAGTGGTGGAAGTAGTGGCGGTAGTAGTGGTGATAGTAGTGGTGGAAGTAGTGGCGGTAGTAGTGGTGGTAGTAGTGGTGATAGTAGTGGTGGAAGTAGTGGTGGAAGTAGTGGTGGTAGTAGTGGTGGTAGTAGTGGTGGTAGTAGTGGTGGTAGTAGTGGTGGAAGTAGTGGTGGAAGTAGTGGTGGAAGTAGTGGTGGTAGTAGTGGTGGTAGTAGTGGTGATAGTAGTGGTGGAAGTAGTGGCGGTAGTAGTGGTGGTAGTAGTGGTGATAGTAGTGGTGGAAGTAGTGGTGGAAGTAGTGGAGGTAGTAGTGGTGGAAGTAGTGGTGGAAGTAGTGGTGGAAGTAGTGGTGGTAGTAGTGGTGGAAGTAGTGGTGGAAGTAGTGGCAGTAGTAGTGGTGGTAGTAGTGGTGGTAATAGTTGTGGTAGTAGCGGTAGTAGTGGTGGTAGTAGTGGCGGTAGTAGTGGTGGAAGTAGTGGTGGTAGTAGTGGTGATAGTAGTGGTGGTAATAGTGGTCGTAGTAGCGGTAGTAGTGGTGGTAGTAGTGGTGGTAGTAGTGGTGGAAGTAGTGGAGGTAGTAGTGGTGGAAGTAGTGGTGGTAGTTGTTGTGGTAGTAGTGGTGGTAGTAGTGGTGATAGTAGTGGTTGAAGTAGTGGTGGAAGTAGTGGCGGTAGTAGTGATGATAGTAGTGGTGGAAGTAGTGGAGGTAGTAGTGGTGATAGTAGTGGTGGAAGTAGTGGTGGAAGTAGTGGTGGAAGTAGTGGTGGAAGTAGTGGTGGAAGTAGTGGAGGTAGTAGTGGTGGAAGTAGTGGCGGTAGTAGTGGTGGAAGTAGTGGCGGTAGTAGTGGTGGTAATAGTGGTGATAGTAGTGGTGGAAGTAGTGGAGGTAGTAGTGGTGGTAGTAGTGGTGGAAGTAGTGGTGGAAGTAGTGGTGGAAGTAGTGGTGATAGTAGTGGTGGAAGTAGTGGAGGTAGTAGTGGTGGTAGTAGTGGTGGAAGTAGTGGTGGAAATAGTGGTGGTAGTAGTGGTGGTAGTTGTTGTGGTAGTAGTGGTGGTAGTAGTGGAGGTAGTAGTGGTGATAGTAGTGGTTGAAGTAGTGGTGGAAGTAGTGGCGGTAGTAGTGGTGATAGTAGTGGTGGAAGTAGTGGTGGAAGTAGTGGTGGAAATAGTGGTGGTAGTAGTGGTGGTAGTAGTGGTGGTAGTTGTTGTGGTAGTAGTGGTGGTAGTAGTGGAGGTAGTAGTGGTGATAGTAGTGGTTGAAGTAGTGGTGGAAGTAGTGGCGGTAGTAGTGGTGGTAATAGTGGTCGTAGTAGCGGTAGTAGTGGTGGTAGTAGTGGTGGTAGTAGTGGTGGAACTAGTGGTGGAAGTAGTGGTGGTAGTTGTGGTGGTAGTAGTGGTGGAAGTAGTGGTGATAGTAGTGGTGGAAGTAGTGGTGGAAGTAGTGGTGGAAGTAGTGGTGGAAGTAGTGGTGGAAGTAGTGGAGGTAGTAGTGGTGGAAGTAGTGGCGGTAGTAGTGGTGGAAGTAGTGGCGGTAGTAGTGGTGGTAATAGTGGTGATAGTAGTGGTGGAAGTAGTGGAGGTAGTAGTGGTGGAAGTAGTGGTGGAAGTAGTCGAGGTAGTAGTGATGGATGTAGTGGCGGTAGTAGTGGTGGAAGTAGTGGCGGTAGTAGTGGTGGTAGTAGTGGTGGTAGTAGTGGTGGAAGTAGTGGTGGAAGTAGTGGAGGTAGTAGTGGTGGAAGTAGTGGCGGTAGTAGTGGTGGAAGTAGTGGCGGTAGTAGTGGTGGTAGTAGTGGTGATAGTAGTGGTGGAAGTTGTGGTGATAGTAGTGGTGGTAATAGTGGTGGAAGTAGTGGCGGTAGTAGTGGTGGAAGTAGTGGCGGTAGTAGTGGTGGTAGTAGTGGTGATAGTAGTGGTGGAAGTAGTGGCGGTAGTAGTGGTGGTATTAGTGGTGGAAGTAGTGGTGGAAGTAGTGGTGATAGTAGTGGTGGAAGTAGTGGTGGAAGTAGTGGTGGAAGTAGTGGTGGTAGTAGTGGTGATAGTAGTGGTGGAAGTAGTGGAGGTAGTAGTGGTGGAAGTAGTGGTGGTAGTAGTGGTGGTAGTAGTTGTGGTAGTAGCGGTAGTAGTGGTGGTAGTAGTGGCGGTAGTAGTGGTTGTAGTAGTGGTGGAAGTAGTGGTGATAGTAGTGGTGGTAGTAGTGGTGGTAGTAGTGGTGGTAGTAGTGGTGGAAGTAGTAGTGGAAGTAGTGGTGGTAGTAGTGGTGGTAGTAGTGGTGGTAGTAGTGGTGGTAGTAGTGGTGGTAGTAGTTGTAATAGTAGCGGTAGTAGTGGTGGTAGTAGTGGCGGTAGTAGTGGTGGAAGTAGTGGTGGTAGTAGTGGTGATAGTAGTGGTGGTAATAGTGGTCGTAGTAGCGGTAGTAGTGGTGGTAGTAGTGGTGGTAGTAGTGATTGTAGTAGTGGTGGTAGTAGTGGTGATAGTAGTGGTGGTAGTAGTGGTGGTAGTAGTGGTGATAGTAGTGGTTGAAGTAGTGGTGGAAGTAGTGGTGGTAGTAGTGGTGGTAGTAGTGGTGGTAGTAGTGGTGGTAGTAGTGGTGGTAGTAGTGGTGGTAGTAGTGGTGGAAGTAGTTGCGGTAGTAGTGGCGGTAGTAGTAGTGGAAGTATTGGTGGTAGTAGTGGCGGTAGTAGTGGTGGAAGTAGTGGTGGTAGTAGTGGTGATAGTAGTGGTGGTAATAGTGGTCGTAGTAGCGGTAGTAGTGGTGGTAGTAGTGGTGGAAGTAGTGGAGGTAGTAGTGGTGGAAGTAGTGGTGGTAGTTGTTGTGGTAGTAGTGGTGGTAGTAGTGGTGATAGTAGTGGTTGAAGTAGTGGTGGAAGTAGTGGCGGTAGTAGTGGTGATAGTAGTGGTGGAAGTAGTGGTGATAGTAGTGGTGGAAGTAGTGGAGGTAGTAGTGGTGATAGTAGTGGTGGAAGTAGTGGTGGAAGTAGTGGTGGAAGTAGTGGTGGAAGTAGTGGTGGAAGTAGTGGAGGTAGTAGTGGTGGAAGTAGTGGCAGTAGTAGTGGTGGAAGTAGTGGTGGTAGTAGTGGTGGTAATAGTGGTGATAGTAGTGGTGGAAGTAGTGGAGGTAGTAGTGGTGGTAGTAGTGGTGGAAGTAGTGGTGGAAGTAGTGGTGATAGTAGTGGTGGAAGTAGTGGAGGTAGTAGTGGTGGTAGTAGTGGTGGAAGTAGTGGTGGAAATAGTGGTGGTAGTAGTGGTGGTAGTAGTGGTGGTAGTTGTTGTGGTAGTAGTGGTGGTAGTAGTGGAGGTAGTAGTGGTGATAGTAGTGGTTGAAGTAGTGGTGGAAGTAGTGGCGGTAGTAGTGGTGATAGTAGTGGTGATAGTAGTGGTGGAAGTAGTGGTGGAAGTAGTGGTGGTAATAGTGGTTGTAGTAGCGGTAGTAGTGGTGGTAGTAGTGGTGGTAGTAGTGGTGGAACTAGTGGTGGAAGTAGTGGTGGTAGTTGTGGTGGTAGTAGTGGTGGAAGTAGTGGTGATAGTAGTGGTGGAAGTAGTGGTGGAAGTAGTGGTGGAAGTAGTGGAGGTAGTAGTGGTGGAAGTAGTGGCGGTAGTAGTGGTGGAAGTAGTGGCGGTAGTAGTGGTGGTAATAGTGTTGATAGTAGTGGTGGAAGTAGTGGAGGTAGTAGTGGTGGTAGTAGTGGTGGAAGTAGTGGTGGAAGTAGTGGAGGTAGTAGTGATGGAAGTAGTGGCGGTAGTAGTGGTGGAAGTAGTGGCGGTAGTAGTGGTGGTAGTAGTGGTGATAGTAGTGGTGGAAGTAGTGGTGGAAGTAGTGGAGGTAGTAGTGGTGGAAGTAGTGGCGGTAGTAGTGGTGGAAGTAGTGGCGGTAGTAGTGGTGGTAGTAGTGGTGATAGTAGTGGTGGAAGTAGTGGTGATAGTAGTGGTGGTAGTAGTGGTGGAAGTAGTGGCGGTAGTAGTGGTGGAAGTAGTGGCGGTAGTAGTGGTGGTAGTAGTGGTGATAGTAGTGGTGGAAGTAGTGGCGGTAGTAGTGGTGGTAGTAGTGGTGGAAGTAGTGGTGGAAGTAGTGGTGATAGTAGTGGTGGAAGTAGTGGTGGAAGTAGTGGTGATAGTAGTGGTGGAAGTAGTGGTGGTAGTAGTGGTGATAGTAGTGGTGGAAGTAGTGGTGGAAGTAGTGGAGGTAGTAGTGGTGGAAGTAGTGGTGGTAGTAGTGGTGGTAGTAGTGGTGATAGTAGTGGTGGAAGTAGTGGTGGAAGTAGTGGAGGTAGTAGTGGTGGTAGTAGTGGTGGAAGTAGTGGTGGAAGTAGTGGCAGTAGTAGTGGTGGTAGTAGTGGTGGTAGTAGTTGTGGTAGTAGCAGTAGTAGTGATGGTAGTAGTGGCGGTAGTAGTGGTGGAAGTAGTGGTGGTAGTAGTGGTGATAGTAGTGGTGGTAATAGTGGTCGTAGTAGCGGTAGTAGTGGTGGTAGTAGTGGTGGTAGTAGTGGTTGTAGTAGTGGTGGAAGTAGTGGTGGTAGTAGTGGTGATAGTAGTGGTGGTAGTAGTGGTGGTAGTAGTAGTGGAAGTAGTGGTGGTAGTAGTGGTGGTAGTAGTGGTGGTAGTAGTTGTGGTAGTAGTGGTGGTAGTAGTTGTGGTAGTAGCGGTAGTAGTGGTGGTAGTAGTGGCGGTAGTAGTGGCGGAAGTAGTGGTGGTAGTAGTGGTGATAGTAGTGGTGGTAATAGTGGTCGTAGTAGCGGTAGTAGTGGTGGTAGTAGTGGTGGTAGTAGTGGTGGAAGTAGTGGTGGTAGTAGTGGTGATAGTAATGGTGGTAGTAGTGGTGGTAGTAGTGGTGGTAGTAGTGGCGGTAGTAGTGGTGGTAGTAGTGGTGGAAGTAGTAGTGGAAGTAGTGGTGGTAGTAGTGGTGGTAGTAGTGGCGGTAGTAGTGGCGGTAGTAGTGGCGGTAGTAGTGGCGGTAGTAGTGGCGGTAGTAGTGGCGGTAGTAGTGGCGGTAGTAGTGGCGGTAGTAGTGGCGGTAGTAGTGGCGGTAGTAGTGGCGGTAGTAGTGGCGGTAGTAGTGGCGGTAGTAGTGGCGGTAGTAGTGGCGGTAGTAGTGGTGGTAGTAGTGGTGGTAGTAGTGGTGGAAGTAGTGGCGGAAGTAGTGGCGGTAGTAGTGGCGGTAGTAGTGGCGGTAGTAGTGGCGGTAGTAGTGGCGGTAGTAGTGGCGGTAGTAGTGGCGGTAGTAGTGGTGGTAGTAGTGGTGGTAGTAGTGGTGGTAGTAGTGGTGGTAGTAGTGGTGGTAGTAGTGGTGGTAGTAGTGGCGGTAGTAGTGGCGGTAGTAGTGGTGGTAGTAGTGGTGGTAGTAGTGGTGGTAGTAGTGGTGGTAGTAGTGGTGGTAGTAGTGGTGGTAGTAGTGGCGGTAGTAGTAGTGGAAGTAGTGGTGGTAGTAGTGGTGGTAGTAGTGGTGGTAGTAGTAGTAGTAGTAATAGTAGTAGTAGTAGTAGTAGTAATAGTAATAGTAGTAGTAGTAGTAGTAGTAGTAGTAATAGTAGTAGTAGTAGTAGTAGTAGTAGTAGTAGTAGTAGTAGTAGTAATAGTAATAGTAGTAGTAGTAGTAGTAGTAGTAATAGTAGTAGTAGTAGTAGTAGTAATAGTAATAGTAGTAGTAGTAGTAGTAGTAGTAGTAGTAGTAGTAGTAGTAGTAGTAGTGATGATTTTGATATGTAACATAATATATCGCTAAGTTGTTGGCCTTTTGTTATAATTGTTATATTGGGTCAACAAAATGACGTCAGTATTGTAAGAGAGGCAGCGGGTACACTCTACACGCCTACCTGGTACATGTGCGTCAACTCTACAGGGATACTCGTGATTGTCACATCAATGAGAACACATGCGCTATTTGCACCGTGTGTTGCCACTTCGATAGGATCCAGATGCCAGCCTGTATGATGTATGATTACGTTACGGCATTAGTATGTGTGTGCGTGCATGCGTGCTTGCGTGCGTGCGTGCGTGCGTGCGTGCGTGCGTGATTACATGCGTGCAAGGCAAGCATAAATTCTACACCAAACCACGGCTACATCTTGGCATCAATAATGATTTCATATTTGATATTGGTATTGGTACTGATAATTGATATTTTATATTGATATTTTATTTCGTACAACATGGATGTGGTTACTCACCGTCATTGAGCTAGGTGATGTTCACCCACTGTCATAGACCATGGTCATTGTCACCAACCGTCATAGAACATGGTCATGGTCACCCACCATCATAGAGCATGGTCATGGTTACCCACCGTCATAGAGCATGGTCATGGTCACCCACCGTAATAGAAATGGTCATGGTTACCCACCGTCATAGAACATGGTCATGATCATCCACCGTCATAGAACATGGTCATGGTCACTCACCTTAGTAGAGCACGGTCATGGTTACTCACTGTCATAGAACATCAGAACATGGTCATGGTCACTCCCCTTCGTAGAGCATGGTCATGGTTACTCAACGTCATAGAACATGGTCGTGGTCACTCACCTTCGTAGAGCATGGTCATGGTTACTCACCGGCATAGAACATGGTCGTGGTCATGGTCACTTACCTTCGTAGAGTATGGTCATGGCCACTCACCATCATAGAACATGGTGATGGTCACTCACCTTCATAGAGTATGGTCATGGTTACTTACCATCATAGAATATGGTCATGGTCGCTTACATTCGTAGAGTATGGTCATGGTCACTTAACGTCATAGAACATGGTCATGATCACTCACCTTCGTAGAGTATGGTCATGGTCACTCAGCGTCATAGAACATGGTCATGGTCTTTTACCTTAGTAGAGCATGGTCATAATCACTTAACGTCATAGAACATGGTCACTCACCGTCGTAGAGTATGGTCATGGTCACTCAGCGTCATAGAACATGGTCATGGTCTTTTACCTTAGTAGAGCATGGTCATAATCACTTAACGTCATAGAACATGGTCATGGTCACTCACCGTCGTAGAGTATGGTCATGGTCACTCAGCGTCATAGAACATGGTCATGGTCACTCACCGTCGTAGAGTATGGTCATGGTTACTCAGCGTCATAGAACATGGTCATGGTCACTCACCGTCGTAGAGTATGGCCATGGTTACTCAGCGTCATAGAACATGGTCATGGTCACTCACCGTCGTAGAGTATGGCCATGGTCACTCAGCATCATAGAACATGGTCATGGTCACTCACCGTCGTAGAGTATGGCCATGGTCACTCAGCATCATAGAACATGGTCATGGTCACTCACCATCGTAGAGTATGGCCATGGTCACTCAGCGTCATAGAACATGGTCATGGTCACTCACCGTCGTAGAGTATGGCCGTGGTCACTCAGCGTCATAGAACATGGTCATGGTCACTCACCGTCGTAGAGTATGGTCATGGTCACTCAGCATCATAGAACATGGTCATGGTCACTCACCGTCGTAGAGTATGGCCATGGTCACTCAGCGTCATAGAACATGGTCATGGTCACTCACCGTCGTAGAGTATGGTCCAGTAGACAATGGACACAATGAGAGACATGGACATCGTGATGTTATACAGAACCCAGTCTAGCCGCAGTAACAACGGCAGAGGTCGGTTATCAAGGTCGATCGTATCTAAACACAACAATCCACTAGTCGTATTCGCAGGTGTAGAACAATCATTGATGATTTACGCGAACGTTACTACTCTTGGATCAATCAGGCACATACATCGTTTTAATCAGGTTGTATAATGTGCTGGTAGAAGAATTTTTTTTTTTAACCCATCATACATTTCACATAATACATATATATTCATGTTAAATTATAATTTTAAATAATACAGGTGTATATGGTTGTAAGTAAACATGGTATATATTAAGATAAACAAACAAATAGGGTCAGGAGACTCCTCTAAGACTTTGATAGTCGCTATCGAGGAGCCACCTTGCAAAATTAAATTAAACTAAATCAGTTGGTCAAACATATATAATTCTTCCGAGAAGAGAAACCATAATAATAATATCATCTCTGATTGTGTGTGCATGAGTGTGTGCGTGCATGTGCTTGTTGGTGTGCATGTGCGTATTCGTGTATTACTATTCTCGCTTGATTATGTGTGTTTGCAGTTTAGGCGCCTTTTAGTATAAAGGTGACAGGTGGTTGTATTTTTTACTGTTGCATACATATATAGCAATTTTGCTTTGGGAATGAATCTCGATAATTTTGTAAAAAATTTTGTTCTGCATACTGAGCAAATCCTTGTAAGCTGTGTGTATTAAGCTTTTCCTTAACTATAGTGGGAATATTATTAAATAAAAATGGTAAATTATGCCGAAGACATTTCTTTGCAAATTTGTGTTTAGTTTTATAAGTATATATTTCATTCTTGATTCGTGTTTCATAATTATGTATGTCATAGTTGAAGACTATCCTCCAGTTTTGTAAATAAACTGGTAAATTGTTATGTAAATATTTATAATAAAATTTTAATTGTTCTAATTATAATTACTTAAGGTAATAATTCTCAATGCTTTCTTTGAAAACCCCAAGCCATGATGCAATAATTAATGTGTGGTACAATTAATGAATTATATAATAACGTTTTAATTTGTTGTGATAACATGTTTTAATTTACTTAAAATACCAATCTTTTTAGAACATGCATTTGAAATTTTTTCAGTATGTCTTTTCCAGTTCAGATTTGTATAAATAATTAAACCTAAGAAATTAAATTCCTTAACTTGTTCAATATTTATATTATCTATCTTCAGGGTAAGCATCTGTACATTTTTATTTGTCCTTTGGAATGTCATATATTTAGATTTTGCAATGTTTAATGATAATTTATTTATTGTGAGCCATTCATTTATTTTTAAAAGTTCATCATTTATTAAAGATTCTAAATTGTCATTTTGTATGTTATCATTAAACATATTTAAAGTACTTGATAATATTGTGTCATCAGCATAAATTATGAAATTAAACATTTTACTGGCTTGTGCAAAATCATTGATATATATATATATATATATATATATATATATATATATATATATATAATAAATAACAGAGGTCCTAGGATTGAGCCCTGTGGTGCTCCAGTTGTTATTGGTAACATGTTTGATTTTATATGATCAATTTCAGTATATTGTTTACGGCTATTTAGGTAGCTACTGAATAAGCATTTTTTATTTATCAGGGAATACTCCTGTGGTTAATATTTGATTTGTTAATAATGTTAAAGATTTAGTTATTGTAGGTTCAATTAATTTTAGTAGTTTGTCCTAAGTCCTTTTCTTTTACAGTAGTACCCA
Organism: Lamellibrachia columna; assembly: GCA_963662155.1. Classification (NCBI taxonomy): domain Eukaryota; kingdom Metazoa; phylum Annelida; class Polychaeta; order Sabellida; family Siboglinidae; genus Lamellibrachia; species Lamellibrachia columna. The sequence continues at coordinate 41,740,619 of OY759273.1, read as the reverse complement.
GAACAGTATCTCCCATTTTATAGTGTACATCCAAGTTCCCAAGTTTGGTGGAAAAACCATCAAATCCATAACTATTTTTGTTGGGTAGATTATTTATTATTCTCTTTAACAAGATTTGCCATCCAAGCCAAAGGCCCAGATGGCAAGTGGACAAGGAAGCCATTGGCTTATCGAGAGTCCAACAATGTTCATCTACTTATAACCCGCCCTCCTGAGATATGTGTCAACCTTGTTTTTAAACATATTCACGCTGCTAGCAGTTATACAATTTGTAGACAATTTGTTCCATTCATTTATTGTCCTCTGTGAGAACGAGTGCTTCCTGATGTCCAATTTACATTCATCCTTTACTAATTTTACCTCATGTCCTCAAGTTCTGCTATCCTTCTTGAGTGAGAAAAACATATTTCTATCAATATTTTCATACCCATTCAATATCTTAAAAACTTCAATCTGATCTCCTCTTAACCTCCTTGTCTCTAGAGTTGTTAAACCACATTCTTTCAGGCGTTCTTCATAACTAAGGTCTCTCAGTTCTGGAATCATTTTAGTTGCTCTCCTTTGTATGCTATATCCTTCTTATGATATGGTCTCCATGCTTGCATACAGTATTCTAAATGAGGTCTAATTATTGCTTCATATAGAGGTATAATTAACTTTTTTCCATTGTATGTTATGTTTCTTCTAATCAATCCAAGAATTTGATTACCCTTTGAAGCTGCAATACCACACTGCTCTGAAACTTTCATATCAGTGCTTATTGTAACTCCTAAGTCCTTTTCTTTTACAGTAGTACCCAGAACAGTATCTCCCATTTTATAGTGTACATCCAAGTTCCCATGTCCTGTATGTAGGCATTTACATTTCCCAAAATTGAACAACATCTGCCATTTCTTAGACCATTTCACTAATCTGTCTAGATTGTTTGTAAATGTTGTTTATCACCATCAGTATTAACCTTTCTAAACAGTTTTGTGTCATCCGCAATTTTTAGTACGTTACTTGTTATACTGTCGTCCAAGTCATTGATATATGTTAAGAATAATATAGGTCCTAATAATGATCCTTGAGGTACCCCACTCAAAACAGATTTCCAATTTGAAACTTCTCCATCTACTACAACTCGTTGTCTTCTGTCAGCCAGCCAGTGTTCTATCCAGTCAGTTATGCTATCCTTACAGTATATTCTTACGAATGATCATGGAAACCTTTGTATTTAATATTGTTTGCCAGATGATTCCCTATATTACTAAAAAATGCATTAAATTTATTGCAATTTCCAATTTATCTGTCATAATAGAATTTTATTCTTTAAAATATGTAGGACATGATTTATTACTTTTACTTTTAGACAGGATTTCATTTATAGTTTTCCAAGTATTTTTTATGTCAAATTTGAATTGATTAAAGCATGTTTCAAAATATGATTGCTTTGCTATACGAAAGCTCCTTTTCAATATAACATTGTATGTTTTTAGATGAATCAGTAACATTTCATGTTCTGGAGAATTAGGATTTGTTAATTTTATTTGTTTATAAAGTTTATCTCTGTGTCGTATTGAGGCTAGCAAACCTTGAGTTATCCATGTAGACTTTTTATGTTTATATTTATTACATTTCACTAATTTACTCATCATATATTTATTTTTAGCTTGATTGATTTCGTCTAGGATAATGTTATAGTTACGGTTTGTGTCAGCCTTTGGATTTATGTCTAGTTTCTCATATATTTTAGTAGAGATTAAATCCTCTTTGACTTTTAACATTGCCTTTTTGTTTTGAATATTAATTTCTATGAATTTTGTAGGATGTTGTTTTTTTCAGAGTAGTATCCCTAATTATGAAATACGGTTGATGATCACGGAATTTTTTTATTCATATTCTGCTACAATGTTCTTGCTCATTTATTTTTTGCATATTTATATTATAGTCCGCTGCTAGAATAAGATTATATTTTTTTATGATTTTGCATAGATGATATTACTGTTGTAAATTCATAAAAAATTCATTATAATTTTAATTTAATGGCCTTGGAAGTCGGTATATATTTCCTATAGTGATCGTCTGTGGTAAGCCTCCTCCATTTACTTGTATTATTTGCTCCTCCCAATGTTTATACGTGTTTAATTTCATGTTTAATTCATATTTAAATTGTTGATTATATATATTATTAATCCACCTTTATTGCTTCAGCTTTTTCCTTGGGATATACAGTCATATCCACTTAATTGTATTAATGATAAGTCCTCCGTATCAGATAACCAGCTCTCAGACAAGCATGTCGGAGCAAATACAAAGCGGGTAGTCATCACCATGTCCATGCCATGGCATAGGATAGGGTGGCTGCTGCAGGGGTAGGCGATCATAACCCTCCGATCACACGATCAAAGGTGACTTCAAACATTCAAACCACCGAGGAGTTCATTTTCAATATAAATACTACCTACAATTGTATTAAGAGATAGCTGAAAAAATTTCGGAGTTTACCAAATGTAATAAAAATGTGCATAATCTGCACATGAAATGTAAGCTGTTACGCATGCGCGGAAGTTGGGCAGTTGTGGAACTCGTTTTGAAGTAGCGAGGATTGTTACCCGGCGCCATTCGCCAGATGGCGCTACCACATACCTCGGTGCATCAGTTTGAGCACGTAGTGACGCAGGACGAAGGCCGCCTGGATGATGATATGGAGGGTCTGCAGGAAGAAAGTCCAGTTGGTGAGGTAGAGCAGCAACATGCGGTCGAAGCCATAGAGCAGCATCCCCCACACGATGACCGACATGAAGTAGATAGCCACTCCCACGCGGTAGGCGACGTAGGCCAGCGACAAGCCGCCAGCCTGAAATAGCACGGAAATTCTCACGACACTACGCAGCGAACCTGCTTCGTCTTTAAAGTTTAAATTCTAACCAATATCAAACAGGGTTTGACCGGGTATCTCAACGTTTTATTTGAACAATTCACTAATTGTTTTATTTGCATACAGTGATTTTGTTTAATATTGACATATTGCTATTGACAACTAAATGATGACACACACGCACACACACGCAACCGCGCACACACACACGCACACACCACACATGCACACCACACACGCCATACACACCACACCATACACGCACGCACGAACGCACGCACGAACGCACGCACGCACGCACGCACGCACACATAAACACGCACACGTCTTTCATAGTGGATGTATGTCGTTATCTAAAGATAGCAGCGCATTGTTGCCTGTTTCAATGAACTTGTGCTGCGTTAGGTTTTCTCTCGAAGAGTGCACGTGTGAAATACAGTTACTCGCAGTAATCCCGAAGACAACATGTCCCAGAACGTACACAGAGAGTGAACGCCCGCTTAGAAGAAACAAAGGAATCAATATAGGAACATAGCTTTTATTCAAAGTGTTATGCGAAAGTGCCCAATTCAATATGGCCGCCTGTTCAAAATGAGATTGGCTCTGTGGCTATAGTTCTTGTAAAAGTTGATCTTCGATTGTATGCCTTTGGAATTCTTTGTATATATACTAAGCAAAAAACCAAAAACATCACCAGCACCGTTGATGCCTCTTAGATGTTTATCATTACTGTAATTTCAAACGGGTTTGTTTTAATAAAATCAAGGGCTGAACTGTGACACCACACTCCGCTGTAGCTAAAAAAAAGTACGTGGCTGTACTTGTCAGTGCATACATCAAACGTGGATATTGGATGGGACCCGGAGTTCATAAATATACATGTTGATGTCGCTAGCTCAGAATATGACGAAGTCTCACAATTGATCTCTGAGATATAAGCGTGTGTTCAATTCCAATTACACGAGGTACTTCCTCATGGTCCGAAAAAATTGTGTGTGTGTGTGTGTGTGTGTGTGTGTGTGTGTGTGCGTGCTGCACGTGCGTGCGTCCAGTTAGGCGCACACTGACGTTGTCACACTCAACATGTGATGGCTAAGCAAATATATCAGGCCTGGGTGAAGCGTCTTCCAAGTAGGCACTTTGTTTACAGTAAGTGCGTGTAACGTCAGACATCCACCTCTCCGTCAAACGCGAAGTGCGAAATCAAGCAACATTTTATGTGAAGTAGAAGTAGACTTTAGCCTCCTCGAATGCAGTGTTCCAAGTGCCATCTATTATTCGGTGTTCATGTGGTCACATAAATCACAAACAAGTCCATGCGTAAGAATTCGCATGCAAATGTATGTAGTGTAATTAACACATTGACCGATGGACTACATTAATATTAATAATAAACACATGCCAAAGAATATTTATGCACAGTGAGTGTCGCGCTCTGTGCATATGTCAACATTTCCCAGTATAATAAATCCAAAACGTAAAGTTGATTTGACATTTTTTCAAATGTTTCCATATAAAACATACATCACATTTTCGGTAGGATCAACAAGAAGGTTCTAGTTAGCAGATGTCTAAAGAACAAGAAATACGCATTAATTGTCGCCTTGATACTGCGTCATAGCACAAAACCGGTGTAGTAAGTTGAAAGCACTACTCGAAAACACGTTTATGTTTTCGACGTACGTTCAGAACAATACAGTGACCAAGTTCAAAACAATGCTGATCATAACCGTAGTGTTTTGAATGCGTGTCAATATATTATTACAATAAAGCATATTTGCCACACACACTGGGATCCAATATTACTATATTAATTATACTACGTTAACTATCAATCTATGTCTCGAAACAATATCCAAAAAGTTTTCATCGTGATAGTGACATAATTACGTGTGAGTGTTTTTAACGTAACCGTAGTGGCTTGAACCTAGTTTGAAAACATTCCCCAATATTTTGAACGTACGTTGAAGACACCTGTAGACTTGTGACCTTCCGACCTACGACGGCAAACAATGGTAAGGAAACGACACCTCAAAACATGATTTGACGGATATCACCCTGGGCTACGTCATCATTGTGACACCTTTGTTGCATAACCTTTAGTATTCACCTTACACATTGGTGTACGACAGAAAGTCGACTAAGCATGTATACGTTATCTAGTAGGGAGATTTATCCCGTATGGGAAGCCGATCGTTTCCAACTTCGTTGGGTCTGCACCTCACAACTCACCTGCGGCTCTATAAAGAGCTTAGCCGAGACAGTCGGGGCTGGAGTCGCCATGACTGCGGAGTCACGGCCAACTCACGACTGATTCGACCACTTGTCGAACACGCCGACAACCGCCTACTCGGGCACGCTGGCCGAGCAGGCGATTTCCGGCTGCACGTGGGCGCGCGCATGGGGCTCCCTCCTCACCTGGCTGAGGGATGGTTGGGAGTGGTGTGCTTTGCGGTCGCTTGCTTAGTTTTTGTATGCATTATCCCCGCTTCTGTTACCTGACACTCCCTGAGACAAACCGGAAACAACATTCTTCAGTTGATGACGCAATCAGATATTTAATGTAGACTGTGGTTTTAGAAGACTTCACCACTGTTTATATTGTTTATATCTTTTTGTGTCCCGCTTTATATCTGTCTTGTTCTCGTTTTCGTTACTTTAGTTCGATATTCATTTTCTTATCTGACATTCTTCTGTCCACCACCCTCCCCTCCTCTCTCCCTCTCCCCCCTCTCTATCTCTCTCTGTGTCTGACACTGCCTGTCTGTCTGTCTGTCTGTCTGTATGTCTGTCTGTCTCTCTTAATAAAAATCATTATTAAAAAGTGTCTGATTCAATCAATTGAATTCAGTGACCGGCTGACCCTTACGCCCGCTTACACAGTTTCATTGAATGTTCGATTCAATCGATTGTATTTAAGCCCAACTCTGCTAAACATTAAGAAAATATACAAGTTACCCTTGGAATGAATTCGTGAAGATGACACAAAGCATGATCCAATGCAAAACATTTTTCGTGGCCTATGCACCCAGCGAGCATACGGGTCTAAGTAAGTAAATAACTTCGTAGTAGAAATAACGAGGCATTGAACAAGTTAACGAAACTTATGAAACAGAATGGGACTCGGCGTCGTTATCTAAACAACGCCGCTTTAGTTATTGGGTGCAGTTCGCAGTGCCGCTTACCCACCATGCCACCCGGGCTTACGAAAGGCATTGTTCCTCGCAGCGGACACCAACTTCAAGCGTCCGCACTATCTCAGTGACGTAGTGCGCAGTTTATGACGTCAACGGTTTGGGGGCACACGGTTGGCAGCTCAACGTGATAAGTCCCTGCGTTGTTTTTGTCTTCTATTGTCTTGTGTGGATTACTGACCAAACGGTCCGGATTGTGTGCGCATTGGACTGATTGCTGCTTGGTCGTAATTGCTTAGGATTAAGTGGATTAGAGCTTGCGCAAACATTGTTGGGTTCTGTTGTTGTTGTGTCTTGTAGTCAGTTCCATTCTTCTATTGTCCTGTGAAAGTAGATGAACTTATAGGGTCTAACAGTTCTTGTTGGTGTGAATGAAACGTAAAACTTTGCTATGGAGATGCCGTGATTGGCGCTGTGCGGGTTGGTCACGTTAATGAAAATACGGTTTTTGACTGGCAAAGATACATTACCGTTGATGGTTTTATTGGAGCACGCACGCACGCACGCACGCACGCACGCACGCACGCACGCACGCACGCACGCACGCACGCACGCACGCACGCACGCACGCACGCACGCACGCACGCACGCACGCACGCACGAACGCAAGCAAGCAAGCAAGCAAGCACGCACACACCTTTTCTCTTGATGTGTAATAATTGAAACAAAAACGTGCCGCAAACGTTTGCGCTATATCTATTTTGTTAATAAAAATTGGGTGTAGGGATCCCATGCGGATTAAGAGTATTCAAAAACCGAACGGGTTGTGTAAGCAGTTTGAATTATTTGACGGCTTGAGTACAGTTTGTCTAACGAATGCAGAAGGTTTGCGAAAGCTGTAATCGGATGGATGTGTTTATTTCGAGTGAGGTCTTTGGTGATGCAACCTCATTGGTAGGGATGTTTGTCAGTTTCCTCTACGATTGACTCTCCCAGTGAGTAATTAAAGTGTGCCACGGTTCGTGCACGTGTGAGTCATAACAAAGCATGACTTGTTGGGTGAGTCATGACTTGTTGGGTAAGTCATTAATGCACACCAGGAAAAACAACGGCCCGTAGCATTGTGCCCTGGGGCACACCCAAAACTACAGCGATCCAAATTAGATGTTTTCCACCGACAACGAAGGACGCTCTGTTTACGACACTTGAGAAAGTGAGAGATCCAGGTGTGACCTTTGCTATGAATGCCAGATCTGTTTAATTTATTTAGAAGCCGGTTATGGGGACGGTATCAAATGGTTTTGAGAAATATATTATAATCACATTAACCCGGGATTTATTATTTAAGTGGTAAGCTATATCTTGTGTGCTACCGAGATTATGTGGGGTGTTTACTACGGAAGCCATGTTGTCTGTCTGTTCATATTGGATAACGTTGGGTCCACCTTAAGCAAAGAGGCACATCAACATCAACAAAGGAATTATGTGGGGTGTTTACTACGGAAGCCATGTTGTCTGTCTGTTCATATTGGATAACGTTGGGTCCACCTTAAGCAAAGAGGCACATCAACATCAACAAAGAAATTATGTGGGGTGTTTACTACGGAAGCCATGTTGTCTGTCTGTTCATATTGGATAACGTTGGGTCCACCTTAAGCAAAGAGGCACATCAACATCAACAAAGGAAATCAAAATAAGGATTGTAGTGGCCATGTCTGCTATGTCAAGACTTAACATCACCAGGAAGAGCAGAGACATCAGCTTCTAAACGAAGCTTAAGCTCTACAGAACCTCCTCTACGGATGCGAGAGTTGGACTCTGACAGCAGAGACATAGAGACGTTTACAAACATTTGAAACGAAATGCTTCAGGAGATTCCTCCGCATTTCGTACTTTGAACACAAGACACACGAATACGTGAGACAACAAGCAGACTCCCTTGAAGGAAAGCAAGAGCCCTTGTTGGCAATAGTAACACAAGGCAAGCTCTCCTGGTTTGGCTACATCACTCGACACAACACCATTGCAAAAACCATCCTGCAAGGCACCCTGGAGTGTAGGAGAACGAGGCACCAGAGGAAAACTGGATAGATAGTATACCAGAATGAACACATCGAGACTTACAGATGAATGATAATGATATTGCCTTACTAAAGGTACAGTGCGTGTCAGACATTATGATCAAAGTAGCAATGACAGAAAGACAAAGTTTCCAAGTAAAATGTCATGTTGTACACTTCGTTAATTATGTATTGACATGTATACTAGATGAAACAAGAATGTCCCTGTCATTCGAAATGTTTAAATTGTATATAGTATTATAAATAGTTGTCGGTGACGCTGGACACATGCTAAAAACCATGTTCGACTTCATGTAACTGTCATAAAAATAATTCATATTGGAGTTTGATATTTATGGAAAATATATCTCATCATATGTAGAATACTGACAAAACAACTTATGTTTTTTAATAATACATTAATTTTTTTACCTGCTACAACACCAATTGTACACTTTTGGAACATTGGCCCATATGCAATATTGTTAGACTCTCGGTAAGCCAATGGCTTCCTTGTCCACTTGCCATATGATTGTTTTTGCCTTGGATGGCAATCTGGTTAAATTTTGTCTGATTAAATCTTGTTAACCAGTTAGATTGCCAGCCTCTGCAAAAGCCGCTAGATGGAGGTACTGTTTTGACTCACCGGCAATCTCTGAATAGTGGATGTCTAGAAAAATGCGATGTTGACACATGTCTTTATATGCAAGAGAACATTGAAATTCTGGTCAACTAATAATTTCCTGTAACAGTAAATTCTGTGTTCATTAAAAATTGTTGCCAAAAACATGACGATTTCTACACTGTTATTAAGTTCAAATACAAATTTGAAAATGTTATACTTGACAACCCGGAAAAAATCAGACAACCTTTAATACCCGTAAAATTATGTTTCCTTCCTCATGCAATGTAAGATATATACAACCTGTATTATATTCTCTCACTATATTCGCCCCGAAACTTCCAAATTAAACAGATAACCATCAGAAGATATTTTAATGTGGTTAATTTAAACACACTTGAGGGGGTCGAGCTTAAATTGTTGTTCTCTAGACCAAAACTTCAGAAATGCCTAAGTGTAATAAAATGGCAGAGCCATCTTGCGGCAAACAATTGAAGTACCACTACCTTATTAATGCAAACATTGTGTAGGGGAAGGTGGGGCATGTCCGCACGTTGAGACATGTCCGCACGTTGAGACATGTCCACACACTGAGACATATCCGCACACTGAGACATGTCCGCACACTGAGACATGTCCGCACGCTGAGACATGTCCACACACTGAGACATATCCGCACGCTGAGACATGTCCGCACGTTGAGACATGTCCGCACGTTGAGACATGTCCACACGTTGAGACATGTCCACACACTGAGACATATCCGCACACTGAGACATGTCCACACGCTGAGACATGTCCACACGCTGAGACATGTCCACACACTGAGACATATCCGCACGCTGAGACATGTCCGCACGTTGAGACATGTCCACACGTTGAGACATGTCCGCACGTTGAGACATGCCCACACGTTGAGACATGTCCGCACGTTGAGGCATGTCCGCACGCTGAGACATGTCCACACACTGAGACATGTCCGCACGCTGAGACATGTCCACACACTGAGACATGTCCGCACGCTGAGACATGTCCACACACTGAGACATGTCCGCACGCTGAGACATGTCCACACACTGAGACATGTCCGCACCCTGAGACATGTCCACACACTGAGACATGTCCACACACTGAGACATGTCCGCACGCTGAGACATGTCCACACGCTGAGACATGTCCACACGCTGAGATATGTCCGCACACTGAGACATGTCCACACACTGAGGCATGTCCACACGCCGAGGCACATCCGCATACCTCGTTATTGTCCAAATCGGATAGTACTTGGTTTTAAAACCGTGGTCTACAGTAGCATCTGAATTGTTCATCGAGCATTTGAACCCGCGAATTTAACTCGATATATTGATACGTAACCCACACTCTCAATATTATATGAGTACTGGTGCTTGTGCATTTTTAATGTGTATCATTAGTGTTGTCATTGCACAACTAAACTTTACCCCGCCTTAGACGGGGTAAAGTTTGATAATCTTTCCCAGCCAGTCGTCTGGGGCATATCCGCATAGGCGTGTTCGGATATGCCCAGTCGTGTGCAGATATACCCCAGTAAGTTAATTTACATAACGTGACGACATGATGTAGATGTTATTAAAATATATATATTTAATGTGGTTTGTGCGTTCATTTACGGATGCAGTAATCATTATGTGATATACGATATACGCTTATGTGCACATTTGCATAAACGAGTTAACATATCGTAGTGGATATCAGATAGGCGAAAAACTTGACCTTTGAAACGTAGCGTTTTGAATGTCACGACAAACGATGTTAATGTGTTCTCGAGTAATATGATTCATGTGACATTTTCAACAGTGCTCGTTTCCTAAGTGCATTCATAATAAACGCAGTGTCCCTTACGAAGTGTTTACCACGCTGATCCAGTGTTTCAAAAGTTGTAAAAACCGCTTTTGTCAATGGTACACAGGCACGCACGCACGCACGCACACACGCATTCACTCACACTAGTGGGGAGCGGTGGTCTAATGGTTAGAGCACCCGCCTGTCGATCGAGAGGACGGTGGTTCGATTCCACCTCCGCCGTTTCGAAGCTTGGGCAATTTCGTTCACCCCACTTTGCCCGTGTCTTTCGGAAGAGACACTAAAAGCCGTTGGTCCAAACTCCTGCGTTAGCTCAAGATTGGGCTGTTTGGAGTATAACTACTTGAGACACCCGGGTGCGCGCGCGTACCCACACATACACACGCCGGTGTATGTAGTGGGACGATCGAGTGGGCCGCCTCCAATGGTGGCAGCTGGGCCGGGCAGGATTGGCACATTGTGACACTCATTTGTACTGGGTCACATATTTTGGCTTTGGGTCACATATTTTGACCCGTTTATCTAGAAACAAAACCCCGTTGTGATTTTCTATAAAAAAAACACGTTGCAATAACAAGACAACGGATCTCCACCTAGGGTCCTGCCTAGTTCCATGTCAATGTCTACAGTCCTAACTCATGCAGTGACAGCTACGGTATCGGGCTAAAAGTCGTCCGCCGTCAAATATTATCCGCTTGGCGTAACTGCGCATGCGCGTATCTTGAAACCATGGACGTTGCTAGTTATCGAGCGCATATATGTGACTCGCTCCATCGAAATCAGGAATAAGTCGGAAAATTACATTTTGAGATAAAGGTACCACGTGAAAGACAATTATATGGGCGTTCCAATGGTGCCAGAGGCAACTACAAAGTTATATTATTTGCTGAGTTATCGTTTGATAAAGAGACGATGTCCTGGGTCATTTGACGAAAAACGATTCTGAGAAAAACAGCTTTGAAGTTTACTAAGATATATTCATACATTTCAATAACAACGGCTCGTGAAGTTGAAATGTTGCACTGTTGTAGCACACATCAACACAGATATTTTGGTGGAAGTCCACTTCAATAGCTCTGAAAGTTGGCAAGATATGGCAGCGACGTTGCCGCCAAGCTGTCATCGCACTCGCTCGAAGCTGTCAGTGTCAACTGTCACTTTCGCCCACATAAATGACGCTCATTTAACTATTTCACTCGCTATCTGAGCCGTTTGACTCGACTAAGTTCCCAAGTCAACGGCAACTAAATAATCGATTAATAAACGTAGATTTGATATGATAACAGTTTCTGAAGTAGTCGAACTCAAACCAAAACAAACATGGCTTCGCGTGGAGGTAAAGGTCGCACTCCAAATGTTCAGTGCGATTATGCATGAGTGTTTCTAGCTGAGCCAATCAACCATTGCGATTTGTATCACGTGATTATGTCCTCATTATTATTTAGTGAATAATGTGGTTTTGTTTACGTTTTGTCTCCGTTTTAAACTTCTCTGACTGGTTATTTAGTAACATGTAACTGATTTTGCCCTAGTAAATGCAGGTCAGCAGTCCAACGATGCCAATATGGCGGGGGTGGACGCGATGTGCAGTGGATACGATACGTCTGAATTGAGCGAAGTTGCCTTTGTGTTTGTTCATTAAGATATTCATAGCTCTACGAAACATCATATCTTTCAATCGTTTTATGACCGTATAATAGCATGATAGCAATCTGGGATAGTTAGGCTAATTAAAAACATCAAAACCTGAACATCGGCTATCGCAGCCAAATTCACCCCTTCGCGCACTTTAAAGTGGAATAGCCAGGCACGGCGTTTCCAGATTTTGATGGAGCGGGTTACATACACGCACGCGCACTCGCACACGCACACGCACACGCAACGCACACGCACACGCACACGCATATAATGAATATCGTAAAATATGAAGAATTTTTTTAATATAAAGCGGCATATATTAATATATATATATATATATATATATATATATATATATATATATATATATATATATTATATATATATAATATATATATATATATTATATATATAAGTCTAAAGGCAGCATATGTCGACCAGTGGCTGCAAGTGCATACCGGTGTAACGGGCCCAGAGTAGTCCCGTGCTGAAAGTCAGCGGAAGTATGCTTCTTGCGTATTGCGCGTGCTATTTATGCGCACAGCCGGTGTCGTTGTACACAAACATCTCCGCCCTATTCGTATGATAAGCATTTCAAATAATACAGTTAGGGAAATGAGTCATGCGATAAAGATTTACAGAACTAAACCTTTATTGCTGCCATTATTAACGTATATATATATATATATATATATATATATATATATATATATATACATTATTATTTATATATATATGATGATTGACAGACGTGTACAATGATCGAAACAATATAGTTCTTTGTATAACGCTGCACTGGCAGACAGCACAACATTTCTACAAATATGGTCTATCATAATATTTAATCAAACAAGTAATAAATTAACATCCAATTATACAAAAATACAATTATGTTTTTCCATTAATAATTAACTCAGATAACATAGACACACTTTTCTGGTCACACATATTTATTGCTGCCATTATTAACGTATATATATTAATATATTTTTTTACTTTTTTTAATTTTATTATTATTTTTTTTATATATGATGATTGAGAGACATGTACAATGATCGAAACAATATAGTTCTTTGTATAATACTGCACTGGCAGACAGCACAACATTTCTACAAATATGGTCTATCATAATATTTAATCAAACAAGTAAGAAATTAACATCCAATTATACAAAAATACAATTATGTTTTTCCATTAATAATTAACTCATAGATAACATAGACACACTTTTCTGGTCACACATATTTACATCACATTATGAACCATTTAGTAGACAGTAAATTAAACTGAGGAGATCCCCGGGAAACAACAAGTGTGATTGTGATTATATTAACCTTTAATATAATCCAGTGAACATTCTGACATCATTATTCCTTATCAAATATCTAGACTAAGTAAGTGGTCTGTGTGGTAAGAAGAGTATGTGGAGTTGTCTGTGTGGTAGGAAGACTGTGTGGAGTAGTCTGTGTGATAGGAAGGTGAGGTGTGTGGTAGGGTTTCAACTGGTCATAGGCCACCTTTGTCTTCAGGACAGCACCAGCCTTGTTTGCCAATGTTACCTAGTATTTCGGCCCAATGTTTGTGATCCTGGGGAAAATGAACATGTATTAGGCATAAACTTATGAAATTACAGGTATTCAGTTCCATGTGTCAACCACTTTTTGTAGTGACACGAATTTCCTCCAGTGATCATGGTTTGTCATATAATTTACCAGACAAACCCAACTTAGTACAGTGAAAATCTCGATGATCTCTTGAAGAGTTTTGGCGACCTCTTTTCTCTGAAACCTGGATAAGAAATACTAGATTTCATTCCAACAAAATAATGTTAGCCCATCTTACTATTTCTTACAAGTAAAGGTGACATAGTAAATATTTATTAGATATTGAGAATCAATTTCGACCAAGTCAAGTGGCTGATTCAGTTACCTGCATAGACCTATCCACTGTGGCTGTAGTTTCCCACCCTTCCTCCCGACATTCCTCATGTGCCTTCTCAGCACCATGTCACCTATTTTCAAGTCAAATATTTTGACTCCCTTTGTTTGTCTTTTTCGGTAGTGCTTAGTCTGCCGTGCAGTTTCAACATTTGCATGAACCTGGAAAATCATGGTGCTATATAGAACATACTTGGATGACAGACTTAAATGTCACACATTGCCAGTTAGAAGTACCAGTGTGCCCATCCACTTTTGATCTAAAATCCATAGGACATAATAGAATACAAAATGAAAATATGGGAATAATTTTGGAATTCTTCAACAAAATATAGCGATATGCTAGGTAGTTCCAAATATCTGCACTTTTATGAATTAATTGTAATGTAATTAATAAACTTTTCAAGTTAATGACCCCATGCCTATGCCATGGTGTATACATCCACAGCTACATACAAACACATATTATGATACAAAAGTGGACCACTTTTACACACCTGCTCATGAACCATTTGAACCTGTGTAACAAGATCATATTGATATCTGTCCACATCATGTTCCAGAAATGTTGGGATGTCAACATCATCATCCCGGTCAACACCATCCATCTATATAATAAATCGGAATAGAAAACAGTATGGAGATATTATTGTCAAATGCTGAAGATGGCCAAACAAGTTTGATAAGTTGTTATGGATATCATAAATATGTAAGAATAAAATATAATTATGCTTCACATTTAATTATTTATATAAAAACCAATTAATACATGTATATTGCATTGCAATCATTACACAAGAAAATATTCTATAAAAAAGGCATGTAACATATGATATTCAGTGATGATTATAATTTATGCAATGAAAGAAAGTAATGTTATAAGTACCTCCACAGGCAGACGTGGGTGTCTGTTGTACATAAGAAAGGAAGGGTGTGTGCTTTGTAGATGCCTGTCTCTGTGTGCGGAGACTGAAGGCCACCTCCTCAAGATACTCATCCCAGTCAGTCTGGTAGTCAGCTACTAGCTTACTGAGCCTCGTCTTAAGTGTCTGGTTGGTTCTGCAAAAATATATATGGTCAATGGTGGAAAATTTGTAATAATAATGTTTATTTTCAAACATAGTAGAATACAATACTAAATAGCACAGCATTAATGTGTTTACTGCTACTAGCAACAACAATAATACCATACTATTAATTAATACATGTAATATTTTATTTTGTTAAATTTGACCAAAAATATTTGAGAAAAAAGTACATGTTAAAAAAATTATATTTGCTAGTTATCTTAATATCAGTTTGTTTAAAAAAACATTATTTGAAAAACATTTGTTTAAACATACCATAAATATAATCTGTGAACATTCGTTTTACTACATAATGTTTCACAATACAATCTTAGATGCTACCTCTCATCGAGTCCATTAGTTTGTGGATGGTATGCTGCTGTAACCATATGGTCAATGTCAAACTTCTTTGCCAAGTCAGTGTTCAAGCGATTGACAAATTCTCGCCCCTGGTCTAACAGCAATTTCTTGGGAGCACCATATCTGTAAAACAACATTACCACATCAGAAATGTTGGCTGACAAAATGTAACAATTTAGCTTTAAAGCAACCTTGTCTGCTCCGTTACCCGGAATCATCCTCTCAAGCCAGGGGTGGTAATTGTATTAGTAGGAAATTTTCTGAATCAGTTGTAGGTGTACTTCGTGACCACTTGGTGTCTTGATTGTGTGAAACAGGTGAATACACAAAACATCAAAAGGAAATTTCTGTTAGCTCTACTTGATCAGGCAATGCTGCTGATAGAGGATCTTTATTATTTGAATGTTTTCTGTACAATGTTTTTTCTATAAAAAAATACCAATTATTATTTCAGTGTATTTGACCCCATATCTGTTGCATATAGGTTTAATTTGTAGGGGAAGCTTTACATTTTGCTGAATTAAAACTAAACTATCCAGAAATTACATACCTGCAAATGAAGCACACAATCGCCAGACTTCCGTCTCAGGGGATACAACTCCAAATACTTTGTGAAGTAACCAGTTAGTGTCATAATATACTTGAAACCATTCTGGGTCTCAGGTAGAGGGCGTACAAATTAAACAATCCAGTAATAAACATATTCAGATTAAGGGCACACAAAAGTTTGATGCAGCCTCAAAGTTAAAAGTTTTTCAATTGTTTGGCTATCAGGTTAAGACATTACATAAATTTCCTGGACAAAATTTACTTCAATCTGGTGTATTCATTCTATATATAATTTTTTAAAGAGACTTGGCATTACATGGCTATTATGGCAAAAAATTTACTATTGGCATTAAAAAATGAAATGTTCTATAAAAATTTTTTTACTTACAACTTATAATACACACAGCAATATATTTACGTAACACTTACATTTCTAACACAATATCCAGCAGATGTATTTTAATCACTTACGTAGATTTTTACGTCCTCGTTCAAGCCTTTCCAGTAATACCGCTGGCTAATTTTGTCCACAGTAGCATTGATGCCACTGTGGCCAGCAGGTGGCGCAGAGTGAATATGGCACAAGATCTTGTCTCTCTCTTTCTCATCAGTCACAATCTTCTGGTGTATGTGCG
Source organism: Lamellibrachia columna (assembly GCA_963662155.1). Classification (NCBI taxonomy): domain Eukaryota; kingdom Metazoa; phylum Annelida; class Polychaeta; order Sabellida; family Siboglinidae; genus Lamellibrachia; species Lamellibrachia columna. The sequence goes on along the minus strand of OY759273.1, from coordinate 41,723,915 downwards.
TATGTGGGGGATATACACTAACGTATGTGGTGTGATATACACTAACGCTCCAGTGTCTGCAATTATTGATCATAGTTATAGGCATTTTTTATGAAGTACTGTAAGTAAAATGACATATCCTTAACAGCATCACTTGGCAAAGTAGCAAAAGAAAGGGATTTCTTCCACTTTCTTTTGGGAAAAAATGGAAGAAAGTAAAATAATATAAAACAGACAACATATTAAGTTTTTAGTACTTTTGTTAAACTGTCGTTGTACATTTAATAATTATTTATTCGTCTAGGTCCTCTGGCACAAATCTCCTGTGCCAGTGAAAGTCTGACAGTGATTCAGTCCTCTACCTCATGCTTGCCACGTAGCATTCGATAGCAGAACACAAGCCTAATGAATTATCAGCTTTGTGTGAGTTATTCCAAACGTTGCACAAGGCTGACACACAAGCTGTGTGCAACGAAACTAGAACAAAACCATGTGGCAGAGTAACTGTTCTAAGCCCTTACCACCACAATTCTGGATGCATAGCACCTGCTTCAAAGAAGGATGGTGGTAGTGGCGCAGACTCTGTTTCAAAAGCAATGGCTGCTGGGAGGTAGTCTGAATTGTTCTCTGTGAGCCACTGATGGGCCAGTTCCCGCTACTCATTGATCAGACGACTGCTTGGTTAAACCTCTTCTGTACAGTTGTAGCAAGGACGGGATCATTATGGATATTCGACCATCCATCCTCTATCAGTGTGACAGTTTGATCCTTGAGATGATGCTTCATTTGTGACTTCAATTCATCAGAGACTATCAAGGAGAGTCCCACTGAGAACCCTGGGTGATCTGATACAGTGAAGGGGATATTGCACGAGTAGAAGAACTTTGCAACAAGAACGTCCAGGTTGTCTTCGGTAGCAGTATTTGTTTTTGGTGAGAAAAGATGAGATGTTCTACTGAATAATGACTTTGACCGGGGATTCTTGATTAAGATCTTGACCCAAGGGATGCTTGGTAGTTAGAGGAGTAGCAGGCATGGCTGTTGGCTCATTCACAGGTTCAGCTGCTGTCTGGAAATGTAAACAAACAAGTACTTATAATTTGTTTTAGCTATGGTGTCTGCCTGTGTAGCCAAAACTGTTTAATGATTATAATATTAAAATAACACAAAAAGTGTATGCATTTATTTCCATGCTGATTCTCTTGTACATTACTTGTGTTATTAGTCACCTAAAAGTGAAAGCCAGCACGGTTCCCTTTTATCACCCACTATAAGCCACGTGGTACATGCCACAATGACACATTTAATCCATTCAATATCCGGTGAATAGTGTTAAACTATTAAAGTAAAGTATGGATTAAATGACAACATGGTAGTATTGATCTATTTCTCACTCTCTTACCAAAATAACTGACATTTGGAAGCTTCTTTATCAAGTTGTGTGTGACAAATGCTTACAGCTTATAATTCAAGAGATAAAACATTTACTGCAATGATGTTATTTAATTTACCAAAAAAAAACATTAAATCATATTCATAAATACTATTACTCATTCCTACCTCAATTGCAAATGTTGCACAGTTGTTATGATGGGACCACATCCTGCAGGCCTTGATACTTTGTTGATGAGCACAGTAGTTGCACCTCGCCAAAGCTTTCCCAGCAACTTCAACATGAGTGAAGTGCTGCCATATTGTATCTTTAGCCTAGGTCTACCTCCTTGAAGCATGTAGACGTAAAATTTGTAATGCTGTAACACAGCAACTTTGCTCTGACTTAGTAATACATGTGCACTACTGAACCAGTGAACAAGAAGTAGCTTAATGGACTAGGTGGCTGTTATACAAGAAGTGAAGCCATTTAATCTTCTACTTTGTAGAAACAGCAAGACAAGCCTCATGTAAGAAGCCATAACTTAAGTGACACAATATATCATTAACATTATCATTAATGACCATACCAATATGGTAATTTTGCAAATAGCAATAACTATTTCTGCAATGCCAAAAGCTAGTGCAGCTCTGCAAATAATAACAACCACACTTTTGGTAATTAATAGAGGGACCTGCAGAGCAGCTGTGCGAATAGCCACGTCCTTTTGTCGTTTGATAATCGTACTTCTTTCAAATGCAAATTGTCTAACATTTCATTTGGGTGCTTGCACTCCTACACTTGGTCACTGGTGATTTAACATAATGGGTATTACCAAATAATGGCTATATATTTTATATATATATATATATATATATATATATATATATATATATATATATATATATATATATGTTTGATGCACTCCATATTCTTTTTGTACTTTTCGTCTCGCCTACATCTCTCTGATGCTACATCAGTTTCCACGTTCTAATCAAATGACTTTCAACTTTCTTAAAAAGGCCTCGCTGACAAAATAAGGTCAACATCGTGGGGGTCATGTGGGTCACCTGAATCTGTATTAGTCTCGCTAAGTCTGCATACTCCTGGCACGGGGTCAAAGTTGATCGGGTTACCTGAGGTCACGTAGCTCACGCGGGTTGCATGGCATCCACTGCGTTTGCGCGCGCATGCGCAATACGCAAAATGCATACTTCCGCTGACTTTCGGCACGGGACTACTCTGGGCCCGTTACACCGGACCGCTTTAAGAGGACCGGGCATATATTTTATTTAGTAGATTTTCCAACGATGTGAAGTTGGAACATTATTTGTAAAACTAATTTAGAACACATACTAAAGGTTCATTGGAATATTTCAAAGAATGACATATATACAAAAAAATGCGGTCTGCTTAAAAACTTTATGCACAGATGCCGACTTACGCAGACCGGAAGTTGTATATATTTTGTTAGCCTTTTTTGTGATAGTGTCACATAAACACTTGCGAAATGTAAACGAAGGTGGACACCAGTAAAATTCTGTTTGAACACGGGATGTCTCAATACGATAACAAAAACTATATATTTAATATACAGTATAGTACAAGAGTGATATTGGGGCCGTCGACGGCATCGCGGACAGAGCAGTATTTTATGCGAGGACGAGTTATTGGAAGAGGACAACATAAATAATAATTAATCTGTCTGTGGTTATTATCAATTCGCTAGTCCATGGCATAGGAATTACCGGAGTGTTTACACTATGAACATTTAGTATATTATGCATTATATGAATATAATTATAGTGAACAGTATATTATATTGTTGTTATTAATTATTAAATATGCAATTTGTGATTGACGGAAATACGCGGGACGGTCACTCAGTCTCGGACACTTCCTAGCCTGGCCGTGGCTGTGTGGATTGATTCTTCGAAACAAATTCGGTTGGCTGCGATCACATCGGATTGTATATGAAGATTAATCCTACCCTAAATTATGAATGAATAGTTTTCACAATTCGTAAAATGTTGCCTTGTAATACAAGTCTGCTGAGCGATAGTTACATGACATGTTTACGTACCTATACTAGTATACTATAGCAATAATCCGTAGTATACCTGAAAACTTGAGTTTCGAAGTCCAGGAGATTTCAGGCCCATCAAAAGCCTCCAACTGCATCCCCCTTGAAGCTCAGGAAAAACCTCTAGCTGCACCCCATTGGGACTTCCAACTGTTCCTCTCATTGAGGCTCACCAGAAACTTTAAACTGCACACAAAAACCTACAATCCGGGATTTTCTTCTTTTCTGGGAGTTTAACAACACATCTGGGAGGGTTTGTCAAGTATACCAGTGATATTTTTTTTATTTCGTTTACATTAAATTTTGTATAATTCATAAAGTTAAGTAGTGGTAATAAATATCAAAACTGGCTAGTAAGCGTGTTAGCTTGTGCAAAATTATGTGTATAAACACCATGCCTAGCCTATGAACCCATGTTACTGAATTTGTAAACCACCATGGCATTGTCATTCGCATTTTACTGTTATGTTTTAACAAATGAATACCCACAATTATTTTAATGGTGCTACTGTTGTTTTAATAAATCATCCTGGTAAAAATGCTAGTTTGTTATTTCATTGAAAATCTTTTTATTCCAAATACATGGTATGCATGAATACTACAGGTCTACACAATCCAATTTCAGTTGTCTTGAGGTGGTCAGGAGGGGGTGTGGCTGGGGTAACAACATCCCATCTCCCTCGTATTTTGAGGGCCAACCTCTCACCAATTATTATGACACAAACAGCATTTAAAAACAAACAGAGCACCATTTAATCCATGTTTTAGTACCACCAATTACAGTAGTAGGGAATTTATGAAGTAATATATTGAAGAGCCATATTATTTTTAATCACTTCAATCAGTCATTAATTCAATCAGTTTTATTTCATACAAAACAGTACAGGAATATACATCATGTCAACATAACAATAAAACATGTAATAATACTACACTGTACTAGATTACAAGAGTGTATAAACTGCAAGTACCCATTTCATGCAAAGTACATAGGAGTTATACTCATACCTATTTCCAGTACTTTGAACAAGATTTGCCATCCAAGCCAAAGGCCCAGATGGCAAGTGGACAAGGAAGCCATTTGCTTATCGAGAGTCCAACAATGTTCATCTACTTATAGCCTGCCCTCCTGAGATATGTGTCAACCTTGTTTTTAAACATATTCACGCTGCTAGCAGTTACACAATCTGTAGACAATTTGTTCCATTCATTTATTGTCCTCTGTGAGAACGAGTGCTTCCTGATGTCCAATCTACATTGATCCTTTACTAATTTTACCTCATGTCCTCTAGTTCTGCTATCCTTCTTGAGTGAGAAAAACATATTTCTATCAATATTTTCATACCCATTCAATATCTTAAAAACTTCAATCTGATCTCCTCTTAACCTCCTTGTCTCTAGAGTTGTTAAACCACATTCTTTCAGGCGTTCTTCATAACTAAGGTCTCTCAGTTCTGGAATCATTTTAGTTGCTCTCCTTTGTATGCGTTCAAGCGTATCTATATCCTTCTTACGATATGGTCTCCATGCTTGTATACAGTATTCTAAATGAGGTCTAACTATTGCTTTATAAAGAGGTATAATTAACTTTTTACCCTTGTATGTTATGTTTCTTCTAATCAATCCAAGAATTTGATTACCCTTTGAAGCTGCAATACCACACTGCTCTGAAACTTTCATATCAGTGCTTATTGTAACTCCTAAGTCCTTTTCTTTTACAGTAGTACCCAGAACAGTATCTCCCATTTTATAGTTTACATTCAAGTTCCTATGTCCTGTATGTAGGCATTTACAATTCCCAAAATTGAACATCTGCCATTTCTCAGACCATTTCACTAATCTGTCTAGATCGTTTTGTAAATGTTGTTTATCACCATCAGTATTAACCTTTCTAAACAGTTTTGTGTCATCCGCAAATTTCAGTACGTTACTTGTTATACTGTCGTCCAAGTCATTGATATATATTAAGAATAATATAGGTCCTAATACTGATCCTTGAGGTACCCCACTCAAAACCGATTTCCAATTTGAAACTTCTCCATCTACTACAACTTCTGTCAGTCAGCCATTGTTCTATCCAGTCAGTTATGCTATCCCAGATACCATGGGCTTTTAATTTAAGTAGTAATCTTTGATGTGGCACTTTGTCAAAAGCTTTCTGAAAATCTAAGTAGATAATATCTACTGGCGATCCCACGTCTATCCACTTAGTGATTTCTTCCAAAAAACATAACATATTTGTTAAGCATGACATCGCTTTAAGGAATCCTTGTTGAGATGAATTTAATAATTTATGCTTAACGAGGAATTCCACCATATGGTCTTTAACCTTTCTAATAATTTACAAATCACTGACGTTAAACTCACTGGTCTGTAATTATCTGACTTATTTCTCGAACCCTTTTTAAATAATGGTATGTTTGCTTCTTTCAATTCAAACGGAACAACTCCCTCTTTTAATGACAAGTTGAATACTCTTGCAAGTGGTATACTGATTTGTTCTACTGTTTCCATTAGTAATTTTGGAGGAATCCCATCCACTCCCGGTGATTTGTTATCCTTCATTGAACAAAGTTGTTTGTGGATGCAGATATCCTGCATAAAAAAAACAGCTTGCACTAATACTTTTTTATAATCTGAATATTACAACAATCAATGCTTGGATAGCAAGCATAAGACTAGCACTACATTTCATCTAGGTAGGCTGTGCAAAATGCTAAATGCAATGTAATAAGAAATGATAAAAAGCTGCACAACTGGCTTTTCTATAATTAGCCCATAATGAAAAAAAATACACTGTATGGAATTTACTGCAATATATTTAAGTTGCAAAGAGCTTGTTCTTCACCTTCGTTGTACAGAAGTAGAATTGCCTGAGTAGAAACAATATTACATCTCCACTAAAGACTTCTTTGTATTTGATATAATTTTCATCACAAATTATGTCCAAGATTTTCATAATTGCATTCAATACTACATCACCAAGCTTAATATCAATCATAGAACATTATCCGAGACCTTACTCTATTAAAGAGTATATCATTGTCAGTGTCACATCCTTGAGTATAAGAAACATATAACAATCTTTGCATTCCCTTAGTTTATGGAACAAGCATTGCAATGTCATCAGCATGAGATGACTAACAAAATCTACTCAGGGCACCTCAGCATCTGCTTTTCTTTCGAAATTACACATCATAACAAGATGATATTCTATGCAAATTTATAATAGAATGTTTAGTAAATACAATATGTTTATTATGAACTTAACATAAATAGATTTAATTGATATTTGTTAAAATTCTGTGAAATTGTCACTTGATTGTCACTTGTCGGTAGGTATGTTTCCAGTTCTCTGCTGCCTTGCCCATATAAGATCATGTACATGAAAGCTTGCTCTCTCACAGCAAGTGTACCCACAATCGTATTCAATGCATTGAAGCTGGGATCTCTACATGCTACATACACACTGTGAGAACGGTCTTCAAACAAGAGTTGAAGACAATGTGTTTCCTCATCCCAAAGTTCATCTGCTGCTCTGCTGCAGCGATACTGTAATATAAAATATATCATCTACTTAAAAAATGTATTACTGTGTTCTATTTTACTTGTTCTGTGTTTTATTTTACAAATGAAAACATTCATATATAAAATATGCATAGATAATTTGCTATTTGAACCCAGTGACTGGCTAAGAACTAAGGTTTTAAAGATGAGTCATGCTAATTAATACAATGTTGTATTCATGACACTTGAGAAAACCACATTACTGCCACCTTACAATAACATTCTAGAAAATACCTCAAAAGCAGAGGTAATTCCACAAAATGGGCATAACTGCACATTGTTGAGATAATATCATAATTAGGTGATGCAACTAAAACGTACAAACATTACTTTAAAAAATTTAACTAGAGGACAACAAATTGTCAGTGCAAGTGTTGTTTTGAATTTGAGGCTGTGTGTAGTGTGTGTATATCAGACAAGGAACAATTAACTAAAAATATTTTTAGTTACATTACCATGAATTAAGATATTTCCCAATAAAAATATATTAACCTCACACCAATTCATGAACTTTAAACTTCAATTTAAGTTAGTTACATTTATGTTGGTAAAATTGCTGATTAGATGCAAGTGGACTGTTATTTTTTATTTTATAAGTCTATGTACTTGAGTTGATGGAAGGCACCATTCAAAACACTTTACTTGTCATTGTTTACACATTTAATAACATCAATTGCTATAAAAGTAACTAACACTATTCATGCTAATTTTGCCCAAGTCCCAATTTTGCCCAATTCTGGCTAATTAGGGGTTTCTCAGTTTGTCTTCTGACCAATTAAGACCTACATTCTCTTTGCTTACTCATGGATTTATCCACTTGGCCTACTCGTTACTGGCACGTCAAAGGAATTGTTTCCTTTTTGTGAGCACAATGTTCACTATTTTTACCAGATATTCCCCAAATACCCAATTGAACAAATCTCAAATTTTAGCTTCCTACTTCCTAGTAGTTTCTGAGATTAATAATTTTGTGACCTTCTAGTACAGCAGTTCTTAACCCCAAAGTTGAGGGAAAGGTGAACGGTTGATGGGTGAGAGAGAGAATGATAACAGTCTGCCAGGTGACAAGGCTGCAGGACAGAATGCTAAATTTCAGGAGGGTAAATCTGACTATTTAGGGCCGTTAATCGAAACTCCAGAAATGGTAGTTAAGAAAATAAAGGAAATGAAGGATAATAAATCACCGGGAGTGGATGGAATTCGTCCAAAACTACTAATGGAAACAGTAGGTCAAATCATTATACCACTTTCAAGAGTGTTTAACTTGTCATTAAAAGAGGGAGTTGTTCCATTTGAATGGAAAGAAGCAAACATCATACGATTATTTAAAAAAGATTTAAGAAATAAGTCAGTTAATTACAGGCCAGTGAGTTTAAAGTCAGTAACTTGTAAATTATTAGAAAGGTTAATTAAAGACCATATGGTGGAATTCCTTGTTAGGCATAAATTATTAAATTCATCTCAACATGGATTCCTAAAAGCGAGATCATGTTTAACAAATATGTTGTTTTTTTGAAGAAATCACCAAGTGGATATACGAGGGATAGCCATTAGATATTATCTACTTAGATTTCCAGAAAGCTTTTGATAAAGTACCAGGGATGGCATAATTGACTGGATAGAACAATGGCTGACTGACAGAAGACAGCATGTTGTAGTAGATGGAGAAGTTTCTGGAAATAAGTTTTAAGTGGGGTACCACAAGGATCAGGATTAAGACCTTTATTATTCTTTATTATATCAATGACAGATGACAATATAACAAGTAATGTACTGAAATTTGGGGATGACACAAAAGTGTTTAGAAAGGTTAACACTGATGGTGTTAAACAACATTTACAAAACGATCCAGACAGATTAGTGAAATGGTTTGAGAAATGGCAGATGTTCAGTTTTTGGAAATGCAAATGGCTACATACAGGACATGGGAACTTGGGTGTAAAGTATAAAATGGGAGATACTGTTATGGGTACTACTACTAGAAAAGGACTTATTAGTTACAATAAGCGCTGATATGAAAGTTTCAGAGCAGTGTGGTATTGCAGCTTCAAAGGGTAATAAAGTTCTTGGGTTGATTAGGAGAAACATAACATACAAAAAAAGGTAATTTTACCTATGTATAAAGCAGTAGTTAGACCTCATTTAGAATACTGTATACAAGCATGGAGACCATATCGTAAGAAGGATATAGATACGCTTGAACACATACAGAGGAGAACAACTAAAATTATTCCAGGACTGAGAGACCTTAGCTATGAAGAACGCTTGAAAGAATGTGGTTTAACAACTCTAGAGACAAGGAGGTTAAGAGGAGATCAGATTGAAGTTATTAAGATATTGAATGGGTATGAAATATTGATAGAAATATGTTTTTCTCACTCAAGAAAAATAGCAGAACTAGAGGACATGAGGTCAAATTAGTAAAGGATCAGTGTAGATTGGATATCAGGAAGTACTCTTTCATACAAAGGACAATAAATTAATGGAACAAATTGTCTACGGATTGTAGAACTGCTAACAGTATGAATATGTTTAAAAATCAGGATTGACACATATCTCAGGAGGGCGGGTTACACGTAGATGAATATTGTTGGACTCTCGATAAACCAATGGCTTCCTTGTCCACTTGCCTTCTGGACCTTTGGCTTGGATGGCTAATATTGTTAAATCTTGTTAAATCATAGATAGAATATCAACGTATGGGTACATTGACTTTATTTATAATTAACTCAGATAGATGTGCATCCAGAGCGTGGAATATTTGTAAAATCACAGTTGCTGTTTTCCAAGGTACCCTCTATAAGGGCTACAAATGAACACTTATGTACATGGTAACTCCAGAACATTTCATGATTCATCAGTGTGTGTATAAATATATAATTTGAATTTTGGATGGTAAATACTGTAGTTATAATTTATCAAAAGTGAAACACCACTTGCGAGGCTGATTTTTTTATTTATACACAATTCATCAAATATGTTGGAACATGAATTACTCCCTTTTATAGCTCAGGATGTGTAGTTTCTTGTACAGAAATGTTGTTTTCACCAGAAAATTTCTTTAAAAAAAAAATATGTTTCACAGATGGTATCTCGTGAAATGGCAAATGTGATTTTACAAACTTTCCCAGACTTCAGATGCAAAACCATCTGACACATTAAAATGAAGGCACATGGGGTATTCTGTCTATATGAGAGTAAACATTCACATTTTCAAGGCTCTAGCCCTACTTAGTTATCGCACCTCAAACTTTCCTAAAATTACATTAACGGATATCTAAGGTCATAAAATATTGTTTTCTCAGAAGCTACTAAGAATAGGAAGCTAACATGTGACATTTGGTGAATATCTTGTATAAATATTGAAGAGATCTGAAGACAAAGAATCTGGACTATCCAGTGATTTGATGTAAAAATCCATTGTTGACAAAAAAGGTCATCATAAAGATGACAGTTAGGACACATAGCCTATATTAATAGCATTGAGACCTCACCAGTTTGAAGAATCATGAATTATATCAACACTGTGCACGTGAATGGTTTGTGGGTGTTAAAATCGTGCACCATTGAAAAATAAAGTTCACCATCACAGACTTCCAAATGGATCATTAAATTTTTCACACATAAACTACAAATCACTACCTTCAAAGTGAGACCAGTATAATTTAATATGCCTACATCTCCGAAACTACTAGGAACAGAAAGCTAACATTTGATTTTTTCAATTTTGGTATTTGGGGAATATCTGATAAAAATCCTGAAGAGATCTGAACTTCTGAAAATATAATGTGTGGACCATCCAGTGATTTGATGTGGAATGACCTATTATTGGATATTACAGTTCATCATGCATGAAGAAATGTTCTATTAGAGATAGAAGTTAGTACACATAGCCAATATATCAATAGTACTGAAATTACAGTAGTTTGAAGAATCAGGAATCATATTAACATTGTGGTGTAGCACTTGGTTATGTGCTCGTGAATACCTCGTGAGTGCTAAAGTCATGTATCACTGAAGAATTAAGTTTACCAGAAATTCTGAATGGATCATAAAATTTGGCACACAAATTACATAATATTTTCCTTAAAATAAGACTGGTTTCATGATTTTTTAAATGTAGCCACACTGGGTTTTGCTCCATTGAAAATGTCCCCTAAATAATTTTTTTCTGAATTCACAAGGGTGTTGTTCCATAATTAAAACTTACCAACGAATCAATGATGCACTAAATTTCACGTTTTAAAATATTTCAGCATTCTATTGCTGTCTTATTATTCAGTGTGTTATTCCAGTCTATCTTTGCTAAATAATTCCTTATATCTTTATCTACCTTTGTGGAATTTTCTCCTGTACTGCTTTTTATTGTTCGTTTCTTATTTTACTTTGATGTAACATGTCCTTATATTTATCTTAACATTTTCAATTAATTCATTTACTAAGGACAAAACTATATATCTAATACACTTTCTCCCTTGTTTGGTTCTAGTACATGCTGAGAAAGGAAACTATGTTGTATTAAAAATAGGAATGTTTGATCCCCACCTATGTATTCTACAGATTTCTATTGTATAAGCTGTGGTTAACCTTGATTAAACATACTTCAATCCAATTGATGTGATCGATCATTTTAAGAGTGGCCTGTTTATTGCATGTTGAGGGTTTCCACTGATTCAGGTGTTAAATATGAATCATCACCTGTGTTTGATTAACTGATGAGGTTTCCATGTCATCATCCTCTTGTGATCCATCTGGTATTTCAAAATATTTTTGAATATGCATTAATGTCAGAAAGAATGTCATTTCAGTAATGCAAACATGTAAAAGGATATTCTGTAGGATTGACATTATTTATTTTAAATGACAATATATTTGATATACAGAAATCATTTTGTTTTTGGATGAAATTACTTGAAATTAATATATTTCAATGGTTTGTATATTTTCTTTAATTACCTCTTAATAGTGTATCTTATCACAAACATATCAGGACTCATTTGCTGCATAACTTTGCCAGCAGTTGTTTTGCCTTAAACAAGAGATCTAGGAAACTATTGCACTATACTACCGGTATACACTATCAAGTATTCAGTGCCAGTGGTTGATGGATAAAGAACTTAACGGACGACAATGTGCACAATTCTTATTCTCAAAAAAGGACAAATGTTAGAAATTGCACTATACTATACACTACCAAGTTTTCCATGCAAGTGGTTGATGGATAAAGAATGTAATGTATGACAATGTGCACAATTCTCATTATCAACTAGTACAAATGTTAGAAATTGTCAAACGTGTAGTGATATGTTCAATTGGAAGCGTTATACTACCTCGCCAATATTAACATATTTACAAGGTGTCCATAATAATAATTACTGATTCACATTTCACCGATTGCTAAAAAGACCCCAAGTAGCATGATTTATGATAGATAACAGAAATGGATTAAACTAAATAAAAAAATTATTCATAGCTTTGAGTTTTATATTCTTAGATAACGATGTTGCAATTAATATCATACCAAGTTATACTCAGTGTATATTTGAGATGAGTATCATTATACACTTTTTGGTAAAGTAAAGGATCATATCTGCCACAGTATCTATGTGTCATATTTGTTACACTAGTTAATAACATGACAGATACCTTTACATTTTGTTGGTTTTTCTGATGGCTTGCAGCAACTGAAAAATAAATAATGTGAATTAAAACAACAAATTTATTTTTATTATTAAATGAGTTTCCAGGTCTACAACAAATGTAGGGCTGTAAAGATATGATACGTATCAGAATACTTGCTAAAACGGCATTGGTTGTAATGGCTGTTATAATTAAGAGTTATTATGTGTAGTATGTTTGCTAAAAGCATTTACAATAAGTTGAGTGTGCACACACAATAAAAATGTGTATAGGTGATAAGGCGGCAACAAATTATCAACCATCAACAATACACAATGTGATTAAATTGACAAAATAAGTCTTCAGCATGTGTAAAACAAGAGTAAATTCAGTGTATTTTTAAATATGGTTACTAAAATTGTATATTTTGTCATATCATATATAAAATCATATATAACATAATTGATGTGATTTTTAATTACACAGTAAGAAATCAATTACAGTTACGTCACCATGTCAGAAACTGAGTCGACTACATGTTGTAGATACTTGAAATAGATCAATTATAATAATGGCATTATCTCAGAACCAGAAAAAACTACATGTTGTAGTTACAAGAAAGAAAGTAATTACAATTACGTACGGCATTAATTCAGAACCTGAATCAACTACATGTTGTAGTTACATGACAGAAAGTAATTTCAATTACCCTAACCCTAAACAAATGTTAATCCACTGAATATGAACAAAGTGTTAGCAAAGTTGATTTTGAGTGAAATACTTACGAGTACACATCCAACGGGCAACGACGCATTTCGCAGACACCACCCAATTCCGGAAGTCGTTTCGCGATGTCGATTTACGACAAATAACATTTTTCAAAGTAATCGAACTACACATCATTAATTAAACACACATCATACAAATTACTTGAACATATGTTTTGAGCAAACGTCAGTACGCGCATCACTTTCAACTTTATATACTGAGTATTTAGCAAATTTTTGCGACACGAACGCCAAGTCGAAGCCGAAGTGGCGAAGACGCGAAGTCGGAGGCCAAGAACAAACACAAAAACGCATATTTCTTAATTTACACATTATTATAAAACATTGTACATTGATACGAAGCATATTACACAATAAACACGAAACGGTGACCCCTCGTTCAATATACAGCACGAATATTAAGTTATAAGCATGTTTACCCGGTCTGCCGTACGCGACAAATTTGGCACTTCAAAAATATACAAGGCTCTGGAAAAAACATGCTCAAAATCACAGAAAATTTTATTTGTTTTGGAAATAATTACACATGCTATTTCATTTTCGGCTAAACTGTGTCCACTATCAATGATAATGATAAACTCAAACGTATTAGTTCTGAAATAACACATCAAAACTTTAAGCAGACCGACTTTGGTCTGCTTAATTACGGTGACACACGGCAGGTGAAATGACGATTTTCGGAAAAAAAAGTGAAACTCGTATTTTGCCATATTCGTATTGTTTATTATGTCGACCATCTACTAAGTTCACTTATAAAAATGTGCATGCAAATAAACACACTGTATTTCATGAATAAAACCAGCAACTAAAATCTTGGTTTTGTCATGGCGACTCTTCATACGCTTGAAAATAAACGATCTTTACACCTTAGCAACGTGTCCGTCTTTTCGCTGTTCGCCATCTTGTTTGGTATGAATGGAATCCTTGATCTGTCATCTATCCATCAGTTTATGTCTAAGCCCTGCCCCTTTTACCATAATACATACGGACCATAATACATACGGAACGTCTCAAACATGCCGCCTAAAACCGCCGAACATTGCCTAATAAGGTATTCGGATTTGTCCGCTGCGTATGCAAATGGCGTCGTGATGTCTCGTGACGTTCCGCTTAAACTTCGCGGGTTTCCGCCGGCCTATTTCCCCCAAAATGCAATATGTTGCTACTTCCGAATATAAACAATCATGGCGTGTGTTGAATCCTTAGAAATTGTCAACGAAATAATTTTTGAGAATGGCTGTCCCACAAAGCAAAAAGTAGCAAAACATTGTACAAAGAACACATTTGGCCGTAAGAAACGCGTCATTAACGCGCAGCAACTGCGGGCGGCGCGCAAATGCCGCTATCCAGCGTCGAAGCCGGTGACAGCTACGGGCGCTATTGGTATTGCGCTGTCGGCAAGTGCGACGCCGCGATCTACTACGTCGATCGACTACGACGGGGGCTGTCCGTTACAGAGTGCCAGTAGTAGCAAACTGGCTCTACTGAAGGCGGCCAGTGATCAGGAAGATTTGGTGCCTTCTGACGAAACAAATGGTAAGTAATAGCTACAATACGGGGACTTTGACATTTATTAAAAGTTTTTACTTTTACCCAACAAAGTAATTGTGTTATTCCTATATTGTATGTGGGAACATGGGCTAACCTAAGTTTGTAACCAATGCCATGATGTTTAAAAATCATTGAGACATTTAGTTTTACTGGCCCTGACAATATTCGATATTACCTTTTTATCCTGACTTAGTCTCATTCTTAGGAAAATAGTCTTAGCCATATCCTAATGATATGTCCATAGGCAGGTGTGTGTGCGTGTGTGCGTGCGTTCGTGTGTGCATACAGAAATACACACACACACACACACACACACACACACACACACACACACACACACACACACACACACACACACACACACACACACACACACACACACACACACACACACACACACACACACACACACACACACACACACACACACACACACACACACACACACACACACACACACACACACACACACACACACACACACACACACACACACACACACACACACACACACACACACACACACACACACACACACACACACACACACACACACACACACACACACACACACACACACACACACACACACACACACACACACACACACACACACACACACACACACACACACACACACACACACACACACACACACACACACACACACACACACACACACACACACACACACACACACACACACACACACACACACACACACACACACACACACACACACACACACACACACACACACACACACACACACACACACACACACACACACACACACACACACACACACACACACACACACACACACACACACACACACACACACACACACACACACACATTCTTCATCATGCTGGTGCAAGCGATATTGACAACATGCGCAACCGAGTGTGGGCGACATTGTTTCATTGTGTCAGCACAGATGACGATCCGCATCACACGAGATGCCCCAGCGGCAAGGATTCCTGGTGCTTCTACCAGCGTGCTGAAGCCAATGACCAGGAGCCTCCACCACATGCCGAACATCTCAAGCATCCGCTGGCCCATGACGTTGCCGAAGCCATGATTCCGGTCTACCAGCGTATGAGTGACCCCAACCTGCTGAAGCGTCTGCTGAAAGGCAAGACGCAGAACAGCAACGAGTGCCTGCATTCGGTCATCTGGAGCAGGTGCACCAAGACCGTTTTTGTTGGACACCGGAGACTGATGTGTGCAGTTGCTCGTGCTGTGGGGTCGTTCAACGCTGGTGCATCTCACCTTGCAGAAGTGATGGACCTGCTCGCGATTGAGACGAACGAGATGACGCAGGTGTTTGTAGAGAAGAGCGACCGGTTGCGCATCGCCCACGCAGAATCTGCACAGAGAGCTGGTGCCAAGGCACACAGAAAAGGAAGGTCGGATGCTCGGAAGTTGGAGCGAACACTTACTGAGGAAGCCGAAGGACCATCTTACCTGGCTGGTGGATTTGTGTGAACGTTACATGTTTGATGTTCAGTGGACCTTAGTTATGTTGTTGGCCCTGTGTGCATTTGTTGTGCCAACCTGCATGCACAGTCACTTCCTTATCCTGTATTCATTTTGTGACAACTTTATCAAAACCATGTACCACCTTAGTATGAAGTTTCTCTGAAAGTAATGATGCAACCAACATAACGTTTTGTGCTAGCCAAATAAGATTTCAAGTGTTGTATTCAGGTTATTCTTCTCTACATAACTGATAGAAAATATTTTTTAAATAATAAAAATAAATACATCAGTATTAGTTACCAAAAATAATGTATTTTTGTGTCATAAAAAAAACACTCCTCTTTTTTACAAATGTTTCCTACTAGTTGTGAAACAGAATGTTTACTGAATATAGTTATGCAAGAATTACGATGATAACTTTATTCAAGAAGAAATTACAGTGTTTCTCAGTTTACAAATATTATGTCCAAAATGGCGGCTATTTTGTTTGGTTCATGTATCACATTTGCAGGAAGCGTATCTCTGGAAGTACTTATGCCAGCAAAATAATGTTTACATTGTTATATTCAGCATAATAATTTCTAATAACATGCCAAAGGAAATATCTACGTGACTCATAGTTTTAAAGTATCAGAAGTATTGATGGTAAACAAATCTTTAACGGCTGTTTTCTCAAAAACGTGTTTTCTGCATTTGGAAAAAGGATATCTCTGTGAGTAATTACGATATCCAAATAAGGTTTTGAATGTTGCATTCAGCATACTCTACTCGTCACAATGACGAGAGAGATTTTAAAAATCATCAACAGTTTGAAAGATAAACCCGTATTTATTGCCAAAAACGGCAGTGTTTCTAAATTTGCCAATTTTTGCTCAAAATGGCGGACATTTTGTTTGTTACCATGGAAACGGGGGGTCTGGCTGACAAAAGTTCAATATATTTTTTACTCAGTAAGACCCATTCTATACTTTTGGCCGAAGAAATTACTATCTACCTGCCATATGTGGCCTTAAAACAGCGGTCTGCCTAACGCGGCAAATATTGGATAAATGGTCGGCGTATGCTGCTGTTAGAGTTATATATATATATATATATATATATATATATATATATATATATATATATATATATATATATATATATATATATATATATATATATATATATATATATATATATTATTATTAATAATAATAAATTGATGATCGACTACCGGCTCGTGCATGCGCAGATATACCAAACGGAAACATGTTTAGCCCGACACCGGTTTGCATTAGGTGAATCCTCTGGGAATGTGCGATTTCTCGGTTATCACGCCAAGAAATCGCAGATGGAGCATGCGATACGCATGCGTTGCCTTGTCGGCTGGCGAAGAAATCGATGACGCCGCGAGCGAGCCGGCGCCCTACGCCAGTGCGGTCAGCTAATCTTCTTTCTGCGCGGGCGAGAGCAACGCTAGCTGGATTTTCAGTCTGCATCTGTGAATACCGTATCAGTCGTTGAGGAACACACAGAGACAGACACGCATAGTGCTGACGTGTGTAGCACTGTATTATAAGCGGTAGTTTCCCCGCGGATGCTGCTTGAAGGCCAAGTAAGTATAACGTCGTCGATGAAGTGACGACGAACACAGAAGTCGTAGCCGGGGCGACGCCGCCGAGGTTTACTAGTCACTGTGGAGTCACGACTAACTGCCACCTGCTCCGCCGCAGCTATGGTGGCCGACGCGAATGCGTCGTCCTTCTCACAAGGTGAGTCGTCGTAAAACGCTCCGGGCTTGACGTTAAGTCTACCATACCATACCTACCATTGACGTTAAGTTTACCATACAAATACCGAGGTTTTGTCGCCAACAGTTTGTCTGCCGACATATGGTGGGCAACTACCCATAGACAGACCATCGGCATGTGTCCCAGGTTCGAACACGCGGGGCGACCGTTCCGGTTTTCAAGACACGCAATTACCAAAGACCAACATAAATGTCAAAGTATCCTAAAAGGTCCTTACACAATTCGATTGTTTCGCTCGTCTAGTTTCAGACTCGTTTCGATCATATCTAGTGTCGACTAGGTATGACATGCTATCTTGTTTGTCGGTCACAACATTTGTAATTTAGCAAGGTAATTTTTTGTTAATGTTAATGAAAACATGCACTCTTTTATTAGACCGACTGCGAATATACCTTGTTACTTAAACTATTCACACATTGCACATATGAACATCAACCAACCTGACTCGTGATGGGCTAAATTAATTGACGAGGGAGTATTAAGCTGGAAATGTGTCGTTGTTGCTGTGACAAATAAGTAACGCACTTCCATATCACCACTGAGGAAATAACGAGGAGCTTTCTAAACGATTTGCTAGTAACCTCGGGGTCGATTCATTCAGAAACTTCTGCGTTACGCCCCGAAACTATTTCAAGTCATTTGGCCCCCTCACTTTTGACGACGTGCCACTACAGTGTAAGACAGGCTAGCTACTATCGGCTAGGGGGCGTGCGTTATGGTGTCCTTTGTAGACACGACTCTGTAAATGGAATTAAAATAGAATGTTCTTCAAATTTGCATCGACTACGGACAAAGACGTGCGCTTTGTTTGCACTGTAATTTTTGCTTTATATCGTCCCTACCGGTCGCCTTCACGAACAATTTGAACAGACGCCATGTTCCGCTACCACAGAGTATTTATTTAATATTCAGTGATGTGCATGTCATGCTTGTTGGGCGATAATTCAGCGGCATACCCGCACCGAGACGACGACTATTGGTTGGTTGATTAGTTGTATGAATAATTAACTAACACGTTAATTGTACTACACGTTTAGCAATTGACATTCGCTTAAGGCGATTATTGGAAATTAGACAATTACCGAAACTCAAAATTAACCATAGATGTAGCCCAGGGCAAAGAGGATGATGAAACACTACACAAAGCAGTTAGGGATATGAATAAGGAAGAATGTTTTATAACTGAGGTTGAACATACCCAGTTGAACTTGCCACAGAATGCAGAAGTAGATGATCGCGTCTTGTCTGGTATATCATTCTTTACTCACTGAACACGTTCTACAGAAACACGCGGATGGAAGCATAGTGTGTGTGTGTGTGTGTGTGTGTGTTTGCGCGCGCTTATTTGCTGCGTGTTTGTGTATGTGTGTGCGCCTGTGTGGTGTGTGTGCATGTGGGTATGTGTGTGTGAGTATGTGTGTGTGTGTGTGTGTGTGTGTGTGTGTGTGTGTGTGTGTGTGTGTGTGTGTGTGTGTGTGTGTGTGTGTGTGTGTGTGTGTGTGTGTGTGTGTGTGTGTGGTGTGGGTGTGTGTGTGGGTGTGTGCGTATGGGCGTGCGCGTGCCTGTGCCCGCGTGTAAATAAAAACTATACAAACAGTTAAATAAAAGTTCTACACGTGTTATTATTAATTGAACATATGCTTTAATGTATGGTGTTTTTGTGTGGATTATATTGCAACTAAATGCAACAGATCGCATTGAAGGATTACAAGAAAGCAATATATTTATTACCCTTTTACACTGATCCGCGCACGCCGTGGTGGGCGGCGAACGGGGATATTTACTCGTTTTTCTCACGATCACTCTGACGCAAGTCGTCTCGCTAGCTAGATTGACTGCGGTACGACAGTCCCCAGACGATAAGGCCTGCGCTTTAATCACAAATCGCAGTTAATTAACAATCAACCATTGTTACAAAGTGTTTGTTTTGTGGACGGGTGACTTTGAATGAGCACTACAACCTTCAAACATCCGCTCACTTACAAGGAAATTGTAAAAACTATTGACCCGTTTTACGGGTGCCTGAAGGCAGTTTTATGACGGCGTGCCGATACTATTAAAGTGCGTGTTTATTATAATACGCTGTACCGGTTAATTTGACAGTTGTATTGGCATTTCTTGCATGAGTAACATCGTATGATGTTTGTCATAGTTTCGAAGCTGATTTCAGTACGGTATTAAAATGAAAACGGACACTATTAAAATAATAATTATAGATGATTACATGAAACATGTCGGAAAACATACAAATTTACATATAATATTATACACGAGTTTTTTAGTTCAGATTTCTAAATATAAAATTATTAGTCATACACAAAGATGCTCTATCAAAACCCGTATTTTGGTAGTGTCCACAGTTGTTGTCGATGATCGTAACTGAAGAGTGATTTGTGTTATCGGAACCCTGTACAGAATAACTAAGCAGTTGTGTAACAAAAAGAAACATATATGTGGTACAAGAAGAAGAGATGGTGAATTACTCATGCAAGAAGATGAAGTTAGGAATATGTAGAAAGAAAACGTTTATGAAGTAGGCCTACTGAATGTCACAACAGTAGAAGATATCGAACTGCCAGATGACTGTGATTTAAGCGAAACAGAAACCATACAAGAAATTTAAACCGGACAGTTTACAGAAGGTGAGATCAGGACAGTCATAAGAAAACTAAACAGCGGAAAATAGTCCAGGCATTGACAACAGAAATGTTGAAATGTTGCTAGCATGGAAACATCAGTAGGACAAATACAGAAATTATTTAAATAACATCCTGAATAATAACAAGATACCAACCGACTGGAAACAATATCTGATTGCGAAAGTACAGAAAAAGGGAGACCTTCAGGTAACAACTACCGAGGAATTTCTCTTATTTCAGTTCCTGTTAAGGTTATTTGCAGAATGCTGATTGAAAGAATCAGAAAAAAAGAGTAGAAGAAAGGTTGCAAAACGAACAAGTTGCATACAGAAAAGGACACGCTACAGCAGTGCAGATATTTATCCTCCGTAACATATTGTAGCAGAGCATTGAATGCACCGTTGTACATAAATAAATTATTTTACATAAATATATTCCAAAAAAGCTTTCGACAGTATCGAAATAACAAAGTGGGGACAGTGGTTAGACACAATGGAATACATCTTAGTTGAAGAAACAAAAGAGGTTTCCAATGGAAGTACAAGCTGCGTAGTTAATGGGAAATACATCATAGTGGTTCTCCATAGGGACAGGAATACGGCAGGGATGTGATATGTCAAAAAAAATTCCATTATTACCATTGACTGGATCATGCGAAGTACCACAAAATATCGTAAGATAGAATTTAGATGGACGTTTACATCACCACTAGAAGACTTAGATTATACAGAAGACTTGGCATTGCTAACAAGCAATCACCAAGACATACAGGAGAAGTCAAGTGAATCAGGCAGCACAATACGTTGTATAATAAGAGCAAAGTAATACGTATAAACGACAGAAACAAAAATACAGACAGAATAGATGAAGAGGATGTAGAATACATTGATGCTTTCACATACCTAGGAGCGGTGTTATCTAAACATGGAGGAACACATGAGGACATCGAGAGAAGGCTGTATTTGGCAAGAGATGAATTCGTAACACTCGAATAATTATAGAACCAAGACAAAACTGTAAATCTTCAAAAGCAATGTTGCAGCAGTGCAACTGTATCGAGCTGAAATGTGGAGAATGACCCGAGCAGACGAGAAGAATTTGAACTTTCTTCAAAGGACACGAAGAATGTTAGAGAAACACTGAAATGTGGAGAATGACCCGAGCAGACGAGAAGAATTTTAACTTTCTTCAAAGGACACGAAGAATGTTAGAGAAACACTGAAATGTGGAGAATGACCTGAGCAGACGAGAAGAATTTGAACTTTCTTCAAAGGACACGAAGAATGTTAAAGAAACACTGAAATGTGGAGAATGACCCGAGCAGACGAGAAGAATTTGAACTTTCTTCAAAGGACACGAAGAATGTTAGAGAAACACTGAAATGTGGAGAATGACCCGAGCAGACGAGAAGAATTTGAACTTTCTTCAAAGGACACGAAGAATGTTAGAGAAACACTGAAATGTGGAGAATGACCCGAGCAGACGAGAAGAATTTGAACTTTCTTCAAAGGACACGAAGAATGTTAAAGAAACACTGGCTAATGAAAATATATATTGAAGACCTACACCACCGCATTTGTACGTCACCATGTCAGATGGAAATAACAACACAACAGTTGCACTAACCTGGACCCTGAAGGTAAAAGGAAGAGAGGAAGACCATAATCAACACGGAGAAGGATGTGGAAGCAGAGAGAAAACAACTGGGATGAAAGTCTTGGAAGATGGCAGAGTATGCAGCTAGAGATCGCACGAAATTGCGGAAGTTACTGAATGGCACCAGCTATGGTGCGAAGAGGATAAGTAGTAGTAATAAGTAGCCTTGTGTTATGGCTGGCGTACTTGTTCTTCTCATATCCTCTTGCGCCGAAGGAGTTGCATAGGGCGAACACAGTCGCACGTCACCTTCCTCTGTCCTGAGTCGCAGCGGTCAACTTGTCCATTGTTTCGAGGTTTACTACCGTCCCCTCTTTTCAAAACATTCTTTTCTGCGTTTCGTTCCGTCACCCCCGTTTCTTTTTTTTCAGTTGGGCTCCACCTAACTGCTGTTAATATTTCTGGTGGCATATGCTTATTTTATTTTAGATTTTCGTTTATTTTATTTTCGATTGCTCGTGTGCACCTCCAGCTGGCCAATGGGATTCTTGTTTACGACTTGCTGCGTCACTGCAACTGTGCACTTGAGCATACGTAACATAGTTTCAAACAAAAACGAACGTTATTGTGTTTCTCGACACAGTTTCAATGCAAACCCTATCCACGATTGTATGCAATTGAAATCGAAAGATTTCTTAACAAAAAGTAGAAGTTTACTAATTGAAATAAAGATGTGCAGAACGTGCATATCAAATGTAAGTTGTGGCAGGGGTGAAATGGTTGTGGCGCCAATGGTGGGGTGATTGTTGCCTAGCACATCGGTGGTGGTACCGGGCTTAATGCCAGGAGGTCACACGAAACTTGCTGTTTTGGATAATAGTAAATATTTTGAAAATGTTACTATTCTATTCATGTCAAAGAACGCAATTAACAAGAAGGCCTAAGGGGCGTGAAAACGTGTAACAGACGCGATCGCAGCGAAACTGTTTAACAGGATAACTGTCATATCAATGCCGAGCCCACGGAGCAGAAAGCTAAATGGCGCAACAAATGGAGAATACAAATATGAAACCAACCGCCATTTTATGATCAACACATACCAACTGATTCTCGTTAAATAGTCGCCAAATTACATGAAGGTGTTATCTGTATTTTCCCAACAATATCTAGTGAAAAAACACGCAAACCACCAAACCCTTTGACCAACATCACTGATCTCTATATAGAAATTTAATTGACAGGGATAATCAAATATGTATTTTGTTAAAGTAACATACAACAGGACACATATCCACGAATAGCGCGATATATATCTAACATTACCAGGTCGTGTGTAAGTGTTACTATTAAAAAGTATTTGTTGTTGCGTAGATATGCAAAAACGCATTAGTGAACTGGATATTTGCATCTGCATTTCTTACATACATATTTGAAGGCATACATACTGTTCATTCAATCGGAAGTACACCCGAACGTCCTTTTTGTGTTGATAATATTGCTCGACATGTGCGTTCAAGAGAGAAGACATCATATCAGGTGCACTATGCAATACTTAAGAGTTGTTCAATACGACTGTTATTAAATCATCAAGTCCAGTGCATTTAACAAATGCCACACACAAAGAAAGTGTTTCAATAGCATGTATGTTGCTTGTTAGAACAGGTGCATCAGCGCAGACAATTGCTCTCTAATAATTTGTTTGCACTCAATCGATGATTTGTGAAAATGGCACATCAATGTCTTATTAAGTATACAGAATTGTGCCCCAATCAATACCTATAGCATGTCCCTACTCGGTCCTGCATAACACGGAATTACGTTTCCAGTAGATTATTCTGTCCAATACGCACCAAGAACCCTCGTAGGCGCATATAATAAGAAGCGGCACGGCGCCATTCGTACGTCTGCGAAAGTGAGTGAGTGAACGCAATCAACAATGGCGGTCACAGTTGTCACGCGTAAATATTGTACCATCGAAAAAAGCATTTGTCAGCCTGCCAACTGCGGTGCGGTGATATTGATCAGTCGCACCTGCGTCAATCACACGAATTTGCTATCCAGTCCAAATGGCGGTCTTGCTTTGTTTAACGCTTCGTAAAATAATTAATAATAAAATATAAAAAAATTAATAAAGAGATAGGGGCCTTAATGTGTAATACACTGTAGGGAAATGCATAATAATAATAATGACGAGTTTTGTTGATGTGACATATAACGTAATATAGGATAACATAATATCGAGTTTTCCGACATATATTGGAAATAAAGACAGTGGTGCATGTTCGTTTATCGCGAGTATTTAGCCTTCTTGAAAATTACTTTCACTCGATGAAATACTGAAATCTTGTTACTGATTTTAAATATCGATGTAGTGCAATTTGTGTAAGATGTGTGGTTATGACAGCTTTAAAATACCATGTTTACTTCAAACAGGAACCTGCTGCTAATCACGTGAGACTTATATGTAGGAACACGGATTAGAATGTCATGTCTGGTGACAGAAGCGATATCCAATTATTCATGACTGGCATAAGCATATTAACTTAATTAGATTTCACGACTAACTTCCGTCCTCTGTACGCACGTATGATGATCAACATCGCTACGCCCTTCGTGAAATCCGAGTTAATCCTTCGCCCTTGCATAAATCGATATCACAATAATTCATATCGCTGTCCGACTGGTATCACCAGCACACAATTGCAGATTGTCCTTTCTCGTTGACGTCGGTAAATCTAAATAAACCCTCAGCGCTTGACGCAGAGCTCCTCTGCGCATGTCCAGTCACAATCGGATCATGCGATGGAACTTCAGTTTGTTAGTTGCACGGATATAATGATTTGTTTGTCTGCAACAAAAGCACGGTTTTGTTAACGTTTTTTTGTCCAGTAGCAGTCTTATTAAACACTGCTCGTCAGAAACCGTCGGTTCTCCGTCGGGCCGATATGCTGCGGACAACGAAATGTAGCGTGCATAATTTATAACCGTCTCGGCTGTACGCCGCCCAGCGAGCATTATGCAATACACCCGTTGTTGATAACAAGCCAAATAATAAGCCAATTCCCTGTCTGGTCGCTTCCGAACGGCCCAACAAGGGACAGTTATGGGTTTCTTCCGCGGTAGTGGTATTCCAATCAAATGGCAGTGATTTTCTGTTTTTGGAATTCCTTACAATAAGTCGTTTAATTCCCCTTAAAATCAACATATGTGGTCAGACAACAAAGCTTGTTACACAATCCAACATGGACAGGATTTAATCAACAGCATTCCACAAGGTTACATGTAAGAAAGTCTCCAGACAATTCTTCATTAATGTCAGCTGTCTATTTGTGTCCCTGTTCAACACAAAAGTCTCGTTACCAGTTGTAGTATATGACATGATCACCAACTAAACATGTATTGGATCTCAACCGCACGTCATTGAAATAGAAGAGTCGAGATTATTCCTAACGAGACTGGTCGAGAAAGCACTAAACGTTATTTCAGTTTCAATTTAGTCAACGATGCGCCAATCATGGCGTAATTAACTTTTGCTGCAAATGTTTTATGCAATGGTACTCCTAAAATATCATAATATTATGTTATGGAAATTACACGGTAATTATATTCAAAGTAATGCATTTAATCACGTGCGTGTCATCATATAGTTTGCCTTATCGTGTTCCCAATCAATCCTTTTTGGTCTAACCTATATTCAAAGTATCAATATTTCTTGTGAACTTTTTCCTACATAAAATGTGTAATGCTTAACTGTTCTTGACACAGTACCGAATTCCAGTTAGACATTCATAAATTCCTTGTGCTAAGCCGAATGTTTTCCAGTAAGATGT
Organism: Lamellibrachia columna; assembly: GCA_963662155.1. Lineage (NCBI taxonomy): Eukaryota > Metazoa > Annelida > Polychaeta > Sabellida > Siboglinidae > Lamellibrachia > Lamellibrachia columna. Next base: position 41,697,616 of record OY759273.1, on the reverse strand, counting down.
ATAACATAATTAATGAAACAGCAGTTAGTCTTTAAGCTCCTTTGTCTTATCACAGAAAAACGTTTGTCTGTCATCAAAAGCAGCTTGTCCCACAATGGGCACGTTTTTATAATCCAGACAATGCCGGATTAGCTCAGTCCGTAACAACCTATCTTATTATAATCGACCGTGAGTATGTATGCATGTATGTATGTATATATGTATGTATGTATGTATGTATGTATGTATGTATGTATGTATGTATGTATGTATGTATGTATGTATGTATGTATGTATGTATGTATGCATGTATGTATGTATCTATGTATGTATGTATGTATGCATGTATGCATGTATGCATGTATGTATGTATGTATGTATGTGTGTATGTATATATATGTATGTATGTATGTTTGTATGTTATGCTACTTCTCCTAGACGCTTTGCATATCGGGCGCCAAACGTTCAGGCGGTTATCTAGGATATATACATATATATATATATATATATATATATATATATATATATATATATATATATATATATATATATATATATATATATATATATATATATATGTATATGTATATGTATATATATATGTATATATATATATATGTATGTATATATATATATATATATATATATATATATATATATACCCGTTGACTGCCGAAATGTGCATTATTTGTTGGCTATAATGACCATTATCTATTTATGAATTCCAACCTAAAGGCGTTTTCACAACATGGCCATCTAGCCGACGGGCCTAATTTAACCGTGTTCAGACGCTGTCCGTAGAAGCACTAACGCTACATGCGTCAATTCGGTCTTACACATCCACATTGATTACTGTATTCGTGTAACACGGCATACCCCGAGCATAGGAATTTGGCTATGCCGAATTTCGGTCATAGAATGGGATATGACATCGCGTAAACAACACTAGCGAACAGGTCTTGATGCGAAGAGTGAATACAACAGGCCAGAATAATAACATATTCAGAGTTTATCAGTCTGGCTTCTAGCAATGCAGTTGACACTTCACTACAAGATATCACTTCAGTAAACTAGAACCAACAAGAACGGTGCTCCATTGATCGTTAAAACATCACTGGGTTCATCGATCAAAATTAGCACTATCCTCATTGGTGAAAACACATATTTGTTCTTGTTGCTGTGCTACCACTTTTGATTATGTTTAATAATAGTAAAATTCACACCATGATAAACTCATGCATATGTAGCATCTTCCCAAATACACCAAACAATTGTATTGAAACTTTATCTTGTTGATAAAAATATATTTATACAAAATGCACTTTTAGTATGAACCTGTGGATACAGTGTCCCCTCCTCGTATTTTCATGTACAACATTTCGCGGACTTGATTAAGCATATGTTCTGATATTGGCTCTAAGTAGAACCAGAAGGGACAAAGCAGCATTAGTTTAGGAACAGCGCAGGTTGGACATGAGAAAGTACTCATTCTCACAGAGTTCCTTGTCCACTTGCCATCTGGAACTTGTGGTATTGGATGGCAATTGCATTAAACCTTGTTAAAGTGGCGGTAGTGGCTGTGGCAGTGGCTGTTGGTTGTGGTAGTGGCTGTGGCAGTGGCTGTTGGCTGTGGTAGTGGCTGTGGCAGTGGCTGTTGGCTGTGGTAGTGGCTGTGGCAGTGGCTGTTGGTTGTGGTAGTGGCTGTGGCAGTGGCTGTTGGCTGTGGTAGTGGCTGTGGCAGTGGCTGTTGGATGTGGTAGTGGCTGTGGCAGTGGCTGTTGGCTGTGGCAGTGGCTGTTGCAGAGAACAACTGGATTCGGAGAATATGTGTAACGTGAAACGAGAAGACAGAAGGAAGATGGGGGTAATTAGGAGAAGAGATCGAAATGAAGAGACACCTGTGGATGAAGGTAGCGGGGAGCAGACTGTTATGATACCCAGAATGAGTGAGGAATTGACCAGATGAACACGGAAAGGAGGGTGGTAGAAGGAGAATAGGAAGACCAACATTAAGACGGAGGGACAGTGTAGAGAGATATATCGAAACGCTGGAGGTGAACAGCCAAGAATGAGAGAGAAAGCCAGAAGATCGCGATGGATGGAGACAACTCGTCGAGAGGACGGAACAGACTGTGATGTGGCCCCCATCCCGCAAGTGGAAGAAGAAGAAGACAGTGATGCGTCCAGTGCTGCGGTCCGTCAGAAATAGAGCCATTTGTTCTCTGCCGACTCTTCATTCTGACGCTACGTGGAAGCCACGGGCGGAGTGGACGCCCACGTTTTTGAATAAGGGTTCTAATTTTGATGGAACGATTTTGACGCGTCAACAAGAAGCTGACGCAGCCGTTATGAAAACGCCTTTATCCGTCGGATACAGACTTTCCTTCAAAGGGATCCGTTAGCTTTCATCCGTTCCAAATACGTCTTAGATATCATATAGCTAGAATGTGTCTACACTCATATAGTGCGTTTCGTAATCAGAACTGCACTATGTTTAGTCAGTCATAACATAATTTCAATACATCATGATTACGTAGACGTCGGGTTGGCAATGATTTGCTACTACAAAGGGTTCTACAAAAGGCTGTGCGGGATGGAGAAATGCAATCATTGTAAATCAAAACAGTCGAACTTTTGACAGTATGTGGCACAAGCACGCGATGTCTACATTATCCCGCTAATAAAGACGCCTGTCCCCGATTTAGACATTATGATTGTACGACACAGTATCGTGTTTATCTTCAGTTTCATGTCAAGCCATATATATATAGTGGAATGACGGGAACAACGAACTAATGGTCACCACAAATCAAGACCGATGTTCCCTTTAGAAACAACTCAACAACATTATGGAGAACCTACATTCATTTCAGAACTCATTCACAACACTGCTTCATGCCTAGACTGCACTAAGTGAATAATTTGCATTCTCCCAAGGGACACTGCGTGAAATTGGTGTTTTTTTTTGTGGTGTATAACAATTACTGGCAGCGAGGGGTCGTGTTGACATTGCTACAAAGCCATTGCAATGTTCACAATCAAATCACAATCACGGGCAAATGTAGGCGACGTTGCGATGACTGCCCTATTTCTCGTGGCGGCGGCGGCGGCGGCGGCGGCGGCGGCGGCGGCGGCGGCGGCGGCGGCGGCGGCGGCGGCGGCGGCGGCGGCGGCGGCGGCGGCGGCGGCGGCGGCGGCGGCGGCGGCGGCGGCGGCGGCGGCGGCGGCGGCGGCGGCGGCGGCGGCGGCGGCGGCGGCGCCAGTGGCAACAATGACAACAATAACAACAATAATAACACCAGCAGGAGAATATTATTATTAATAAGTTACTAATGACTACCCCTTCCATTGTAGTTCATTGGTACGCCATCGGCTGCGGCTTGTTCGGCTGTCTCGGATTGGTCGTTGGTCTTACCGCATGTGCCTACCAATGGTACCGGCGACGCACGAGCCCCACCACACGGCTGTCATCGGCAATACACAAGGGTCTGATGGAGTCGAAACAGAGACGCGAGTCCGTCATGCACAAGAGCAGCAGTACGCTCAGCGCCGGCTCCACGAGCCGCAGTAGCGGGCAACTCACAGAACCACCGGATCCACCGGAGAAAACGGACCCAACCATCCCGAGTCCGAGCGGCCGACCCTCCGACACGAAGACGGGATACCACCTCGAGGATGAGGGAGATAACAAACGCGTCAACTCGTCTCCCGTTGACAAGGACTACGACGACAATCGGCGTGAGAAGTCCGACGACGATCCGAAGTCCCTCGGCACCTTGGAGTTCGTCATCGTCTACGACGAGATCAAGTCGTCGTTGGTCGTGTCGATCGTGCGAGCGTGCGCTCTGCCGGCCAAGGACCGTGTCCTGTGCACATCAGACCCGTACGTCAAGCTGCAGCTGCTGCCAGAGCGACGTCACAAAGTGAAGACGCGAGTCCTGCGGAAGACCCTGAACCCGACTTACGACGAGGCGTTCACCTTCTACGGCATTGACGTCAACCAGCTGGCGGCCACCACTCTACACTTCGTCGTCTTGAGCTTCGACCGGTTCTCCCGCGACGACATCATCGGGGAGGTAATCTACCCCCTGGCCGTGGTCGATCTGGTGGAAGACAGGCCGCTATCTGTCTGCAGGAACATCGCCCCAAGACACATCAAGGTGGGTCAGCTCTTTCAGCAAGTCGACACATCATTTGTTGCTCTCCTCTTTGTCCCAAAATCCGGGGTGAGGCTACCATCGATACAGGTCCTCGATTATCCCTTCCCCGTCATTGATCCATTCACGGACGTCTCCGCCATCCATCTCCACTCTGTCTTAGCCCTCTCCACTCCCCTCCCAAATTTCTCTTCGCACAGCCTTCCGAACTCAATTTTGTTACTCCTCGTCAGCTTCCACCTGAAACTCTCCTTCACATCAATCTCCTCCCTCAGCTCCTCCATTATTCGCTTGTCGACTCTTTTCACTCCTGCAATTCTTCTCACCAAGTTAATTTAATACGTCCTACTTACTTTTAAGGCATTACTACGTTCACCCTCCACTTTGTGTTGTCCACCGGTGTCGAATTCTGCTGGCTCCAACCAACTGCCTCCTGACAACTTTATCCCTCATTGTTGTGCGCAGCTCTCCTTGTTCTGAGTCTTTCGTCTTCCTTTTGAGAGTCCGTAATTGTAATGTTGATCTGCCTTGGCTTGTTCTTCCATGAGCTGGTCTACCTTGGCTTGTTCTTCCATGAGCTGGTCTACCTTGGCTTGTTCTTCCATGAGCTGGTCTGCCTTGGCTTGTTCTTCCATGAGCTGGTCTACCTTGGCTTGTTCTTCAATGAGCTGGTCTACCTTGGCTTGTTCTTCCATGAGCTGGTCTGCCTTGGCTTGTTCTTCCATGAGCTGGTCTGCCTTGGCTTGTTCTTCCATGAGCTGGTCTACCTTAGCTTGTTCTTAAATGAGCTGGTCTGCCTTGGCTTGTTCTTCCATGATCTGGTCTACCTTGGCTTGTTCTTCAATGAGCTGGTCTGTCTTGCCTTGTTCTTCCATGAGCTGGTCTGCCTTGGCTTGTTCTTCCATGAGCTGGCTGCCTTGGCTTGTTCCTTCATGAGCTGGTCTGCCTTGGCTTGTTCTTCCATGAGATGGCTGCCTTGGCTTGTTCTTCCATGATCTGGTCTACCTTGGCTTTTTCTTCAATGAGCTGGTCTGTCTTGCCTTGTCCTTCCATGAGCTGGTCTGCCTTGGCTTGTTCTTCCATGAGCTGGTCTGCCTTGACTTGTTCTTCCATGAGCTGGTCTGCCTTGGCTTGTTCTTCCATGAGCTGGTCTGTCTTGCCTTGTCCTTCCATGAGCTGGTCTGCCTTGACTTGTTCTTCCATGAGCTGGTCTGCCTTGACTTGTTCTTCCATGAGCTGGTCTGCCTTGGCTTGTTCTTCCATGAGCTGGTCTGTCTTGCCTTGTCCTTCCATGAGCTGGTCTGCCTTGACTTGTTCTTCCATGAGCTGGTCTGCCTTGACTTGTTCTTCCATGAGCTGGTCTGCCTTGGCTTGTTCTTCCATGAGCTGGTCTGTCTTGCCTTGTCCTTCCATGAGCTGGTCTGCCTTGACTTGTTCTTCCATGAGCTGGTCTGCCTTGACTTGTTCTTCCATGAGCTGGTCTGCCTTGGCTTGTTCTTCCATGAGCTGGTCTGTCTTGCCTTGTCCTTCCATGAGCTGGTCTGCCTTGACTTGTTCTTCCATGAGCTGGTCTGCCTTGCCTTGTCCTTCCATGAGCTGGTCTGCCTTGACTTGTTCTTCCATGAGCTGGTCTGCCTTGACTTGTTCTTCCATGAGCTGGTCTGCCTTGACTTGTTCTTCCATGAGCTGGTCTGCCTTGGCTTGTTCTTCCATGAGCTGGTCTGCCTTGGCTTGTTCTTCCATGAGCTGGTTTGCCTTGACTTGTTCTTCCATGAGCTGGTCTGCCTTGGCTTGTTCTTCCATGAGCTGGTCTGCCTTGGCTTGTTCTTCCATGAGCTGGTCTGCCTTGGCTTGTTCTTCCATGAGCTGGTCTACCTTGGCTTGTTCTTCCATGAGCTGGTCTACCTTGGCTTGTTCTTCCATGAGCTGGTCTGCCTTGGCTTGTTCTTCCATGAGCTGGTCTGCCTTGGCTTGTTCTTCCATGAGCTGGTCTACCTTAGCTTGTTCTTAAATGAGCTGGTCTGCCTTGGCTTGTTCTTCCATGATCTGGTCTACCTTGGCTTGTTCTTCAATGAGCTGGTTTGTCTTGCCTTGTTCTTCCATGAGCTGGTCTGCCTTGGCTTGTTCTTCCATGAGCTGGCTGCCTTGGCTTGTTCCTTCATGAGCTGGTCTGCCTTGGCTTGTTCTTCCATGAGCTGGCTGCCTTGGCTTGTTCTTCCATGATCTGGTCTACCTTGGCTTTTTCTTCAATGAGCTGGTCTGTCTTGCCTTGTCCTTCCATGAGCTGGTCTGCCTTGGCTTGTTCTTCCATGAGCTGGTCTGCCTTGACTTGTTCTTCCATGAGCTGGTCTGCCTTGGCTTGTTCTTCCATGAGCTGGTCTGTCTTGCCTTGTCCTTCCATGAGCTGGTCTGCCTTGACTTGTTCTTCCATGAGCTGGTCTGCCTTGACTTGTTCTTCCATGAGCTGGTCTGCCTTGGCTTGTTCTTCCATGAGCTGGTCTGTCTTGCCTTGTCCTTCCATGAGCTGGTCTGCCTTGACTTGTTCTTCCATGAGCTGGTCTACCTTGGCTTGTTCTTCCATGAGCTGGTTTGCCTTGGCTTGTTCTTCAATGAGCTGGTCTGTCTTGCCTTGTCCTTCCATGAGCTGGTCTGCCTTGACTTGTTCTTCCATGAGCTGGTCTGCCTTGACTTGTTCTTCCATGAGCTGGTCTGCCTTGGCTTGTTCTTCCATGAGCTGGTCTGTCTTGCCTTGTCCTTCCATGAGCTGGTCTGCCTTGACTTGTTCTTCCATGAGCTGGTCTGCCTTGACTTGTTCTTCCATGAGCTGGTCTGCCTTGGCTTGTTCTTCCATGAGCTGGTCTGTCTTGCCTTGTCCTTCCATGAGCTGGTCTGCCTTGACTTGTTCTTCCATGAGCTGGTCTGCCTTGCCTTGTCCTTCCATGAGCTGGTCTGCCTTGACTTGTTCTTCCATGAGCTGGTCTGCCTTGACTTGTTCTTCCATGAGCTGGTCTGCCTTGACTTGTTCTTCCATGAGCTGGTCTGCCTTGGCTTGTTCTTCCATGAGCTGGTCTGCCTTGGCTTGTTCTTCCATGAGCTCGTTTGCCTTGACTTGTTCTTCCATGAGCTGGTCTGCCTTGGCTTGTTCTTCCATGAGCTGGTCTGCCTTGGCTTGTTCTTCCATGAGCTGGTCTGCCTTGGCTTGTTCTTCCATGAGCTGGTCTGCCTTGGCTTGTTCTTCCATGAGCTGGTCTGCCTTGGCTTGTTCTTCCATGAGCTGGTCTGCCTTGGCTTGTTCTTCCATGAGCTGGTCTGCCTTGGCTTGTTCTTCCATGAGCTGGCTTCCTTGGCTTGTTCTTCCATGAGCTGGTCTACCTTGGCTTGTTCTTCCATGAGCTGGTCTACCTTGGCTTGTTCTTCAATGAGCTGGTCTGTCTTGCCTTGTTCTTCCATGAGCTGGTTTGCCTTGGCTTGTTCTTCCATGAGCTGGTCTGCCTTGGCTTGTTCTTCCATGAGCTGGTCTGCTTTGGCTTGTTCTTCCATGAGCTGGCTTCCTTGGCTTGTTCTTCCATGAGCTGGTCTACCTTGGCTTGTTCTTCCATGAGCTGGTCTACCTTGGCTTGTTCTTCAATGAGCTGGTCTGTCTTGCCTTGTTCTTCCATGAACTGGTTTGCCTTGGCTTGTTCTTCCATGAGCTGGTCTACCTTGGCTTGTTCTTCAATGAGCTGGTCTGTCTTTCCTTGTTCTTCCATGAGCTGGTCTGCCTTGGCTTGTTCTTCCATGAGCTGGTTTGCCTGCTGGTGCAAAGCATGATCATTTATGTCGTTCACCCATGTTATAAGCTACATCTATTTTAACATCTTGAACGACAACGTGTGTTTTAATGAACCACATTAAAACTATGATTTAACCGTTATCTGTTTAATTTGAATGTTTTTGGTCCAAATATGAAGTTGATATTACATGCGGAGGGAGCGTGATTTTATGGGTCAATTATATGTCCATCGCATGGTCCGGGGAAAGCACGATGCCGCTACGCTTTGTCCAGATGTTTTGGAAAGTGTCACCACGAAAGGTTTAGACAAACGAAACCGGGTATTAATGATTCTGCTGCTGACGATTGAAAATCTGTGGAATTGTTTTCCATTAACCACAACTACTGTAACAATACGATACACTGAACCATATGATACACTGAACCATATGATACACTGAACCATACGATACACTGAACCATATGTAATTGGTTAGGTCGAATATTGCGCGAGATCGACCAACCGCTGAGAAGAATGCCTATTGTCTGATGTATACGATCGTAAATTTTCACCATTGACTTCGTTTAGCCCACACGAAACAAGCGGACATTCATGGGATGCTTCCATGGTGTGATGTTTGTAGGGTGGGCATGCAGCTGCGTGGACGCCCTTTATTCTTTACTTTGACGCCTATTGTTAATATCACGGAAGACCTTTATTCATTATGTGGACACCTGTTGTTATACTCTTGTGGTGTTAACACCTGCGATGCATCGACGCGCGATTCAGGGAACAACCTTCTCGTCGAGATTTGCTCTAATCATCCACGTGGTATCACGTGGCTGATATCACGTCGGGCCAGTTTTAAGAAATGTGTCGACGCCTCCGTGGTAATCTCGACGTACAATTTACACAAGTCCTATACACCATTGTACCTACCTCGCTATCTCGCAGTAATGTCCAGTGTGCCTACTTTATAAGCTTCATGTGTGACCAAATATACTGTCGCCAGAAACTTAAAGAGAAATTCATGGTGACACTTGTAACGTAGCATATCTAACAGTAAGCTGCGGCCCTTGAAATTAAGATGATAATATGTATTCAACAAGGTTTTCCTAGTAAACCACTGGCGTGATATTCTTAACTGTAGTTGCAAATGATTATGTTTTAGTAACTCTTATAATTGCCTAGGCCCAGCACCACGACTCATGTTTCCCTTTAAAGGGAATGTACAGCGATTCTCATTGGCTAACTGCTACCTACCTGTGTGTCATGTGTGTGTGTGTGTGTGTGTGTGTGTGTGTGTGTGTGTGTGTGTGTGTGTGTGTGCGTGTGCGTGTGCGTGTGCGTGTGCGTGTGCGTGTGCGTGTGCGTGTGCGTGTGCGTGTGCGTGTGCGTGTGCGTGTGCGTGTGCGTGTGCGTGTGCGTGTGCGTGTGCGTGTGCGTGCGCGTGCGCGTGTGCGTGTGCGTGTGCGTGTGCGTGCGCGTGCGCGTGCGCGTGCGCGTGCGCGTGCGCGTGCGCGAGACCGGTAAAATAATGGTAAAAAACATTTAATCGAATTTATTTTGCATCATCGCGAAAGCGTGTATTTTTCTACAGCACTAACAATTTAATATTAAAATATGAAAAATCACGATTTTGTGTGGATATTACTTTTAAACAGCTGATGCATTATCAAATATCAATAGGCCCTACTAATAAATAAAGTGTCGCAATGCCCCTTAAAACAGTCGATCGGTTGACCAATGAAAATCAGTGTACCTACATTCCCGTCAAAACACGTCTATGTCTGTGTATGACGAAACATCACCGCGCTTCTATTTCCTGTCTACTCAAAATAGAACTCTACTGTTAGGCGTTAGTTACGTAAAAAAAGTCGCCGGCGTCTTTTTCGGTCGACGTAAATCAGTGCTCCGACAGACGCGAGTCGGCTGGAGAGCGTTACGAAAACATTCGCTAGATTGTGTCTCACAATATGTGGATCGTTAGGCCTATTAGGCAGACGTGACTATGTTGTAAATATATTTGTCAGCGTTTTCTTTCACTTAGGCTACTTCCTCATTTCATTCAGCCCATCGAGAACCAGGTTCGTTGATAGTCAACTCGGCAGTGTGTGAATAGTTTAAAATAGGATCTAATGTGCGCAGTAGCTTTAATAAAAAGTCCGTACTTTTGTTGAAATCGTTGATAGAATTTACTCGATCGTTACATCGGGTAATGTGTGAATAGCCATGGGGCACATTACGCCACTTTCGCCGTTTCCCCCACATAATTTCGACAGGGCTCAAACTGTAAAAAGCATATAGCGGACATACGTCGCAGTGACGTCACTGGTTTCTATTTTCTATTCGGTGGATGTCAAACAGACTAAATTGTTACGTTCGTGTGTTTTGGTCCAGTTTGGGGCCAATGATCTAAACATGGCTTGTTTAAATGGTACACGTTAGATGCGACTGCAGGAAGGCAACGATTAGTCAGCCACTGTGGATACGTTATATCGATCACCAACAGGAAGAGTGTCATTGATCAGACCTTGTAGACTGCATGGTCCGATGCCGAACGTGCTTGAAATGCCAGTTGCTGCACGTCCTGCTAATGCGTTGTCTCGAATTGCCTTAACGTACAAGCGTCATTAGCCGTTCGTTTATTTTCGACGGAAAAAACATATATTGAATGAAAGCGACAGTGACGACGACTGTCGTGCCGAGGGAGTCAAGTGACGGTGCAAGCAGACGCAGCAGTAATCGACCGGAGAGTGTCGTCTTTCTGTCTGGTGACATTCCGATTTCATTAGTCCTGTCGTATGTCTATGTCTGGTGACATGTCAGCTTCACTGTCATCTTTCTGTCTGGTGACATTCTGGTCGATGATTTCGAATAGAGGAGAATAACATATATGGTTATACTGAGACAAATAAGAACACGTATGTGACCCGACAAAATAGTGTTCGCGAAGTTCTTAAAATATTCAGGTCCACTACTGACGCAAGTCGAATTTCGCACAGTCTGCGGCAACGTTATTATGATTTGATGACCAAATAATTCGCAGTCAATACCCAACTGCAAAGCAATAACGAGTCAGTAATGTTCGTTTAACGACCACAGTAGAAATAAATCCATGCGACACGAGTCAGCTGTGTTTATGAAGGTGACGTCATTAATAACGAGATGACCAGAGTCAATGGTCCAGATGGAAGAGAGAGAGAGAGAGAGAGAGAGAGAGAGAGAGAGAGAGAGAGAGAGAGAGAGAGAGAGAGAGAGAGAGAGAGAGAGAGAGAGAGAGAGAGAGAGAGAGAGAGAGAGAGAGAGAGAGAGAGAGAGAGAGAGAGAGAGAGAGAGAGAGAGAGAGAGAGAGAGATGGGGAGGGAGGGAGAGAGAGATTCGACATGATGTTGAGATTAATACAAAATGCCACAGGACATGTATATCCGTCAGTTATGCGTTAGAGAAAACCCAGCTTTGTCAGATGGGACGATTTATCAAGCCGACGACTCGGCTTTGACCATCTACGTCAACGGGAGACGAGTTTACGCATGGCTGCAGCCACATCCTATACGAACCATATAAAACCTACCGACGCATATCTTCTGTCGTCATACTTTGGGACTGTCGCCAACGATACCTAATGCCATTAGCCACCTGTGGCGGAGCTGCGTAGCCATCAACAATTTAGTCGGATACGTTATTTAGGAATTTGTGAAGGACTGGTGGTCGCGCATAGTTACAAGATGTGTCACGCATGCAAATTGACTAATTAATTTACATGTGTACCATGCAAAGGCAAACACGTGTAGACATCCGGGGATTGTTGAGATAAAATCCTCGAAACATTTTGAAGAAGAATGGCTTGTTTATTGGCTGTATTGTACCAAGACGACACGTTACATTTTCTGTAAATCGTGACACCTCCGAGTTCAGTCATTCGAATTGCCAAAGGCATCCGTGACGTCATCGATATCGATTCGTATGAAGTGCTCTCTCTTCGGGCCAATCCAGTCGATTAGGCAGTCCCAATAGGACGATGTTTGACCTAGTTCGATCAAAGTCTATTACTGGCGATTGAGTTTCGTGTCATCGGTGATCAAGGAATCCATTAATCATTGCATATTGTTTCATAAACATGTACTAATTTGGGACACTTTGGAAATACTATAAGCAACTGACCATTCACAAATAACCATCGCACTTTAGTTGTCTGACGTGGGAATCGACCGAAATGCTAACAAATCTGTATTTGATATAGATGGGGCAAACTTGGTAAAACATATAAATTTATGGGTAAATATAACAATAATTATGATCATGATGATGATACTACTACTACTACTACTACTACTACTACTACTACTACTACTACTACTACTACTAATAATAATAATAATAATAATAATAATAATAATAATAGTAAGAACAACAACAATGACCGTTATCTAAGGAAAATTGCCAAGAAAATTATAACAATTCTGAATAATGTAGAACTAAATTTCACTAATATATGAAATAGCTTGGATTGTGTCACCGTACATTTGTAACAATAACTTAAGCAACACATTGGCGGTGTTTAAATGATGCCGTTACTGGTGATTGATAGGGCACTTTCAAGTCCACTAGCCCGCTCGCTGGGACATAGGCTACTAATTCGCCACCTGCAGTTGGCTCTACGGCGGATTGGTCATGGATTCTCAGCGAACCATTTGGCTTGGGAAATAAATTAACGACAGCAGTTGTGGAAGATGGCGGAAAATCTCAACGTTCTCTTATGCTTAATACGTGGTACGAGTCCGACCATTGAGCTGGAGTTACACCGGGGCGTGTGTTCGAAACGTCAGCGCCTAGTGGTGGATGTATGGAATTCCTTGTCCAACGATATTATATATGCACCCTCTAATAACATTAAAAAAAATAGAATAGATAAAAACTGGGTTAAGATATGGGCAAGCTATAAACGGCTTATCTCTAGCCTTACAAATGCTCATTATTTGTAAGTGTAAGTGGAACTGTAGTGGAGAGACTGGGAACCAACCAGCTGCTTACGCGTTCAACAAAACAATTTCTCATGGGTAGACAAGGAAGATATTTAGATGCTGTACTTGCATGCAATTTTGTTAGTGCTTAAACGTAATTAATCCAGTGATATTGTTCCCTACAAATTTCGAACAAAGATGAAAACAATGAAAAGGTCATTATTCCGGGTTTAACCTATTTAATTGATCAACTTTCAATGAGTTATGCCTGTTATGTCTTGCTGGTGATGTGAAAGACCTGTGCTGGACGATATTCCACCGCAGCCGCGGTCGTCTGGCCATTTCGTACAGGCGTGCATGAGTGGGTACCGGCGTGCGTGAGTGGATACTGGCGGCATGCAGCACCTAATGACGAGGGCGTGTTCAACGGTAGCACTACACCGGCTGAAAGACGGGAAACCATAAACATTCACCAACGATCAATACCGGTTCCCGAGAACCTGAACGCGACACGCTTGTGGTTTAAGTAGACGCCCACCTCGCGATCACGAGACGACGCCAAGAAAGGAAAGCAGAAAGGTCACATTGGCTAGCTGTCACAGTATTATTGAATACGGCTGAACATAAAATGTACTCACTAACCAATGGTTGACGACAGCGAGGCGTGAATGACCGATACATAGGCGGAGATTCAAGTGGGGATGTATTAGTAACTAACAGGAATATAACATATTTTGTCTGATTCTCAAAGACGTTACAACAGCAATAGTTTGAAACCTAGTTGCATTGCGTCGGGTTTTAAAGTGTATGTCGTGCTTTACAATACAACACGATGTATTAGCCACTTGGTAGTGAAGGGGCACCAGCTATCCCGCTTTGCCGGTAGGAACTCCGCGCCCCCCAATTTCACCGAACCTCACGATCTACATATTCGGGCAAAAATCTACTGTCAAACCGAAATGTTATTATAAAAATAAATGTACTGAATCCAGTTATACCGAACCTACCTTAAAGATTATTTATATTTAAACATCTGCAGAATGCACCAGAATGAAGTAAATGTGCCCTAAAATTTAATACATTCTTCATCCAGGGGTGACCCACCTGCTTCACACCCCTCGCGACCTCGGCGCCAGATATTCATCTACCTTCTTCACGTCATGAAAAATGGTGGCTTTTGATCAGACATGAGAAAAATCGAGGACCCGTATCGATGCCAGCCTCACCCCAGACTTCGGAGACAAAGAAGAGAGCAAAACCATGACGTCACATCCCCCATTGTCCCACAGTGCTCCAGTTAACGTTCAACACTAGTGTCGCAACACCATGACGTCACATCCCCCATTGTCCCACAGTGCTCCAGTTAACGATCAACACTAGTGTCATCACGATGTAACAGACGTAGCATATGACGCCATGTGATTGTACTGAAATGCCCCATAATTCGATAATGATAATTCGCCTTATTTGTTTATTGAACATACACGACACGACTGTTAAGAACATGCGATTTCTCCATACAAACTACTGTTTACTTGTCATATAGGTGCCTTAATTATGGTCAAAAATGCCATAATTCGAGTTGTTTATTTGTACTGCACATATATAAAATGAAGGTAGTGCCCCCCCCCACCGCTCAAATATAATGACACTTTAGGACGCACCCTTCTGATACACCTGAGTAATTTCTGTAATTCAATTTGGCTTGGTGCGCGCGCCAAAGTACAACGTCATTGTTGTGAACGCGCCGCACGCGCAGAGACACGCTCGCGGATTCCTCGACTGCACTGAACAATCGATTCTAGTGGGCAGCGGCTTCATGGGATCGTTCCCTCGTCAGAACCGGCACAAAGCAAGCTGTTTCGTCATTTCGTAACGGCACAAAACACGCCGTTTCAGATTCCCCGTATTAACAAAGGCGAATTTTAATCGCCAGATAGAGGATATGTTAGAGGTATCAAGTAAAGTATTGGAGATGGGAGATTCTCCTGGTTGAGGTGAAATAAGGGAAGGTTGCAGCCCGTGCAATTCTCACGGATACGAACATATTTGAAAACATGAAGATATCAAAGTGTGGCCATTTTATGCATTCGGTAGCCAATTTTCAACGTGCCATGACAACAGGCAGGTGCTGACTGCGCACAAAACTCCATGGCAACATGCAGCGCCTGACTGCACACGACGCGCGACAAACAATCGACAAATGACGGTCTGGTTATTAACTACGCCACTATGGTTTGAACAATGACATGTCACCCCGTGAAGCCAGAGATTGTTTCCGTAAATGACAACTTCTCGTGATATATCCAAGACTGCACTTGGAAAACTTAGCGACTTATCATGAGCGCATAACCAATTAGTCGACGTAGGTTTTTACGATTTCGCGGTGTCTTTGGGTGCGCGCGACTAAAATTAATTGATAAACGTTTTTTCTTATAACATATATGCACTCTAATGGTAGAATGTGTGACGTGCGTGCGTGCGTGCGTGCGTGCGTGCGTGCGTGCGTGCGTGCGTGCGTGCGTGCGTGCGTGCGTGCGTGCGTGCGTGCGTGCGTGCGTGCGTGCGTGCGTGCGTGCGTGCGTGCGTGCGTGCGTGCGTGCCTTTATGGAAAAGTGGGAAACATCCACTCAACTCTACTTTCGTTTTAGTTACACACGCCATCTTAGCCTCGATTATCCAGGCTCCGCGCTGTTGATCCACCGTTTGTGGCACACATCTTCGTGCGTGAGAAAATGTGAGATCACTTGAGACTATGCACAGCGCGTGCATTGAAAGACTCGTGTGCAACAAATAGATCGATTAAAAATTTTTCTAAAGCGGTATTTCGCTCTCGAAAGCAATACTGTTGACAGCTATGACATTTACATTGCAGATGCACAGTCAGGGCCGCGGGGAATTGCTCGTCTCGTTGTGCTACCAGCCTGCCGCAAACCGGTTCACTGTTGTCGTGCTGAAGGCGCGGAACTTGCCGAAAATGGACATCACTGGACTCTCCGGTAAGCGGATTTCATATATACTAAACGCAGTTTATTTAATGTAAAGCAAAAAGTAGAATGCTTTTGTTCAGCTTTTAAAGGTGCATCCTCAATTCGATTTGTTTGCCAGTATCATTTAAAAGTAATTTTGCGAAAAACCAAACCTACCTAGCACCCACTGCAACATTCTATCTAGTTTGTGCAACTTTTGTATGTAGTTTTTGTGAAATCATCAGACACACAATTAAATTGCTTGTTCAAGCATTAAGTGAAGTGAAAATCGAAATGCTGAAAAATCATGATTTTCACTCTTGATGAAATTTCGTAACTTTGTCGTGTGATCGGCGAGAGGATGGAAGTCACGCCCGTAATCAGCATTGACTCGCACAGTGTTTTTTTATATCCATTTTGGATATCCACTGTTTTGATCCTTACCAGATCTAACGATTGAAGTCAATTCTTTCGATGATTAGAAAAAATATATGCATATTTTATCAAACAGACTGCGCACATTATTTAAGCTAGTCACACACTACACATCTGTACATAAATGGACCGGATTCGCGATGGGCTGAACCAGTTGAGGAATCAGCTTTAAAGTCGATAAATATAAAAAAAACGTTCAGTTCATAACATAATTGATTTATTTTATAAATAAAAGCGGCCGGCGACGTAGCAGTAATAGTGACATTTTTGTGGATTGGTTTAAGCTGGTGTTATAGCACTTTTCCATTAATTAATTGCCTGATAAGTCACCTTTATATCCTATTAGTACAGTGTTGCAAAATGTGACACGTGATACTTCAACACCAACACACACACACACACACACACACACACACACACACACACACACACACACACACACACACACACACACACACACACACACACACACACACACACACACACACACACACACACACACACACACACACACACACACACACACACACACACACACACACACACACACACACACACACACACACACACAAACACACACGAACGCATGCACGCACGCAAGCACGCATGCACGCACGCACGCACGCACGCACACGCACACACACACACACACAAACACACACATGCACACACACGCACATACACACACAGTGCATAAACATAAGGCACTACTATTGCATACACATTTGCGCACATACGCACAATAAAATATTCGTATACACTTATTATGCTGCTCAAAAAAGTTCTTCGAGTAATTAGGACATCACGCGATAATATCGGCCGGCTTACACTGGTAACATTAATTTTAGTAATTACATTAGGCTGATGTTCCGACCTTGCACTCCCTTTGATTAATGGTCTATGCGGCAGCAAGTTTGTCCAGAAGGTGTGCCACAAAGTTACACATTTCAGACGCGCACACGCACAAACGCAATTACTGAAGAACTAGCACGTGCACGCACGCACGCACGCACGCACGCACGCACGCACGCACGCACGCACGCACGCACGCACGCACGCACGCACGCACGCACGCACGCACGCACGCACGCACGCACGCACGCACGCACGCACGCACGCACGCACGCACGCACGCACGCACGCACGCACGCACGCACGCACGCACGCACGCACGCACGCACCCTTCATCTTTATTCGCGCCAAGCGTAACGAACATGCAAAAACAATCACTGGACTACGTATACGCCAGTCCTCTCCGCGCCCGGGGTGACACATAAAGCCGCCATTGTTGTCTGCCTTCTTCCATCGGATAAGCGGCGTTGGGCTACGCGCCAGGGCACATTCGGCACACGTGCATTAGCCATATCCATCTTTGTTTCTTGACTGTTGTGTTCGGGGATGTTATGTCGGTTTGGCGGAGTAGTTCTTCATTCGGGATAAAAAAATATCCCTAGAATCTTCCGGAGACATCTGTTCTGGGAGGTCTCCAGCTTGTGGGCACTGGGCCGGCCTGGTTGTCAGTTTCCAGCACCCAGAGCCGCACAGAAACACACTGAGAACTAGATATTCAGATGCAAGTCTAAATGCATATTTTATACGGTTATTGCGTCTTGATTCAAGGTAAAGTCAGTATACATGTATGTGCCTTTGGGTTGCTTGTTCATCTCGACTCCCAATGGGCGCTGCATGCATAAATACAGATGGTCGTCCATTTTCCAGAGGTGCCATTCCCCCTTCTCGCGATGTCATTGCTATTGTTTTCCGCGACTGTGCAGCGTGGAGGCGATTCATTACTGAGCAGATAACGTTCTCTGCTGTCCATCAGTATGCGGCGACATTTCCATCATTTATCTGTGATTGTTAGGAGATCCTTTCTTCTGGGCCCTTTCCAGAATTACTCGAGTTACCACACCCACTATTTATAGACAACCCGTCCGTAAAAGTTTGACATAGGTCGTTTTTTCAAAACTGTGTGTGTGTGTGTGTGTGTGTGTGCGTGCGTGCGTGCGTGCGTGTGTGTGTGTGTGTGTGTGTGTGTGTGTGTGTGTGTGCGTGTGTGCGTGTGTGTGTATAATTATTAGCAGCTCGCCACCAGTAGCAGTAATCGTTGTTATATATCAGTATATCTGTTACATGTCAGTACGTAAAGATCTAGGTTATGTTACACGTCAGTTCGGATATATCTACACTACGTTACAGATCCGTACGTGAAGATGTACGTTCTGTTACAGATCCGTACGTGAAGATCTACGTCATGTACAACGGCCAGCGCATCGCGAAGAAGAAGACGCGAGTGAAGAAGCGCACCCTTAACCCCGTCTTCAACGAGTCGTTCCTCTTCGACGTGCCGTGCAGCGACGACGGCCTGGCCCGCATCAGCCTCGAGTTCCTACTGCTCGACTGGGACCGAGTGACGAAGAACGAGGTCGTCGGCCGCCTGCATATGGGCGCGCGCTCTGGCGGCCGCGAGCTGCACCACTGGAACGAGGTTATCAACTGCCCGCGAAAGCAGATCGCTGAGTGGCACCGGCTGGTCGAGTAGCGCGTGACCGGACGTGACGTCATCGTCGCCGCGAGCGCGCGCGGACGGTTTCGTCGCAGCGACGTCTGTGGGTGATTTGTTGAATGTTAATGTTTGTACAGTTGGTGTGGTGTGGTGTGGTGTGGTGTGTTATGAAACCGGAAATGAGGACACAGTTGAAGATTGCCCACGCATTGCCGTGAGTGTTTGTACTGGATACGATGTAATTGGATTAGTCCAATATGCGTTGTAACTCGTTCTGCGCGACAGCATATAATCCGTTGTCAATGCATGTTTTCCGGCCTTCGGGCCACCTTGTGACGTCACATCTCGACGATCCTTACGTAATTGACGTTCTGACTATTACGAGCTTAGACCGTATTTTCCCGGATAACACCGTGAATTCATGCAGCATTCGTGACCGCGAGAGTTACACTGTATCTGTATGCGCGATCATAGAAATCTATCCGAGCGATCGTACCCTTAAGTCGGTAATGCGAACATTTGAAGGATGGCGTAAACAGTAACTCACTGAATCTAACAACACGGACGGTGCATTGTACGCGAGCGATCAAACAGTAAACGAAATACCATACAGAAAGTTTGGCTTTCACAATCGCGTCGCATAGATGGAGTCGTCGTTGCACCGAATCGAGCAAACCAAATGGATCTGACCGGAGTGTCTCTACGGACGCCCGGCGAATGACGCGGTGACGCACTGAGTAGGCATTAGGGAATAGAACGTCACGCGCGATTTGTATGCATTTATTTATCTCGGAAACACACGGGAAGTCGTGAAAGATGGCTGTACCCGTCGCCGCAGAAGAGACGGTAGCCATGGCGACACGCGTGTCACATAATCTGCTGTGTGACAGTGATGAAGATGTCTCCGAAATGAAACCCGGTTGTGTTGACAGTGTTGCCACTCCGCTTGAATTGCCACTCCATTTTATTTCTAATACATAAAACGCACGCTGTGAGTTGTGACTTTGTATGAATAATTGAAAGTTAATTTATCTTCCCGCCTAGAAACTGTTAATACGTTTCAGCAGAATGCTGATTTCATGCCGTAGAAAGTTTAGTATGTTAGTTAGTTATGTGATGTGATATTGTGTTTATGTTATGAAAATTATGTTGAAGTGGAATGGAAATCATATTCACGGTACGTCGCCGCAACATTATCTGTTTTATAACGTATTATAATTACGGAGGAGTCCTGAGTCAAATCGAAAATCATAGTTCTCCCACGTGATATGACTAATAGTACAAAGTCTGACCGCTTTAATCGTGATATCAGGTTGTATAGTATAAACTATATTTATTATAACATCTTGACTGGCCAAACGAGTTTTGATGAACAACAATTACATTTTTTTGTTTAACTATTAGCATATTTGTTTAATTTGATTTGAAAGCTCTGGGGCAAATATCATGTTTAGTTTGCATGCGGATGGAACGTGATTTTACGGAGGTGAATGATAAGCCCATCACGTGATCCCATGAACTCTTGACCCCGGTAAACATTATCCGTATGTATTGGGAATTGTCGGCAGCTGTTCTCGGGGTTCATATTCATAATTTATTTTTAATTTTTTATTTTTAATAAATAATAAAAACAATTGATGTTTATTAAACACATTGGTCTGTCACGGTGTTAGACTATATATAGCTTACGCTTATAACGATATTTTCAGTCAAACGACCAGCGTCTGTACCTTTATACTCAATGATTTATCTTGAATTATATTGATGAAGGGTACATATTCTCGCGGTTTATTGCTAGGTCTACCACACGATTTCATCTAGCATAGCATTGTTGTTTCCGACAACATATTTTGTTGATGCGTGTTGTTGTTTATGGTCGCAATATCGTGACGTATATAATGGAAACAAATGGCGCGGCTGCGCTTCCGGTGCAAACCGTTATTACTTGTAAGATAATAGACCGGTTTATCGCTAACGCGGCCATGCTTTGCCTCTGATGTTGACTATACAAGGGGAACCTATGTTCGAATACCCAGTGATTATTTAGAGACCGTGTGTGATTTTGAAATTTCTTACATAACTGTTTGACAGGCCAGTTTTCAGACAACTTTATTCACACTATCCGTGGGTGCTTTATTTTACCGGAAGTCAAAATGTGTCTGCGCATAAGTTATTTAGTTCATCGTCAAAGTAGACCCCTTGGCAGCCACTACGCATGAAATGACAGTGCGTACGACGGAAATATTAAACATATATGTATCAAGT
This sequence comes from Lamellibrachia columna, assembly GCA_963662155.1. Classification (NCBI taxonomy): domain Eukaryota; kingdom Metazoa; phylum Annelida; class Polychaeta; order Sabellida; family Siboglinidae; genus Lamellibrachia; species Lamellibrachia columna. The sequence continues at coordinate 41,676,589 of OY759273.1, read as the reverse complement.
CAATAACATGTTTTGGTTCGATTCATCATTTGCAAAAAATGCACGACACGCGGAACAGTTTAAACATAAAAATGTGTTAACATATAGCATATTCCCGGGTGCGTGCGTGGGTGCGTGCGTGGGTGCGTGCGTGGGTGCGTGCGTGGGTGCGTGCATGCATGCGCGCCTGCATGTATGTACGTATATTTGCAGTTCAATCGAGGTTGATTTTGTTGTAACTAAATACAAAGGAACACATTTTATGTTTATGGCCCTTTTATATTGATCCACCCACTCCGTCGTTGGGCGGCGAACACAGAGGTTGACTGGCCTATCTCAGTGAGCAACAGCGATCTCTCTGACGCAAGTCGTCTCGCTAACATGAGTTTACCGCGTTGCAACAGTCCCTAGTCGGTAAGCTTTGCATTTCAATCAGAAGCCGCAACTGATGAACACTCGCAAATTGATACCTAGTCTTTTATGTTATGGGTGGGGGACATTAGACATGCACTGTAAAGTTCGTGTTTGAAAGCAACGCTGCGTTAAAGGGAATGGACATAGCAATTGACGAAATATGTATTCGCAAACGAAACAATATCTAAATAGACGAAAGTGGCAACTTAGTTACGCAAATTTAGCGAGGGCGTGTCCGTGTTGTAACGCCTACAGTCAATAATATTTCTATTTATATAATGCTTTACCTGTTTACCTGTTTACCTGTACAGTGTATCTTGTATCTCACTCAACTAACCGGTGGACGTGACTCTGTTAAGCATTTGAACACAACGGGAACATGAATGATTCCGTCACAGCCATTTTGATACTACTAAACGGCTGATTATGTTATCCGTGATTCTGCTAAGCTCCGTCCGCTGTATCACGTTATTGATTCGTAGACATACTAATTGTGACGCTTTGGCAAGATTTAACGCACCTTAACTCGACATAGTATGTGCATAAGGATGCTTTCACACGCATGCGGGTTTAATTAACTATACGATATATGTGAAGTTAAGTAGCAATTAATTAGCTTTCAAACTGAGCCCATATGTAATTAATTGGAAATCCCATCCATCAACACACTTGGCTTTTAGTAACGTGATATTGGTTATTTAGCATAACGCAACAACACCTGTTCATAATAGACATTTCTTCATAACGACTGAAGTTCCTAGTTTCAATACTGTATGCCAAGCCGAACGCACACGCACGCACACGCACGCACGCACGCACGCACGCACACACCTGTACCAATTACGAAATTCTCCTGCGTCATCCGTCTGCTGAGTATGCTCACTGTCCGTCTCATGACAAACTTGTATGAACCATGTGCTAGGATTTTGAGCAGACCAACGCAGTCTGGAAAACTAGATCACTGACTAATGTTTCGCTGTCCAATAGGACACCAATCGTATTGAATCATTTTGATTGTACTGGCTCATATTGCGCTGTCCAATAGGACAAATATCATATTAGATCACCTCGATCAAACCGGATCATCTTGCGCCGACCAATATGACACATGGCACATTAGGTCCTGTTGACGTCAAACATGCCGACTCAACATGCCGACTCAACATGCCGACTCAACATGCCGACTCAACATGCCGACTCAACATGCCGACACCCATCTACCAGCAGCATGCAGACAATGGAGTCGTCATGTCGCAATCAACAACGTGTCACACCAGACATGTTCCTATGGTCATTCCAGAAAGGCGGCGTTGATTACTGCGATACCAGTCGTTTAATGAAGACGTCGATTAACTAGGACACACCCAATGTGACGCAGTCACTTAAATGTTAGCATTAACACGACATGTCAATACAATCTCAGGTGCATTTAGGCTAATTATATAAACTATTTTAATGCACGCGTTCAACCATCAATATTTAGCCATTTAGAAAGGTCGGATGATCCACTTTTTGCTAATTATTTTCACACTTTTATCTATTACAGAAATCCACTGAATAATTATTGGATTAGGCAATTGTACACTTTTAATACATGACATTTGTGTATATTTATACTTAAATTTTTTTGACATGTACTATTGCGTAACATGTACACACACACACGCACGCACGCACGCACGCACGCACGCACGCACGCACGCACGCACGCACGCACGCACGCACGCACGCACGCGCGCACGGTCGCACGCTCGCACGCACGCACGCGCACACACACACACACACACACACACATATATATATATATAATTATATATATATATATATATATATATATATATATATATATATATATATATATATATATATAATTATATATATATAAAATTATATTTAGATATAATTATATATATATATATATATATATATATATATATATATATATATATATATATATATATATATATATATATATATAAATATATATATATATATATTGACTTTTTGCCTGATACTACCGGGCTAATAGTATGTATAGCCCTGTAGTGTGTGTGTGTGTGTGTGTGTGTGTGTGTGTGTGTGTGTGTGTGTGTGTGTGTGTGTGTGTGTGTGTGTGTGTGTGTGTGTGTGTGTGTGTGTGTGTGTGTGTGTGTGTGTGTGTGTGTGTGTGTTTGTGCGTTGATTACTGCGATACCAGTCGTTTAATGAAGACGTCGAT
>OY759273.1:41574973-41673778 GCA_963662155.1 Lamellibrachia columna | reverse complement strand
GTTTCGGTCCAGACAAAGTTCAATGGGAACGCCTACGTTAGTTTGGTCTTGATACAGCGTCCCCGATCTTAACTCTCTGCCCGAGGTCTAGGAGAAACGCTGCCATCGATCTGACTAGATGTGCTTGTAATTCTATTCTCTTTCTGGAAAAGTGAGGGAATTTGAATTATTTCAGGGGTAGGTCAGGGAATTTTGCCTTCCTGGGAAAAGCCAAAGCATGTTGATGTTATTTTGCGCCATAGTTCCATAGAGTTCCTTTTGCAAAATGCCTTTTTAGAATTTGTTAACCTTAATTTAACTTTGAGTTTTAAATGTTGGATTGGCCGGCTAAGAGGCTGTAAAATTAGACTTATTTGTTGTATTTTTTGTCAGGGAAAATTGCATTTTAGTCAGTTAAAAGTCTGGAATTTTAAATAAGCATGGGTTTAAAAGACACACAAGGAGGCTACAGTAATACTGAATGAAAACGAGAGTCCAACATTTTTCATTTATGTGTAACCCGCCCTCCCGATATATTTATCAACCTTGTTTTTAAACATATTCACGCTGCTAGCAGTTACACAATCTCTAGATAATTTGTTCCATTCATGTACTGTCCTCTGTGAGAACGAGTACTTCCTAAATCCTAATATCCAATATATATACTGATCCTTTATTAAAGTTGCTTCATGTCCTCTAGTTCTACTGTCTTTCAGAGTGAAATAAAACATATTTATCACCATTTTCATACCCATTCAATATCTTAAAAACTTCAATCTGATCTCCTCTTAACCTCCTTGCCTCTAGGGTTGTTAAACCATATTCTTTTAGAGGTTATTATGATATGTTCGAAAATTCCTATGCCGCATATAGAACTCGCAACTTTGGATACAATCACTTCACAGACATCACATAGATCGCACCTCGTGTTAGCGTACCGAGCTACGTGTTAGTGCTGAACATAGATCGCACCTCGTGTTAGCGTACCGAGCTACGTGTTAGTGCTGAACATAGATCGCACCTCGTGTTAGCGTACCGAGCTACGTGTTAGTGCTGAACATAGATCGCACCTCGTGTTAGCGTACCGAGCTACGTGTTAGTGCTGAACATAGATCGCACCTCGTGTTAGCGTACCGAGCTACGTGTTAGTGCTGAACATAGATCGCACCTCGTGTTAGCGTACCGAGCTACGTGTTAGTGCTGAACATAGATCGCACCTCGTGTTAGCGTACCGAGCTACGTGTTAGTGCTGAACATAGATCGCACCTCGTGTTAGCGTACCGAGCTACGTGTTAGTGCTGAACATAGATCGCACCTCGTGTTAGCGTACCGAGCTACGTGTTAGTGCTGAACATAGATCGCACCTCGTGTTAGCGTACCGAGCTACGTGTTAGTGCTGAACATAGATCGCACCTCGTGTTAGCGTACCGAGCTACGTGTTAGTGCTGAACATAGATCGCACCTCGTGTTAGCGTACCGAGCTACGTGTTAGTGCTGAACATAGATCGCACCTCGTGTTAGCGTACCGAGCTACGTGTTAGTGCTGAACATAGATCGCACCTCGTGTTAGCGTACCGAGCTACGTGTTAGTGCTGAACATAGATCGCACCTCGTGTTAGCGTACCGAGCTACGTGTTAGCGTACCGAGCTACGTGTTAGTGCTGAACATAACAAGCAACTAACAAGGGCTACAAATAACTTTAAATAATTTTACAGTCATATGATACTATAAAACGTATAACATAACTATTTAGCATAACGAACAATTACTTTCACGCAGATTGCACAGTAAGCGTTTAGAATAAAAAATAAAAGCATTACCTAGGCATACACGAAAGCCACTGAAATCGAAAGGCGAGCTCTTCCCTAGACACTGCCACGCCAGTAGCTGATAGGCCTAGTGGCGAATTCAAACACATAATCTAATATACAGTACCAAGTCTAACACTTCAATAAAAAGACAACCACGATATTCGAAATTATGAACATGTGCAGTCTTGTATCTTTGAAATAGTGAAATTATGAACATGTGCAGTCTTGTATCTTTGAAATAGTGAAATTATGAACATGTGCAGTCTTGTATCTTTGAAATAGTGAAATTATGAACATGTGCAGTCTTGTACCTTTGAAATAGTGAAATTATGAACATGTGCAGTCTTGTATCTTTGAAATAGTGAAATTATGAACATGTGCAGTCTTGTATCTTTGAAATAGTGAAATTATGAACATATGCAGTCTTGTATCTTTGAAATAGTGAAATTCAACAATGGATGCGCATAAATAAACTCAAGGTAAATATACACAAAACAGAGATTATCATGATATGTTCGAAAATTCCAATGCCGCATATAGAACTCGAAAATACCATCGTGCCTTACGCGTGCGTGCGTGCGTGCGTGCGTTCGTGCGTGCATGCCTGTATATAGGCTTGCCTGCTTGTCTGTCTGTCTGTATGTATGTCTGTTCACCAAATATAGATTTTGAAATTAGCAGCAGAAGTCTTATTCTGAAGGCTGAATACAAAACTATGTGGCACGTTATGAAGTACACCCTGCCACGCCAATGCCGTATTGCAAATGTCAACCAAGTCACGGCAAATGCCGAACGCGTGACTGAATGTAAACAGCAGAAGCTGTCCCAAAAACTGATCGATCGTCGCGTGCACCGGAAACGAATCAAGCCAGCGGACCGATTGAATATTACTAACCTGCATGGCTCGATGGCTCGGAACAAAACATGGCTCGATGGCTCGGAACAAAACATGGCTCGATGGCTCGGAACAAAACATGGCTCGATGGCTCGGAACAAAACATGGCTCGATGGCTCGGAACAAAACATGGCTCGATGGCTCGGAACAAAACATGGCTCGATGGCTCGGAACAAAACATGGCTCGATGGCTCGGAACAAACCATGGCTCGATGGCTCGGAACAAAACATGGCTCGATGGCTCGGAACAAAACATGGCTCGATGGCTCGGAACAAAACATGGCTCGATGGCTCGGAACAAAACATGGCTCGATGGCTCGGAACAAAACATGGCTCGATGGCTCGGAACAAAACATGGCTCGATGGCTCGGAACAAAACATGGCTCGATGGCTCGGAACAAAACATGGCTCGATGGCTCGGAACAAAACATGGCTCGATGGCTCGGAACAAAACATGGCTCGATGGCTCGGAACAAAACATGGCTCGATGGCTCGGAACAAAACATCAGAAATCGGTAACATACGAATGGAATCGGTTAATAACAATCGGAGAAGCCGATTCAGTCATGTTGGTCGTGGCGGACGCGAAACCATCAGCACTGCGTGGGGTCCAGTGGCGCGAGGGTCAGAGCACAGGCCTGTCAATGAGGATGACCAGGGATCGAGTCATGCTGCTGTTTGCAAGCTTAGGCAACGTCTTTCACCCCACTTTGTCTGTGTTTTTCGGAAGCATGCCCGTCATCAAGGGGGGTCTGGGGGGTCGTTTGAGCGTATTTACTTAACTATAAACAAATTCAGAAATCATCCCAGAAATCTCCATCTGATTGTGTACGCCCACGTCGCCGAAACCAAACCCCGAGGACGGGCCTGTGTATGGACAGTCTACGTAATCAGTTCTAGCAATTACGTGACCAAAAGATATGTGAAAGACTATTACATAACCGCAGTGACTCTTTGCACTGGCATACAGTTACCGTAGAAGACACCTGCGCGACCGACCAGTGGCATATTTAGGGGGGGGGGGCATTTGACTACGGTTCCCCTTTGGCTTAATGGTTTTGATTTTGTCCGTATTTTTCCGTTGCGCCGCTACAAGTTGAATTAATGGGTGACTACACCCCCCCCCCTAGCCTCACCCTTTTGCGATATCCTAGATGCGCCAGTGCAACCGATAGCTTCACCCCTTCACGTTATCGTCCAACAAAGCAAACACAACAAAATAACATAACAGAAATAACAGATTTGTGCAAATGGGCAAATTAATCACTGAACTTCTGTGCATTCTGTTGCAGTGCCAGTCCTCTGGGGAGGGTCGAGTTCGGGGGGTTCAAAAGAAAGCTTGTTTTCCAACTGAACTTTTTTTTCCAGAAATCATCCCATTTCGGGTGATACAATTAACTGTCCATTGTAATACGACTGCCCTGTGTACTACGACTGACTGCCCTGTGTAAAACGACTGCCCTGTGTAACACGACTGCCCTGAGTAAAACGACTGCCCTGTGTAACACGACTGCCCTGTGTAACACGACTGCCCTGTGTAAAACGACTGCCCTGTGTAACACGACTGCCCTGTGTAACACGACTGCCCTGTGTAACACGACTGCCCTGTGTAAAACGACTGCCCTGCGTAACACGACTGCCCTGCGTAACACGACTGCCCTGCGTAACACGACTGCCCTGCGTAACACGACTGCCCTGCGTAACACGACTGCCCTGCGTAAAACGACTGCCCTGCGTAACACGACTGCCCTGCGTAACACGACTGCCATGCGTAACACGACTGCCCTGCGTAACACGACTGCCCTGCGTAACACGACTGCCCTGCGTAACACGACTGCCCTGCGTAACACGACTGCCCTGTGTAACACGACTGCCCTGTGTAACACGACTGCCCTGTGTAACACGACTGCCCTGTGTAACGCGACTGCCCTGTGTAACACGACTGCCCTGTGTAACACGACTGCCCTGTGTAACACGACTGCCACCCAAAGCATCAAACTCTCGATGACAAAATGCACAACGAAGCCTTTGGCTTCTTGAGGGTCCAACATTGTTTCGTCGTTGCTTAACGCGTCCTTGTGAGATATATTTTTGTTATGTTTTAAGCATACCCAGACTACTAGCATTTAAATAATTGTTAGATAATTTGTTCTATTCTCTAATTTGAAAATTAACCTTCTCATATCCAAACAACACTCTTCTTTCACTATGGCTACTTCGTCCACGCTACATTGTCTTCAATATGATTGCCCTGAAAGAAATATAGCATGACGATGGCTCAAGTATGCTCTGAAGGTAGCATTTCAGAAAGTTACGAAAGGATGTGTTCTCGCACTCTTTTTCCCTCTGTACCCAACAGCAACGTTCAAAGAAGCCTCCAGAGACTGTTCAAAAGGAAAAGATACGTTCTTATATAACGCGGTATCCAGTCCGCGGGACTGCACGAAGCGTTTTTACCATCAACCGTAATAAGGTAACAGCCAGTGGTCTTAAATCGCATAGCGGAATGAGGCAAGAACCATTGACTCTGCCATCAAGTGTAATGAAGTAACAACCAGTAGTCTTGAATCGCATTGTGGAATGAGGCAAGAACCATTGACTCCCTGGAATCACTTTTGTCCAGGGTGGATTATGTCACAGAATCACCCTAAATAGCATACTTACATGTTAATCGTCAGATGGCTAATACGTCTAAATGCAAAACATTCCGGGATCGTAGTCGACAAGATCAGGGAAATGCACGTTATTTGTTTCCACCGATATTGTAGAAGTTATGACAATACGAGTTTTTATCACCCAATGCTCGTCAGTTAATACTAGGTGCCGTTGTTTATCTATTATAAATTATTGCGTTGCATGTAAAAAAATTAACAATGTTGAAAACAAATAAATGCTGATGATGATGACGATATCTCCCCACCCACCCACCCACCCACCCACCCACCCACCCACCCACCCACCCACCCACCCACCCACCCACCCACCCACCCACCCACCCACCCACCCACCCACCCACCCACCCACCCACCCACCCACCCACCCACCCACCCACCCATCCACCCACCCACCTCGCGTGCGCTGAAACGATCGCGTATATGTGGCAACGAGTGCTCTATCGCGTTCGAAATTATTCAAACGTCAGATCGACGGATTTTTGCATTGTGGTGCTATAGCGTTGTGTGGTGCTATAGCGTTGTGATGTTTGGTTAAACGTCATTAAGTGTTACTGCTGGCACGGTATAATCTGTGTTCACTTAATAATTTGTTAACTATTTTCAGACTAGGATCGGGCACGCGTTGCCACGGATAAGCAGTCGTTCTGCTAATAAAAGTTTGTTGACAAATAAAAAACAATGTTACGCTGGTCCCTCCACCGTTACAAACAATGTTACGCTGGTCCCCCCCGTTACAAACAATGTTACGCTGGTCCCCCCGTTACAAACAATGTTACGCTGGTCCCCCACCGTTACAAACAATGTTACGCTGGTCCCCCCGTTACAAACAATGTTACGCTGGTCCCCACCGTTACAAACAATGTTACGCTGGTCCCCCACCATTATAAACGTGACGATTTGTTTCAAAAGGCTGTAACGAGACCAAAAATTAAGCAATTTGTGAACCGTTTGAGAATACAGCATTATCTTTAAAGTTATGTTAGGTCGAATTGATAAAGTACCCAGGAAAGTGAGGATTGCGCGTGATGATTGATATTATTCGAGTACTTTCACATCGGATACATTAAAAAAGTTAATGTTTTCAGTACTGCCGCATCGCATTAGTTCTTGGTGTTGTTGGTGTTGTATGAGGCAAAGCGCACCCCACCCCCGGGGCAAAGCACGCCCTCTCCCGGGGCAAAGCGCACCCCACTCCCTCGGCTAAGTGCGCCCCTCTCCCGGGGCAAAGCGCACCCCTCTCCCTTGGGATAGGCATACGTTGGCGCTATATATATATATATATATATATATATATATATATATATATATATATATATATATATATATATATATATATATATATATATTATATATAAGTGCATTCTTCTTGCGACCGTTAGCTACACTCAGTTTATAAGTTAACTACACTCAGTTTATAAGTTAACTACACTCAGTTTATAGGAACAGTTTATCCCCGGAATTATTATTGTCAAATGTTACAGGAGAATTGGGCGACGTCGATAGGTCAGACCTCATAACCCTCTCGGGCGACATCTTGCTTGACTGTGTGGTTTGGCCTGTCGGTAATACGCCAAATCCCTATGATGACACAGTCAATAGGGTTTGGTTCCTTTCGACGTGTGCCCAAATGTCATAATTTCATCATGTTGTCCTACATTGTACATGATCAGTAAGTACCCATGGTGTAGAAGACATAATGTTGTCCTACACTGTACATGATCAGTAAGTACCCATGGTGTAGAAGACATAATGTTGTCCTACATTGTACATGATCAGTAAGTACCCATGGTGACGAAGACATTGATTATATTTCAAGCTTACGCCTATTACTCAACGTGGTGAAAAAGTTAAAAGCCATAATAAGTTTAGCGTGGCTTTTTCTTTGTGGCTGCAACGTTCTACTGTTGTACGTAATGCTACAGGTGTTCGCCTGAGTGAGCCACAGTAGGATTAGTGTATTACTTTCTCAACGAATCGCAAAATTCAACCTGCCCCATGCACCACCACGTCCGTTTCCCCTACGTGTCCCCCGTGGCTGTGTTGTGCTATAATAGACGTCATTGGATCATACAAGCTATAATATGTCATACATTATCCAATGACCCGTTCAATGCGGGGCAAAGCTCACCCCATTGTAAATCACAATATGTTTGTATTATTGGAGTGGTTGTTTTAGAAATTAATCCGTGTTATACATGTACGGCGTTCATGACTATTTTGTGTAAAAAACCTATCTCAATTAACTAATAAATAGGAGCTCTGATCATGCCCTGGTTTTCTAATTGTCTTATAATGTTTGTTTGAACATTGGGTCATTCTATATGAAATCAACCAATAAAGGCAAACATGTTCTTGTCGTCCTACGATTTTAATGAAATGTGACACACGTTGGACCTGTGCTGAAATTTACCTATGCCAAATTTCAGACTTGTGAATGACGTAGTTTTACAGTTATTGCATAATAATGATGCAAAATTGCAAACATTTGGTGTTACAAACACAACAACACATACGTAAACACAACTTTGCTTGATTTAATTTGGAATGACTCCCCCCATTGTCGACCAGTGCATTCGACGACTTAGAAGAAGTAAAGACGTGGTGCCGTCTACCGAGGTGCACGGATATACAAAATCTTATTATTCACCTTACGCTAATTAGATTTACTCCCCCCTGCCTATGCTGTACTACGCTAACCTGTTCACAAATAATTGAGTTTCATTCGATTAATAAGTACTGATGTGAGCTGGCTGCGCAATCTTTGCAAATAATGGCTAGTGTTTATAGGATCGAATATTTGATGACACACCAACGTGTTTACCCATGATTCCTCGTGTACCACAACATGGCGACTTGCATCAGATTTTGTGGTGTACGCATAAGTCATCGTTTTACGGAAGTGATACATTCTACGTACTCTGCAAATGTACAGTTTAAGTGCAATTACTGTGATTTTATTCGCAGGCAGTTTTCTTGTGTCTACAACACTCGGGTAAATTCAGCGCTTCATCCGTGTCGGAAAGGACTTCTGTCTCGTAAACACTCGTGGTGTCCTGTGGTCAGTAGACATAACACGTGTGTTACGTTGACAAGCAAGCCTCGAAGCGGCTTTATTGATACAGTTCGTCTTTCAGAGAACCACAACCTTTTATCGCGGAGTTTGTTTGCGCAATTCACATGTGTTCCTGCGTTTGACAGTCACCAAACACGATGTTGTTGGTCCGGTAGTTCAGGATCCAAATCCAGCCCACCCGGCGATCCGAATGACCCTGCGTCGACCGGTGCAGACGACCCTGCGGACGACGGGGGAAATGATGGGTCTGATGGGGAAGAAGACGGCGATGCATTGGAACACACGGGATCTGTGCCAGAAATGCCCAGTAGCCCTGGCATCATGCCGTTGTCCCCCATGACCGTCCCGGAGGTGTGGCCGCGAGTTCCAGTCATTGCCGTGAAAAGGAATCCAGTGTTTCCGCGATTCATTAAAATGATCGAAGTAAGTTTTCTGTTACATTAACAAACAAAAGGATTATAGCATCATAATTAGTCAATAGTTTGAAATCTCTATAAAATAATTAATAAGTAAATTAGAAATTACTACTACCAGTAGTACTACTAATAGATGAGTAATATTACTGTTTACGTTAGCTAGTATATGATATCCAGTGACCTTGATATTCCTTGATAGCGAGAATGAGTTTGTAAAATGTTGTTTGGATACAAAGCTAAGTACTTACATTACATTAACATCTTATGGAGTCATACTTCAACAGTTATTTAGAACCTAATCCGGTACATGATTCATGGCAGCATATGTGGACATTGATATTATGTATATTGATCAGGACTTCAGAGGTGTGGTTGTATTAAAATTGTTATAGACTAATTTGTTACAAAGTGACAACAGGTACTACCCAACAAGTTCTTATATAGCATGGAATCCAGTCCTTAGGAATGCTCAAAGCACTCTACACTTCACCACTGGCAGACCTGTTCATTCCAAAGCCATTTCAACTTCTCTGGGAGGGAGGCATCCTATTTATCAATATTACTATTAGTAATAAAATTTTGCATGCAACATCTGGTAGAAAACTGACAATTTATGAATATTGTTTAATATAATGTTTTACATACCAAAATATGTTGTGCAATATTTGTGGATCAAATCGACTGGTCAGTTAACTTAGACTGTGTCTGATGACAAATTAATGTTTTCTCTTGCATGGACATTGCTATGCCAATTGTAATTTTTTACCATTTGTAAATTGTAATTTTTTACCATATGTGAGATAAAAATCTTATAATCTTAGAATACCATTAATATCAATCCTTTCTTGTCATCTTACTCAGTTACTACTTCATTTGAAGTAGTAACCCTATCATAATTTATACCACTTTAAGCCACTTTTTTATTTTCATCCATGACAAATTTTAAAATAAACCTCATCCTGAATTTGTATGTAACAACTGAACTGCTCCATTAATGACTGTGTTGACAATGTTTTTGTCAGGGTTGGTAAAATATTGGTTGGGCTGGTAGATTTTTGAGACTTACCAACCTGATTGCCAGCCCAATTGGCTTAGTGGACACATGTTAGTTTTCATCCCTGGTAGCTAATGATGGTGTTGTGGGGGTATTATAATTGTAACGACAATCATTTATTTGTTTCAGATTACCAATCCAGCATTGATGGATTTACTCAGACGAAAAGTGAAACTTAATCAGCCGTATGCGGGTGTTTTTCTGAAGAGGGACGAAGAGTAAGACAGAATTTGTCATTTTAACAAGATCTTAATTTATTTTGTGTTTATTAACTCTTTATTGGGACATGACACAACTTTGGTGGTGCAGTGCATTGTAGATGATCTGTTTGTACAGTTTACATGAGCAGTTTGTCATGCTTCGAATGCTAAATGTTAGCATTGATAATACTAGTTTTTTTACTGGGGGTCATATATCTTTATTTTGAATGTTTCAACTCTAATGTCGCGTTTACTTGTTGAACGGAAAAATCGATAGTCCTAAACAGATAACGATCAAATTATAGTTAAAAAAGTTTTTGTTCATAAAAGCGCATTTCGGTGGTCAAGATGTCAGAATATATATGGTTTAATTATACTATGTAGCATGATTTTATGATACACACGATCAGACGTTGCACCTTTCCACTGTTTGCAGGGACGAGCAAGAGGTGGTGAAACATCTGAGCGAGATTTACAATGTGGGAACATTTGTACAAATACATGAAATGCAGGACCTGGGCGATAAACTCAGGATGATCGTTATGGGTCACAGGAGGTGTGCCTGTTTGTGTGTTACGACACTGTCTGTCCGTCCATCTGTCTGAACATTAGTATTAACATGGCACTAATAGTGTAACTATAATACAATAAGGCATTAAAACAACTTCAGAAAGGAAATATTTGTACAGCTGTATTAATACTTTGGTTACGTGAGAGAAATGATGTGTTATTTGTCATAAGCAGGTAAAGCTGCAATATCTGTTAATAATAAATGTCATGAAACACTAAGTATTGTCTGCCAATTGTTGCTGCTTCAGAATAAAAATCACTGACGTGTTACCTGAAGACGCTAGCTACACGCCCATCATAGAAACTAAGCCAGGTAATGTAATGCCACAATGTCACCAGGTGGTACTGCTTGTACTACAAAATCAACCAATCACATGACATGTAATATCTGGGCTGATAGACTGGGAGCCCAGAGCTTTTATTTATGTAAACAACGCCAGAAGGTTTGACCCTGTGGACTGAAGGGACCACCCCCGTCTGACATCCCAAATATGCGTTGCTGTCAGATCTGTGGTGGGGGTTGCCCCCGAAATCATCCATCAAGGGGGACAAAACAATAGGTTTATTTATGGGAATGATGCCAAGGCTAAAACAGTGCCAAATGTTCCTTTTGGGTTCCCCGAGTATGGAATGGCCAATGTCGGCAATCTTAGGTGGAATGTTTCCCCTGCCAGCAACCCCCAAGTCTAAATGTAATGGAGGCCTAGTGGGGGTGGGTGGGTGACGCAGCATTCGCTCATTGTCTTCAGGGACAAACGTCTTTAACTGGATTTTTACTCATTCATAAATGGTCATTATGCAGACATACTGGTTTTTGTTAAAATATGTGGTTTTTTCTAGAAATTCTGAATAAATCTGTATACAAAATTTTGTTGGTTGGTCCAAATCATTCCGATTCCAATTGAATGATGCCATCTATCAGGCTATGAAATATACTTACATCACTGAAATCCACTAGGTTTTTGGCAGAAATCTGTCGTACTGCTACAAGCATGTACAGTGTTTGTGCTTTGACCGTTGTAAGTTGTGATGAACACAAGAAGATATGTATTTCATCACAGCAGTTTTGTTCAGTTATTTGAAATAAATATGGCATATGATTGCATTCTCTCCCAAAATATGTGAATGCGTGTATGTCTCGTTATGTTAGAGTAAATTTTGAAAATGGTATTACTGTATGTTATCTACTTGTTCTACACTCAGGCTGTTTTACTAACCCCCGGGGGTTCTTGCAGCCACCCCAGGGGCAAATGGAGATATGGGCGTTATGAAACTCTTGCTGTATTCAGTTGTGGAGATGGCGATTAACCACCACAAGAAAGGTCGGAGGCGTCGGAAGCGAGCGACTGCGGAAGCGGAAGTCATCAGTGAGTTGGTGTCGGAACAAGAGAAGGACAGCAGTGACATGAGCAGCTTCAAGACCATTCCCGACAGCATCACTGAAGTACTGATGGTTGAAGTCGACAATGTCGCACATGATCCATACAAAAGCACAGAAGAAGTCAAGGTAGGCACTACTGTGTGTGGCGCGACAGAAACATTGCTGTTGAAGCAATGTCATAGCAAGTAATTGATAGGTGCTTTGGGATGTGGCAGTAAGCTTTGGGTTTGTTTGAATTTTGTAAGACTGTTTAAAAAAATTTAAACAGTAGGGGATGTTCTCAAAACATCGCTGTCATTTAAACTTGAATCCCCTCCTCCGCGACATGAAACTTTGAATTACATTGATTTACATCGACAGTGATTGGCCTGTGAAGTTACCCTAGCCCTTCAAGATGTAACCACTATCTAATATAATGTTCATATTCAGCCGTCATGATGCAAAACTGCCTCTGTGTGCTCAAAGTCGGCACTTGTGAGCAGTGGTTCGAAAATAAACATTGTTTTGGGGAAAATATATCGATGTGATTCATTATATTGTTATGTGACAGTGCCATCAGGAATGTTTTAAGATGTGCAAATTATAGTCAGTGACATGTTTTGTAGGCATTGACAGCTGAAGTGGTCAAGACAATAAGAGACATCATCGCAATGAACCCGCTGTATAGGTTTGTGTTTATTTCTAATCAGACTTTAGGATTGCAGTCAGTTACTATTGTTAATTTACTGTGATAATTACTATAATTACAGCTATGTAATAATTGTATTGTAAAAAACAATTACTGTTCTGCCACTAAATGACACATTTCATGTGCAGAGTAAAATTGTCCAATGATTAGGTGATACATATGCATAGTAAAATGTGGGGCAACGTTAATAAAGAATCCATTTAGTAAATTGGAAAAATGTAGCATATATTTGCATTGTATTTATAAATTCCAATTGTTGTTACAAAGTAAATTCAATTCCATTTTGAATGAAAGCATGAATTTGATTGCAAATACATATTTAATATTTGCGGGGACGGCGGCACGGAGACAGATATTCGCAGAAGAATACAAGCTGGGCATGGAGGAAAGTGGAATGCGTGATGGGAGATAGACATATATCTCAGAAGCTAAAAGGGAAGGTGCTTAGCCCATGCGTAACACCAGCCTACCTACACGGCCTAAAGACCATGGCAATGACAGAAATACAACAAGAGAAACTGCAATTTTTCTGAGAACAATTGGGTGAGAAGAATTGTGGGAGTGAAAAGACAAGCGAAGAATGGAGGAGTAAATTGAGGAAGCTGGTGTGTGAGAGATTCTCACAAAGAAGCTGGCTAAAGTGGGCTGGAGATGTGGAAAGAATGGAAGGTTGACGAAGAGAGCGGATGCGCTTAGAGTAGAGGGTAGAAGCAGAAAAGGAAGACCAAGACTGAGATGGGAGGGCTGCGTGAAGAGAGATTTGGCGGGAGTGGAGGAGAGTGGAGAATGAGAACGAGGGATAGGGGGAGTGGAGATGGTTGGTGGAGACGACAGTGAAGCGGGACTAGTGAAGAAAAAGAAGGGGAAACAAAATCGACAACCAGTATTGGTGCCAGCCTTACCCCAGACTACAGGGATAAAGAGAGCAACAACAACAATAACAACAACACTTTGTAATAATTAAATTTTCATGCTATCAGACCTTCGATCAAGAAGGTCCTGTTTCAAATCTTCTTGGAGCTCTTTTATTCGCTCCACATTGCTTCAGTTCACTCAGCTGTATAAATAAATGAGTAGGGGAGACCGGGGCTAGTTGCAACATGGATAAGTAGTAACAGACAAAACTACTAATGCAAACTATTTCGCATGGTAACATTATGTTCATCAACAGTTTTAAGCATATCATGTCTGATATCTCATCAATCTGTTGAAAAGGTTAAAACCGGTGCCATTTTGAAGGAAAAACAGTAATTTATAAAATTGTGCTGTCTGGTCATGAATATGTGCTCTAACTGTTACACGGGCCGTTAAACAGTGTTTTAAGTTTGTTTTGATGTAATCACATGTGTTGTGAATGACTCGTGAGTCTGTCACTCGGCAGTGTTGAGAAAGTGCCGTCCATTGTGAAGAGGATGGCAATTAATAACTGTTTTGTAATTAACATGATTCTGTTCATTATAGTGTTTGCACGGTGTTCCAATGGGAGGTCTGCTCATTACTTTTATACATAAGTAATTTAGGTTGGGCCAATGAAGTCTTATACGCTAATCGTATTTCCTAAATATGTACTAAAACAATTTAAAGCCGTTAATTGCTTATACTGGTATATACTACATTTTATCCGCAATAGTAAAACATATTACAACTTGCCCTACTAGCTGCAACAACTTGCCCCGCATTGGGGTGAATTGTAACCCTTTTGGAGACCTCGTAACGTACAATTATGCAAATGTGTATTGCATTAAACACTTAATTATGCACTTTTTATTAGCGGGTGATATTTGCGGTGTTGTTGGCATTAAAACAGTTTCAATGAGTTAACAATTTGAGCCGCAGTCCTGGAAGATGCTATTTTTGTTACAATTAGCCCCAGTCTCCCCCTTCCTGGCAATAGACGGTGATAGATATTTGTGAACGAAAAGTGTTTGTGCAGTAATTGTAGTATGGCTGAATGGTTCCCAGATAAGTCGAGTTGGTGTTGGAATGAACAGGTCTGCCAAGGGGTGAAGTGTAAAGCACTTTGAGCGCTCCTAAAGACTGGATACTGTGCTATATAAGAACATACCTTCCCCGCATGATATGATGTCAGGTTACCCCCCCCCAGTGCCAGGTACTTATTTATCTTACTTAGTGAACTTGGGCGGTGAACGTCTAGCTGCACCAAGTGGGTTTCACATCCAAGAATCCAAATGTGAGAAGCCAGTGCTTTAAAACCACCAGTACAATGAACTCTGCTTAACCCTTTAGATTAACAGAATCACGGATTACAGATGCAACACTTTAGTAGAATCAAATAAAGTGGCCGAGACAGAATCCTTCCCTATTTCTCTCTATTATAATTTGTTGCTTAATAGAATCAAATTGCTCTGGCTCTGAGTGATTCTGTTAGAATTAAAATTCATTAAAAGAGTACATTAAAACAAATTCTAACTTTTCTTGCAGAGAGACAGTGGCACAGATGATACAAGGGGGGCATCGCGTCATTGATAATCCCGTCTACCTCAGTGACTTAGGTAACTATTCATCAAACTACATTTATGATAAACTCAGATATTGTCACAGAAGCAGGATATGAAATAATAAACCTATTACTCGAGTTTCAAGTAGTACTGAGACTTTGCTAAGAACTGTTTGCCAAATTTGAACTTGATCAACCTTACTTTACTGTTTTTTAATTTTAATTTTACACAAAAAAATGTGTTTCCTCCGTATTCCACTGGCTTTGTACGTTTACTCTCAATAAAGTTCACTTTTATAACAATGGCGTACCTCTAAATTAGTTTTATTCATGGATAAAGCTTGCATCTACCATGTAATCAATGCCGTTAGGCAATCTTTAATGGCCATTTACAACAAATGACATTTTTGGTAACAAGAAATTAAAACACTGGAATAAAAATTATATGGTAATCTGGTTTGGCTTGGTGTATTCACCTGCATATTCTCACAAAAAATAAATTTTTTTGGGGTGCAATATCTTGGGGGTAGTGTATAAAAATGTGTTGAAAAAATTGAGAAGAAAAAAATATTCATAATGTAGGAAAATTTATTTTAGAGAAGTTCTCGAGTTGACTAAGTCAAAGATGATTGTGAAAGTATATGATAAAATTTCCATTACTTTTTTAGTGTTGAATTTTTTTTGATGGGATGGGCTATAATTCTTTCATACAGCAGCCATTTTGTTTGTTGCCATGGAAATGTTTTAGTATATGTTTTATTCAGTAAGACCCAGTGTGGATTAAGTTCAGACTATAGTTTGGGCATAAAATCCTATCCAGCTGTTATCTCCCCTTAATTCTCTACGTATTAGGGCATAATACGGTACATTTATTATTTATAGTCGGGACTGACCACAATTATTTTGATTCATCAGCGTTATCTATAATAAAACATATGAATTTATGTTCACGAGTAAGGATTATGTTTGTTAGATAAGGATCAGTCTTGACATCAGCTGTGTATGTCATTTAAAATTACCTCAGCCACAGTATTACCTTTCAAATGATACATCTCTCATAATGGACATATTAAGGCAACTATTATGTTGTCTTAGTGTTTTATAAATATTGTATGGACCAGGCTGAGATCATGTATTTCTTTTATATATTGTAGCACATTATAATCTGGTAATTTTGGACTGATCAGGATATTCATAAGCTTAGAACTGCCTTTAAATTTTGGGTGGAAATTTAGAGTTGTGAAATCTTGATGCACATTTGTGGAGAAATTTTTTATGTGGAATTGCATGAAGATTTTGGGTTCATGGTTTTGGGCCTATGTACCTCTAAGAACACCTTTATGGCCGTGCTGTTTAGGTATAAACTCAACTTACGCAAGATATTTTGGCCTTTGTTTACTGAACTTCTTGCGTTCGGACGTAGCAGCTCACTTGATTGATAGTTTGCATTGTTTCGGTGCACATATTGGCCCTTTGATCTGGGTCCATGTTCATGTTTTCTTAGCTGGTTATACCATTACGTCTCCCCGGGATCAAAGGCACTTTATGTATTACAGTGGACGTCACAGCATCACCAATTTCCAAGAATTGCTAGGCTCATATTGGTCACTTATTCATCAAGCGTCAACGCCCTGGTCAATATATCAGCCGCCAGGAAAACTGAGATTTGACCAGAATCTCCCACTTAGAAAACAACTGGCATGACATTCTTGATTGTAGTTGCAAATGGTTCGTTTGTATTCACTCTTTTAGGTCTTTTTAGGCCCCAAACCATGACTTGTTCCTCTTTAACATATTCACAGTTCATGTACTTATAAGAAACACACATTGTTTCCTAAGGAGTCATGGAAATAGTTGCCAGTGAGAAAATTAAACTAATTGTGGTCTTACCCCATATACCTGTGTTGGGGGTTTGGCATCGACAGTGTACCAGGGAAATTTAGCATTGTTACTTCTTCTTCAGGTGCGGCGCTTACAGGGGCAGACTCTCCCGAACTCCAGGCAGTTCTTGAAGAAACTAATGTGAGACTTGATAGGTGACAATCACCAACCCGATCATTAATTCTGGTTAAAGAAAACCAGTGGTATTGGCTGGCTACCTATTTGCACTGTCCACGCAACTAAATGCAACTAAAAATAATATTGGCTGAACCAATTGTCGCGTATATGTCTTCATGTAATTTATTATTTCTATTTATTATAAATGACAACTTACTACTTTGCCTTCATCCTTGGAATGTACATGCGACTTGGTTTAGAACAGGATCTCCTCGCCCCCAGTGGCTTCTGACTAAATCAGTACACATGGCAAATCGACCTGTTGAAACTTGGAACTTTCAGTTGCTGTAATATTGCTTGCTCTGATTTAGAGAGCTACCATACGGGAACTTAACTGTAATTGGTAGTGGACCCGTCATCGCTGGTTGGACTGGTAATGATGACTAATTTGTGGGAACACTCTTTGAAGTTTGGGCGCCGGTGTGACTAGTTCCAACTTCCCAGAAACATGTCGATAAGGCAGAAAGTGGGTCGAAGTACAAATGATTCAGCATACATCCGCACATGGCGTGGGATAAACTGACAAGTTTCAACAGGTCGATCTGCCAGTGGTACTGTAGTACTACTACCACCCCAGGCTAGTGAGGATGTCTGCCAGGGGTACTGTAGTACTACTGCCACCCTTGGCTAGTGAGGTTGTCTGCCAGGGGTACTGTAGTACTACTGCCACCCCTGGCTAGTGAGGATGTCTGCCAGGGGTACTGTAGTACTACTGCCACCCCTGGCTAGTGAGGTTGTCTGCCAGGGGTACTGTAGCACTACTGCCACCCCTGGCTAGTGAGGATGTCTGCCAGGGGTACTGTAGTACTACTGCCACCCTTGGCTAGTGAGGTTGTCTGCCAGGGGTACTGTAGTACTACTGCCACCCCTGGCTAGTGAGGTTGTCTGCCAGGGGTACTGTAGCACTACTGCCAACCCAGGCTAGTGAGGATGTCTGCCAGGGGTACTGTAGTACTACTGCCACCCTTGGCTAGTGAGGTTGTCTGCCAGGGGTACTGTAGTACTACTGCCACCCCTGGCTAGTGAGGATGTCTGCCAGTGGTACTGTAGTACTACTGCCACCCCTGGCTAGTGAGGATGTCTGCCAGGGGTACTGTAGTACTACTGCCACCCCTAGCTAGTGAGGTTGTCTGCCAGGGGTACTGTAGCACTACTGCCACCCCTGGCTAGTGAGGATGTCTGCCAGGGGTACTGTAGTACTACAACCACCCCTGGCTAGCGGGGATGTCTGCCAGGGGTACTGTAGTACTACAACCACCCCTGGCTAGTGGGGATGTCTGCCAGGGGTACTGTAGTACTACAACCACCCCTGGCTAGCGGGGATGTCTGCCAGGGGTACTGTAGTACTACAACCACCCCTGGCTAGCGGGGATGTCTGCCAGGGGTACTGTAGTACTACAACCACCCCCGGCTAGCGGGGATGTCTGCCAGGGGTACTGTAGTACTACAACCACCCCTGGCTAGCGGGGATGGAACAGGACGTATGTTATTATCAATCATCAGGTTATGATTACATTTTACAGTTGTAAACTCATTCCTGTCTGAATTGCTAACAGCTCCCAGTTGTTATTTTGAAGCAGTCCAACATAGAGCATCAACTGTAGCAGTAATATGTAACATATAGGCCTATTTATGAAGTACCACAAACAAAGTTGTAATAATGATTGAATATTTAAGAACCCTTCCACTGTGGTTCTGTCTCCAGATTCCCAATCGGCTCATGTTGGCTCTGTCCCTTCTCAAGAAGGAATACGAGCTGAGTAAATTACAGCAGAAGATCGGCAAAGAGGTGGGTTTGTTGTTTACCCCTGTTTGTTGTTTACCCCTTTTTGTTGTTTACCCCTCTTCCCTAACTGTTATTTACCCCGTCCACTGTTGTTTACCACCCCCCCCGACTGTTTATCTCCTTCCCCCGACTTGTTTACCCCCCTGACCTGTTACCATCTGTTTACCACCATTTGTTGTTTACCCCCCCGACCACCTCCCACCGATTGTTGTTTAGCACCTCCCCCTGACTGTTGTTTATTCCCCCCCACTGTTGTTTACTTCCTTCCCCCACCCGACTGTTCACCCCTACCCCGAATGTTGTTACCATCTGTTGTTTACCCCCCCCCCCCGACTATTGTTTACCATATCCCCCCACTGTTGTTTACCCCTCCCTCATTTGTTGTTTATCCCTCCCCCCAACTGTTCTTTACCGCATCCCCCAGCTGTTGTTTACCCCCCACATTTGTTGTTTACCCCTCCCCTCAACTGTTGTTTACCTCCTCCCCAACTGTTGTTTACCCCGTCCCTCACCAGACTGTTGTTTACCCCTCCTCCCCCCCACGACTGTTGTTTGCCCCCTCCCCGACTCTTGTTGCCCCCTCCCGCATTTGTTGTTTACCCCTCCTCCCCTGACTGTTTACACGGGTGTAATAATACATCAAACTATCGATGCATCATAATAATTGATGTGGCGATGCAATACTATTGATAGTAAATTTAACTATTGATAGTCATCGTCGATAGTACACTGAACTATCGATAGTAACGATAGTTGGCAAAACAATTCAACAGGGCTACTTGTGTCACAGTAATACTGTTTGTAAACATGCTTTTTCAACTTCATTAGGTAATTTTACTTATTTACTTAACAATCGTCAATCAGATGAATTGCTTCCTCATCCAAATGACGACGCCACCAGTTGATTCTTGTTTTGGACTATGTCCATGGCTGCGTGCTGATTATATCGAGATTGTCCGATAAAAGCTGTAAAAGCAGCTGTGTGGAAGCGATTGTGATACTATCGTGATGGTCATGAAACTACCGCGATAGTAAGACAGCTATCGCAATAGTATTACAATAGTAAAACTACCCCTAGTAGTCACCCCTAGTAGTGTACCCTTGACTGTTGTTTACCCCCGAGGCCCCGACTGTTCCTGTCTAGCTTCTAGACATACTTTTAGTTAGTATTTTATATTCACTCACGGGAATATGTGTGAGTGGCGTGATCAAATTGAACCTTCTGACTGAGAATGCACGACCTCCAGTGTGAGGTGGTAGACGGTCTGTCCATGTAAACAAACGTAGGAGGAGAATGGGCCGAAATAAACAAATAATTATGTTAAATTACTTTGATGATCTTTCTTATTGTGATCTGCGTGATGATGAAACTGCCAGTTTAAGTAGTAGGTTTCCTCATTAAGAAATTTATTCCTCAAGGCTGTAGTGTTCTCTCCACTTAACAGAGTCACAGATAGTAGAATCTTGTTGAATTAACTTGACTGGAATGGAATCGTTCCTTATTCTCGTTTCCCTAGTCTTGTATGACAGAAGACAGTCATCTCTCATGAAATGTGGGTGTTTTGTCCACATCCGGTATGTTATTTAACATTAAGGCAACATGATGCAGAGATTTTCATTATGAATATTGATCTTAAATTTATATTTTATATTGTGACAACGGTGTGGATTGTCTCATTAACATGGATATGAGTGCAATATATTTTATATTGTGACAATGATGTGGATTGTCTCATTAACATGGATATGAGTGCAATATATTTGGTGTTGTTCATTGATGACCGTGGCTCCCTCTGTTGGCAGGTGGAGGAGAAGGTGAAGCAGCAACATCGCAAGTACATGCTGCACGAGCAGTTGAAGGTGATCAAGAAGGAGCTAGGCATGGAGAAGGATGATAAGGATGCTATCGAGGAAAAGTTCCGCGAAAAACTCAAGGTGCGCAGAGAGTGTCAGATATGTGAAGTTCAGCGTTTTTTTGACAATATTGACTTTTGTGGTCCACGAAGGGTTGGGCAGGGGTTAATATTGCTGTTTTGTAGCTAAAAATGATATATTAAAAAATAATGTGTAAACAAAGTTTATGTAGTAGAAGTAGAGTTTTGATGAAACTCTGAGGTTGCCTTGAACCCAACACAGAAGAGTTAAGATTTCCTTTTAAATTAGTTTACACTAGAATCTAATTTGCAGTTGAGTTATGGCAATGGAAATTTGTGTTGTCATTTAGTTAATGTGTATACAAAGATGGCATTTGTCTCCTTTCTAAAAGTGCACAATGTCATTTGTTTTCTGAATTCCATGCTTGTTTCCACTAAAGACATGGGTACAACATATTATATCGCACCAGCACGTGCAAGCATGCACGCACGCACACACACACACGCACAAGTGTATTGAACCTTATCAAGGCTATTGGGCATACACCGGATTACAAACAGGTCCTATGCAGTGGATTTTGTTTTGTGTGAGGCATATATTTATTATTGTTTTTGTGTGAGGCATATATTTATTATTGTTTTTGTGTGAGGCATATATTTATTATTGTTTTTGTGTGAGGTATATATTTATTATTGTTTTTGTGTGAGGCATATATTTATTATTGTTTTTGTGTGAGGCATATATTTATTATTGTTTTTGTGTGAGGCATATATTTATTATTATTTTTGTGTGAGGTATATATTTATTATTGTTTTTGTGTGAGGCATATATTTATTATTGTTTTTGTGTGAGGCATATATTTATTATTGTTTTTGTGTGAGGCATATATTTATTATTGTTTTTGTGTGAGGCATATATTTATTATTGTTTTTGTGTGAGGTATATATTTATTATTGTTTTTGTGTGAGGCATATATTTATTATTGTTTTTGTGTGAGGCATATATTTATTATAGTCTGCAGAGGCAGCTCTTTGAAATTGTTGGTTGAACTTTTCAGAAGATGGACGGTCTGGTAATGTATTGTTGCATCTGTCAGAGTTATTTCCTCACGTTTTCTTCATTGTGATGTTATTTGGTTCGCATTAGGGATGATCTCAAAAGAGAGATGAACTCAAATGAGGGATGATCTCAAAGGAGGGATCATCTCAAAACACTGAGTCACTGATGCATGACACCACATGAAAGTGATGGAACTGGTCACTTAACCTCAGGCTCCCCTCCCCCGACCCCCACTCCACGGAACTTTGAATTACATCGACCTATGTGCAACTTCAGCAACTTTGTATTTCAATTGTCAGCACAAAGCGCTCGAGGTCAGCCCTCTTGCAAATTATTATCGAAAAACTAAACAACGTTTCGGGGAAAATACGTTAATGTGTGACGCCAAACAAAACAGTGTAGTGTTGTACATTGATATTTTGAGATCATCCCTTACTCCAACAATTTGCTGACAAAACACGCAAGTTTTCTAATCACAACTTTTCTGTTACACAATTGCTGTCTTGAAGATATATGATGTGTATCCAATTTATGTAATATTAACATCAACAATTTTGTGCAGTCAAATAGCAAATGTAGACAAATGTAAACTAGAAAATATGTATATGCTGAAATGTGGGTAAGTATTTTTATTTTTAGAGTGGTGCACTTGTATTAAAGTGTCCTTAACCACTTTATGGCAATAGTAAATTACAGTTGTTTCACTTCTGTTGTGTCATTTATAGGACCTGACCGTTCCTGACCATGTGATGTTGTGTCATTTATAGGACCTGACTGTTCCTGACCACGTGATGTGTCATTTATAGGACCTGACCGTTCCTGACCATGTGATGTTGTGTCATTTATAGGACCTGACCGTTCCTGACCACGTGATGTGTCATTTATAGGACCTGTCCGTTCCTGACCACGTGATGTGTCATTTATAGGACCTGACCGTTCCTGACCACGTGATGTTGTGTCATTTATAGGACCTGACCGTTCCTGACCACGTGATGTGTCATTTATAGGACCTGACCGTTCCTGACCACGTGATGTTGTGTCATTTATAGGACCTGACCGTTCCTGACCACGTGATGTGTCATTTATAGGACCTGACCGTTCCTGACCACGTGATGTTGTGTCATTTATAGGACCTGACCGTTCCTGACCACGTGATGTGTCATTTATAGGACCTGACCGTTCCTGACCACGTGATGTTGTGTCATTTATAGGACCTGACCGTTCCTGACCACGTGATGTTGTGTCATTTATAGGACCTGACCGTTCCTGACCACGTGATGTTGTGTCATTTATAGGACCTGACCGTTCCTGACCACGTGATGTTGTGTCATTTATAGGACCTGACCGTTCCT
The DNA here is from genome assembly GCA_963662155.1 of Lamellibrachia columna. Lineage (NCBI taxonomy): Eukaryota > Metazoa > Annelida > Polychaeta > Sabellida > Siboglinidae > Lamellibrachia > Lamellibrachia columna. The sequence goes on along the minus strand of OY759273.1, from coordinate 41,650,447 downwards.
GACCACGTGATGTTGTGTCATTTATAGGACCTGACCGTTCCTGACCACGTGATGGAAGTGATAAATGAAGAACTCAACAAACTCTCTTTCCTCGATAATCACTCGTCTGAATTCAAGTAAGCAAACTCAAGGCCCCACGCTGCACATTTTTATGTGTTTGTTGGTTTGTATGATGGCTAGAAATAATTTTCAAAGAGTGGAGTTTTAGTTACTAATATTCAATTCCTTGAATGCATTTAATTTATGAAAATAGCCCGGCCTGGCATTGAAATGAGAACCACCAGCCCCTTTAAGGGCACAACATTAATTTGCTGATGTGAAATAATTAGAAAAATAGGAAGTTATATTTAAGTAGCGGTGAAACGTGTTTAAAAATGTTTAAAAATGGCTTGCATCCACTATAAAAGTCCATTAAAGTTGCATTTAACATGCAAAATGGCTTGCATCCAATTTAGTTGACATGCAAAAAAATTAGATCCTGTGGCCAATAAGACACAGAGTCATCATGTTATGGGCTGCCATGTTATGTTGTCACAGGTCATTGATGTCACTATCGCACGCATGCACGCACGCACGCACGCACGCACGCACGCACACACCCACATACAGGCACGACTCAACTTTGACAGGCTTTATTTGAAGAGCATATTTGGAAAAGGGCTTACACTCCATTTGACTGATTCAGAAAAAAACAAAACTAACTGTAGGACTCACTGTGATTAATCTTTTCTTTCTTTGATTAAAAGATAGATGCATGGCATGTAAATTATAAAAACATGCTTTTACAAATCAGTGACTTGTTTTTATATTATTTTTGTTAATTAATAACATATCCCCATTTCAAATGTTATTAATTAACGAACATGATTAGAAAAAACAAGTCACTGATTTGTAAAATTTACATACAATGCACCTATCTTGTAATGAAAAAGAAAAGATTAATCACAGTGAGTCTTACAGTTTTTTGTGCTTTTCTCTGAATCAGTCAAAGGGAGTGTAAGTTATTTTTAAAATCTGCTCTTCACATATGTTCAGATATTTAAATAATTTGACAAATAACTGTTTTCCATTTGAGTAGTACTTGTCCAAGACAATATTTTAGTAGGTATGTTTCTTGCTTAAATACATTTGGTGCTGGATTGAGCTATTTTTGTAATCTTGATAATTAAATAAATCTTGAGAAAATCTGTAAAAAAAAGAGATTAAGATTAGAATAAATGTTTGAGAGATTATCTTTTAAGCAAATGGTGGATATTTGTGAGACCGAAACAAAATGCCTTCTGTTTGACAGTGTAACAAGGAACTATCTCGACTGGTCAACCAACATGCCTTCTGTTTGACAGTGTAACAAGGAACTATCTCGACTGGTTAACCAACATGCCTTCTATTTGACAGTGTAACAAGGAACTATCTCGACTGGTTAACCAACATGCCTTCTGTTTGACAGTGTAACACGGAACTATCTCGACTGGTTAACCAACATGCCGTGGGGTAAATTCAGCAAAGAAAACCTCGACCTGACCAGAGCTCGTGAGGTTCTCGAGGAGGACCATTATGGGATGGAAGATGTAAAGAATCGCATTCTGGTAAGAGTCAACCTGCGCCCAGCTTTGATTTATTTTTGTCATAATGCTGGAAATACTAAATAGACAGCTGGATCTAGATTTAATTGTGAATGAAAATATTTCTTTGCAGTTTTCATTAATGATGACATTTCTGATTTGAAAATGTTAAACCAGTTATGTTTTCTGGAAAACAACTTGCCCGAATGAAACCGAGACAAATCTTATTGACACATCTGATTGGTTGAAGCAGCAAGTGGGACAAAGTACATTTTGAAATTTGCTTGGTTGGATCTACCAAGGGTGACAACAGTATTACCCCTGACTCATGAGGGTGCGGTGTTGCACTGTTACATGTTTAAATTTAACCATCAGTTATACAATGAAAGCTGATATGTAACAAAATAATGGTAATTATGTCTAATTGTTGGCCTGCTTGTCACATGATACAAGTAGCTTTACAGTTTCTGTAATCTTGTTGACAGCTCAAAGAATGAAGCAATGTTTGCTTTCTAATTGAATAATGATAAAAAAATTGTTATATAGCACCCCATTCAAATAACTGTTCTGGTGTGCTGTATAATGGTATATTACATTGTCACAAAATCATAAAAGTTTGCATCTAATATTGTTCAATATCTGTAGTTATTATGAGTGAATCATAGTAATATGTTTTGTTTTGTTTTTAGTAAATAGTAAAATTAATTAACTCTTGAAATGATGACATAATAGTGGCAGTCTGTAGTAGCATCTGGTGATGGTTTATGTAACTTGGAACAATCATAGAAAAGAGGCATAATGTTGTGAACAATTGTATGTAACAACTACAAAGGGTAATTTGATTGTAGAAAAGGTAACAGTGGGGTAAATAGTGGGGTAAATTATTGAACAAATACTAGTGTTATGTAGATGAAACCCTGAAAGTATGGCAAAGATGCAAAGTGTCTAAGAAGAATAACACGGCATACTCAGGCTGCATTATAGTAAGATCCATACTTTTCAGGAGTTTATTGCTGTCAGTCAGCTGAAAGGGTCGACGCAGGGGAAGATTCTGTGTTTCTATGGACCCCCTGGTGTCGGGAAGACAAGTATTGCAAAGTCAATAGCTCGGGCTCTTGGACGGGAGGTAAGTGACTGATGGGTGACAGTGGATAGCATGGGCATCATAGTTGACATACATATTTATCATTGTGAATGTTTGTTCGGCAGTGGTTAGTAGGTATTCTTGATCTAATAAGTCCAGTTTGTAATTCTTGAATGGATTGACGTTCTGGTTTCTTGAATTGTTGCATTTGATGTTATTTACCTCTCAAGAATCTTGTTTGTATTCTCCGAATAATTTGGCCATCATCGTTGGACTGACTTCACTATCAGCCATCAGTGAACACAAACAGAACACAGGCCATCAGTGAACACAAACAGAACAAGGTCATCTGTGAACGCAAACAGAACACAGACCATCAGTGAACATAAACAGAACGCAGGCCACCAGTGAACACAAACAGAACACAGGCCATATAATTATATATAATTATTATGATTTGTCATAATTTGGTCATTCCATATGAAAATATCCCCATTGTAAGCCAAGTTTAACATTGTCAGTACTAGCACACTGCTGAATCATGCAGATGACCAGCAGTTTTACATGTCATCTAAGTACTGCATTTGTATAAAACTGGACATTACATACTTTCAATTGGTTATGACGTGTTCATACGTTCTTCTGTTTCCTTATGTACGAAACTATTATCTGTACTGACACGTACAATCTGACATATATTTGCAGTACTACCGCTTTAGTGTGGGTGGAATGACGGATGTGGCTGAAATAAAAGGTCACAGGTAAAACGTTATGTTGTTGTTATTAATATTGAGTTGATTACTGTGTTATAATTCTTTATTTATTAATACCACCTTTAGTATACTGAATGGATATGAAGATACAGTATAACCCCTCAAAGCGAACACCCCTTGAAAACGGCCACCCCTTTACAATGGCCACTGTATCACTCTCTGTTTTTCCCACATCTGTATATCTGACCAACCTCTGTAATTCGACCACACCTTTAATCAGGCCACTTTATCTCGGTCACTTGGGTGGTCGCTTTAGAGGAGTTCTATTGTTTTGATATTTATATTTTGTTCTACCTTATAATAGAACTTTAGGTTAGAAACTAGCTTTAGTAAATGGACAGTTGATTATACATGAAGAAATACTCTCACAAAGGACGATAAAATATTGGAACAACTTATCTGCCGACTGTGTAAGTGCACGCAGTTTGAATATTTTAAAACTCAATTGACAGATATCTAAAACAATGGTCATACTTTGATAACAAGTTATTGACACTTGGTAAGCAAATGGCTGCGTTATTCACTTGCTATATGGATATTGTAACTATATCTGATGGATTTAACAAGATTTAACAAGATTTGCCATCCAAGCCAAAGGCCCAGATGGCAAGTGGACAAGGAAGCCATTGGCTTATCGAGAGTCCAACAATGTTCATCTACTTATAACCCGCCCTCCTGAGATATGTGTCAACCTTGTTTTTAAACATTGTGATCTAATTGTGAGCCAATTTGATCCTTGTGATCTAGATGGCCAATTGTACTTCACTGTGTACAATGGTGATTTTATATCTTTTTTTTATACATAATTGTTTATTGAATTTTTTATTTAATTATATTTTAATGCACATTTGTATATGTCTGATGCATCTGGGTCTGAAATAAAGATTTGGAATGATGTTTGTGTACCCAGACGGACGTACGTTGGTGCAATGCCTGGGAAGGTAATACAGTGCCTGAAGAAGACAAAGACAGAGAATCCACTTGTTCTTATTGATGAGGTCAGTTCCTAGTGATGTTATGCTACTATAAAGAGGTGTTACTGTATGTAGTGAGGCATATTTGAGAAGTTACAAAGTACTTACAAGATGTAATCCTTCATTTGTTGTTTTGTAGATTAATTAAATGTTACTAATTTGTGTATTCATCTGTATATCATGTGCTGTTAAATTTTAATGTGTAGAGAATATATATAAAAAAAATGTACTGAAAACTTTAAATTTTTTATTGAAAAAAACTATTGTTAAGACCTGACAATACTTATAAGTAGTAAAGCACAACATTCTGGCTTGGACATGTTTTGAATGCAGACGGGTTTCATAATTAATTTGCTGATGCGAAAAATTTCCTGTTTTGGTAGGTAACTTCACTGCCGTGTGCAGAAATCATATATAATCCTGCCTCACTCACACAGATGTGTCCTGTTTCAACATGTTTAATTGCGGTGAGAAACCATTTGAAAGATTTCAACATTTATAGATTAATTTCGTTCATGAGGTGTAACATTTCATGTGACAAGGTTGACAAAATGGGCAAAGGATACCAGGGAGATCCGGCCTCCGCACTTCTTGAGCTGCTTGATCCGGAACAGAACAGCTACTTCCTGGATCACTACCTGGATGTGGCTGTCGATCTATCCAAGGTATTGCCATAGCCATTCTGTAAACTGAATATTTCCAGATGTTATATCCTGATTTTTCCGGATATTGTTTCCCGAATAGTTCTGGATATCATTTTGGAGATGATTTGGAGATGATTTGGTACCGGCTGGAAGCTACGTGTAGGCATTTTGTAAGATAAGAAATATTTGCTCTGTGATAAGAAAAGTACATATTACAAATGCTGAACATAATTTTGAATTACCAAATGGCATAATTTGTAGTTTATATGCATTTGGTGCTGTGTGTTCTTGATGTATTATGTGTTGCAAGTATGTGGTATACGTTTCAAATCTAGTGTTTGTTATTGTTAGTATAATGTTCATGGATATAGTTTCAATGAGAAACCCTTGCCATTGGTGGGTGGGGTAACTATCTTCCACAATCGATTCAGCCCATTGTGAATCAGGTTTGTTGATGTTCAAATCTGTGGTGTGTCAATAGTTTACTAGTAGCTTTATTTGTAGGTGCTGTTTATCTGCACGGCAAATGTGATTGACACAATTGCTGATCCACTGAGGGACCGTATGGAGATGATTGATGTATCTGGCTATGTAGCCGAAGAGAAGATCGCAATTGCACAAGTGAGTTATCCGAGAGTCATTGATGTTTGGCAGTTTTGTAGACATCTACACATTGCTTTGTGTAAGTTTGCGCTCTCTGTCCATTGACTGTATCAAGTGAGCAGTTCCTAATGTTTGGTGTTTCACTGCAGCGCTACCTGGTGCCGCAAGCACACAATAACAGCGGCGTGAAAGAGGAGCAGGTTGTGTTGGACGAGGCAGCATTGACCCTGCTCATAAAGTCCTACTGCCGGGAGAGTGGCGTCAGACATCTGCAGAAACAAATCGAGAAGGTATCAAGCTCCGTCCTCAACTGATGATATGTAGTGTTTGAATGGTATAAAGTAATATCTGCAATCTGTTTAATAAAAAAGGTGCATAGTTTTGTTCAAATCATCAACACAATTGACTTTAGTCGTTGATCATGGGCATGAGTTTTCGGCGTTTTCATTTTCCCGTCAATAAATTCTTGATCAAGCTTGAAATAATTAAAGTTTGTCTGATGATTTCACAGAAACTACATGCAAAAGTTGCACAAACGAGCTAGTAAGTCATAGTGGATACTAGGTAGGATTAAATTTATCAAAATGAATTTGAAATGAGACAAGCACAAACAATTTTATTGAGGAGGGACCGTTAATATGGTATTTTGGGAAGAATATGGCCGAATACTATGAATGACAAACTTATAGCAGTTGGAACACAAATACTGTTGATGTTTGCATTGAATGTTAACAGATACCTAGGGAGATTTTCTCCAAAACCTGGCAGATTTTGCTTGATGTACTCATGTTTCATAGCCTAATAGATGTTGACACTCAATTTGAATGCTAAAGGCCAATTAATCGCTGATGCATAAAGGTGAGAAAAAAATATTTGTTGTGGCCATGCAGACATCTTGTATCGTCCTGTTTGGCTTAAACAGTCACAAATGCTGGCGGTGATATATATGAATAGTAATTTATTTTGTTGTGATAACTCTCTGATATTTCGACATATTAATATCTAGTTCAAAGTTATGAAACAATTACAATCTGGACATTTTACATATGTGCTCACCCGTACTACACTTCATTGATACTATAAATGTGCTCACCCATACTACACTTCATTGATACTATAAATGTGCTCACTCATACTACAAATGGGCGCCCCATTCTACAAATGGGCTCCCCCATTCTATAAATGTGCTTGCTCATGCTACACGTGTGGTTCACTGCGCCAGGTGTATCGCAAGGCTGCCCTCAAACTAGTCAACAAGGAGGTGGAGCAGATCTCCGTAACACCAGACAACCTGCAGGACTTTGTTGGCAAGCCACTGTTCACCAGCGATCGGCTCTACCAGGAAACGCCCCCTGGTGTCGTGATGGGACTTGCCTGGACCGCCATGGGTCAGTTTTCATGGTCGCCTCATTTTTTCGTTATTAACAATTAACATATATATATATATATATATATATATATGTATGTATCAGTGGAGTACACATAGACCTTTTTAAGGCCTTAGATTGAATTGCAAGTATTGAAGGTACCAAGTCTGGTTTTATTGTAAAATCATGTTATAAAGTATAAACTATATACGTTCTAACATCGTCACAAATGTGTTTCAGTGAACAACAGGTAGTCGATATTGCTTGACCCTTATCTGTTTAATTTGAATGTTTTGACTCGAACATCATGTTTACTTGTCACGCTGAAAGATAAGTTTGATATTCATAAACAGATAGTGGTAAAATTATATTTAACAAATTGCGGTTTATTGAAACACATTTTGGGCAGTGAATATGAATATACATGTAGGTTATTATTGTGTAACATAACTGTACAATAAACACAATCAATCTTCATACATTTAAGAGAAATTGTGTGTTGAGAAATTGTGTTGATGGGAATTTGACCAGAAATTAACGTTCGACCTGTTGACACTTGTGTAGAAGTAATATTGAAACTACCAGTTATGTATATTGTATGCCATCTACAAAACTCACACTCAGATGAGAAGTTAAAGCAAGGCATTGGCACCTGTGCTGTGACCATTATGTCTGAAGAGACTTTATTATGTAAGATGACATATTCCAAGAAACCGGAACATTCATCCATTCAGGAATCACAATCTTATTATAGTAAAATATTTTTGTGCACATTAGATTCTTTATCATGTTGATCCATTTAATTCTTTGACGTGTTGCAATGCTTGTCCTGCAGGTGGCTCCACCCTGTACATCGAGAGTGCTAGGCGACAGTGGCTGGGCGAGGACAGTGTGACGAAAAATGATGACAAGCGCCAAGGGTCGATGGAGTTGACGGGCCATCTCGGGGAAGTGATGAAGGAGAGTGCCCACATCGCCTACACGGTGGCGCGTTCTGTCCTGCACGAGAGGAGACCAGACAACTACTTCCTTGCAAAGAATCAGATCCACGTGCACGTGCCTGAGGTGAGCTCAGTCTGCCGGGGCTTTCTTTATCATAGCCAGTTCCACTTCGCTCTTCTGGTATTCATAAACGTGACCTTTAAAGATCCCTCCTCAAATAAAGTTTTCCCTCGCCTCCTTTTAGAATCATTTCACTAGTATCCACTACAACACGCTAGCTCTAGTATCTACTTCAACGTGCTAGCTCTAGTATCTACTGCAACATGCTGGCTCTAGTATCTACTGCAACATGCTAGCTCTAGTATATATTGCAACATTCTAGCTGTAGTATCTACTGCAACATGCTAGGTCTAGTATCTACTGCAACATACTAGCTCTAGTATCTACTGCAACATGCTAGCTCTAGTATATATTACAACATGCTAGCTCTAGTATATATTACATCATGCTAGCTCTAGTATATATTGCAACATGCTAGCTCTAGTATCTACTGCAACATGCTAGCTCTAGTATCTACTGCAACATGCTAGCTCTAGTATCTACTGCAACATGCTAGCTCTAGTATCTATTACAACATGCTAGCTCTAGTATATATTACAACATGTTAGCTCTAGTATATATTACAACATGCTAGCTCTAGTATCTATTGCAACATGCTAGCTCTAGTGTCTATTATAACATGCTAGCTCTAGTATATATTACCAGTCCCGGTAAGTAACGAAGTAGATCTACTTTGTTACTTTACTTGAGTAGTTGTTTTTATTTTCTACTTGTAACGAAGTAGATTTTTATGGATCTACTTCTACTTGTAATGAAGTAGAATTACGTGTTACTTTTGTAAATGTAATGAAGTACCGACACCGGGTGATTTTTTTTTGCTGCATAATTATTCCGCTGCATACAGAAATGGCATACACGTGTGTTCATCAGGGATGCAGAGTTTGAGCAGCAATTGCTGCTCAAACTGAAGGGTACTGCTCACTACAGAGTATTTTTTCCAATGGCATGTTGTGAACTTTTGAAAGTGAATCTAACAATAATAATTATTCAAAGAATTATGCGTGAATTTGATTGCACATTTGATTGCGCATTTGACAAATCAAATGTTTGTGGGTCGCATTCAAATGTAAATGTTTAAGGTACACATTCAAATGCAATTAAAATTTTATGGAGGCATTTGAATGCGCATTCAAATGCTCAACATTCAAATGCACATTCAAATGTGTTTGCATTTGTTAACAAGCCTGAGCTCTAGTATCTATTACAACATGCTACCTCTAGTATCTAACACAACAGGCTAGCTCTAATATCACAACATGCTAGCTCTAGTATCTACTACAACATGCTAGCTCTAGTATCTACTACAACATGTTAGCTCTAGTATCTACTACAACATGCTAGCTCTAGTATCTACTACAACATGTTAGCTCAAGTATCTACTACAACATGCTAGCTCTAGTATCTACTACAACATGCTAGCTCTAGTATCTACTACAACATGCTAGCTCAAGTATCTACTACAACATGCTAGCTCTAGTATCTATTACAACATGCTAGCTCTAGTATCTATTACAACATGCTAGCTCTAGTATCTAACACAACAGGCTAGCTCTAGTATCTACTACAACATGCTAGCTCTAGTATCTACTACAACATGCTAGCTCTAGTATCTACTACAACATGCTAGCTCTAGTATCTACTACAACATGTTAGCTCTAGTATCTACTACAACATGCTAGCTCTAGTATCTACTACAACATGCTAGCTCTAGTATCTACTACAACATGCTAGCTCTAGTATCTACTACAACATGCTAGCTCAAGTATCTAATGCAACATGCTAGCTCTAGTATATATTACAACATGCTAGCTCTAGTATCTACTACAACATGCTAGCTCTAGTATATGTTCATGCTCATTTGTGCAAATTTGTTATTTGGTTTTGGTGAAATCATCAGACAAACTTAATTATTCTTGATCTGGTCAGGTCATAAATCGGCTGAAACGTGACTCCATCTGTATATACTATGACTATTCACACTTTTGTTGATTTTAACAAAAGTGTGCACTCTCTTATTAACTGTGTGCATGCGTGTGTGCATGCGTGCGTGTGTATATTGATATATATATTTTTATCTGTATAGTATGTATATATAATTATATATATGGGCTATTTCCTGAAATAAAACATTATTAAAACTTAACATTAATATTATTAATATAATACTTAAACTATTCACCCACTACGATTGAACATCACTGAACCTGATTTGCGGTGTACTAAATCAGTTGAGGAGGGAGATTTACTCTGTTCTTAGTGGTTGGTCAATAGCCAATCTTGTTCAATTCAGTTTGTGTGATATGTGAAAGTTGCATGGCATAGATGTGTGATAATAAGTTCTTTAGCTCTGCATAGACATGCAAATTAAATACACAATACACATAGCTTCTTTGAAGTTTGAGTGTGTGTGCGTGTGTGTGTCCGTGCATGCGTGTGTGCATGTGTATGTTTGTGTATAGCATATACACAGAAGAAGATTGGTGTAACATCCAGCAACTTATGGGCTGAAGACTTACCATTACAATGCATTATATATTATAATTGATATACTGTATTATGGACACACGCATTCAATCAATTGAATCATCATGTTGTATTTATTGTTGATGTAGGGGGCTGTCCCGAAAGACGGTCCAAGCGCTGGCTGCACAATTGTCACAGCGTTGTTGTCACTGGCGATGGACCGGCCAATCAGACAGAACATTGCCATGACAGGCGAGGTGTCATTGAGGGGTAAGGTGCTACCAGTTGGGGGCATCAAGGAAAAGACCATAGCGGTAAGTTGGATCTCATCTAGTGTGTCAGCAAAGCTGGTTGTGTCGTTTTTGCGATACAGACTGAATATGTTTGAGTTGCTGTGAAGATAGAAAATGAGCCACATGTAAACTGGTGTAACTTCAGTTGTCCTAGGAGATTGCTTTTTGTCTGCAGGTGTTGAGTTTTACATATGTAGCAAAGCTGACAGGTGTTGAGTTTTACATATGTAGCAAAGCTGACAGGTGTTGAGTTTTACACATGACAATTTTGCAGGTTTTTAGTTTTACACAAGAAAGAAGGTCGCCAGGTATTGAGTTTTATAAATGTAACAAGGGTGGCAGGTGTTGAGTTTTACAAATGTAGCAAGGTTGACAGATGTCGAGTTTTACACAAGTGACAAGGTCGGCAGGTGTAGAGTTTTACACACAGCAGGTTGGCAGGTGTTGAATTTTTTTAATGTAGCCCAGTTATATTATTTCCATTTATATAATGTTTTACCATTTTACCAGTACAATGTATTGTTTTTTTTTGTGTCAAAACACTGATTTATATTATTGAAAAAAAATTGGGGTTTTCCAAGAAAACCCACACTTTAAAACAGCTGGCATCCAAGCCACTTTGATTCTACTAAACAGCTGATTCTGTTATCTGTTATTCTGTTAAGCAGAGACCACTGTACACATTTGCTTGTGTTTTCAGGCGCGGCGAGTGGGGGTTGACTGTATCATTCTACCAGCTGAGAACAAGAAGGACTATTCTGATCTACAAAGTTACATCACAGAGGGTCTTGAAGTACATTTTGTGGAAACGTACGATGAAGTCTTCCAGATAGTATTTCCTAACTGAACAAACTTGCCAGTTGGTTGCTCCATGAGCAACCCACATGGCCAGTTCTCATTGGACGTGTTCTGTAGCGAATTCAGCAATGTCTGTGTGTAAATATTTACACCCAAAAATTCCATCCCTGTGTTATTGGCCTGTATAGTTTTTATGTACAGGAGTACCAGCGTGGCAGAGACTGTCTGTTAATGTTTACATGTTTAGTGCGATGCGTGTGTTGATTAAACTTGATTTGTAAATGATAAAGTGCATCGTGAACAGTCAGAGATGAAGATCAAGAACGTGATGCCTCAGTTATTTTAGTCATGATTGGTTTTGATGCTGAATAATATTGGGTGAAGGCTGATTTGTTTGACACAACCAATTCCAATAAAGTAGCCAAAAGATATTGGAATTGTAACGACCAATAAGTTTGTTTTTGTTTAAATAAATTAAAACATTTGTAGGAATATAAGCATGTACATTTGTTGTTTTATAAGTTTAGTACAAAGATTAGTTTAAACAAGTTGGAAATGGGTGTTTTGGTAGTTAAATTGACACATTTAATAATTAATGTTTACTGATCAATTATATGAAACGAACAAACATGTCTGATGCTCTTGATATGATTTGTCTGGACAGTTAAAAATAGTTTGTTCATAACTTTGGCTGTGCTTGACCATGTGGATAAAACTATGTATGTTGCAATTTGACCACTGGTCAGCACTGACATTGTCCATGAAAAGTTCAGTTCACAGATTTGATCTGGTTTGCAACACTGAATTGAAATATATCTTAAAGCTCCCTTCTCAACTGATTTAGCCCATCACGAATCAAGTTTACTGATGTTCAGATCTGTGCTGTGTGAATAGTTTAAGTAATATGCACAGTTGGTTTAATAAAACAGTGAATACTTTTGTTTAAGTATTTATTTTTGCTGAATTTTAGTCAGTCGAAAATTAAAATAATTTGACAGTTTGTCAGATGAGCTCATCAAAATGTAATAACACATTGGTCTGCAAATCTGTTTCACTTATCAGCCTTGGGCAGGTGTTTACGCGACTGATTCTTGCAGCAATACACTGTGTCATCTGACAAATTGGAAAAAAATCACCCGTGTAAACCGGCCTTTATTATATGGTGAAAAAGTATAGTGAACAATGTGTACACATTGTTATTGATACATTTTAAAAGCTTCTGGATTGTTAATGAGAATGTAGGGTCTTGTAGCAGTAGTGATCTATTGTTTAGTCGGGTTAGGTTCTTGAATAAAACGCTTGCCTTTCCACTGCTGTCATAGACAAATATTTGTTCACTGCTTTGTAAAAAATGTTTGGCATGCATGCTGAAATATTTGTTTTCTCCAAATTTATGTTACAATGCAATTGTCTGCTTAACTAGCTTTACAGTAAGTGGGTCGTATTGCTCTACAGGCTGGATGTATGCATGGATGTCAAAACGGTAGATAATTATTGTCTTTAGCAAGATTTAACAAAATACTTGATACATTGTGTCACGTGTAAGTGAAGCTGCGAACGTTTCATTTGTTTGTCTGTATGAAAAAAATATTTTTCAATGACAATGTACACAACAAATAAACAGTTCCACAGCAGCATTACAAGTGTTGTCATTTATTATTGTAAGAACAATTACTTGTGGGAAAGGTACTTGTGTAAAATACTGCTTTTAAATAAAAATTATGCCAGGCAGTCTATTAACAAGCTCCTATACATTAATATATGAAACATGGTATTTATTTAAATAATTCAACCTAATATTTACTTAAAAGTGGTTATAGTTTTTTTTTTATAAACTAAATGCAAAATAGACAGTGATTTTGTTCTATCTAAATATGTGTGTAAGTGACATTTATAATTCACAATAAATGTGTCACTTGGTTAAGGAGATATCTACATAGTAATTTATATAGAGCTTGTACTAAAGCACTTGTAACAGACCAAAGGACTGAAAAGGTGCTAAATTGTCTAGATTATTATTTTGTCACAGATAAATCAGTGCCAGACATTCAGACAATTTGGGTTCATGCCATGAACATGCCGATATCTAGCTTCCTGAGACTGAGACCACACACAGCGGCAACGGCCAAGCCTTAGGCCTTGGCCTTAGCCTAGGCTTGGGCCTTAGCCTAGGCTTTGTCGGCTAGACTAGGTCTGGCCAAGAAAAACATTAATCGGTAGTCGAGTCATCCAAAGCCATGCATAATCAACTTGAAAGTCTTATTATTGTTGTGACCACAGCACAGGTGCACAGCAAAATATCAACCCGCATATTAATGGGTGTGCGCCGTAGTCAAAAGAGAATAAATGCATATTGTTATGTCGTGGAATTGTACGTCTGAGCAATTGTCGCTTGGCCTGAGTTAGTTTACCGTCGCTAAGATACGGGACGCCGTAACGTCACCAATGACCCAGTTACATACTTTAATGAGGCGGGCAAAGCCAAACACGCCATGTTAGAGGTGCGCGTTTTCTGATTTTCGAAGTTTCGTGGAACGGTGGGTAATACTGTGACAAAACCGAGACTGCGTCCATAGGAAGACCAACCCGGCATGGTAAAACGCATGCATTAAATGACTGTCAGGTTTCGAAAGTGCTGAGAAAGGCGCAGAGCCAACGGTCACGCCAAAGCGAAGGACAAACGCCTGAACTCAGAAGTGGCCGACGATCGTTATACGTTACAATCGCAAAGGCTAATTATATATGAACAGAAAATTGGCATAAAATAGGCATATGCCTTGAGTCCTGGACACAGCTTGGATGATGAAGGCTGCCGGGCAGAATCATGCCCGGTGGGCTCTGCTCTTCCTCTGCGGACTATGGCTGGCAAGCATAGGTAAGCATTTCGTTCGTGTTCCAAACTGCAGAGCATGGCCAAAACCAAGGCAAAGGGCAGGACCTGAGAAGTCAACGGCCTAAGCCAGTAGGCAATACTGCTTCTCCCACAGCATAGGTCTGTGTTTATGCACCCACGGCATGAACACTGTATCAATGTATGTAATACTAATAAGCCCACTCAAGACAAGTATAAATAGAACACAATTTAACAATAATTAAGCTTCACAAATCCAAATGGCATGCCATGACCGTGTGGTATGTGGGGAAAGTGGCAGTTGAGCCATTTTTCATTGTTTTTGAAATGTAGGGCACAATCATATTCATAAGTAAAACATGTTTTTACTCACATAAACTATGATTATTAGTAGATCAATTTATACCAAGAATATTAGCAAGATAATATATCTATAGTAAGCATAGATAATTATGTGTAGCTGATTCAAATAGAGTTGGTAAGCTGGCTCAACTAACACTTGGTGTTGGGTAAGTTGAGCCACAGTGTAGCATAATTTGGGTAAATGCTTTATTTGTAGGCCTTGTACTAAAAGTTCATAACAACTCAGCCAACACATCTACCCAATGGACACAACACGTCTGACAAGTCTACACGCATAATTAATAAGTCAGCACACTTAATTAATATAAACTTATAGGCCAATCGCAACTAGTTTAACTAACTGCTAATATGTTGCCTTGTAGCTATCCGATGTCCCAATTTGCTCTGAAAAATTAATTCCTTGATGTATTCTTGGGAAAAGAACACTCGGCTTCGTTCTTTAACCATTGGTCAGTTAACCCTCCCTTGGGCTTTGGGTGGCTCAACCAACCCTCCCTTGGGCCTTGGGTGGCTCAACTAGCCCTTTCTCGAAAAATTAAGCTTTTTTAATTAACTTGATGTGATGCAAATAAACAACAACAACAACAACAACAACAACAACAACAACATATATACAAACTTACAACACAGTGAATGCAGTAAAGATTTATATGACAGCAGCATTAAGCTGCTATGCCCTGTAGTACATACTGAAAACCTACAACTGAAATGTTGAAGGGAAATGCAAGAAGTGTAATACTTATAATTAGCATTTCCTATTTCAATGATAGTTTACTCACCAGCAGACATTAACCAAAATCACAAAAAATTTAAAAAAACAACACATACTTGTAACTCACATTTTCTGACTGTTGTGACAAATGACACTTATTGTACGTCAATCGTGTTCTAATAATAATTATGTTCAATCACTGGATGGTACCATGCAACTGCCGCTGCTGTTGTTTCCTAGGAAATAAAGTGCTGTAAGAGAAAGTAATAAAATATTTGGAAGAAAGAGAAAAGATGATAGCGTGCGTGTAGGACTGCAATTTGAGGAGAGGAAAAGTTGATAGCGTGAAAAATGCAATATCAATTAATGTTGCAAGCTGGAGATCTTCTGTCTGAAAATCTCCAACCTTGGTGCTGTAGCTGCGTTGGCTGGCAGGTTATTCCACCTGGATATTGTATGGGGTAAAAAGCTATACTGGATGAATTGCTTAGTGATTACGGGGAGTTGAAAAGCTTCAGAATGCGTGTGTCGGGAGGGTCTCACCACGGGTATAAGTTTGGGGAAGAGGTCCAGGGCGATTATACCATGTAATGTCTTATAAAACATGACAAGGCGGATGTCGGTTCTCCTTTGTTGGAGGCTGCGCCAGTGCAAGTGTTTGATCATGGTGCTGACACTTGCTTCACGGTTGTAGTTGTTACAAACATACCGTGCTGCCCATCTTTGGACCATCTCTATTTTGTTTTTGTACGTTTGGGTGTAGGGGTCCCATATGGCAGCGCCATATTCTAACTGGGGTCTAACCAAGGTGAAATAAGCACTGGTTTTTAGACCACATCTTGCTTGACTGTTATATCTGCAAGCTCTACTAACATTTATAAAATAGAATTGATAAAACTGGTAAGAGATATGGGCTAATTATAAAGGGCTAATTAGTAACCTCCTTACTTAGTGTCTTACTATTTGTAAGTGAGTGAAATAATCACTGTTTGTGTTTTTAAATCCTAGTTTATGATGATGTTTTATGCACATAGTGAAATCAAATGCTGATTACAATTATTTGTATATGTTAGTACTAGTAATTTCTATACAGCATTACAACAGTAAAATGAGACAATGATTACCATAGATTTCTAGAGTTTGCTTGTATATAATTCATAGTGTATACGTTCCATGTGAAACTTGAAACTGGAAGTGCACAATTTTCATTTCAATCACTGACCATTTAGTAACTGGAGGTGAGTGACCAGGAGTAAATATATATAGATCCATGTGGTAAGTGGTGGAAAAACGGTTGAGGTGTGTGCCAAGACTGCTATATTGATCTCTAGACCAAGACAGGTTCCGAGTATGCTATGCAGTTGCATTACTAATAATTAATGCATGGTGGAGTGATATGGCATGGAAGTGGCATCTGGTCTTATTTGCATTTTCACATTGCCTTTCTGTCCACATATTGGCTAATTGTAAATTGTACATTAACAAAGACACTTCATGTAGTCTAATATCTGAAGTATTAACAGACCTCCTACTCTTGAGTGCCAAATAAACATCCTGATACACCTATTTATTTGATGAAAAATGCCACCCTATACACGCCTTATTTGGCACTATATGGTTATTAGATTTAGACATTTGTGCCGGCCTATATTCTCTGATAATTGTGGCTAATTCTGGAGCTGTATGTGGCTGCCTCTGATGGCCAAGTTGTCATCCATTTGAATGACATTCTAGAATTTGGCTGGAATTCGTGCTTCCGAGGATCCTAGATTTTGATCCCGAAGCGTTAAGCCTTCAGATTTCTATGATTTGGTGAATCGGTCGGAATCCTTAGTTCTCGGGAGCTCGACAAGGTATATTATTAGTTAAACCGCCATTATCACCGCATAAACTGCCTGTAAATGTCCGCCATGCGCAGCTCTTCAAACCGGACATAACCAGCTGGCGGCAGTTTCCCCTGAAACGGGCTTGCGTATTCAATTCAATAAAACTTTAATGTCCATTTAAAAACGGAAAATGTCCCTTTTTTACAGGTATAAAACAGGGTTACTATATATGCGGTGACGCGACGCGAATATGCACACAGTTTAAAAAAAGGAAAAACAAGAAACACACTGCGATCAACATAGTTTACTAAGTCTAAGGACGCCTTCACGTCGAGTCAAGCAATTTCGCTTCAGTGCTAAAAAAACAAATATACTAGTGACTTTTTTGCACTATACTATTATTTGTTTTGAACAATTTGCCCCTTATACTGTTATTCGGCACTTTACTATTATTAAATTTGACTGATTTGCCACCATATACTGTTATTTGGCCTATACGATTATTTGGCACTCGAGAGTAATGAAGATTAGCACATAGTTGGCTACTCAATAAGCTTCCTTGTCCACATGCCATCTACAATTTGCTGACAGCAATCACGTTAATATGTGATATTTGATGGATTGTTAATTTACCCTACCCAATTGTTTCCTCTTGGTTTAAACACAGGCGCTTAATTTCAACCAACAGAACAGTTTTGTAAACTGCTGTCTTGTTATTTAAAACTAGATTGAAACCTAAACTCCACATTAATGGATAAAAGTTGCAAATCACCGTTTTGGTGTGGATGTTTTTGATAACCGACAACTACTACAATTATGAGCCTGTTAGAGTTAAGTCAGTAGGTAACATAATAACATAGACCATCATGTGAAGACTGTTTTACCTTGCTATCCCTCCTAGAGTAGTCGTCCATCTGTTGACAACTTTAACAATACATGTAATTGAGCTATTGCATCAGGTTTAAGTTGCGACAATCATATTACAATTGCAATGTTATGTTTGTAATTACACATTACACAATTGCCTACTTTTGTGATTTTCACAATTTATTACATCGGTAAATAACCACAGCCCAGATCGTAACCGAACATTTACATGAAATGTTTTGTTTGTAGGTTATGTGGACGCAGTTTGTGACTGCAATGCCGACTGCGCTGTCAACTGTACTGTTGGCAGTTATTTCGACAGTGGCAACTGCGTGACATGTGAAGCTGGATACTAGTAAGTCATATGCAGTTAACTCATTCTCTATCAAGCAGTAACATTTTATTTTACCTTTTTTAATAGAAAAACTGGTTTCAGTTAAATGCATGTATTGAGTTGCATAGATTCAGGACTTAGTTTAGAAAATAAAAATGTGATTATATATAGGTACACCTCCTGGAATCACAAATGCCAACTTTAGTAACAGACAAATTTGGGAGTCCACACAAGTATATCAACAACCTATATACACCACACAAATGGGGTAGAGGAGGACTGGGCTAGGAGTTTATTCCAGTATTGTGACCAGTCAGAAGCAAGTGCCTCTGAAGATGGCAGTTAGTATGACCGCTCATTACAGCTCAGTACTGCCCAGGGCCGATTCAAGATGGTATATTGCACACATGATTGTGAACCATTGAAATCAGTGTAACACTGGATTTATTGTCTTCAAAAGTAGAGAGTCTGACTGACTCATACTAGAGGCTGTATAAGGAGTCCAGAGGATGAAGCAAGGTGTCTTAGACTCATTGAAGCCTGCTTTAGTATGCTATGAAAAACAGAAAAATGGCAGAAGAATTGTACTGCTGATGTCTTGCAACAACCAAAATTATACATTTTTAATTAATTCTCGGGACCAAAATGATTGTCTTGTATTCTAATAAAAAAATTGTAAAACAATGTTAACTTCACTAATATTATTGAGCAATAACAACATTTACTGAAAAGGATGCTGCTGTATTACAATAACTTGTTATTACAGGACCACACATCAGCTCTGTTGCATGTTAAAGTGTCATAGTTTTCATATTTGCGGATCCAACTAAATACTGGATGATATGAGTAATAACTAATCAATAAGCCTGATAAATCAGCTGTGTCAACAGAAAAATTCTGCCCCTTACTGATAATGCATGGCGCTGGTATGTGTATTGTGGAACTGGTATGTGTATTGTGGAACTGGTATGTGTATTGTGGAACTGGTATGTGTATTGTGGAACTGGTATGTGTATTGTGGAACTGGTATGTGTATTGTGGCCTTGTGTCCACAGAACTCTATTCACACAGGTGGGGCCAAGTGCACTGTGTTGTGGCTACTGTAGTCAAAACACCAATGACTGCAGTTATATCTGACCAGTGTCTGTTTGTACACGTTAACCTTATAACTAATTATCAGCCTTGTTGTCATTTAACTGCATTGGGCCCGTGGTCCTTGTGTATTCTGCTCAAATGAGAAGAGCAACAATTCTAATAAAGGCTTTATTTAATATGCATACTTGGAACCCACATAAAGATTATTCTGTTGTTATAGTCGCCTCACTATGAAATGCCTACCACTTTCCCCAATCCTTAAGATATTTATAATGTACTCATGGACAAATACTAAGGAATTAAGACTACCTTGGAATAAAGTTTACTAGTTCCATCCACCATTTAAAAAATCTTAAAAAAACTTGTTATGTATCGGTTTTGTAAAATTGTACATACATGGAAAATAGTCTACTTTCTTTTGATCAAACAAAATGTTTTCAATTTCTGGGTAGAGACAATTAATAAAATGGTGTCTTGGTATGGTATTTTATTTTATACAACACAATTGACAAGGCGACTTAATGTGGTCTCAAACACAAATAATATATTACTTACATACCACAAACAAATATACCTACCCAGTAGTTTAATGCAATAATATTATATAAATTTTTTTTTAGAGATCTGTAAAATGATGATACTGAAATAAGGTGCTCTTCTGCAGTTTATGGCATTTTTATTTATTTATGTAGCATTATACAAAAAAAATGTGTTTTCCTTGGTAATATCTATATATTATGCTGTTTTAGTACTTGCATGCATGGCCACATTAACCAGGAAGTAGTGCTTTGCCTCAGTTTTGTCATGATTGACTGATTGCTATTTACATTAACCCACTAGATCATGACACCACTAGTTTCTTTGAGGATTGCTCTCTGCAAATTAACGCAGAACATGTTTTCTAACATGGCAAGATAATAAACGCCATGATGTATCACAGGTGATGTATCACAGGTGATGTATCACAGGAGATGTATTACAGGTAATGTATCACAGGTAATGTATCACAGGTAATGTATCACAGGTGGTGTATCACAGGTGGTGTATCACAGGTGATGTATCACAGGTGATGTATCATAGGTGATGTATCACAGGTGATGTATCACAGGTGTATCAAATGTTCTGGGTTATTAATTATACGCTGGATAGTATATGTAACAGACTCTATTTTTGTTCATTTAAATGCATGCACTGATGTTAATAACTATGTACGTGTTTGAATTGTAATCTTGTAACTAATCATCACATCAGTAACCATTATATATGTGAT
Source organism: Lamellibrachia columna (assembly GCA_963662155.1). Lineage (NCBI taxonomy): Eukaryota > Metazoa > Annelida > Polychaeta > Sabellida > Siboglinidae > Lamellibrachia > Lamellibrachia columna. Next base: position 41,629,506 of record OY759273.1, on the reverse strand, counting down.
TATGTTAATGCACAGCAGAGACATAGAAAGGCTTATACAGTGTTTGTTGTTATTATAGTTCTCTGTATTATAGCAATGCTAGTTTATAGTGGGTGGGTTTCATATTAATGATTATCATGTTATATTGCTGAGCAACAGTGACATGTTGCAATAAACTCTCAAGACAAATGACAATGGATGTTAAGACAAACATATTTCATAGAATATGAACTGTTGTCAAACTTACACAAATACACACACATACACACACACACACACACACACACACACACACACACACACACACACCACCACCACCACCACCACCACCACCACCACCACCACCACCACCACCACCACCACCACCACCACCACACACACACACAGATATGTGTGTGTGTGGTATATATATATATATATATATGCATAAAGCACTGAATAATTTGATTTGACTGGAAATATTATACACAAGTCATCATGGATATATTATACACAAGTCATATATATATATATATATATATATATATATATATATATATATATATATATATATATATATATATATATATATATATATATATATATATTTGACAAAATAGTGATTATTCTATTAAATATGTTTACATAAAGCACTGATTAAAATTTTATTTGACTGGAAATATTATATACAAGTCATCCATGGATGCATTTCATACTGTCATATATGCTAGAATACTTGCAGTAAACGCCTAAGGCCATTTTGATGACATGAATAAAACAAGATTAATTAATCATGAACTATTATATTGGTCCAATCCACTGTTAATGCATATCACAATAAATCAATAACTGCTAACATCAATGACACATACATCTGTTTGCTAAAGATTAATAAATATGCAGCAAATCTGGTGATTTGTATTTGTTTACACTGCATTTACATTATATTACATCTACAATGCAAATATATAAATACATATATATATATATATATATATATATATATATATATATATATATATATATATATATATATATATATATATATATATATATATATATATATATATGTGTGTGTGTGTCCTGGCTGCACCCCATCCTGAAAATTATTTAACTTGTTGAACATGCTCATAATTTTATGTAACCAAAATTATTATTACCTTCATGCTTTCATACAAAAATAACTAAGAATTTAAAATTGTTTAATTATATGATTTAATGCCATTAGATAACCTTTGTGTTAAAACTTAATATGCCATGTAACAGGCTTGTGTATGATCTTTAATATGTATGTTTGCAAGGCCTAGTCACTATATACCAGGGTATATATATATATATATATATATATATATATATATATATATATATATATATATATATATATATATATATATATATATATATATATATATATATATGTATATAAAATATATATACCCTGGTATATACCTGGTATATACCAGGGTATACCAGTAACCATTTTGGTTACATAAAATTATGAGCATGTTCAACAAGTTAAATAATTTGGGGTGGGGTGTGAATTTCCATTTGAACCTACTGTTTTGTGGTCAGGTAAAACAACAAATATTGCTGAGAACATAGCATTTGTAAGTCATTTCTTAGTAGCATGTATAAATTGTGTTAATTGTGCACAATGGGTGGCTGAATTTGCTCCATTCTCAAGACTGTCTGTTTCATAAGTAGTGTCAATATTTAAATTATATGTTTTCGTTTTCCTTCTAATTTATAAATCCGTGTTTGATGGCAAACATATTTTATTACATCGTTCAATTTAACAATATGTTTGTTTGTGAAATGATTTTTCGATGAACTTTAGAACAACAAAATTGTACGGCTTTTGATAAGATTGCAACTATTTTCAGTGACCAGTGTACATCGTGAAATGTACTGTTTCCATTTTATTTGCTGTAGAGCACACATTCATATGCAACGTCACCAGACAGTTACGTTAATGGTTGTATCGTAAATCCTAAAAGTGAAGTTGTGTAAAATTTTTATCTGTCTGCAATATGTAAAGTTGCCATTTTATGGCATATCTCGTGCTGCCATAGATTCTGACAACTGAAAAAATGCCCGGTGCTGCTCTCTAGTGAATGCGCTTTGTACTTGGATGTATCCATTGTCCCATACAGGGAAACTCTGTACACCACTTCAAAATAAAACTTTAAAAAAAATTAGTTTATGAAAATAGTTTAATGATTCCTTAATGTTTCTTACAATTCCAGCTGTCCCGGTTTGGCTGCTTCACGGGAAGCATGTCCCGCTGGAAAGGAGAATCCCAGCACGGGGCAGGAAGCCGATACCAGCTGTGTGGCATGCACAGGAACCAAATACAGTCCCAATGCCGGAACAGCCACATGTCTGGTAAGGATGAAGGTTTTATTTTCACGTCTTCATTTTATAATGTAGATGCCGTACAGGATAGGATGTAAGTAAACAGTAAAAGCAGAATTATGTCCTCATAAGTTTTAGTAGAAAATAAAGAAAACCTACTTGATTTTTATCATCAGCTAAGAAATGTATAATCTGAGCCAAGGTCAGTGTTTATCATACTTCTGTAATGAAGAATTATACAATTGAAAAATGCAGGAGTACATTCTGGGAAAATATATATTCCCTTCTTTATAATACAATATGTGATACATAAGTTAACACAAACAACGTCTAAGTAATCATCTTTGATGTAAATAAACAATCAAACAAAACACTGTCTATGTCGTGCATAAAATCTTCATTAGTAAATACATTACCAATCTTCACTGTAATGACATTACCAATCTTCACTGTAATGACATTACCAATCTTCATTGTAAGGACATTACCAATCTTCATTGTAAGGACATTACCAATTGTCATTGTAAGGACATTACAACATAAAATAAAATTGGTTTCATTATAAATTTTTAAAAACTATATTGATTATTTTCTTTGCAGTGAAGTACTGGACATTATTCGTATTAACTTCATGTCAGTGTCAAGTGTTTAGTGTAAATAATTTCCATTTGATTGTGTTTCTGCATATAGCTAGGTTCATGTTCCCTGATGTTTATCTGTAAACATCTCTATCTCACAGTGCAAAGAAAGGTGCAATGTTTGACCTTCTCTGCACAGGCAATGTTAGTCATCACTAAACTATGTAAACACAATGATGGCCCAGGCAGACAAATTGAAATGCACTGTATATTTACATGAGTTTTACAAAAAAATAAAAATACACTTCTTTTATCTTCAGAACATATTGCTTCAAAATAATCGAATCAGCCATGACAGCTACGAATAAGATGAACACATTTGAATGGTCCACAAACAACATGTGACACCTTCTTTCTGGTTTTTCTGTCACCATTATATACTTTCACACTTCTGTCCTGAAACTTGAGGCTGTGTAAACATTGTTCTACCTTTCAGGCCAGCAGTTTAATCTATAATTCTCCAGTCGTGACATGTTTGACAAAGCTGTCATGAATAAATATTTACTGTGTTTATGAATAAGTTATACTGCCGTGCTGGTGGATGTCCAAGTGTGGTTTAATGTTTGTCGTCGGACAGTAATTTTGTTTCACTTGGGAGAGTTTCCACCGGCAGTAACTTTGTCTGGAGTGTTTGAATGAAGACATGTTATGTACAGAACATTGTTTATAAGTGATATGTTGTCTATATTAAAGCCCACCCAATGAGGGAGGATCTCACAACATTGTTTATAAGTGATATGTTGTCTATATTAAAGCCCACCCAATGAGGGAGGATCTCACAACATTGTTTATAAGTGATATGTTACCTTTATTAAAGCCCACCCAATGAGGGAGGATCTCACAACATTGTTTATAAGTGATATGTTACCTATATTAAAGCCCACCCAATGATCTCACAACATTGTAAGTGATATATTATCTATATTAAAGCCCACCCAATGAGGGAGGATCTCACAACATTGTAAGTGATATGTTATATATATTAAATCCCACCCTATGAGGGAGGATCTCACAACATTGATGGTACTACACTAAATTTACGTAATTTAACCTCAGACTGATAATCTGTAATTTGCATGTGACAGATGCCAGTCGTATGCCATATTACAAAAAGCCATTGGTAAACCATAGGAGTTAACACCTGTGGCGTAGTGAAAGTATCACAACTGAAAGAAAATCAATAAATAGTTGTTGAATGGCAATGCCCTTTTATTATATGTTTTGTACGCATTTCCGGAGACTTGCTAGCACAGGCATTTCCCCTTGCAAATGTCATCTGTCCAAGCCAGTTGCTAATGACTAATAGATAAGCGTTCTAAATGTGTGTGTATGTGTGTGTGTATGTGTGTATACATATATATATATATATATATATATATATATATATATATATATATATATATGTGTGTGTTCAGAGTTGAAAAAAATCATGATTTAAAAATAAAAAATCAGATTTAAAAAAATTTAAATCGGATTTTTTTAATTTATTTAATTTTTTTTAATTTTTTTAAATCTGGTATACACAATGTCATAAAATATTTTACTATCAGGCTATCTGGTGTCAATACAGCTACACAAGTGTGCGCACTTTGTGCTATTAAAAAACACAAAACTTTGTTGATCTTGATGCTTGTAAACAATTATTTGTGTTAAATTCATATAAATCAGCGATTAAAAATACCGGAAGTAAAAAAATCGTAAATCAATGATTTTTTAAATTTTTTTGGAGCGATTTAAATCATGATTTAAATCAATGATTTAAATCAAATGATTTAAATCAAACAACCCTGTATATGTTACAGTCAATCTACGTAATCAGTCACATCGCGTAATGACTGACATGTTTAGGCATTACACGAAATGACTGTTTCACTCAGGCATTTCATGAAATGACTGAAAATTTCAGTCATTACATTTGGCTAAACAAAAGTTACCCATTTCAGCCAATTTGGCAATTTCGTTGATAAACATGCAGAACACAAGAGCTTTTGTTGTTTTCCTAAAGCTTATTAAGCAAATTTGGCTGAAGCAATTTGTGTTTAGGAAACATGGGCTTTACCCAAAATAACTAAGCAGTTTGCAACATCAGAGCTAGCCCAAATAATAATATATATCTTGTTAAACCCATTTCTAGAAGGTATAGTTTCTATTTTGATTTTAGTGTTTCTCTACATCTGCCTTCTTGTAATATCAGACATAGGTGACCTTAATCTAGTGTTGCATTATAAATATACAAAATCCACTCGACACTTCTGTATGCAAACAGTCCTTTTGATCAGCACCTTTATGGCACGATTTCTTTGACGTTGAGTGAATTGCTTCAGTGTGTATGGAACTATGATTACCATCTAAATTGGTAGAATTGTGCTTGAATAATAGTATTGGCGCAATGCCAAGAATTGTCGCCATTAATTCGATGTGGCACTCATTCATTGGTAAACAGTTTACGATGGAACCTTTGTGTTGATCAATTTATCCCAGTGTATTTATTCTGTACAGAATTGTGTACTATATAGAAAGAACTTAAAAACTCTACATACGTTAAAAGTTGGCTGTTTGCATTATAATATATGAGTAATGATGACACCAGATATCTAATCAAGATACCTATAAAAATAAAAAATAAAACCATTAAATGTACAATAATGTTATTGTGATGCACTACTTTGTTCAATCTTAATAAAATATTTTTCTAATAAGTTTGAATGTAGCAAATTATATTTTACTAAAATTTTAGCCAGTTCCACTAGTGACACAATTAGTCAGTTTGGTGATTTCAGTAACAAAACTTATGGAACAATTATTTTATGTGTATATCAGACTGAGAACATATTAATATTATAACTAATATTATTTCCACATTTAATATGATATTATGTTACCATAGTTATATTTAATTTTGCCGCAAAATGTTAGTTTTGTTGTAGTTACCATGTTATTGATTTCTTGCAGGAATGCCCGGCTGGGCAAATGCCCAATGCGGGCAAAACAGCTTGTGACGACTGTACTGCAGGCACCTATCGTGGCTCAAGTGACGCGTCATGTTTGGCGTGCCCACAAGGTAGGGCATTCAGTCTTGTACGCCCAACAGATGTCTAACAGTCTAAGCCATTTATTGTTATTATTTATGGTTACTTATTGGAAATATGTTCTGTTATAATAGTTTATATTCTCTATACGCATTTTAACTGGACTATTTTACTTAACTTATTGATATGATGTATTTTTCCCATATATTTCTTACATCGTTAAACTGTACATTTTAGTGTGTTTGAATAATTTTTTTTATGTAAAATTACTGTATTTGTACAATACACTAATTTTTAAATATTATGTATTCTTAATCAGTACTGTATTTACTTGTAAATTTATGTTTTAAACTCACGATCCTTAGGAAGATAAAATGTACATTTTATAAGGTTTATCATGAATACATTTTTTTACTATTATTATTATTCGCAGTGATGTAATAGTTTCATTGCAACAGGGAAGAAATGCTCGTCAGCTGGGATGTCGGTGCCCCAGGACTGTCCCGATGGAGAGTACAGGGACACCACAGGGGAGACCTCTTGTCTGGCATGTACTCAGGGACACCAGTGTTCTGACAAGACTGTCACTCCCGTCAGTTGTCTAGCTGGGACATTCGCTGCAGCGGGATCGACAAGCTGCACAAACTGTCCTCCAGGTTGGTACCAGGGCTGGGCAGCAGTACTTTGAAATGTACTTAACTATCAGTACAAGTACTTTTCATTGACAGAGTATTTAAGTACCAGTACGTCATGGTTTTAGAAAAAGTACTTAAGTCCAGTACAAGTACATTTCAAATGTACTTAACTACAAGTACCAGTACTTTTGGCGGACTTAACCCATTTCTTTTAGGGAGTAGGGACTACTATAGAAATGCACGGATGCATGTCCAACGTCAAGGTGTAAATGTCTTGTCACTGGATTTGTTTAGAAGCCCGGTGTCTCACTGGCCACAATTGGGAGGTGGGTGACTTGACTGACTCATTGACTCATTATTACATGATCACAGTTTGAAAGTACTTAAAAGTACCTGAAAGTTGAAGTATTTTTGGAATGTACTTAAGTAAAAGTACAAGTGCTTTACATTTTTTGTAAATCTACCTGTACAAATACTTAAAAAGTGTACTTAAGTATAAAAGTACTTAAGTACAAAGTACTGCGGCACAGCCCTGGTTGGTACAACCATAGTGTCGCTTCAAGGTTTAGCTCATGCAATACTGGCAATTCTGAATGTTGCAGGAATGTTTGTTTTTGTAAACAACCTTAAAATTAATATCATTTTATTAGTATCATATAAATCTCATGCAGGCAGAGTGGGATGTCAAATGGGCAATTTGTCAGTATGAAAGGCCGTAAATAAATAAATAAAAGTTCTTTGATGTGTCAGTTTCTAGCTTAAACAAATGTCGATGAATGTGTGTCACGGAGGGAAAGTTGTGGTGCACTCCAACGTGTGGGGTTATTCCAAAATCACACCTGCCAGTGGACGTGGACACTGGTGGGACAACTAGCTGCAAGTGGTCACATAGCTGCCGTAGCCGATGATGTCTAGTTCTTTGATTCAGCAGCTCAGAAAGATAGGCAGGTGCCAAATAAGAAAAAACTGGATAAAAAAACTGCATGTTAACGTAATTACTGCACACTTTGTCACTCCAAGTTGTAAGTAGCGTTTGTGTTATGTTAATGTCTCATTTTGGTAACTATTTTGATATTTACATTATGAATACCTTTATGTCAGACAGTGATTTTTTTTTTTTATCAGACAGTGATTGACATGTCCTTTATATATTTAATTGTTTAATACAAAATTCAATATATTCAATATATTTGAGTTTTCTTAATTGTGACATATTTTAAATAATGCGACACAATATAGTATCATGTGTGCGACTGCGGGAGTATTGTTTTAACATGTCACAGGCGTTACTGAAGGTCAGTCCAAAATGCTGAAAAGGGCTTTCAGGATACTGATACATGAAAATTTGGTGCACAGGTCTGGTGTCAAGTTACAAGTAATCCATGTCACTCTGTCACAAGTAATCATTGCCACCCCAAGTTATAAGTAATCATTGCCACCCCAAGTTATAAGTAATCATTGTAACTCCATGTTATAAGTAATCAATGACACAACTTGTCACAAATAATCAGTGTCACTCTGTCGCAAGTAATCATTGTCACCCCAAGCTACAAGTAATCAGTGTTACTCTTTGTTGAAAGTAATCAGTGTCACTCCAAGTTACAGGTAATCAGTGTCACTCTTTGTCACAAGTAATCAGTGTCACTCTTTGTCGCAAGTAATCAGTGTCACTCTTTGTCGCAAGTAATCAGTGTCACTAAAAATTACAGGTAATCAGTGTCATTCTTTGTCACAAGTAATACTTGTCACTCCAAGTTATAAGTAATCATTGTCACTCCAAGTTACAAGTAATCAGTGTAATTATTTGTAACAAGTAATCAGTAAAAATTCTTTGTCACAAGTAATCAGTGTCAGTCTTTGTCGCAAATAATCAGTGTCACTCTTTGTCACAAATAATCAGTGTGACTCTTTGTCACAAGTAATCATTGTCACTCCGAGCTACAAGTAATCAGTGATACTATTTGTTACAACTAATAAGTGTCACTCTTTGGCACAAGTAATCATTGTCATTCCAAGTTATAAGTAATCAGTGTCACTCTTTGTCATAAATAATCAGTGACAATCTTTGTTACAAATAATCTGACACTCTATCACGAATAATCAGTGACACTATTTGTCACAAATAAACAGTGTCACTCTACAGCACAAGTAATCATTGTCATTCCTCCAAGTTGCAAGTTATCATTAACACCAATTGTCACAAGTAATCTGTGTTGTTACATGTTATGATGTATGCGACATTGACAAGTTACAAATGTCAACTGGTACAAAACTGGTGTGCTGCCTGATAATGATTCTTTCTAAGTTTTAATTTTGTTAAGATATTATATAGTGATTAGAAGATTAGAATCAATTGATAGTGAATGTATAGTGATAATAAGAATAGTAAACATCAAAGAAAAGAAACAGTTGGAATCAGTCACGATGGATAAGAGAAATTATTGGCTGATTGAAGGTAAAAGCTCATTGCAACATTCTACCACCAGGTGAATACAGCAGTGGTGGAGCCAGCAGCTGCACCGCCTGCACCGCTGGCCACTACTGCTCCAGCACCACACAGACAGAATGTGGCGCAGGTAAATACAGCGGTGCAGGCGCCAGTTCCTGTATTGATTGCACCGCTGGAGCAAAATGTCCTGGAACGACGGAGACTGCAGTGACACCTTGTGCAGCCAGCGAGTACCAACCATCGACTGGACAGTCGTCCTGCATCACATGTCCAGCGGGGAGTTACCAGTCTACCACTGGTCAAGTGTCTTGTCTGCAGTGTCCAGCTGGTAGGTCATCAAACAGCTTCTGTCTCTGCATGGGAATGTTTCAATAAGGAACTCTTTCAACTAATATATACTTGATATGCACAAGTCAAGATATGTCACACGTAATAATTGTCACTCCAAGTTACAAGTAATCAGTGTCACTCTTTGTCACAAGTAATCAGTGTCACTCTTTGTCACAAGTAATCGGTGTCACTCCTAGTTGCAAGTAATCAGTAACACTTTGTCACAAGTAACCTTTGTCACTCCAAGTTACAAGTAATCAGTGACACTCTTTGTCACAAGTAATCTTTGTCACTTCAAGTGAACTGGAATCAGTATCACTCTTTGTCACTCCAAATTACAAGTAATCAGTAACACTCTTTGTCACAAGTATTCTTTGTCACTCCAAATTACAAGTACTCAGTGACACTCTTTGTCACAAGTAACCTTTGTCACCCCAAGTTACAAGTACTCAGTGACACTCTTTGTCACAAGTAACCTTTGTCACTCCAAGTTACAAGTACTCAGTGACACTCTTTGTCACAAGTAACCTTTGTCACTCCAAATTACAAATACTCAGTGACACTCTTTGTCACAAGTAATCTCACTAAAGTCACCCCAAGTGAACTGGAATCAGTCACGATGGATAAGAGAAATCATTGGCTGATTGAAGGTAAAAGCTCATTGCAACATTCTACCACCAGGTGAATACAGCAGTGGTGGAGCCAGCAGCTGCACCGCCTGCACCGCTGGTCACCACTGCTCCAGCACCACACAGACAGAATGTGGCGCAGGTAAATACAGCGGCGACAGCGCCAGTTCCTGTATTGATTGCACCGCTGGAGCGAAATGTCCCGGAACGACGGAGACTGCAGTGACACCTTGTGCATCCAGCAAGTACCAACCATCGACTGGACAGTCGTCCTGCATCACATGTCCAGCGGGGAGTTACCAGTCTAACACTGGTCAAGTGTCTTGTCTGCAGTGTCCAGCTGGTAGGTCATCAAACAGCTTCTGTCTCTGCATGGGAATGTTTCAATAAGGAACTCTTTCAACTAATATATACTTGATATGCACAAGTCAAGATATGTCACACGTAATAATTGTCACTCCAAGTTACAAGTAATCAGTGTCACTCTTTGTCACAAGTAATCAGTGTCACTCTTTGTCACAAGTAATCGGTGTCACTCCTAGTTGCAAGTAATCAGTAACACTCTTTGTCACAAGTAACCTTTGTCACTCCAAGTTACAAGTAATCAGTGACACTCTTTGTCACAAGTAATGTAATCTTTGTCACTTCAAGTGAACTGGAATCAGTATCACTCTTTGTCACTCCAAATTACAAGTAATCAGTAACACTCTTTGTCACAAGTATTCTTTGTCACTCCAAATTACAAGTAATCAGTAACAATCTTTGTCACAAGTAATCTTTGTCACTTCACGTGAATTGGAATCAGTGACACTCTTTGTCACATGTAATCTTTGCACTCCAAATTACAAGTACTAAGTGACACTCTTTGTCACAAGTAACCTTTGTCATTCCAAGTTACAAGTACTCAGTGACACTCTTTGTCACAAGTAATTTTGTCACTCCAAGTTACAAGTACTCTGTGACACTCTTTGTCACAAGTAACCTTTGTCACCCCAAGTTACAAGTACTCAGTGACACTCTTTGTCACAAGTAACCTTTGTCACTCCAAGTTACAAGTACTCAGTGACACTCTTTGTCACAAGTAACCTTTGTCACCCCAAGTTACAAGTACTCAGTGACACTCTTTGTCACAAGTAACCTTTGTCACTCCAAGTTACAAGTACTCAGTGACACTCTTTGTCACAAGTAACCTTTGTCACTCCAAATTACAAATACTCAGTGACACTCTTTGTCACAAGTAATCTCACTAAAGTCACCCCAAGTGAACTGGAATCAGTCACGATGGATAAGAAAAATTATTGGCTGATTGAAGGTAAAAGCTCATTGCAACATTCTACCACCAGGTGAATACAGCAGTGGTGGAGCCAGCAGCTGCACCGCCTGCACCGCTGGCCACTACTGCTCCAGCACCACACAGACAGAATGTGGCGCAGGTAAATACAGCGGTGCAGGCGCCAGTTCCTGTATTGATTGCACCGCTGGAGCGAAATGTCCTGGAACGACGGAGACTGCAGTGACACCTTGTGCAGCCGGCGAGTACCAACCTAACGTGGGACAGGCGGCCTGCAGTCAGTGTCCAGTGGGGAACATGTGTCCAACCACAGGAATGTCAGTGGTGACACCATGTGCCACAGGGACATACCAGAATAGCACTGGTCAGACGGAATGTCTGCCGTGTCCAGAAGGTAGGCCATCAAACAGCTTCTGTCTCTGGGAATGTCTCAATAAGAAAACAGGTATTTATCTCCCTAGAATAAAACTAAATATGTTTCTAATGTTTGAAGCAACTGGAATGTGTTTTTCCGAGATGATTTTAGGCCGTAGATTTTTTATTTATGACACAGAACATTGTTAACAGTACATCCAATATTTCGTAACTATACATAGTCTTTGTATGTGCGAAATAGGCTAAAATATATTGTTAAAACATTGCCATTAAATGATGCCATTGTTTCTTGATGTGTATTAGGGAAAAAGTGTGACAGCGTCACTGCGACTCCGGTAGACTGCTCTACGGGCGAATACAGTGTACTTGGTTCGTCCATTTGTACCGCGTGTAAGGATGGTGAATATGCAAATACGGCTGCTTCAATCTCATGCACTGCTTGTCCCGCGGGCAGTAAATGTCCGACAAAGGTTGATGCGATATTATGTAGCGCAGGAGAGACAAGGTAAGTACGTAAGGTTGTTGCAGTTGTGATGTTATTTTTATTACAGCTCATGTGTGCAATATTGTTATGTATAATTATATATATATATATATATATATATATATATATATATATATATATATATATATATATATATATATATATATATATATAGTAGTGCTCAAACGTTTTGATTTTAATTCTAACTCACATGTACATCTACATGGATAAAGGGAAGAACCATTTGGTATATAATCCTGTGGAGCGAGTGCGCATGTGGAGCGAGTGCGCATGTGCGGAGCGAGTAAAGATAACTTTTTGGACAGCTCCACTATTTCCAAATCTTTTTCTTTCCTTTTTGCACTGATCAATAATTTCATGATATGCAACTGTCAGTGAGCTGGTAGGTACCTTTATGCTATTGATTTGACGTCACTTTCGAGTGGTAATAGATATCCTGTTGGTGAACTATGAAGGCGTATCGCCAAAAAACCCTAATATCGTTCACGATAACGCTCATCCAGCTGACATTCCTGATTTGGACTCGTGTTCTAATCTCAGATGAGGGCAGTATCCCTGATACTGCCTCAAGACCAATAGCATACTTCATGACCTGCAATTGGGGATTCCCACCCTCTACTAAGTATGCTCAACCCCAAAAAGATGTAACCTCATATATAATTCTTGTGATCGCAACGTCGAGTGATATCGAGGCCAACCCAGGTCCACGCCAACCCAAGTTTCCATGTGGAACTTGTGGGAAGGCTGTCACATGGAAGCAAAATGGAATTAGATGTGACAATTCAGAATGCCAACAATGGTATCACACCGACCGCCAGAACATGAGATCCACTTTATATGAATGTATGAATTCTAGCAGTTGTGTGTGGGAGTGCCTCCAATGTGCCATGCCAAATTTTAGTACAACCCTCTGACTTGCATTCTATTTCCTCGGACAACAGCTTTAGTAAACTTTCTGAGTCGTGTGATAACAAGGAATGCAGCGGGTGCTCATCACCGGGGCCACCGTTAGCCTCGTCTTCCCCCACAAAATCATGTCACACTGCGACAAAATGTAAACAGAAACCTCTTCGACTGTTGAATGTTAACTGCCAGTCAATAGTGAACAAAAAAGAGGAAATAGATCACCTCCTGTACAGCACGAAGACAGATATTATTGTTGGCACAGAGTCCTGGCTCACTCCGGACATCAAGGGTCATGAAGTTTCCCCTCCAGATTTCCCAGTTTATCGTAGAGATAGAGAGATAGGATGAGGGGTGGAGTCTTCATAGCAGTAAGAGCAGATGTTGTTAGTTTGAGAGAGAAAGACTTAGAGACAGAATGCGAGATCCTCTGGATCAAACTGAATATCACATCTAACAAGAACTTGTACATTGGCGCATATTATAGGCCTAATGCTACAAATGACCAAAGCCTCAACTCACTTGCACAGTCATTAGTTAAACTGCCTCGTGACAGCAGCCATGTGTGGCTAGCTGGGGATATGAACCTGCCAGGACTGGAGTGGCCGTCGACTCAACTGAAGCCCGCTTGTTGTTCTCCTTCACAACATACCCTGTTCCTAGACATCCTCGCTGACCATGGCTTGACCCAGGTCATTGACCAACCCACTAGGGGAGACAACACCTTAGATCTTGTAATGAATAACCCAACGCTTGTCAACAGGACAGAGATTTTACCAGGAATATCCGATCACAATATCGTTTTCACTGAAATTGATATAAGCCCCAAGAAATACACCCAAACCCGGCGTAAACTCCCCATCTATAGGAAAGCCAACTGGGAGGGTATAGAAAGGGAACTCAACAGGACTCGAGAATATATTGACACCAACCGAGAGACCATGACCACTAATGAACTTTGGAACAAACTTAAAGCAGCCCTGAATGAAGCAGTAGAGTCACATATCCCCCACAGGAATGCATCAAACCGGGATAGACCCCCGTGGATAAATGGTAAATTGAAGAAACTAATAAAAACCAGGGATCGACTTTTTAAGAAAACAAAAAAGGGATCAAAGAAATCCAAACTTCGGACAACTAAATTACAGACCTTGAAAAGCACTATTAGGAAAAAAACCAGAACAGCCAATTGGACATATGTTGAACCAATAATCACACCAAACCAGGATTATCACAACAAAAATGGCAACAAGAAATTGTGGTCTTTCATCAAACACAGACGAACAGATTCAGTAGGCATCGCACCTCTTAAAGAAAATGGAATCTTCAAGGACATCCCACTGGACAAAGCCAGGATCTTAAATGCTCAGTTCAGCTCTGTGTTCACCAAAGAGAGCACCTTAAATACACTCCCACAGGAAGCAGACCCAATGCGACAGTATGCCCCGATTTCCAAATTGAATATCACCACAGAAGACATTCAAAAACTCCTGGAAAATCTCAACCCTAACAAAGCTATGGGACCAGACAGGCTTCACCCCACCTGTTTCTTTGAGTCCTCAAAGAAACAGCCAAAGTAGTTGCTCCTATTCTACAGATAATATTTTCTACATCTCTTGGAAACAAGCAAATATAGCACCAATCTTCAAGAAAGGAGAACGATATTGCCCATAAAATTACCACCCATTGTCACTCACGTGTGTGTGCAGCAAACTAATGGAACACATAATCTCAAAACACCTACTAAACCACCTCGAAGCCAACAATATCCTCTTCGACAAGCAGCATGGATTTCGAAAAAAGCGATCAACCGATACACAGTTGCTAGCCTTCACACAAGATATCCTGGCCAATCTAAGCGGTGGAAGGCAAACTGATGTAATCATTATGAATTTCGCCAAAGTGTTTGACAAAGTACCGCACCATAGACTAATCCAGAAACTTGAAAGATGCGGTATCACTGGCCCTGTAAACACTTGGATTGAGAAATTTTTTAAGGATAGAAAGCAATGCGTGGCATGTGAAGGTATGTATTCGGACGGCTCCTGTTATCAGTGGAGTCCCACAAGGTTCAGTGATTGCCTCCATCCTCTTTCTTATCTATATAAACGACCTACCTAATAACCTCAAATCAACTGTCCAACTCTTTGCTGATGACCCTATTATCTACATGACAATATCCAATGGTACTGATGCGACAGCCCTTCAACAAGATCTAGACAAATTGGCCAAGTGGGAAGAAACATGGCAAATGGAGTTCCATCCCCAGAAATGTAGTGTACTCCACATAACCAGATCCCGTAACCCGAAATACAAACAGTACACTCTTCATGGCCACATAAAGGAGGACAACGCGAAATATCTTGGTGTGGTCATAAATTAAACACTATCCTGGAATAACCACATAAATGATGTCACGAAGAAAGCAAATGCATCTTTAGTTTTCCTACGAAGAAATATCAGAATTGGCCAGGAAAAATTTAAAACCAGTGCTTATTTCACTTTAGTTAGACCCCAGTTAGAATATGCCGCTGCCATATGGGACCCCTACACACAAACGTACAAAAACAAAATAGAGATGGTTCAAAGATGGGCAGCACGGTATGTTTGTAACAACTACAACTGTGAAGCAAGTGTCAGCACCATGATCAAACACTTGCACTGGTGCAGCCTCCAACAAAGGAGAACCGACATCCGCCTTGTCATGTTTTATAAGACATTACATGGTATAATCGCCCTGGACCTCTTCCCCCAACTTATACCCGTGGTGAGACCCTCCCAACACACGCATTCTGAAGCTTTTCAACTCCCCGTAATCACTAAGCAATTCATCCAGTGTAGCTTTTTACCCCATACAATATCCAGGTGGAATAACCTGCCAGCCAACGCATCTACTGCACCAAGTTTGGAGATTTTCAGACAGAAGATCTCCATCTTGCAACATTAACTGATATTGCATTTTTCATGCTATCAACTTTTCCTCTCCTCAAATTGCAGTCCTACACGCACGCTATCATCTTTTCTCTTTCTTCCAAATATTTTATTACTTTCTCTTACAGGACTTTAGTACGTGTGCACACACACCGAGTCTATAAGCCTTGAAGAGAGGGTTGACGTGTACCCGGAAGAAGAAGAACATCCAGTAAACAGCATTAGTCTATGAGAATTAGAGATTACACTGTTGCTTCCTTATACACTCATTTACTCACAACCTCAGTCACTCACTCACCAACCCACCCAATCGTTATATTTGAGTCAACCATATGTGTGTGTTTGCAGTGGCCCAGGTCAGATGGCCTGCAGTGCCTGTGCGTCTGGATCCTACAAGACAAGCATTGGAGCTGGCACGTGCACCGTCTGTGAGGCTGGCTACGAGTGTCCTACTACTACTGCAAGTCAGTGCATTTCTTCTCTCCGTCCAGCCATCTGCCTGTCAACTAGTCATCAGTTGCCACATCATAGTTTACTCATTGGCAGTTGTTGTTTAACTTCACTACTTTAAAAGTTCCCACACTTTACCATTATGGTTTCATGCTACATGGAATTGGAACAGTAGTATGACACATGACTTGTCCACATGACTTCTGCACATGACTTGTGTGCATGACTTGTCCACATGACTTGTGTACATGACTTGTGTGCTTGACTTGTGTGCATGACTTGTGTGCTTGACTTGTGTGCATGACTTGTGTGCTTGACTTGTGTGCTTGACTTGTGTGCATGACTTGTGTGCTTGACTTGTATGCATGACTTGTGTGCATGACTTGTCCACATGACTTGTGTGCTTGACTTGTGTGCACGACTTGTGTGCATGACTTGTCCACATGACTTGTGTGCTTGACTTGTGTGCATGACTTGTGTGCTTTACTTGTGTGCTTGACTTGTGTGCTTGACTTGTGTGCTTGACTTGTGTGCATGACTTGTGTGCTTGACTTGTGTGCTTGACTTGTGTGCATGACTTATGTATATGGCCATGTGTGTGTTAACACTGATTGCCAGAGTGATTTACATATGTTCAACAGATTCGGCTTGTGCTGATGGCTTCTACTCAACCAGTGGAGCTGTGGCCTGCATTCAGTGTCCGGCTGGCTCGCAGTGTCCAGACAAAGCACAGGCACCAACCCAGTGCACTGCGGGAAACTATGCCTCGGCAAGCAGTATGACATGCACTACCTGCCCCGCCGGTTCCTTCTGTCCCAACCCTGGGATGTCCATTCCAATTACCTGCGCAACCGGGTCGTACCAGACCGCCACTGGACAGACCACATGTGACACATGTCCCCCAGGTGAGTGGCCAGTTTTAAAGGAATTGTTTTATTTTGCAGTCGTCATCTCAAAATTTGTTTTTTAAATGTGTGGTCTAATTGTGTGATCACAAAATGGCACCACAACAATATTAGCTATTTTCTAAGCAAAGTGAGATGATGTAGATCAGTTGTAATAACTACCAAAGTGAGATGATGTAGATCAGTTGTAATAACTACCAAAGTGAGATGATGTGGATCAGTTGTAATAACTACCAAAGTGAGATGATGTAGATCAGTTGTAATAACTACCAAAGTGAGATGATGTAGATCAGTTGTAATAACTACCAAAGTGAGATGATGTAGATCAGTTGTAATAACTACCAAAGTGAGATGGTGTAGATCAGTTGTAATAACTACCAAAGTGAGATGATGTAGATCAGTTCTAATAACTACCAAAAATTCCCATCCTCTGGATGCAATAACTTGGTAGTTTGTAAGTGACTGTCGTGATAATAATCTTAGAAACGTTATCACACAAATAAAGAAAGATGTTAAACGGCAATATCTTGCTTTGAATCCCATCCTTGGAGTAGCCATTTTTGTTGCGACCGATGCTTGCCTCGTTTCTGTTCTTTGATCATCATCAACCATGACACATTTTAGTTAAACAACAGAACCAAAAATTTTCCTAATGCAATATCCTTTTAAATATCTATTAAAACAACATTGAAGCAGTTAAAGCAACATTATGAAAATCATTTCTATCTGCTGGCTTCTGGTTTTTGAATATCTTATATTCCACTATGCAAGAATATGACTTAAAATAGAGTATCAGTTTAGGTTAACAAAACATCCTTGAATGGATAGAGCTTCTGGTTTTTAGGATTGGTGCATCTGATATGTTATTTTTCTCCTCTCAAGAAACTTTTCGAATATTTCGGCCAACTCACTTGGCTTTCTTTGTGAGACTGACGATGCTACAGGTGTGTCACATGACCAAGCTAGAGAAGGATATTAGACCATGAGGATATTTAACCTTGAGGAGAACTGGTTTAGGAGAAAAATCAAGCAATAAACGTCCATTGAATGAAACCTGCCTTAAACCGAGACGTTGGCCAGGAGCTCCTACCAGTCTTCCAGCTTGTGTCACATGATGCATGATGGTGTCACATGATGCATGTTGGTGTCACATGATGCATGATGGTGTCACATGATGCATGATGGTGGCACATGATGCATGAAGGTGTCACATGATGCATGATGGTGGCATGCCCTTAGCAATGTCAGTCTACCGAAGATAGCTGGGTGAGTCGACAGAAAGATTTGGAGAATACAAACAGGTTTCTTGAGAGGTCATCATCATATCATATCATCATATCATATCATCATATCATATCTTTGCAAAACCAAACTTGAGACGTAAATAACGTGTTAACAAGACATGTCTGTTTTGCTAGGTTCGAGATGCCCCAGCAAGACGAGTGCTGCGGATCCTTGTCCCACGGGAACGTATCAGGATCTGGGCAGCATGGAACATTGTAAAGACGTGAGTATACAGACATATGGACATGCAACTCTTGCGTGTGTGTATATCTACATTATACAGGTCTTTTGCTAAGGGATATGCTGTGATTTTTTAATCGTTGACATTATTCAAGCATAATTTCAGTAGGATTATATTTGAAGGCTAAGTTGTGCAGACTTTACTTTCATTACAAATTGTAAGCGTTTCTTTGGATGGTGGATGTATTGTTCTAAATCTCAGTCGTCAGTCGATCCCGCGATTCATTGTATCTATACCTGCCTGCCATCTAGCGATTAAAAACATGATATTCCGTGTATTGACTATTACTTGGAGATTTTTTTGTAAATGTTTTCAGTAGCTTAATTTTAATATGAATCGTGTTTAACAAAGTGTATTAATGTTGCAGTGTGCCAGTGGTTACTATGCCGCCAGTACCGGTAGTACCAGTTGTACCGTCTGTCCAGCCAACTTCAAGTGTGCCAACCCGGCAGTAGCACCAGTGGCATGTGCTGGTGGAGAGGTAAATGAGGGATGTAACCAGAGGGAGTGGCGAGGGCAAAGGGTGTATAAAAATGGGAAAATGGAGGGAATAGATAGGGAGAAACGTGACTAGAAGGAATTACTTACAGCGGTGGTCTATATGGGATCAATGTGGAGGAATAAGAAGATTACAATTATTATAATAACTGTATTTTTTATTCTTGTTATTTATTTATTAATATTTTACTGTTTTTTATTTATCTAATTTTGCGACTCTGCTAGAGAAATATCTGACATATCTTCCTTTTATATCACACTTTGATAGTAACGAGACCAAATTCTGATGTTTTTTGCAGTAGTTTTCTGACCTTTTTGGACTGTACCAGAGTTCCTGTCCCACAATTTGTATTAGTTTTCTTTATTGAATCCACATATTATGTTTCTTTGTTATATTGGCATTATTTAAACGGCAGTTATGTTTTGGTGTTTCTGACCCTGACTCTATGTTGTAGTTTTTTAATCATAATTATGTGTTGCAGTTCTCAGACCCTGGTGCGACAGCGTGTCAGTCCTGTCCCGCAGGAATGATCTGTACTGCCTCAGGCTCACCTGTCTCATGTGTGGTATGTATATTTCACACACCCAAAACCATTAAATAATTCCTGATACAAATCATTTTGCAATTGTTTCTTATTTAAACAGTTCAAACAATTTAGCTTTTATAATTCTGATCATGTCACTATAACTTGAGGTAGATTCATAAAATTCCCGAAATGTTTTCTTTTAGCGGTTTGTTCAAACATAAAAACATTTTAAATTGTATTTTTTATTTCTTTTGTAGTAATAATCACTGAAACATTTTCTCTTACCTTATCAAGTTGTTTACTGAATTTATATCTCATTGCTGTTTTTTTTAAATATGGCATTAATTTACTCATTAATTGTTATCACCTGAAAAGGTGCTTTTATACAAGTTAGAGTTTTTGCAATTCACATCAGCATTATTAACCATCTACTTTACTTTCTGACCTGACTAAGGATTTTGTTGTTTATCAATTTTAGGTTGGAGAATATTCTAATGGAACACAATGTGTTCCTTGCCCACTGGGCAACAAGTGTCCATCGCCTGACCAATCAGCAGTAATCTGCCCAGATGGTTACTACCAAGATGAAACAGGCAAAGCTACTTGTAAAACATGTCCCGCTGGCCAGAACTGTATAGACAGAACATTGGCACCAGTTGACTGCATTGCAGGGTATTTTAGTCTTATTGGAGAAATGTTGTGCACCGTAAGTATCTAACTACAACAATCTCAATTTGCTTTTGATGATTTTACATTCCTTTACCACTAGCGACTTCATGCACACCATTTTTCACATGGGGGCAGATTATAATTTTTTTATTTTTTCGAATGAAGTGAAAGTGAAGTTGAAATGGTCATCAACATTTTCACTTCATTCGTCCATGATGATGGTAGATGGTGGCCCCTTTTGATGATTTCTTTGATCCTGAAAATAGTATAAATAAAAAATTAAGAACTTTATTTATACACCAATAAATCCGGGGCTGATGCCCCATTCACGGGTGTTTACAGAAAAGTACACATAAACACATATAAAATTGCACATACAGAAGATAAGTAAATGACTGATTGGACAATAAAATTTTACAAAGCAAAATCCTTTGTAATATATAAAATATATATATAATATGTATATATATATAAATTAAAAGTATGAGTAAATGAAATAATAAAGCAAAAGTACTGAGAAGGTGTACATACAGAAGCTAAAAAATACATTAAATATATTGAATACATACTGAAATAATAAAAATAATTAATTAAAACTATGTATAAATATAGAAATGTTAAATCAAATTTCAATTACTTTAGAATATTAATTTGAAACAAAAATGTCTTCAATAATTACTGAGCAGGAAAAAGCATCCTTGTAGACATTAACACTTTATTGTACACACACTTAAATTTCTAATGACTGCATATGCGTGTGTCAGTGATGGAAGGATGTGTCAGTGATGGAAGGATGTGCATGACGACAGAATAATTTTCTAAAAAACAAGGTTGCAAGAGTTCACACAATGCTAATGCAGGTCAATGACAAGACAACAATCAAAGTTTAGGCCTGGTGTTCATCAGAACAGAATCGTAATTTCGAACACATTATATAAATGTCTGAAGGAGTGTTAGCATTGTTTTCTAAGGGTTCAGCCTACTGTTATGTTTCCCATTGGCGACCATGTTAACGTTTTGCATGATTATAAGAAAACGGAACCATCAAAAATTCTGAAACTTACCTGCCGTTGTCATCATCTCATTGACATGCTGATCGAGTTTAGTCAAAGTCTCATACTTCTAACTCATTTAAAATGCCTGAACGTGCCATACCCATCAATTTTTACCAATTACTGCATGAATTACTACGCACACGTGCCTTGTGGCAAAAAAATTGCCAAAAATCCTTCCGCCTATTGAAATCATCTAAAAATCCACAGTTACAGGTATACATTGCCAACATGTTCTACCAGCAAACTTGCCAGTGTGCCTGGCTCAAATGCAGTTATGTCAGATATGATTTTTTGAAAATTACACATCTAAAATTACTGTGCCCTACATTCGTCTGTAACACACCAGGAAGTCTAACTGAGGCTTAATCCCCTAAGGGAATGTTAAGTATACTGCCCCAACATGCTGCACTGGTGGAAAGAGGAAATCGGAGTTGCCTTAAAGTGTTGATCCTGTTGCAGAAATGCCCTGATGGCTTCTATAGTGGTGCAGCTGCTCAGTCCTGTTCACAATGTCCTGCTGGGCAAAAGTGTTTTGATGGTTCCAACTACATAACGCCAGTGGACTGCACTGCTGGCACGTTTAGCAGACTCGGTGATACTGAATGTTCCAATTGTGAAGCAGGTGGGTTTTGACTTGAGCTGTCGGTTTAATAAAAGAATGCGTACTTTGTTAAAATCATCAAAAGAATCGACTTTGCGAAAGTGTAAATCGTCTGATGTTATAGTATATATAGCTGGATCTCTTGCCATTTTCTCCACAGAATTTTTACCAAACCTGGTCAAAAATAATTTAACAGTTTGTCTGAAGATATCACCAAAACTCATTTGTACAAATTGGCTAGCATGTCATAGTTGATACTAGAGCTGGTATGTCATAGTCGATACTAGATATATGTTACATTTTTTGTGAAATGGGTCTGAAAGGAGACCATCAGAATAATGGATTTGCAGAGGGACCATTAAGAATGAAGTTTATA
The DNA here is from genome assembly GCA_963662155.1 of Lamellibrachia columna. Classification (NCBI taxonomy): domain Eukaryota; kingdom Metazoa; phylum Annelida; class Polychaeta; order Sabellida; family Siboglinidae; genus Lamellibrachia; species Lamellibrachia columna. Next base: position 41,606,872 of record OY759273.1, on the reverse strand, counting down.
TTTTTACAATTTGTTTCTTAATTTGCAGAGGGGCCGTTAAGATTGAAGTTTATATTTTTACAATTTGTTTCTTAACCATATACATGTTTCAGATAGTTTTTTGTGAGCTATCTCACTTAAACACAGATGATACATTGTGACCTTCGCTGGTTCATACATGGACCAGGTCCCAATATTGGTGGAGACTGTGTCTGTTGTAATTTTGGTGATAATTGTCTTGCTATATCGGCTTCGTCAATGGGTTGAGATATTTTGGAAGTTTCTGTGCAGGAATCCACTTAAAATAAAATGCTCTCTGGTGCTTTACATAAAATTAATTCCATAACACATTGATATATTTAGTTAAAATGAATGAGTAGTAATGAGGACAATCTCATAATTCCAGATAGTAGTTCACTGAAAGTGTTTGTTTTTCCATCTTGTCGAGTTACTTACGCCAGGCATATGCTGCTAAACTTTTGTTGCGAGTTGTGTGTTTATTTGACGGATCAGTCGTACAGTGTACGCTGATCTGCAACTCAACAAAACTCGAGTCGTGTGTTGATTTGGCCAGCGCAACAGTTGTTGAACCGATTTGAAAATTGAATCTCGGCAACAAATGTTCCACAATATGCACTTTTCTCTGACATGATGTCGCGCATAGTTGGGCAATCTATGCAACTCAACAAAACATCTGTTGCGGCAGTGGGTGAAAAATGCTGCTAGATGTGTGTCGGATTCAAGCCAAACCACAACACTAGGAGTGCACGTTCCAGAAAATAACGTTAGGATCGTGGCGGTTCATGTCGAATCGTAGAATGTGCTTTGACACAAGCACACAACCATGTAACGGAAAATCTGTGCTAGGCATAAAAATGCGCGACACAAAACAAAAGTTCAGCAATATGCACCTGGCATTACAGTAACACTATTTGAATAGCATTCTTTGTAACAATTAATATGTAACAAACCATTACAGGAACGTATAGTGCTGTAGCCGCTTCTATCTGCCTGATGTGTCCGGCTGGCAGTTCTTGTAACGATCCAACTCAAGCACCCCCTGTCTGTGCTGATGGGTACTACAGTCTCGGAGGCCAGGTAACTGTGTCTCAAATATTTATTCTGATTTTTTATTGCTGCTATTGTCTAAATTTTGCAAGTTTTTGTTATAAAAGTTTTTGTTATAAAAGTTTTTGTTATAAAAGCTATCTTTCGAGTATATAATTTTGAATTGAAACAAAACATTCCAATCACGCTTCTCAAAACACAACTGGTAGCCATCTTGAAAGTTTTAAAGTAACCATCAGAATTGGATAATTGTTTTACTGGGGCAAGATTAATTTAAATGGCTACATTTCCTTCTCAGGTTTGCCAATGGTAAGTGCAGTGGATGATTTTTGTATAGTATGTTGAAGTTGAGGTTTTATTTTTCTTTGTCATTCAGTGAATTTCGCTTCAGGATCTTAAAATTTATTAATTCTAACAGAGCATTTTTAACAGCGTATTTCATTCATACAATAATTTTTGTGTACGGTGTGATTAATTTCAAATCATTTAAAGCATCGGTTGTTTAGAAATCCTCATTTTAATGCAAGTAGCACACATCAACTGCAATTGGCGACCATCTTGGAATTTCCTGCCCACAGGAGGGCAAGGAATAAGAAAGCTGTCTGACTAGTGGAGAGTAAAAACATGAAGTACAACATTTTTAAATTAGATATATTTTGAGAGAGAAAAAATTCTGAGAATTTGGGGTATTTATTATATGAAACCCCAACTTGCTCAATGTCAGTTAACCAATGAAAATTATTGTATGTACCCTTTGACGATTCTGGTATGTTACGCGTCTGAGCTCTGGTTGTTGAGGATTTAAGCATTATAGAAGTTTTATTATTATAAAATGTCTGCCTTCTTTTGTATCTCAGGTCACCAGCTGCCTTCTTTTTTATCTCAGGTCACCAGCTGCACACCGTGCCCTGCTGGATTCTCCTGCGCTGGGAAGGGTGTGCCACCTGTACCCTGCCCTGGGGGGAAATACTCCCCTGGCCTACAAATGACCTGCACAGACTGTCCGGATGGAAAAGAATGCCTCGACCCATCGAAAGCGCCCTCTGACTGCCCGTTGGGCTACTATAGTCCATCTGTAAGTGTTTTGGCAGTGTTTTATTTAAAATTGTAGCCAAAATGTGTAAAGTGATACATAGGTGTGTACAGTCATTATAAAATCATCTTGAATAATAAAACATAAAATATAAAACTAATAACAAATATCAGAAGAAAAAGTCATAAAAAGGTTTCGTCATTCTTGGCTTACACAAATGTAACACTCATTCATAATGCTTCCACGAGAGCCTGGTTGGTGTATGTCCCATATCAGACTTCATGTCTTTTGTTACGGTCTTCTCCATGTTTCTTTATGGTGACTGTCTCCTTAAAGTATAAGTATAATGAAGTATTTTATATATATATATATATATATATATATATATATTTCTTCAATGAAGTTTGCCAGTTGGACAGATGAGTCTATGGGAGTCTTGAACTGAGTTAGTGTATCTTTGTGTCTTGAACTGAGTTAGTGTATCTGTGTGTCTTGAACTGAGTTAGTGTATCTGTGTGCCTTGAACTGAGTTAGGGTATCTGTGTGTCTTACATGTACATTTTGTACACAGGATGTTGTCATTGCAAACATTCGGAATGGAATATTTATTCTGACAGGCCCAAGCCGAATGTTCTATCTGCCCTGCTGGCTTCTCCTGCTCTGCTAGCGCTACCTCGGCATGTGGCAGTGGTGAATACAGTCTACAGAGTGAGGAAGTGTGCACAACCTGTCCTGTCGGCTACGCCTGCCCTATGGCCTTCCTCGCACCAATTGCATGCCAGAAAGGCCAGTTCACAGGTGGAGGCACTGGTCTTACAGCATGCCTCGATTGTCCAGCTGGACAGGCGTGCTCTGATCCAACGTATGTATTTAACAAGAGTTAACCAGATTTAACCAGATTTAGCAATGTTTCGAAAGATTTAACCAGATTTAACCAGTGGATAAAGAAGCTTTAAACTTATCAAGAATACAACAGTTGGTCATCTATGTACAGCCGGTCCATATCAGATATCTGTCAATTTTATTTTTAAACATTCACATTTCTAGCATTAACACAATAAGTAAATAATGAGTTCCATACATTTACCATCCTCTGTGAGAATGAGTTCTTTCTGATATCCAATATACACTGTTCCTTTACTAATGCTGCATTGTGTCCTCTGGTTCTACTGCCGTCTTTAAGTTTGAAAAAAGATTTCTAGCAATATCTTCAAAACCATTCAATATTTAAAAAACTTTTATTTGGTCTCCTCGTAGTCTCCTGGTCTCTAATGTTGTTAAACCACATTCTACTGGACACATATGGGTAACAGCTCAGTTAAGGAGGGCACCTTCAATTTCAAATAGGTGTAAAATGTTATGGACATGGGAATTTTGCCTCATATCTGGGAAAAAGTAAACTTTCCAGAATTTGATCGATGCATGTTTTAGGAAAAATAGTGAAGCAATTAAGCCACTGCATGGACACTATAGAATTCATTGTAATGTAATAATAATATGTATGCATGTATGCTTGCATGGAATAAAAAATGTACTTAAAGTTCAAAAATGTTGTGTTGACCCAGTCACACAATTATGTTATTACATTACGTCCAGGAGGTTTTAAGGAGCTTAGGATTTTTCTGATAGTTTTCCCACTGAACTGTAGAAATGGTTTATCTTACTCTGACATAGATTACGGTTTCTCCTCAGGGCGTCATCAGTGACCTGTGTCTCGACCGAGTACAGTTTGGCCCGGTCCACGTCGTGCACGATATGCCCCCCAGGGTACAAGTGCCCAACGACGAGCTCCATTCTGCCCTGTGACCCGGGCACCTACTCTATCGGTGCCCAGTTGGCTTGTACCGAGTGTACGGTTGGGTACGCCTGTCCCTCCACCACCACGGCTACAGACAAGCAGCAGTGCCAGCCAGGTCAGCCCTCTAGTGGTCAATATTGTCTGTTAAAGGGATTGTACAGCGATTTCATTGGTTAACTGGTGCGCAGCTAGTTGGGGGTTTCACATCACTAAAATACCCAAATTCTCTGAATTTTTAGCTCTCAAGGCACACCTAAATTAGCAATATTCAATTTCATGCTTTAATCGTTATTGCTATATTTTCCACCAGAAATTGTACAAAACGGGAATCTGATGGACTAGTAAAACATCTGAAAAAAAATTGTATACTTTACCATTAAAATGGAAGATTTGATAATCAATCTTTGTATGCAGTGAAGTGGTATTTATGTATTTTGTACAACTGACAAATGTTTTGGGGTGGCATCCAAATGTTTTGGGGTGGCATCCAAATGTTTTGGGGTGGCATCCAAATGTTTTGGGGTGGCATCCAAATGCAGAAGTTTTAGTCATGCTTTTGTAAATGCATTTGAATTCATAAATAACTTTTTTTTTTATATGTTAAATGTGTTATATTAGGAACAAGAAAAACTAAGTTTATGGAAATACATTAATTTATTACAGTAGCGAAGTTACATGTAGTAATATAAGCATTGTTATGCAACAATATACAGTAGCAAAATCTAATAATAATAATTATTCGAACAGTACGCCTAAATTTGTAGTGCATTTGATTGGGCATTTGGAAAAGTTAAATTTTGGGGGGTTGCAAATGTTTTGTCTAATGAAAGTGCACTAAAAAATTCAAATGCACATTCAAATACATTTGCATTTGTTGACAGTTACGTCTCTAATGATCCGATGGTTCTGTTTCAGGCACATTCGCCGCAGCTGGTTCAACGACGTGCTCGCCATGCCCAGAGGGAAAGTTCTGTGCCAGCACCACAAGCACTACTGCCGTAGACTGCCCGGATGGAAGCTACTCTCTAGGAGGGCAGGCCGAGTGCACCCCATGTCCGGCGGGCTGGAAGTGCCCCATCAGGACTGGCCAACAAAATGCCCAATGCGCCCCAGGCTCATACTCAATTAGCAACAAGACGGCATGTACCGAGTGTCCGGCTGGCATGGCTTGCCCGTATACCAACTCCGACCAGACGGTGACGTGTCTGCCTGGCACGTATTCCATCGGTTCACAAGTCGAGTGCACGATATGCCCACCGGGGAAGTTTTGTCCAAGTGTCAGTGCAGCGACTGAGACGGACTGCGCGTTGGGCAAGTACAGTGGCGGTGGACTGGCGGCGTGTGAGAATTGCCCAGCCGGGTACGCGTGCCCAGATATATACAGCAGCTACAAGATGAGATGTCAGCCTGGATCATACTCACTGGTCAATGCGGTGGTGTGCGTGGACTGTGAGCTGGGCAAAGAATGTCCACAGACTAACCAGTTGGGAAGTGATTGCGGTGATGGCTATTTCAGCTTGGGCAGACAGACAGCCTGCACTGCCTGCCCTCGGGGATACAAGTGCCCTGTAGCAAACAAAAACGTACCACCAACTATTTGCCCTGAGGGTGAGTATACCGACCTGACTGCACAGACAGAGTGTCAAACGTGTTCTGTGGGTTATGCCTGCCCCGAGGGTAGTATCACTGCCACCCCAGCAGCTAGTGCCTGCTCACAGGGATATTACTGTACAGATGGGAAAGTTGAGACCCCCTGCCCACCAGGAAAATACGGCAACAAAAGAGGGGCGATAGACGAGGCAGATGGCTGCAGTAATTGCCCACAGGCATATTACTGCCCTGAAGGCACCAACGGGCTGCCCAGTAATGATCTGATTTGCCCGAGGGGTCACTATTGTCCTGAGAGCACAGGCGACTATAAACAGTTTCCCTGCCCAGCGGGTAAATTCACCACACAGCTCGGGGCTGTTGCAGTGGCGGAGTGCCAGGATTGCCCGGCCGGGCGATTCTGTGACGTTGGCAATGCTGACCCGAACTGCCGCACTTGTGCTTGCCTGAGAGGCAGTTACTGCCCTCGGGCCGAACCTGCACCGATCAAATGCCCCGACGGCAAGTACACAGAAGAGGAAGGAGCAACTGGATTGGAATTCTGCAAGCCCTGCCCTACGGGGTACTACTGCCAGAGTGGCACCGACACCCCGACCCCTTGCCCCGCTGGAACAATGAACCCAATGGTTGAACAGAGCACACTGACTGCCTGTGTGCCTTGTACCTCGGCGTTTGCTTGCACCCGCAGTGGATTATCCAAGCCCAACTACCCCTGTTCCCCGGGCTACTACTGCCCTGGGGGTAACTACCGACCCAACCAGACGGAGTACGCATGCCCGGCAGGCACTTACACAAACTACAACAACCTCACCGCGGTCGAACAGTGCAAGGTGTGCCCAGAAACCGTTGCATGTCTTATTGGCACTGGCGGGCAACAGAAGCCGCCCGTGGCTTGCAGCCAAGGGCACTACTGCCCGACAGGCACGGCCATGCCTTCCCAGTACCCGTGCCCACCAGGCTCCTGGACTAATCTCACCAATCTGCACAGCGAGACGCAGTGCTACCGATGTCCGCGCGGCTCATTCTGTCTTCAAGGCTCATCTCAACCCACTGGGTTGTGCTTCAGAGGTCACTGGTGTCCTGAAGGTCAGTGCCTCGTTTTGATTTCAGGGAGATCCTGTTAAGATTGTAGGTGTGATATCTGTAGGCAACCTAATATGTTCTAAAGATGTGCAGCTCGTGCTTGTAATAAGATTTTTCTAATTTTCACGGTCAATTTACCTTTGTTACATTATTATGTAGTATGTTTTTCTTGTAGGGTTCCTTGTTACGTACAGTAATGTAATATACCACACTGTATTATTTTCAGTGCAAGAGACTGTATTTTGGTTAATTAAATTGGATCTGATTAAATAAAATAATAATAATGTTCAAAGCTTCTTTTACTATATCACAACAACATGTTTTGTTTTGTCTTGTTAATTTTTATGCCATTCTGAGCAGTAAGCAATAGCACTATTTGCACTCAGAGAACATGTACAGTCTCGCTCTTCTGTCAATACTGAACATCTTGTTTCGTTACAGGGACAGGCCTTGGTAACCAGTATCCATGTCATGCTGGTTCCTATAGCAACAATGAGGGCAACACGGCCTGGGAACTGTGTGAGGATTGCACGCCTGGTCACTACTGTCCAGTCGCCTCTGAACTGCCCACAGCTTGCCCTGCGTAAGTCACACTTAACAAAGAATTGTGAAAATGTGTTTCAATTTTTTTTCTACAGAAAACATTTTGTTGCACTCTTTTAATGTAACCAGAGTTTTTTAAATGATGCTACATCAGTTGTAATGGGTATATAAGATAACATGAGTATATTCACCGTCTGTCTAGTCATGCTTATGTGTTTGCTCCAACCTATTCTAGGTGGTCCTCGTTATAAGCTCCGTGGGGTTTCTAGAGGACCTCACAAGTTGCACTGTTATCTTGTTATTATGTGATATTATAAATAGGTTCACTTTTATATGTAACCAAATAAAGTTCTATCTATTTATCAATGTACCAACAAAGTAAGAAATTGATCCCAGCGGGCAAATAGACATTGTTTCAACGTCAGGTATCCATGTTGTAGCAATGTCGGAAATTAGTTGGAGTTGAAAGTTGTATCTATGTAAGGTTTCAACGATGTCAATTAACAGGGTCATTAAATACATGTTTTGAACAAAATAAAGGCAGATATTCACATTGTTCCGATACATTAAAGACTATTTGATGAGGTGTAAATTCATGAACCCATGGAATGCAGACTATTACATCACTCCTGTTTGCCAATTCCTAGTATTCAGCATAGAGCACCAGAAGAGCATGAATGTGTTTTAACGAGTCGATCGAAATTGGAATAACCTTTTTTGGAATTGCTTCATGGAATGCTGGATAGTCTATTAATTTCCTATATGTGACCCACCGTAACAAAATGAGTCACATGTCCCAATTTGAACATGTAGAGTTATTAGCATCTTTGAAAAGAGCAGCATCTCAGCTTTCACATGATGCATCAAACATCCAGATATCTCAATTCTAGCCAAAGCTACGTTTCACTAAACATGTATGGGGTAGAAATCTTCAAACTGAGAAATCAGCCGTCAAAGTTTAGTATGTTTCTCACCAAAGCTACCTTAGTTACCATGCACATATCTGGCAGATATTTGGACCGCTTGGAGATAAAGGCATCCTCATGACATTCTACTAATATAATAACATGATCTTTGTCAGAAAAAAAATACAATTAATTGCCTTGTAATTACCGCCATTGTTAAGGAATGTCAAAACTAGCAGTACTATGCCACCAGTGTCATAATGTGACACATTTTAGTTGAGATAATGGTTACTAGTGACCTTCTTTTGTAAAGTTGAGGGAATAAGAACATACTTGATTTTTGTGATGTAAATAATAATAATAATATTTATTCAGCCTAAGGGGAGACTCGGCAAGTGGATTTAAAAAAAAATATTATTTTATTATTCAAAATGTGTCCACCCTATTTTGAAAGCATTGCTTTCATACCGTTCATTTCATTTCCAATTACATACCTCTAAATCACTTTTATTTGTTGGTAAAGCATGCATGTTCCAAGAAATAATCCTGTTTTCTCAAAAACGCGTCATATCTCTTGAAGTAATAATGCCAACAAAGTAAGGTGTTTAGTGTTATATGCAGCTTATTCTTCTTTACACAACTGGTAGAACACATTATCAATGGAACTAAAAGCTACATCAATATTTGTCGCAAAAATTACCCACAAATGTATTAAATAAACTACTTTTTTGAAAATGTTTTCTACCAGTTGTGTACTAAATTGTATACTGAAAAAAGTTTTTCAAATAATTATAATAATATTTGTTCAATCTGATACTTTTCATAGTAAAAAATGCGCAAGAGGTTCTTAACAATGTCAATGCCAATTAATGGCATATTTAATACAAGACAACAACAACAAGTACATAAACAGTGACACCTCAAAACAGTTAATCATCTCTGGGACAGCGGCCACGTCCTCTCTTTCATGATGTCGGCAAGAGTGCAGATGACGGGGATAGCGCCCTGCCCCCTTCCCCACAAAACGACTGTTGTGCCTCGCTCACTGTCCCGCTTGTCGGACGGCCCAGCAACGGGGACAGTCTCGAGCACAGTCCGACACGTCTTGCGGGCTTGACGACCTCGCCCCATGCCCCGCAAAACGACTACTGTCTCGCTCACTGTCCTGCTGGTCTTCCTCTAGTAAATACGTGTCTAACAAAGTGTTGATCTGGTCGCGATAACTTCGGGCAGGATATCAACAAACCCGCTACATCGAACACCATTTTCTACTCGACATGTGGGTCAGACGCGGTGGAACTGCACAGTGCGCATGTGCCCATGGACATTATTTAAATGACTTCGTTACTGCACCAATAAAATAATTTTCCTTGATCACGTGATAGTAACAAGCCGGGTTTGTTTACACAGCTGGACAAACAGTGCCTACCCCTCACGCCCTCCTATCTGTAATATATGTTAATTCGATGACCATATATGGAAAGATGAGATGCAAAGCTTTGCAACGATGCCACATTTGTGAGGGACCATCCCAAAATTATGGAAGAAAAAAGCGATTAGTTATCGGCATTTTCGGCTTTGTTTTACGGAAGTCAAGCGGAACACATCAAACAGCTCTTCAAAGATAACACTAAAATACATTAAACATAACTAAATATACAGTAGAAATTGTGGTAATCGTTAAAATGAATACTAAGAAACCATTTTCAGGGAAAATCCCAAAATCGTTGGATTAGCCAGTTTTTAATAAAAACGACATTTGCGAAGTTTCATGTTTACCGACATCCGACTCATTTTGTTACGGTGGGTCACATATAATCGCTGCAAATGTACACAAAAATCAGATTTTTGTGGATCTGTTTCAGTTGTTAGAATGTTACCCTACATCTGTCTGGTAACAACCAGGTAGTCTAAGAATGTACAGACAATGGCTAAGCCATTATTGAAACAATGTGACAAGACCAGTAGGCTGACCAATTCATGGCTTCAGAAATACTAGCTCGATGAAACAATGCTCGACAAGCAAGTTAAATACTCCTTTATGTTGTGTTGGGAGACGTACTATGGCTTCCACACATTCAAAACACACACAAAGGGCATAATTACATATCTCTGCATTCATTGTTCAAAGGCATGTTCCTTTTCATAATGTAATTCAATTTTCCGAAGGCACTCCACCCAGTTTGGGTTCTTATTTTAACTTCTTCTAAATGGCTGTAATCTGTTTTTACAAGTTGTCCTATATATATATATATATATATATATATATATATATATATATATATATACCTGTCGGTTGTTTCTGTAATATCATTGTTAACTCTAGTTTGTTTGACTTTAGCGTAACTGTTGAACATGACTGTGTCTCCTTAGTTCTCTGGAGCTCGACATGGTATATTGCTGCATAAACCGACTGTAAATGGCCGCCGTGTGCAGCACCTCAAACCGGTCGTAACCGGCTGGCGGTGGTTTCCCCTGAAACTGGCTTGCATATTCAATTCAACAAAACTTTAATGTCCATTTAAAAATGGAAAATTCCCCGGTTTTTTGCTGATATGAAAAAACCCCAAATGCACGGTGATCCATGTAGTTTTCTAGACTAGGGACACCTTGACTTCTCATCGAGTAAAAAAATTGCTTCGGCTCTAAAAAAGACATATACTAGTGACTTTTTCGCACTGTACTATTATTACTATACTCCCATCATTGAATTTCAGGGTAATTATATGTGATTTTCCAAGTATAAGTTGTTGTTTAGCTCGTTTGAGGCATCTATGTTCTTGGATGGTCGGGTCAATCTTTTTCATGTTATATTGACGGATTTCATCTTTCATCTGTTTCCTGATGGTGTTACATGTTTCTGCATATTCTATCCTTTGATTTCCTTTTTCTTGTTTCAACTCTCTTCTCTTTTTCAACAGTTTGAGTGTTTCCTCAGAAAGTTTTTCTGCTTTTGTGTGTTTTTCCCTGCCATCTTCATTGCACTTTGTGTGATGGTGTCCGTGATTTTTTCACACAATGGATCGATGTCCGCTCCCTCTACTTCGTCATGCATCAGACCTGTTTTGTAATTCTACCTGGTAATCATGTGCTTTTGTTTTCTCACTAATCTCGCCCTTTCTATATGCATGTTGATCTTGATTTTTGCTCAAACTATGTGAGTATCAAGAGTTGAACTGAGAAGGCACTGAGACGTCTTTCACTATTTCTTGGTTGTTGGCAGGATAAAGTAAATTTCGTTCTTTCCGTGTAGGTTTCTTTTTGAAGAAAGTATTAATGATTTTGAAGTTTCAACTTTCAGTGAATTCTACTAGCCTGTCACCCCTTTCATTTCGTTGACCTATTCCAAAGTTTCCCAGGGTTCGGTCTTGATTGTGACCTTTTGATCCAACTTTGGCATTGAAATCGCCCATGATGATGGTAAGCTGTGTTTTATCTTGGTTCAGGATATCATTTATTTCTTCATACATAGCATCTACTTCTTCCTTGGGGTGGCTAGATGTTGGTGCATAGACTGGAATAGTACACAACCTCTGCCTTTTAGAAAGATTGATAACCACTTGTGCAACTCTTGAAGAAGTGCTTTTAAAACTGATGATGTTTGTTGCTAGTTCTCGATGTACAAGAAATCCTACTCCCCGTGGCTGTTATTGTCATTTCCCCTAGTATAGAGTAAGTTCACACTTTTAAGCTGATCTAGTTTTTCCCCTCTCCTTGTTTCACTTATCCCAAGAATGTCCCAGTTGATATTTTCCATTTCGAGTTCAATAAGTCTTTCAGTGATCTGGTGTTGTACGTTCCTATTGTTAAGTTCTTCAGGGAGTCTATCCGAACCCAGGGATTCTTAGCACCTTCTGCTCTCATCAGAGCAACCGCTCCCATGGCTGTTGACTTGAGAACTGCTGGGGACTGAGGGCCGTTACTTTGATCGTGCTACCGTAATTGCTTGAGGGTTTGTGGCCTATACTTGCCATGCTGGCTACTTTTGCAGGTTGGCAAGTTTTAAGCAAAGTCGAACATCCAATTGGCAATCCATACAATAGTTCATATGGGGATACCAGGGCTTCGGAAATGAAGTCGCCCGTTTGCCCGAGGCGACTTGAAATGCTGTCGAGTGAATAAAAGTCAGAAATCACTGGTCTGTTGGGCTAATAAAAATGTCACCGTCTGCAATCATAATATCCCTTAAAAGGCTTTAATTTGCAAACACTCTGACTGCCAAGCGTTGCGTTGTTGGCAATGCTCAATGTACCACCATGTTTCTTGTTTTGAAGCAGAAATGAGGCTGGCGCCACCTTGCAGAATTATTAGAAGTAATTCACATATAGCAGATATGCCGCAGCCTTATTCAATACCAGAATGTGTGATAATAGTTGTCTTTAATTACCTAACATTACAAATATAAAGAGTCTTAATATTTGTAATTTTAGGTAAGGCATCTTACAACATACATGTTGTATTGTCTTGTTATGTTATAGTTAACATTCGCACCTTGAAAAAAAAATTGCAACTTTGCATGGATGTCAAATGTTCAAGTCCTTGTAATGTTGATGACAGATGTTGTAGAGACATTGGGTTGGGTTGTCGACGTGATTTCAATGTTGTGCCAACATTGCATATATCCACGCCGTTATAACATTGAAGACCAGATGTTGTAAAAATGCTGTATTTATATATGAACCTAGTTAGTTGGACTGTCGATGTGATTGAAACATATGGACGTCAATGATCCACATCCTTATAGCGTTGATGACCAGACGTTGCAACATATATACAATTAATAATCAACGTCATACCAACATTGTGTGCTGGCTGGGAGTTTTGTTGTTGAGAACCTAATTGGAAAACCTATTACTATTATTTAATGAGTAAAAAATATTATTATTTTTATATGTTTATAAAAAATTCTTTTGCATTTACTCTGAAACTTGTTGAACAAACTAATTATTACCAAAAGGTATCTGAATGCATCATGTTATATAAGGAATTGATAATGCAAATTTTGATTTCCTCTGTATAGATATTTTATGTACATTTGTAGATGTTATGTTTCAGAGGTACCTACAATGCCGACTATAAGGGCGAAAACATAAATGCGTGTCTTCCGTGTAAAGCTGGCTACTACTGCCCATCAGATGGCACCACTGAGATAATCGTGTGTGGCAAGGGTTGGTTCTCGGACACTGGAGCATCAGTCTGCGCCCTGTGTAAAGAGGGTCGTTATTGTGACTACAACGCAACCAGTTTCCAGGTGATGTGGTATGACAAGATCTGCCCGGCTGGGCTCGAGTGCCCGGAAGGAATGAACCGAATGCCAGATGCGGTCAGTGATAAATGCCGCGTGGGTCACTACTGTCCCAAGGGGGACGTCAGCCCGTGTCCACTTCCATGTCCCAACGGAACCTTCAACGAGCATTACGGGTTACAGCAGGTGTCCGAGTGTCAGAAGTGTACTGCTGGTATGTTCTGTGTGCCCGAGGGGTTGTCCCAACCTGCCGGGCCATGCCCAGGAGGGTATTATTGCCCAAAGGGAACTGGGGAACCAACGTCATTCCCCTGCCCAGTTGGGTTCTACAGGAATGGATCCGCGAGGGAATCCTTCCAGGATTGCACTGAATGCGTTTCTGGGTATTACTGTGATGAAGAGGGACTGGATGTGCCCAAGGATTGCCCAAGAGGGTTCTTCTGTGTGTCGGGCAGTACGTTCCCACAGCCGTGCCCATTGGGCACTTACGGCAACTCGTCGACGCTTAGACGCAGCACGGATTGTACGCCTTGCCCGGGCGGGTATTACTGCGACGGCATCGGACGGACAGAACCAACAGACGTCTGCGATGCCGGCTTCTACTGCCGGGAGAAAGCATTCACATCCGCACCACCAGATGGCCCAACAGGAGGGGTTTGCCCGAAGGGTGGGTACTGCCCACCGGGCACGGCCTTCCCCTTGTCATGTGACCCTGGCATGTACAGTGCCTCTCCGGGCGCCAAGACAAAATATGACTGCGTGCCGTGTGATCCAGGTAACTACTGTCCTGGATCAAGTAGTTCCGACTCACGGCTCAAATGTGCCGCTGGGTTCTACTGCACTGGGGGATCATCGGTGCCAAACCAGTTCGATGTCGAGAAGGGACATTATTCACATGAAGGTGCCTTTAAGCAGGAGCCGTGTCCGCGTGGAACGTACCAGAACGCTGTCCGCTCGAAAGATTGCCTGGATTGCCCCCAGGGGTATTACTGCAATGGCACGGGCACTGTCGACCCTGTTATCTGCCCTCCAGGGCATTATTGCCCCAAGAAGTCTGAGGGACCAACGCCGTGCCCGCGTGGCCGCTTCCTCAAGGAGGTGGGGCTGTATGCGGAAGACCACTGCAACCTGTGCACAGCGGGCTACGCCTGTGAAATCATGGGACTGGTCGAGCCAGTCACTAAGTGTGCAGCTGGGTACTACTGTCTCGAAGGGTCCAACACTACGCACCCCGTTGAAATGTCCTTCGGCGACGCCTGTCCGCCGGGGTATTACTGTCTTGAGGGAACAGCCGATTTCCTCACTTCCCCCTGTGCGAATGGCACGTATAGCAATGCGACTGGAAACACGGAGCCTGCCGACTGCACGAGCTGCGATCCAGGGCGAGTGTGCAGTGGTGTCGCCCTGACGGAACCGAACAAGGTCTGTGCTCCGGGCTACTTCTGCCGAGGGGGGGCATCCACTGACATGCCCATCGACGGGGGTGCTACGGGGGATCCGTGCACAAAGGGGCATTACTGCCCAGCTGGAACAGGTAGGAGCATTTTGATGAACAGCATGCTGAAATAGTTTAAAAGTTGAATAAAATATATGGATAAATCATTTAGAGTTGTGTACAGAATTTGTTTGAATATGGTGAGGACTAATTTATTTAATTACTATTATGTTCCATTTTGGTAAACATGTTATGAATGTGGAGTAATTTCGCATAAACTTGTAGGCTGTTACCGTAGACAATTTGAAAGCACCTATGGACAAACTTTATTCGGGTCAGGCATTTGTGGGATCATTTGATGGCCATATCATTAACATTATCATTAACATTATCATTAACACCCGTAAAATTTAAATCTTCTCCTCGTTGAGGAGAAGAATGCAGTTTGCTCTGAAACATTCATATTAAACAGGTGATCAAATTATATAAAAAAATTGGTGGTTCATATAAACAAACCATTTGGGCGGTCAACATGTTAGAATATAGTTTGTGCTATATAACATGAATTTACGATAAAAACCATCAGCCTTCCTTTACGATCACTGCTAGATCTATATCCCAGTCCAACATATAATCAATTACGACTCTGCACCGTCTGTCTAGCCGTGCAATGTAGTTCCATGACTGTTTCCAGGGGAGCCAATGCAGTGTCCGCCAGGGACGTACCAGAATGCAACAGCCACAGACTTCTGCATGTCATGTCCGCCCGGGTACTACTGTACGGACGGAGAGATACCCCTCCTTTGTTCCCGCGGCCGCTACTGTCCAGGAAACACCACCATTGACCAGCCCATGTGTCCTCGAGGCACCTTCAACCCTGATCTAGGTAAACAACCCTGATCTAGATAAACAAACCTGATCTAGGTAAACAACCCTGATCTAGGTAAACAAACCTGCCACCTTTTAGGGATCTTGTGTGCAATGCAGATTTTTATGAGGTATATGTCCGTATCCATTTTTTTTATAGATTTATCTCCAATGGAAAAATCATGGTAAAATATGTATTTTCTTGTGTCCATCAGACAAGTATAGCATCGAATGACAAACTTACAGCAGTCAAAATGCAAATACTTTTGCTGCTAGACAGATTTCTGGCAAAACGTAGTGGATTTCGTTTGATGTAGGTATACTTTGTAGCCTGCTAGATGCGACACTCAGTTGGAATAGGAATACTGTAACCTGCTAGATGGCGACACTCGGTTGGAATAGGAATACTGTAGCCTGCTAGATGGCGACACTCGGTTGGAATAGGAATACTGTAGCCTGCTAGATGGCGACACTTGGTTGGAATAGGAATACTGTAGGCTGATTAAACAATGAGAAATTTTGTGTACAGATTTAGACGGCTTTATACTGAATTTCAAGTCAAGAATATGGATGTCAACCAAACAACCGGCACATGGAGGAGCTGACTGTAAACGTGTAGGCATGATTGGATGTAATTCAATGAAAACGCTAAGAATTCATATTATTAAGGAGTGTATATCGCTTAATTTTGACCGATTAAGCAAGATAAGCAGACCAAGTTATATTCTGTGTACATTCAATGTTTTAGGCATGACTTCCGAGTCAGACTGTACACCCTGTCTGGGCGGCTATTACTGCATCAAAATGGGGTCAATCAACTTTGACTTCAGCCTCAATGACACAGGCACTGGACCTTGTGGTGCTGGCCACTACTGCAAGACAGGTTTGTCCATCTCTAGTGCATCATTCTGTTGTATGTTTATCCTGAAGACTTATAAATAACAGTCTATATTCTGCAGCTGTCCGAAATGCTTGGCTGCAGACAATTTGAAGGTTCGCGAGCAAATTGATAATCCAGATTTGATAAATTTGTTGACCTATTGGAAGATAATATTATTTAATAATAACAATAATGGTTGCTGTAACTTGCTAACAGTGTTGATTTCAATTAATATCCGTGTCATTGTAAATAATAGTTTTAAGTTCTAGTGTACATAATAAAAGAGATGTCACAACAATAATGTATCCTCTTTTTCCTAAACAAGAGAATGGAGCCATGTTCAAATTAAGATAATAGTTGTCACACCTCACTATCACCTAGGGCACATTTAATTTCAGTCTGTTTTTTTGGTAAAATCATGTTACATGCTATAAACTACATCTATTCTCACATCGTGACTGCTTAAATATATTTTAGAGAACAGCTGTCAACAATGCCTAATTTCTGTGGAAAAATTTCTTGGGATCACTTGATGGGCATAACATCAACATCCGTAAAATAACCTTCCCCGCATTCAATGTCAGTATGTTATTTACCCTGAAACATTCAAATTAAACAGACAACAGTCAAAGTCTATTTTTATATGGTTCATTAAAACAGTAAATGTAGTTTATACTATATGACAAGTTTATATGATAAAAATGTTCAAGCTTTGTAATTTTAAGGTACAGTGGAACCTCACTATTCACCCTTGGAACTGGGCCAAAGTAACGTGAATAGTGAGGTAATTGTGTTAAAAAAAAAATAAAGAATAAAAAATTTGGGACTCCCAAGGTGAGCTTAATCACGAGGTAACCATACCACTGAGGTAATCGAAAACTGAGGTTTGACCTTATATAACATACGATAAGATGAGATTTGTATGCTGCTTACAGGAGTGAATGTGAGTCATCCTACAGAGGACACCTCTACTGGAATTGGCGGACCTTGCCCGACAGGCTACTATTGCCCAGAACAGACTGAGGACCCGATCCCATGCCCGAACGGAACCTATCGAGATGTGCTTCGTGGTGAGCAGCCGAGTGACTGTATCGCCTGCAAGCTGGGCAGTTACTGCGGATCTAGCAATCTGTCAGATGTGTCGGGGCCGTGCGATCCAGGATTCTATTGTATCCGTGGCAGCAAGGTGCCGAATCCTGAAGGTAATGTTGTGTGTGTCTTCAAAAGAGCATCGGTTGTTTGGGTAAATGTATGGGAATGAAGAAGTTGTACCTGGTTTTGGTTTTATCATCTGCTGTGGAGTGAATTTAACCTTGTAAGATGGTGCGGGGGGATTTATTTTTTATGGTGCATAATTTATGCCATGAACAAACATGGGTTTTCTTTAATAAAAAAATTATATTTTGCTTAAAAATACACTGAAAATCAACAAAGCAAATATGTAATGTCTGTGATTGACAGTTGATGTCGCACATGTCATATGTATGGTCTTACTTTCTGTGATTCACAGCTGTGATTGACAGTTGATGACCCAGATGTCATATGTGTGCTTTGTGTGATTGACAGTTGATGACCCAGCTGTCGGAGGGCCTTGTCCAGTCGGGCACTACTGCCCTGAGGGCACTTCATACCCGTTGGACTGTTCGGCAGGCTTCTATAACAACCTGACTGGTCAGGCGAACTGTACCGAATGTCCAGCAAGTTTCTTCTGTCCCGAGGGTAGCATCACATACGAGATATTCCCATGTCACAAAGGCTACTACTGCCCGCCCGGCACGAGACACGCCAGCGAGTATCCATGCCCGCATGGATACTACCGCAACTTCACCAGTGGGATAAGCATTGATGATTGTTCCGCGTGTCCAGCAGGGTATTTCTGTGGAGGAGAAGGCCTGGATTCTCCCACAGCCCTGTGTGCCGCAGGTGGGAACTCATCCATGCATACATAACTCACAAATCAGATGAAGAGAATAAATCAATCAGTTTTTAACATAATTGTGTGAAATCATAATTTGCACTACTCTTTGTTGACATTGACAATAGCGGCCCAGGAAATGTCCTAGATTGTCATCGGAATTGTGGAAACTCTGTGTTGCTTGAAAACATGTTCCTAATTTGTCATATACTTTATGGTATTGTGTTTCTAAATATTCATTAATTGTGTAAACCTGAATTAAAACATCTAAGAAATTGTATAGTCTATAATATGTTATTGTGTGTTGCTATCTATTTGTTTTTATGTGGGCCCACTAGGCAGATGGTAACACTGTTGTACATGCCTATGAGTGTAATATTTAAAGTTGTGTAATGTAGGTAATTGTAATACTGAGTGCTTTATTTAGAAGGGTGCATTCATCCCTATACAATGTGACTATTCCTGGTGGAAATGAAATGGGAATATCAGTTGATAAAGATGGCTGCACGATAAAGTTGTTGTTGGTGCTTTCTGAAGCGTATTAAGAGTCGCTCTGAAATACTTTTGATGGCTGATAAAAGACATATCATGATATAAAAGTGGAGACTCGCTGGGTTAAATAAAGAATAAAGTGAATTAACTAATGAATGAACTAAGACGTCAGAATTAACAAAAAGGTGCGATACTTTGAAAGAGGCAAAGAAAACTAGTCAAGTAACCAGAATTTCTTTGCAATAATTGATGTGTGTTTGTCGAAGGTTATTTCTGCGTGCGAGGGGCGTGGCGGTCAGACCCCCAGGACTACAACAACTACACCGTGGGTGACTGCCTGTGTCCAGACAACGTGACTGGAGGTCAGTGTCAACCGGGCTACTACTGCCCGCTTGGCTCCGAGGAACCCATCTCATGCCGTGAGGGGCACTACTGCGAAACCCCAGGTAACTAAGTGACGACAGAGGGGTGATCTACTCGTGATATCTCTGTTGCTATGGTTATACTTATCCTCTTCGGATGCTAGTTGGTGCATAAGGCTACTCAGTAACGTCTGCCGTTTCGTATGACCTCTAACTGTGTTCACAGCCATCTTCCAAGAACTCTCTCCCAGGTGGTTCCTCTCGGCTTCAACAGTCCTGTCTTCACTCTGGCCTTCTTTTTGCGCCAGGTTATTGCTACTTTTACGTTATTTTTGCCAGCTATCCTAAATATGTGGCTGATCGTCTGATTTTGATGACTTCTGGTATTGCTGGTATACAAACGCGTTGCTAAGGTTACCACTATGTCATTTCTTTGTCTACAGTCTGGAATGAACTCCGTATCACTTTGAAAACATCTGAAACTATAGCTATTTTCTGAAAAAAAACTTGACATCTATTCCAAATTGTATTTCCGCCATAAATGTTCGGTTGTCCCTCGTTCTGATACTGATTTTTGCGTGTCCCTGTTCACGATTATGCTTAATGATTTCTGTTTTGTTGCGCCTCTGAGCTCAGGTTCCTGAGGATATATATCGGTGTGTTCATTCATATAATGCATATTCATTCTAACAATCGGTTGTATTTTGCTGACTTACAGGTTTGCCTGATGTGACCGCACCATGCGCAGCTGGATACTACTGCAACATCGGTGCTTCTAGAGCAGATCCAACAGATGGCGTCACTGGTGACATATGTCCGCCTGGCCGATACTGTGGTGAGCTAATTAGAAATGTGTTCTTAGACGTACAAAGTCCTATCGTTTTTATCATAAAATTATGTTATATGGTATAAACTACCAACATATTTGTTCTAGCGTCTTGACCACCCCAATGTGTTTTAATAAACTGCAATTTGTTAATATAATTTTAATGTTTTAACATGAATATCATGTTTATTGACATGAATATCATGTTTATTGACATGAATATCATGTTTATTGACATGATTATCACACTGAATGGTAAGGTCAAGTTATATCAAATAAACATGATTCATTGAAGCACATTTGGGCACTCAAGATGTTGAAAAAACTTAGATATTATTTTATAATAAAATCGATAAGATTTTGCACCTTCAGTAAATACATGACTTGTTTAATTTGTTTACGTCATGCAGGCAAGGTTGGAATGCCGCGCTCTCAATCGAGAGAATGCGGGTTTGGTTCCTCTTTCTGCCATTTCAATGTTTTGGCAATTCACCCCACATTGCCTCAGTTCACCCCAATTCACCCCACTTTGCCTCAGTTCACCCCAATTCACCCCTCATTGCCTCAGTTCACCCCAATTCACCCCACATTGCCTCAGTTCACCCCAATTCACCCCACATTGCCTCAGTTCACCCCAATTCACCCCACATTGCCTCAGTTCACCCCAATTCACCCCACATTGCCTCAGTTCACCCCAATTCACCCCTCATTGCCTCAGTTCACCCCAATTCACCCCACATTGCCTCAGTTCACCCCAATTCACCCCACATTGCCTCAGTTCACCCCAATTCACCCCACATTGCCTCAGTTCACCCCAATTCACCCCACATTGCCTCAGTTCACCCCAATTCACCCCACATTGCCTCAGTTCACCCCAATTCACCCCGCATTGCCTCAGTTCACCCCAATTCACCCCACATTGCCTCAGTTCACCCCAATTCACCCCACATTGCCTCAGTTCACCCCAATTTACCCCACATTGCTTCAGTTCGCTCAGCTGTATAAATGAGTACCTGGCTACAAACAGAGGTGGATATGGGAACAAACAG
Organism: Lamellibrachia columna; assembly: GCA_963662155.1. Lineage (NCBI taxonomy): Eukaryota > Metazoa > Annelida > Polychaeta > Sabellida > Siboglinidae > Lamellibrachia > Lamellibrachia columna. The sequence continues at coordinate 41,585,784 of OY759273.1, read as the reverse complement.
TCTTTGCACAGTAATTGCAGTGTGGCTGAATGCTTTGCAGAGAAGTCGAAATGATATTGGAATCAACAGGTCTGCCAATGAGTGAAGTGTATGGTGCTCTGAACAGATATAAATATATAAATAGCTTGTGTAATTTGTTATATGTTGCTGCCTGTTGTGCGTCTGGGACAGACTACGACCAAATGCCTGTTGATGTCTTGTGTTTAGGGAGCGGGACGGGCAGCGAGCAGCCTCGATGTCCAGTGGGAATGTTCTCAAACATGACACGACTGGAGTCAGCTGACCAGTGCACCAGGTGTACGGAGGGGTTCTATTGTGAGACCCCCGGTCTCACAGAGCCAACAGGACCCTGCGCTGAAGGTACTGTCTGATACATACATTGCATGGTTTTAATGCCTTTTGTTACCCCTGCTATGAGCTGAAATCATAAATGTTGGCAAACTAATCTTTATTATGCTCTTTAAATGTTGTTGCTGTGGCGATTAATCATGAGATGTAATCACAGAATTGACACGCATTGGTGCAGATTAGGTAGTTGATAACATCACGGTCATCATAACCATTCCAAAAAAAATAATTGTAAAACTATTACAAATACTTGCAAAAAATATTGCAGATACTTTTGCAGTATTTCTCTGCTATATTATATAATATATACTGCTGTATTTAACAATAAGACAAGGCTTCACATAATGATGTTAGGTGTTAAATATTTTTTATTCCAAGGACATGATTAACACTTTTGTGGTATTATTTAGGGGGAACTTTATATGATTTTAGAGGGAACAAAGCAAATATTTTTTGTAAACTATTATATAAATAAACCAGTATTATACTGCAATACTGTTGAAAGTATTGCAAATATTCACAATTCTGTATTGCACATTTGAAAAGTACTGCAAATATGTTGCAATACTAAAATTTGTGTATATAGCAATATGCTGAGTATTGCACCCATCCTTGGTAGCTGTTTGTCATTTGTCTTTTATTGACCACTGAATGTGTGTTCTCTTCACACCAGGACATCAGTGTTATGAAAAGAAGTCAGTATGCATAAACAAAACATATGACGGACATACGTTCCATTCATCTTTTCTTCATGTCTCCAAAGAAAACTTTACTACAAATATTAACAATAGTGGTCACAGTTGACATTTATTTTCATGATTCAGCGGAATGTTAAGCAATAAACATCATCTGTGCTGTGCGTCGGGATGGCCTTAATCCCAATCTTCCCTTGCCAGGTTACTACTGCCCACCTGGACAGAACATCAGTCATCCGTTCCCCTGTCAGCCCGGCTACTTCTGTCGGGAAGGCAGCTTCAACATGACAGCTTGTCCTGGTGGGAGTTACCAGGACGAGCTAGGCCAGGGAACATGCAAGTCTTGTGTAGCAGGTAAAATATAACGACTCACAACTAAACCAGTGCACTTAAGTAAGGGCATGTACAGCGATTATCAACTGATATGGAGCTAAGTTGACGGTTAAAATGCCCAAATTCTCTAAACTTTGCGATCTAAACACACAGCTAAATTACCAGTGTTAACCTTCGTGTTTGAATCTTATTGCTGTTGTTTATTTTAATTGCTGTTGTTTATTTAAACAGGAATTTAATAGTCCAATAAATAAATAAACGTTATATTTCACCTCAAAAGATGAGAATTTATCATTCTGCATTTTTATCCCGTAAAGCGATCTCTATGTTAAAAACTATAAAATTGGAGAGACACTCCAAGCTGTGTTACACATCAGCTGCATGCATTACACATCAACTGTGCAACACACTTGTCAATGTGTTAATTTTTAGGCTACTACTGTGACTTTGCGAACCAACCCACGACTGACTACACACCTTATCCCTGCCCAATCGGGCACTACTGCCCGAACGGCACCGAATGGGCAACTCAGTATGGTTGCCCAGCGGGCACCTTCAACCCTTACACCAAACTTGAGGACGTTGCCAGCTGCACTAAGTGTAATGTGGGTCGCTACTGTAGCGGCCTGGGCAAGGACGCCACAACAGGTAAGGGTTCATGTCAGAATCATCTGTCCGATATCACATTATTTTTAAGATCTGCACAATTACTTATCAAGCACTTTCATCCAGGCAGCAAGCATATTTACATTCATTGCTCACACCTGCAAGACAACTTTGATCATCTAGTTCTAATCCACTTTTCGTTCCCAATGTTAAGCTCATTGTTTCATTGGGGCGGGGTAAGCAGCTGTTTCATTGGGGTAAGCAGCTGTTTCATTGGGGCGGGGTAAGCAGCTGTTTCATTGTGGCAGGGTTAGCAGCTGTTTCATTGGAGCGAGGTTAGCAGCTGTTTCATTGGGGTGGGGTAAGCAGCTGTTTCATTGGGGCGGGGTTAGCGGCTGTTTCATAGGGGCGGGGTTAGCGGCTGTTTCATTGGGGCGGGGTTAGCGGCTGTTTCATTGGGGCAGGGTTAGCGGCTGTTTCATTGGGGCGGGGTTAGCGGCTGTTTCATTGGGGCGGGGTTAGCGGCTGTTTCATTGGGGCAGGGTTAGCGGCTGTTTCATTGGGGCAGGGTTAGCGGCTGTTTCATTGGGGCGGGGTTAGCGGCTGTTTCATTGGGGCGGGGTTAGCGGCTGTTTCATAGGGGCGGGGTTAGCGGCTGTTTCATAGGGGCGGGGTTAGCGGCTGTTTCATAGGGGCGGGGTTAGCGGCTGTTTCATTGGGGCGGGGTTAGCGGCTGTTTCATTGGGGCGGGGTTAGCGGCTGTTTCATTGGGGCGGGGTTAGCGGCTGTTTCATTGGGGCGGGGTTAGCAACTGTTTCAATGGGGCGGGGTTAGCGGCTGTTTCATTGGGGCGGGGTTAGCGGCTGTTTCATTGGGGCGGGGTTAGCGGCTGTTTCATTGGGGCGGGGTTAGCGGCTGTTTCATTGGGGCGGGGTTAGCGGCTGTTTCATTGGGGCGGGGTTAGCGGCTGTTTCATTGGGGCGGGGTTAGCGGCTGTTTCATTGGGGCGGGGTTTGCGGCTGTTTCATAGGGGCGGGGTTAGCGGCTGTTTCATTGGGGCGGGGTTAGCGGCTGTTTCATTGGGGCGGGGTTAGCGGCTGTTTCATTGGGGCGGGGTTAGCGGCTGTTTCATTGGGGCGGGGTTAGCGGCTGTTTCATTGGGGCGGGGTTAGCGGCTGTTTCATTGGGGCGGGGTTAGCGGCTGTTTCATTGGGGCGGGGTTAGCGGCTGTTTCATTGGGGCGGGGTTAGCGGATGTTTCATAGGGGCGGGGTTAGCGGCTGTTTCATTGGGGCGGGGTTAGCGACTGTTTCATTGGGGCGGGGTTAGCAGCTGTTTCATTGGGGCGGGGTTAGCGGCTGTTTCATTGGGGCGGGGTTAGCGGCTGTTTCATTGGGGTGGGGTTAGCGGCTGTTTCAATGGGGCAGGGTTAGCAGCTGTTTTGTTTAGCATAGCATATTGATGTATTTTTACCAAACACAGTTTATTATCCGATCACAGCACTGACATCGAGTTGTATTAATTGTTGGTATTTGATTTTTTTACTCATGATTCCATAACTATTTTCTTGTATTTCAAATTACGATCATTGTTTATAGAATATTCATTGCATAGCAATACCAATGACATACATTTTATATTCACATAGAATGATATATTATTATTTGTAATAACAGTGTTAGTTAGTTAGTTAACAAATTATAAGTAACTGTATATAGCTGTCATGGTGTCCTGCATGTCAGCGATCTTTCGGGTCTTGTGCAAGTCTCCATGGACCAATCAACATTTTATTAACAATCATCATCTCTCTCCCTCCCCCTCCCCCTGCCCCTCCCCCTCCCCCTCTCGTGAATACCAAATTACCCCATGCTTTGCCAAACATCAATAAATATACATCATAAGAAATATCAGATAACAAAATGTGCATATGACATCCGCGACTTGTGTTACAGGCGATTGCAATGCAGGATTCTGGTGCATTCTGGGAGCAGCGACGGCGACACCGACAGACATGGTAACAGGAATGCCTTGCCCAGAAGGCAGCTTCTGCCCCGATGGTGTCATAGTGCCCCTGCCATGCCCATTGGGCACATGGTCCAACAACACCGGGCTGCGTACTGCCCAAGAATGCCTTCCATGTCCGGGCGGACTCTACTGCAATGGAACTGGGCTTACTGAGCCGTCGGGCTATTGCGCACCAAGTTACTACTGTGCACGTAATGCCTCGACCTCAATGCCCGATGATGGTGGCATTACTGGCGCCCCCTGTACACGAGCACATTTTTGTCCGGAGGGTACAGCTGATCCACTCCCATGCCCCGATGGCACATATATGACGGACACCCACGCCGCCGAGTGCTGGAACTGCACCGCTGGCCATTACTGTGTCACAGGGGATACCCCCCAGACCTGCCCGCCTGGCTACTACTGCCCATTGGGCACTGGGCAGGTGTGGCAGTCGTGCCCAAGGGGAACTTTCAGCATGGCCTCGGGCTTGGCGACTGAGTCACAGTGCACCCCATGTACGGGGGGTTATTACTGTGACCAGGAGAATGCTACTGCAGTAACTGCGCCCTGCAGTGTAGGGTATTTCTGTACGGAGGGGGCTGATACACCAACCCCTGATGCCAACTACAAGGGAACTGCAGGGCCATGCCCTCCAGGGCGTTATTGCCCTGCCCAAACAAGTGTTCCCCGGCGATGCCCAATTGGCACATTCAATAATGTGACCCACCTCATTCTGGCATCTGAGTGCACACCGTGTAACTATGGAACATACTGTGGCGATGAAGGACTCACAGAGCCCTCTGGTGACTGCTGGGCTGGCTTCTACTGTCTGCGTGGAGCGCGCGTCCCAAACAACCCGACGGAAGACTCAACTGGTGGACCTTGCCCGATCGGGCACTTCTGCCTGAATGGCACTGCCTACCCACTTGGCTGCCCGTCGGGCACATACAATCCAACGACAGGCATTGCCGAATGCACACCATGTCCTCCCGGGTATCACTGCCCTGAGAACTCAACCAGCTACTCAGGCACCCAATGCCCGACTGGGCACTATTGCCCATTGGGCACGAAAGCCCCAACAGACTACCCATGTGGAGCTGGCTTCTATAACAACTACACAGGCAAGGGCAGTGAGTCGGACTGTGTTCCCTGTGAGCCTGGCACGTATTGCGCCACAGCAGGTTTGACCTTCCCGACAGGGCTGTGTGACCCCGGCTGGTACTGTGCCCGCGGGGCGTGGTCACCCAGACCGGCCGACTACGGCAACGACACCATCAGCGACACATGCTTCTGCTTCAACCAAAGCACAGGCGGGAAATGCCAGCCGGGAGAGTTCTGCCCCCTGGGATCGAGCGCCCCCCAACCCTGTACCCCAGGTGAGTGGTCTTGTTTTAAAGAAAATGTACAGTACAATGATTTTCATTGGATAAATGATTAGTCTATCAATAATTGCCATCTTGCAATATTTATATGTTTTAAAACTGACTTATTTGTAAATATTTGTTTTTTAAATCATCAACTTTAAGCAGCAGGAGTAGATTTAATTTTTTTTTAATTAATGATTTTTTGCCGATGTACATTTCTTGCAGTATGATATGCATTTGTACAAAGTATTGTATTGTATTAATTACCTACGTGAATATTATATTAATTTACATTGAGGTTTAGAAGGCTGTAAACCGTTTGTCAAGCATTGTCACTAAGTAGGGCGTAGCATATATTCCTTGTTACCATGACCATAGATAGATAGATAGATAAATCACTTTTTACTTTTCTTTCTTTTGTTGTATATATTTTTGATATTGATCTATCCATGTTTTATCTCGTTTTTAGTGCAATGTTGCTAAGCTTTGCTTTGGGCCATTTTCAACTTTAGATGGTATCACCAAGCCCCTGAACTTAAGTATAAAAAAAGTGATGTTACAGTCTTAAAAGCATTGTCACTAAGCAAGTGATGTTACAGTCTTAAGCATTGTCACTAAGCAAATGATGTTACAGTCTTAAGCATTTTAAGGATTTATCTGTGCATCTGGTTTCTTAAAGCATTCGTACCATAAGTTCATACTACAGTATAATGTGTATACTGTAAATGGCGCACATAATATATTATGACTGTTTGCATTTCAAAGAATGTAGCCAGTTGAGTGTGCTTTGTAAAATATAACCATTTTATATTACAACCGTTCGTAAATTACGGGTTTCATTACACTGTATGACCATATCATTACACTGTGTGACCATATCATTACACTGTGTGACCATATCATTACACTGTGTGACCATATCATTACACTGTATGACCATATCATTACACTGTGTGACCATATCATTACACTGTGTGACCATATCATTACACTGTGTGACCATATCATTACACTGTGTGACCATATCATTACACTGTGTGACCATATGATAAAACAGGCCTGTGATCACAACTCATACACCAGGTATTTATGATACAACAAATGGGACAATGTCTGTTTGTTTCTTGAATTAACAAGTCCATTGAGAACTTTGATATCTTCTTGCGCAAGAATAGTTATGCTTTTATAAAATGTATATGACATTCAAAATGATTTGATAAAATGTGTGAGCAATTGTATCAATATTATTAATGGATCCGTATAGTCTTGGTTGGCAAGAGCACTTTTTTGTGCACCATGGTGACCTTTATATCTTTTTTATTTAGTTTTAATAATTTATTACATCTTAGCTTATTTATATTTCCAATGCCTATTTGTGTATTTTTAAAACCTGAAGTAGAAATACCACATTCGACCTATTAAGCATACATGCCCAATTAGCGTGATTATTCAGCAGTGTTCATAATTATTATAATTGTTATTTGACAAGTATGGAACAACTAAAAAGTGTCGTCATCTGGTTTTAAACAGTTGGCACCACTTTTCAAGTCACCAAATGACACCACTAGTGTTAAACAGTTACTTTATTGTCTAGAGAAAAAATGTTTGGTGTACGCTTATAAGAACAGATTACTGGATATTTTTCCATGGCCCAATTTTGTTTAGTGTCCTGTAGGCTTATTGGGTCGAATACGGCATTCAGATTTAACCATTTCTATTTGGTTTTACTCAACTAGTTTCATCAATAATAAGTAATCCTTTTGTCTGTTCTTTCCAGGGCACTACTGTGATGTTCCCGAGTTATCCACAGTAGCGGGATCGTGTTCCCCAGGGTTCTACTGCACCCTAGGAGCGAACCGGCCTGATCCAATGGACAATGTGACTGGTGGAGTCTGTCCAGTGGGCTCATATTGCCCATTGGGCACCAGCGATACAGTCAAGTGCCCAGCGGGCTATTTCTCTAATGGCACTGGGAATACCGTTTTCGACGACTGCAAACCTTGTACAGCAGGTATGATTTTCCCATGATGCACCTGTCATCGATATATACGGATGAGACGTAACACTTGAAAAATATAATAAAAATTGCCAAACTGTACTTTTTATGCAAAGTAGAAATGCAAAAAAATTCTTTAAAATTTTTATTATTTGGAATATTTGCTTATAAGATATTAAAAAAGCACATCAACAAAAATTAATTCTAAAAAATGGCACCCTTTCCTCCATAAAAATTTTTTTTTTACTTTTATTCGTAGGCCTCATTCTACAAGAACTTTTATTAACATTTTATAGAATTACTCAGACAAAAACATTTGTGAAATTAACGCATATTTTCTACAGGCTTCTATTGTGCATCCTACGGCCTCTCTGAACCCACGGGGCCCTGTACGGCTGGCTACTTCTGCCCTGAGGGTCAGAACTCCAGCACCCCCATAGAGCACCGGTGTACACCGGGTCACTTCTGTCAGGAAGGGAGCCCCGTGGAGGAGACGTGTGCCCCCGGGTTCTACCAGGATCTCTTCACACAGGTACGCCAGTGTATACAATACAATACAAATACTTCTTTTATGCTAAAATCCTTGGGAAACCAAAGCTTTGCAGCGCAACAAAACAAAAGGGTTAGACAGTTTCTACTCGGTTAACAATTCCAGTCATAAACAGTTGAGGAGTTATGGAGGATAAACAAGTTTAGACAGGTGGATTTTTAATTGAAGGTGAAATGTTACAACGTTTCCTGCTGACTTGACGCTAACAGGGATTGAGTTCCACAGAGTTGTTGCGGCAACTGAGAAAGCTCTAGCTATGACGTTTGTCTTCACACAGGCAATAAAGTGTTTTTCCCAATAAGGCATTTTTGTGTGAAACCTGTCATGTTGTGGAAGGCACACAGACTACAGGACAGATGGCGATTCTTTGCTGATATAACAAATATTGTTGACTGTTTTTGTTCATGCGCTTAGGGTTCGCTGGTATGTAGGGCGATGTGTGACACCTAACCCGTGTGATTTTAGAAATGATGTGTGTTTTCAATGTTTTGTTTCTCAGAAGCACCTGCATATACATTGAATGAATGCACGTATATACACTGGTTGCCTTGCAAACATGCATGTTCCTTAGACCTCATAATAATTTTATTGTCTGTCACATGGCTTTTTGAGCAGATTTAAATATGCTGGAAAAAATAATAAAATTCTACACCCTCAAAAATGTCTGCCCCCAACATTTGGACAAGTTTTGGTTAGTTTCCAGCACCCTGTTGTTTTTGCCATGTTCTGAGACCTCATGAGAGGTGGGGGAGTGGGGTGGTGATGAATTGGGGAGGTGGGGAAGCTGGGAAGATGGGGTGGTGTAGAGGTGGGGAGGTGGGGAAGATGGGGAGGTGGGGAAGATGGGGAGGTGGGGGAAGTGTTGAGTTGGGGTAGTGGGGAGTTGGGGGTTAGTCAGCAAACTATTCACTAAGCTGTACAGTTTTGAAATCACTGGGACATACAGGCTAAATTTTTTGGGTTGAAATCTGTATTTATGAAAAATTTTCAGTGGTTAATCGGCCAGAATCAGCCTGGAAGCAAAAGAATTTGTGCTTCAACCATTCAATTTTATACTTCGTTGATATATTGAAACTGATTTTCCATGTGAAACAAATCCGTGTAAAAATGGGGTGCAGCTGTATGCAAATCTTCCAAATCCCTATTGCACATGGAAAATTTGCACGATCTGGCAGTTGTGGGATCAAATATGAAATAAAAAAATCTCATGTTAATTAATTTAATTAATAATTTTGGGATGGTTGTTTTTGGGTATTGTCTCTTTTGGTACAGTGAATGTTTTCTTTTCTGGTAATTTCATCAGTTTTCCCAGCACTACGCATGTATACACCCAAGTGGGTGTATGTTTAAAATTGTTTCACTTCACGTGCATGTTACGTTACACACCCATACCTTGATTGTGATCACCCTCTCAGGAAGTGTCAGTGAGTATTGGTTGCTATGGCAACATGGTTGTTGTGGAGATGTCAGTTTTGGTGTTGTTATTGTTGCATGAAATAGCTTGTGACAGTGATGTGACCATAGAATCTGATCAGAAATGTGCTTTCATTTACTAAAACTAAGAAATTAGATATTTTTGAAATTTTTTATTGCTGCTTAATATTCTATTTTCCATAGTTTTGTTTGTGTATATCATCAATAGGTGTGTGTGTCTTTTGCTAAGACGTGTAGTTGGAGCAGTTTTTCTTGTGACATTTTGTTGCTTTGTAGATTTTTCTGAGCTTCAGGTGTGCATTTTTCTTGATGTATGTCATTTCTACATTCAGTTACTGCAGTAGTTTTTGAAACTCTGTATGTAGATTCTAGACAACAGGACAATTACTGATATCATAGTATGTTGAAGATCATAAAGGCACTGTTTGGGGGGGGATACAGTTAAGTGTTTTCTAATTTAATACAGTAACGAGTTGGATTGCTACTACAAATGTCAAATTGTAGAAAAATATCCTTTTATAGTTTTGAAACAATTTATACATTATTTGCGCATGGAATTATAGACTAGCATTCAGTGGGGAAACTTTGCTGACAACTAATGAGTGTGAATTGGCAGTATAGCAGTTGTGGTTTTTTGATCATCACATTTCTTAAATAACAGATATTACCTGTAGCTATAAGTAAACATTATTACGATGAAATTATTATGGTATGTTCTTTGCTGACACAATAATTCGTTAAATATATAAATATTAATTAAATATGCCTTTGTTGTTGCTATCAGTATGTAATGAAAACCACGGTTGTGCATAATCGTTCCCATTCCAGGCGAGCTGCAAAGATTGTCCAGAGGGCTTCTACTGCGACTCAACCATCCAGAACAACACGTTATGTTCGAATCCCATCCAGAGCCCGGTGCCCTGCCCAACTGGGCACTATTGCCCGGTTGGCACCAAGTACGCCCAAGAGTTTGGTTGCCCAAATGGTACATACAGCAACCGCACACAGCTGGTAGCTGCGGGCGAATGTTCCCCATGCACACCAGGGATGTACTGCTCCGAGGGTGGACTGTCAACGCCATCTGGTGCATGCCGTGGAGGTTATTATTGCACGTTAGGTGCGCTGGTGCCCATTCCAACTGATGGTACTAGTGGCGACATCTGTCCACCGGGAGCCTACTGCCCAGAGGGCTCCAGCACGAGTGTTCCCTGCCCACCAGGGTCCTTCAGTCCCACACAAGGTTGGTGTTTCCCTGTAGCCATGGCAACATGGTCATTGTAGATACTTCATCAATTCTCTCTGGTTCAGATTATTCTGACCACAATCCTAGTGTTGTGCTTGATGTTGCTTACATTGAATACCACGTAATTCTCCGTGCTTTAACTGTGGGTATATGAAACTTGTAGAACAGTATAGAGCAGCATATCATATGTACAGCAAATCAATATTAGATATATTTTAATGTTCATATATATATAT
>OY759273.1:41442473-41569973 GCA_963662155.1 Lamellibrachia columna | reverse complement strand
CGAGAGTCCGTCACCTACACTGACCAAGTCTGCCCGTCAGGCTATTATTGCCCATTGGGCACACGACATGCGTTTGAGTTCCCGTGCCCAATGGGCAGCTACAACCCAGTGAACGGCAGTGATTCCCACACAGACTGCCTTGTTTGCCCACCTGGCAAATTCTGCGAATGTGAGTTGCTGAATTTCTGTACATTGAGGTAAAAAATGGTCAAAAGTAACAGGTCCATTGAAAGGAATGTACAACGATATACATTGGCTAACTGATATGAAGCTAGTTGGAGATTTAGTATTTAAGCAAAACGCCTCAGTTCTCTCTGAATTTTTGATCTTAAATTTCATCTAAATTGAAATAGTTATTCTTCATGTTTTTATCTTTGTTGTTTAATACTGCTGTTGTGTGCAGTCAGTTTAATAAAGGAGGGCACACTTTGTTGTTTATTACTGCTGTTGTGTGCAGTCAGTTTAATAAAGGAGGGCACACTTTGTTGTTTATTACTGCTGTTGTGTGCAGTCAGTTTAATAAAGGAGGGCACACTTTGTTGTTTATTACTGCTGTTGTGTGCAGTCAGTTTAATAAAGGAGGGCACACTTTGTTGTTTATTACTGCTGTTGTGTGCAGTCAGTTTAATAAAGGAGGGCACACTTTGTTGTTTATTACTGCTGTTGTGTGCAGTCAGTTTAATAAAGGAGGGCACACTTTGTTGTTTATTACTGCTGTTGTGTGCAGTCAGTTTAATAAAGGAGGGCACACTTTGTTGTTTATTACTGCTGTTGTGTGCAGTCAGTTTAATAAAGGAGGGCACACTTTGTTGTTTATTACTGCTGTTGTGTGCAGTCAGTTTAATAAAGGAGGGCACACTTTTGTTAAGATCATCAAATGAAATCATTTTGATTGTTAGAGTTTCGGTTTGGCCAAACCAAAAATAATTTAATAGTTTGCCCGATGATTTCATCAACATTTAAGTAACAGATTCGCACAAATTTGCTAGCATGTCATAGTCGATACTAGATAAGTTTGATTTTTCACGAAACCAGCCTGAAACAAAGGGAGGCAAGATCGGATTGAGGAGACAGTTTTAACAGCCTGAGTGAACATCTCTTACGTAAATAATTTTGTTTCCAGTTGATGGCATGTCGTCCCCTAGTGGCAACTGCTCGGCTGGCTGGTACTGCACAGGAGGCTCATTCATGACTGAGCCCATCGCCAGTGACAACATCTCGACTTGCTTCTGCCCAGAGACGAACCACACCGGTGGCAAGTGCTGGCCAGGCACGTATTGCCCAAGCGGCATTACATATCCAGTGTCATGTGACTTGGGCATGTATTGTCAGCAGTTCGGGCTAGAAAGTCCAAACGGGCCGTGCAACGCTGGCTACTACTGTGATGGGAACGCGACCCAGCCCGATCCTTCACACCGTGTCTGCCCGCCTGGGCATTACTGTGAATTAGGCTCGGGCAGCCCAACACCGTGTCCAGCTGGTACGATGTCTGATGTGTCGGGTGCGACTAATATTACGTCGTGCATTGCGTGCACAGCTGGGTACTATTGCGAGGGCACTGCCAATACTGATGTCACTGGACCTTGTGCCCCGGGATACTATTGCCCCGCCGGGCAAGAGTCAGGCACCCCTGCAAACTACAACTGTACGGAGGGACACTACTGCCCCGGGAAAACAGGGGATCCTGTTCCCTGCCCGTCGGGTTCATACCAGGATGAAATTCTACAAAGCCAATGTAAAGATTGCCCATCGGGCAGGTGGGTGAAAGGGACACGGTATCAGTATTTTGGGCAACTTGACAAAATATGCAAACTTCTGAATGAAGTTAATTCAACACATCAGAGTAGAATTTATCCTGCGAAATCAATATAAAATTATAACTGTTTTGTGCCTTCACAGTGGAACATAATTGAACAACAAAATTGACAACATGAAGTCGTCACGATTGGTCAGTGTCATGCAATTATTTGACATTTTTATTCATGCATTTTCGTTTGAATTACCCATATTCAAAACAGATTTTTTTAAGCAGAATATAACCATATCTCTTATATATAGTTTTTTTTCAAATTTATGGAAAAAATCACTAGGCATATTTCTGGCAAATTTCGTTTGATGTAGCTATATTTTGTAACCTGATAGATGGCGATACACGATCGCAATCTGAATGTTATGGGCCAATTAACCAATGAAACATTGTATACAGATTTACATGGCGTTATTGTGCAGAATTTTAAGTCAAATGTACGGATTGCCATGCAAACAAAATGGCACATCATCAATCATATTGCTGGAATATAACATCACATTATATTATCATTGTCATGTAAAAAAAATTACCTTGGAAATGTTTAGTATAGTTTTGTTTACCATTGATGTAATAGTATGGTGTTTGTAACTATCACAAAGTTGCTAGTTCTTTGTGTCTCATTGCTACCAATGAGTGTCTACACTTGTCTTCTAGATACTGTGACTCGGTTGAGGCGTCAGGTGGACATGGGGTGGTCAGTCCGGTCGACTGTCCAGCCGGCTACTTTTGTCTAGTCAACACGACAAGTAGTCACGAGCACCCATGCCCGACCGGGACATTCAGCAATGTCACAAATCTGGAGGAAACGAGTGATTGCCTTCCCTGCACCGGGGGGCATTATTGTGACAATACTGGTGGGTAATACTGTGACAATACTGATGGTTACTGCTGTGATAATAATAGTGATTTCTACTGTGACAATAATACTGGTGGGTACTATTGTGACAATACTAGTGAGTACTACTGTGCCAATACTGGTGGGTATTATAATGATAATACTGGTAGGTACTACTGTGACAATACTGGTGAGTACTGCTGTGATAATATTAGTGATTTCTACTGTAACAATAATACTGGTGAGTACTACTGTGACAATACTGGTGAGTACTACTGTGACAGTACTGGTGGGTACTACTGTGACAATACTGGTGGGGACTACTGTGACAGTACTGGTGGGTACTACTGTGACAATACTGGTGAGTACTACTGTGACAGTACTGGTGGGTACTACTGTGACAATACTGGTGGGTACTACTGTGACAATACTAGTGGGTACTACTGTGACAGTACTGGTGGGTACTACTGTGACAATACTGGTGAGTACTACTGTGACAGTACTGGTGGGTACTACTGTGACAATACTGGTGGGTACTACTGTGACAATACTAGTGGGTACTACTATGGCACACATACTTTTCTTATTGTGTTCTCATGTTTTAGAATGTTTAGGGGTGATCTCAAACCATCAATGTTTAGGGGTGATCTCAAACCATCAATGTTTAGGGGTGATCTCAAACCATCAATGTTTAGGGGTGATCTCAAACCGTCAATGTAAGACACTACATTAATGTTGTTTTTATTGGGATTTTGCAGCTCCTCAAAGTGTTATTATGCATATATAAAACAAGATAATTTCAAAAAGAAATACAATTTTTAAATACTACCGGTAATAACAAACCATTATTCTTTTACATTAGCATAGAAATAGTGCACGAATACCTACACACGTTCAGTTGAAATGTCTGCTTTATACAAACTCTGGCTTCCACAACATTTTGTACATACCAGATAAACATCCTTGTAAGATATGTATGTGTCTGTGTGTACAGGGCTCACTGAACCAACAGACCAGTGTGATGCAGGCTACGTCTGTGTGTCCCATGCCAACTCTTCCACACCCGAAGATGGGCAGACAGGCTATGAATGCCTGCCCGGCTACTACTGCCCGAGGGGTTCTGCCCAAGGGGTCAAATGCCCAAGGGGAACGTTTAGTAATCGTTATGGGCTCGAGAACATCACGGAATGTCGAGCCTGCACTCCAGGAACATACTGCCAGACAGAGGGTAGGTTGGCATAGGGGCCTTTAGAAGGGGTTGTTAGACAGGGTTGTTAGAAGGGCATTTAAAGTTGCTACCACAATCCATTTAGCCCATCACAAATCATGTTTGCACATGTTCTACTCTGTAGTGTGTGAATAGTTTAAGTAATATGCACAGTTGGTTTAATACAAAAGTGCGAAGTTCTGTTAAAATAATTGAAAGAATTGACTTTGAACATTAGATCAGGTAATTTGTAAAAGTGTGAGTAACCTTATGCCATAGTATATAGAGGCAGCACCGCTTTTGTTCTTTTATGCTGCCGAATTACAACTAGATCCAGTCAAAAATAATTTAATAGTTTGTACAATGATTTCACAGAAACTAAATAGTACAATTGCACAAGCCAGCTAGCATGTCATAGTGGATACTAGTGTCGTAGTGGATACTAATGTCAGTGGATACTAGATGTTTGATTCTTTTTTACAAAATGATTCTGCGACAAAATGAGCCAAAAATTTAATTGCAGAAGCAGTGTTGCATTTTTGTTTAAGAGTGGGGCATTTATTTTAGCAGGTGGATAGTTTGCTTAGAAGATAAACAATTATTGCAGAACATTTGTGTATCTATGCATTTGCAAAGACTTGGTTGTTTGTATATATATGCTTGAGTTGCACTATGAATTGTCAATTTAAGAAAGATGCTTTATCATTCTGAAACTCCTAACTTTATAGGGTCACAGTTAAGTTAAATACTTTAACATATACTGAAACAAACTTCCTGTAGAAAACATGTTGGTATACTAGAGTATTTTACACCTATTTTCAGAATGTGATAAAAATAGGTTTTCAGACATTTATGCTTTGCTGGATTATTTATGATATATGAAATGAAAATGTGGTTTTTATTTATACTGAATTTGTCTTTTAAGGTTTGACTGCGCCTACCGGGAACTGTACAGCTGGACACTACTGCAGCCTTTGGGCAGTTGACCCCAACCCTAATGGGCTGACCTACGGTGATGTCTGCACTGCAGGTCACTACTGCCCAGAGGGGACTGGGGATCCTATTACCTGCCCATTGGGCACATATTTGCCCGACACTGGCAGAGCTGCACAGTCTGATTGTCTTGCTTGCCCAGGGGGCCGATACTGTGCCCAGGACGGCCTGACCAACTATACAGGTAACCTATAAACATGGCTCATAGTTGGCACTGAAAGGTTTATGAATTTCAAACAAATCTGTCACATTTGTTTCGTTGAAATCCATATTTTTTACTTGGAAATTCTGTATAATTTTTTCATTGGTTAATCAGCTTATAGCATTCCGATTTCAATCAAGTGTCGCAAATAAATGTCTATTATGCTACAACATTTTCCTATGTAAAACAAAATCGTCTGGGTTTCTATGGTCCCAATCAAATGTCATCATCTATCAGGCTACAAAATCTGCTAGGTTTCTATGGTCCCAATCGAATACCATCATCTATCAGGTTACAAAATCTGATAGGTTTCTCTGGTCCCAATAGAATATCATCATCTATCAGGCTACAAAATCTGATAGGTTTCTCTGGCCCGAATCGAATATCATCATCTATCAGGCTACAAAATCTGCTAGGTTTCTCTGGTCTGAATCGAATATCATCATCTATCAGGCTACAAAATCTGCTAGGTTTCTCTGGTCCTAATCGAATATCATCATCTATCAGACTACAAAATCTGCTAGGTTTCGCCAGAAATCTGTCAAGCATCAAAAATAGTTGTGCTTCTACTACTATAAGTTTATAAGTTGATTTTATAAACACAAGAAAACATGTAACTTAGGATGATTGTTCCATTTGAATCCATGTAAAAACGGGATATGACCATATTCCTCCGAAAAATCCAGAAACCTGGGTTGATAAGTATTTTCATCTCAGTTATGTGTTGTTGGTACAGCGTTACATCTTTAAATACACTGCCTTAGTACTAAATAAATCAGTATGAGGTTAGAAATGGTGAACTACATGGTCATTATTTGTTTTTGACATGAACGTCAACGATAATATAATATATTTTGAAGCTGCCATCAAAAGTCCTGTACTTTACTATTGTGGAAATAATTTGGAACCGTCCGTGGATAACCATAATGGTCAGGTATTACCGAGGTGACTGTAAAGCAAGGTATGACTGTACATATAGAGTGAAACCTCACTAATCCGTTCTCATTAATAAATTCTTCGATAATCTATTTTATTCAATAATCTACCAAATACAACCAGAAGTGTTTAGATAAACAAAGTTCCATTGTAGCCATCTTGTAAGCAAAGTGCTTTGTTTCTAGATGACTGCCAAGCCGGTTATTACTGTACTTTGAGATCCAACAACAGCGCTCCATCAGACGGTGTCACAGGAGATATTTGCCCCGAGGGAAACTACTGCCCTGTAGGATCTCCTGCGCCAGTGCCATGTGAAGACGGTAAGCAGAATAGTTTAACACTTGCTAAAATATATAAAATATCAAGACAGAAGACTGAATATTTGGTGAAAAGTGCGTTGGAAAGGCTAACATTAAGGGGACAAGATGGTCTTGAAAATAAAGTAGTTTGACTAGAAAAAGTAATAATATGTTTGATAAAATTGTGATTTTTGCCATTAGTTTACTTTTAAGATAAAATAAAAAAAGTGAAAACTAATGGTAAAAATCAGTCTCATCAGAAAAAGTAAAATAATTTGTTCAGCCAAACTACTTCATTGCACAGTTTAATCAAATATGTATTAGAATAAATAAAAACATTTGACATACATATGAATTCAGTATTCCAATAGAAATTGCTTGATATCATATAGACATAATACAATGTAAATTTGGTCAAGATAATTAAGATGAGTAAATTTTAAGATATAACATTTCACAATCAGCCTCTCCCCTTAAACTACTCTTACTAAGACTGTTGATTGGCTGATTTCAGGTTGGTACATGAACCACACGATTGCAGCACTGTGCGACGTTTGTCCACCACGCTACTTCTGCATCCACAAGAGTTACGTTGACCCTTGTCCAAAAGGGCGTTACTGTGAGGGAAATACAGGGTTCAACTTGGGTCTGTGTCCAAGGGGAACATATGGTCCAGTTGAGATGTTGTCCAGAGCTGACCAGTGCACCCAGTGTGATGGGGGGTACTACTGCGGTGAGAACGGGGCAGTCAATGTAACCGCACCGTGCCAGCCAGGGTACTACTGTCAGATTGGGGTTGATACCCCAGCGCCCAGCAACAACAATACTGGATTTGGAGGTGAGGGCTGACAAACCACCGGTGACATGTCAATTGTGTTTACCTGAAGTGGTTAGTATGACATCATTTGCTGACGAATTGTTCGGAATTTATCTGGACCTATTATTTTCAAAACACAGACATGTTCTGTGTTGTCCCAGCTGTGTGGCAATTTAATGTTTGTTCTGTGTTGTCCCAGCTGTGTGGCAATTTAATGTATGTGTAGTGAAGAGAAAGAGAATAGGAGAGGGGTGGTGTGAGAGTAAGAGGGGAAGGGTATGAGAGAAAGGGGGTGATTAGAGAGAGGGAGTGAGAGAGAAAGGGGGTGATAGAAGGGATGATGGGAGAGAGAGAGTGAGAGAGAAAGGGGGTGATAGAGGGGATGATGAAAGAGAGGGAGTGTGAGAGAAAGGGGGTGATAGAGGGGATGATGAGAGAGAGGGAGTGAGAGAGAGTGAGAGAGAAAGGGGGTGATGAGAGAGAGAGAGGGAGTGAGCGAGAAAGGGGGGTGATAGAGGGGATGATGAGAGAGAGGGAGTATGAGAGAAAGGGGGTGATAGAGGGGATGATGAGAGAGAGGGAGTGAGAGAGAAAGGGGTTGATAGAGGGGATGATGAAAGAGAGGGAGTGTGAGAGAGACGGGATGATAGAGGGGATGATGAGAGACAGGAAGTGAGAGAGAAAGGGGGTGATAGAGGGGAGTGAGAGAGAAAGAGGGTGATAGAGGGGATGATGAAAGAGGGAGTGAGAGAGAAAGGGGGTGATAGAGGGGATGATGAGAGAGAGGAAGTGAGAGAGAAAGGGGATGATAGAGGGGATGATGACAGAGGGAGTGGGTGATAGAGGGGAGTGAGAGAGAAAGAGGGTGATAGAGGGGATGATGAAAGAGGGAGTGAGAGAGAAAGGGGGTGATAGAGGGGATGATGAGAGAGAGGAAGTGAGAGAGAAAGGGGATGATAGAGGGGATGATGACAGAGGGAGTGGGAGAGAAAGGGGGTGATAGAGGGGATGATGAGAGAGAAAGGGGCATCGCTAATCCCGCCATAACCTTTGGGAGCCATAAGCATGCGGATAAATGAGACTTGACTGTGCTACTGTGTTTTCCAGAATTAATGGTTTGTCTGATTTTGCTTCAGGTGGATGTCCTATCGGTCACTATTGCCCCGAGGGTACAGCGGATCCAATAGGGTGTCCTGCAGGCACCTACACCAGCATCACCCACCAGTCCAGTTGTCAGCCCTGTGACCCAGGGTACTACTGTCTGGCCAACTTCACCACATCCCAAGACACCCCGTGTCCAAAGGGTGAGTCTTGGAGGCTGTCCGGGAAATCTGTATGAAGTACCATTCATAAATACTCTTGGTTCAGGGAAAAGTCAGTGAGAAAAATAGTTTATCAAAGTCAGGAAAAAAGTCAGGGAATTTGAACTGTTTCAGTGAAAATCAGGGAATTTTTGAAAGTATGATGTCTTATCAAACGTAAAGTGCATTCCTATGGCTATGACAATCTTCAGGAAATTATTTGTGTGCCAAAGCTCTGAAAATCTGATACAAAATGTTTTTTTATATTTTTAAGGTTTAATTTGAATTTGTGATAATATAATTATGATACTATTTTATTACAAAAGTATCATACACTTTGCCATCATTTAAATAACTGTTGCATAAACGGTAATGTTACAGATGCATCATGAGTTAGTAGTAAATAAATTCAATGTTTTAACAAAACACTTTTTTGTCACAACCCAGAATGATTTTGTATAAATATTTTCATCCAAGTTTATTGTTTATAATTATTGTTTATTTACCTTATTCAGGGGCATACTGTCCCGAGGGTACACGGAGTCCGTTTGAGTTTGAATGTCCATCGGGTACCTACAACAACCGCACTACGGCTGATGATGCCTTCGACTGTCTCCCATGTCCTGGTAGGTGGCGCCACAGTAGTGGAACTTTTTGTATATTTTATTTGAAAACATTTGCACATTGAACTTAATTTTGAAATGAAATTATGCATGTGTGCAACAACTATTTCGTCTTGCTCCAAAATAGAAAAAGATTACAAAATGTATATTTTTGTTTTCTGTTTTCCAAATATTCATATTTCTAATACATAGGTCAGTGACAGTTCAGTGGACTATGCCCAACAGAGTCGTGGATAAGAGAATCATTCCCTGTAAATCAGCCCCTAATTAAATTGCTGCATCCAAAATTATTCCATTTAACATAGTCAACTGTGTATCATTTATTGGTAGAAAAAATTCACATACAAGCATACCAAAAAAAGTATTTATGACGATGAAATATCTCTAAATTACATATGAAAAATCTATGATATCTCAATGCCCTTGCAGGTGGTAAATACTGCGAGGGTGCAGGACTGCCCGAACCAACAGGCGACTGCGCCCCAGGCTGGTTCTGCAGTCGAGGCGCATACACTAACAAACCTTCGCCTGTCTCCAATGGAACAGATGGCTACAGCGTCAACAGCAGTGTTTGCCCGATCTATGCCCTGAATGACACCGGGGGCATATGTACACCAGGTAAAGGGTTCTACCCTCATTCTCATTAATACTCCAGAAGGAAGCTGTTTCCAGCTCAGGATTCCACATACTTCAGTGTTCCAAAGTTGGTTTCTGTATCATCTGCTTTAAACATTCCTCCTCATTAAAATTTTTTTGCTCAACTCTTCAGAAAAATTCATCCTGTCTAGGGTCGACTATGACCTGCTAGCTCATTTGTACAAATTTGTAATTTAGTTTTGGTGAAATCATCGGACAAATTATTTTTTATCACATCCAGTCAAAAATTTTACAAAAATTTGTGAAGTGGTCTAGCTCTGTATACATAAAAGTTAAATGTTTAACTAATTCTTAAAAGTATGAGGTCAGACAGGACTTTATTTAATATTTATTCACTGCTGGTCTTTTGTCTTGCTATACAAACGTAATCATGAGGCATAACTTTTGCATAGACATTCATTTCTATCCAGAGGGACCATGTTTAAATGTTACTATTCAACTTGTTATTCTGTATCAGTAAAATTATGTAATTAATATAATCAGTTGTGCTAATGCTGTTCCTTACTTCAGGCACGTATTGCCCACTGGGCTCGGAACGCCCAATTCCGTGCCCGCCAGGCAAATACTGTGCCCTTCATGGGTTGAGTGATCCCACCGGGCCCTGCAAGATGGGCTTCTTCTGTAATGGCAGTGCAGTGGTAGCTGACCCAACCGCTTGTGAGAAGGGTTATTACTGTCCGGAGGGTACTCCAGTGCAGGAGGCGTGTCCCCCAGGAACATTTAATGGTAAGTGGCCAACCAAAATTAATTTCTTTGAAAGTATCATTGCTATGCCTTGGTGATACAGTATCATTGCTATGCCTTGGTGATAAAGTATCATTGTTATGCCTTGGTGATAAAGTATCATTGTTATGCCTTGGTGATAAAGTACTATTGTGTACAGTGTTTGTCTTCAACATCTCTATTATGTTCATCATTACAGTATTATGTTCATCATTACAGTATCTCAGATAATCTTTGATTATGTTTGTAATGTGAAAGTACAATTAGAGTTTCATGTAAATTAATTGCTTCAATTATTTGATTAAAGATGCTGGTAAATTATATCTTTGCTTGAACTGAATTGTACGCATATGCGAAAGCATGCAAGCACACAAACAAGTCAATGCAGTGATTACATAATAAAATTATGTATTAATGACACACTAACACAGACAATTTCTGCCGAAGCTTTGCACAATTCCGTATACAGACAAACCAGAGAGCATTCATGAAATGTTTTGGTGGTACACATTTCAGGCCACACAGGTGGAATCAACATCACCGATTGCGAGTCTTGCACGGCGGGGTACTATTGCCAACAATATGGCCTTGAAGAGCCAGACGGTCCTTGTGACCCAGGCTACTTCTGCCCTGGCGGCCAAGACACCGCACGACCTCTGAACTTGGCATGCAGCCCAGGGCATTTCTGCCCAAGAGGCAGTTGGAATGAGACAGGGTGCCCCTCCGGATACTTCCAACCGCAATGGAAGTTGGACACATGTGACATTTGCCCAGCTGGATCATACTGCAAAGCCTTTGGTATGTAAATTAGTTGGAGCTAAATATATTGCAAAATTTTCCCCTTTTTATGGTGTCAAAACATTATAGGAATATAGAGAATATATTAGTTTAGCTCCATCGATTTCGTTAGAAGTTGTAGTAAAAAATTTACTGCTAATGATGAAACGTTTTTTTTTTTAGTTATCCATTTAGTTCAACTTTTCGGTCTAGAGAAATAATTTTTTTTATATAATTTCAGCTTGCATTGTCAGATCAGGTATGTTTGGATTAAAATTCCATAACAATCCTGTAATGTTCTGATAATTAAAAAATGTAGTAATGTGATAATAATTGATATCGGTCAGTGCAAAGTTTATGTTTGCAGTACATTACTATTTTATAAGATATTCAGAATATATGCAAAATGCTTGTTTCACACAATTTACAGAATATACAGAAATGTATTAGCTCTAATATCTAAACTGTTTGGTAGAAAATTTATATATTTTATTAAAACCATTTTAACCCCAACTGTGATCTCAAAAGAAAATATATTGTTTTAAAGACAACAATAAAATAGATTGTAGATTAAAATAAATTCTAGGCCTTATGAAATATTAAACTTTACATTAAATTAAAATTGTGAAAACATTTTAGGTGACTTCGAGGTTTTGGATGCCGTCAATGTCAGCACTGATGGCAACTTCACTGGGCGATACCGTAGCTACCGAGGTGTTGCCGTGCCAACCAAATGTCCACCAGGCTCATTCTGCCCATTGGGCACGATGCACGGGCAACAGTACTTGTGCCCAAATGGGACGTACAGCAACACGACAGAGCTTGACCACAGTGCCCAGTGCACGCCTTGTGACCCTCGCACGTTCTGCAGTGGGGAAGGTAGGCACTTTCATAGGCTGCTCGTCAGTTCAAACTCCCTCAGTAGATTTAGTCCACTGCGAATCAGGTTCATTTCTGTTAAATAAAATATGTAGTGCAGGACTAGGTGATATGTGGAATCGGTTTAATTGAAGAATGAGTGCCATTGTCAAAAAACATTCAAAGAATGAACTTTAGTTGTTAGATCGAGTAACTTGTGAAACTGTCAAATAGCCTTATGTTATAGTGCATAGAGGTTTAGAAACTTATGATATAGTACATAGAGGTTTAGAAACTTATGTTATAGTGCATAAAGGTTTAGAAACTTATGATATAGTGCATAGAGGTTTAGAAACTTATGATATAGTACATAGAGGTTTAGAAACTTATGTTATAGTGCATAAAGGTTTAGAAACTTATGATATAGTACATAGAGGTTGAGGAACTTATGATATAGTACATAGAGGTTTAGAAACTTATGATATAGTACATAGAGGTTTAGAAACTTATGTTATAGTGCATAAAGGTTTAGAAACTTATGATATAGTACATAGAGGTTGAGGAACTTATGATATAGTACATAGAGGTTTAGAAACTTATGATATAGTACATAGAGGTTTAAAAACTTATGATATAGTACATAGAGGTTTAGAAACTTATGATATAGTACATAGAGGTTTAGAAACTTATGATATAGTACATAGAGGTTTAGAAACTTATGATATAGTGCATAGAGGTTTAGAAACTTATGATTTAGTACATAGAGGTTTAGAAACTTATGATATAGTACATAAAGGTTTAGAAACTTATGATATAGTGCATAGAGGTTTAGAAACTTATGATATAGTACATAGAGGTTTAGAAACTGATGATATAGTACATAGAGGTTTAGAAACTTATGATATAGTACATAGAGGTTTAGAAACTTATGATATAGTGCATAGAGGTTTAGAAACTTATGATATAGTACATAGAGGTTGAGGAACTTATGATATAGTACATAGAGGTTTAGAAACTTATGATATAGTGCATAGAGGTTTAGAAACTTATGATATAGTACATAGAGGTTTAGAAACTGATGATATAGTACATAGAGGTTTAGAAACTTATGATATAGTACATAGAGGTTTAGAAACTTATGATATAGTGCATAGAGGTTTAGAAACTTATGATATAGTACATAGAGGTTGAGGAACTTTTTCCATATTGTGCCAATTTGTGATGGATCTGGTCAGACACAATTTATTAGTTTATGATTTCATCAGAACCAAATAACACATTTGCACAAACAAGCCAGCATGTCATAGTCGAGACTAGATATGTTTGATTTTTCACGGTAACACAAAATTATTGTTCAAATATTTCACAGTAATCCATATTCTTAGAGATGCACAGTTTAATGTGAATAGCGCCATAATAATGACCAGATCATAATGGCATGCTTACTGTTATGTGTCATATTGACTTAATCTCCCCTAAGAGAATGACCTTTTTGTGTTGCAAACAGGGAATGTGCAACCAACTGGGGATTGTGCCCCTGGGTATTACTGCACCCTCGGGGCATATACATCGACACCCACAGATGGCACCACTGGAGACATTTGCCCCGCGGGACGTTACTGCCAACAGGGCAGTGTCACAGGAGATGATTGCCCCTTGGGAACTTTCAGCAATCGCTCTGGTCTAACTAACGTGACACAGTGTTGGAAGTGCACCCCAGGCCACTACTGTGGGCAGTCTGGCCTCACGGATGTTTCTGGAACCTGCTGGGCTGGTGGGTGGTCAAGTAGATTTATTATAATTATGTTGATCACTACTCTGTTTGGTAATTTAGTTGTAATATAGTAAGAATATAGCATATAGAAATAAAATAACATGCCTTCACCCTAAAACGCTGTATGCACGTAGAAGTGGAATAACTATAACACAGAAGATATTAATACATTTTTAAATTATCAGAACATTACATGTATGGTACCAATGTTATTGCATGCCTATCTACATATTAATACACTAACTTTGGAGACAGTCAGGCAGTATCTCCTCCCAAGTGTTGAGATCCACTCGCCTCTTTCTATGTTCCTTCTCCTTGGACCAGTGGCCTCTGATCTTCCGATTAGCAGTGTATTTACAAAGCCACAAAGGTAGTTATTTAGAGTATTTACAAAGCCACAAAGGTAGTTATTTAGAGTATTTACAAAGCCACAAAGGTAGTTATTTAGAGTATTTACAAAGCCACAAAGGTAGTTATTTAGAGTTATTTGTTTGCTGCTCGCCCGATTTGCTTTTCTACCTGTCGGAGAAAAATGGAAACAGTGGGTGAATCGAGTGGTGAGCTGTGGCGGAAAAATTGGGTATATACTAGTAGAGTATAAATCTATACAGCAATAAACATGAACACTGACACATTGAAGGTTAACAAACCAAACCAATCCAACCAGGAGTCACAGTGAACACAGTTGCCAAAGGGTAGGAGAGCTGCAAAAACAAATTGTCAATAATCAATTGCGAAAAACAATTCCCTTTGGTCATGCTAGAAATTGGAAGAGAGGCCAACTGTTCTCTGATTGGAAGGAATTGTCACATAGTTGGGGGAGTGAAACATCTAATTCCAGAGACAGCTTTAAAATCAAAGAAGCATGCGCATGCACGCACGCACACACGCACACAAGTGCAGAGTTTTCCCTTGTTGTGTAGGCTACTACTGCCTCGGAGGTTCGGAGGAGCCTGCTCCCGTATCCAAGTTTTATGGAGACGTCTGCCTGCCCGGCCACTACTGTCCGAATGGCACGGACATTTCGGAAGCCTGTCCACTCGGAACATTTAGTGACACTCCCGGCCTCGAGGCAGTCGATGACTGTCTCAAATGTTCACCAGGTAAGTGGTGCCCGTACCAACCTTTGTGCCGGTTACTGTAAATATTTTAATAGGCGACTGGCAGTTTTACAGAGAAGATTATATCCTATGTGACACTGATGAAGATTGTTGTAAGATTCTGATTGTATTGATGTAAATGATTTTTAGTGACTTGAAAATGTAACAGTATCCTAATGAAAATAGTATCCACTAGGTTTCTTGCAGTGGTAATATGAGTAATAATTGAACTCCATTAATTTTTTGTCAATGTTGAATACTGTTCTAAGACAATGTGATTACAATATCAATTTGGACAGGCGAAAGTTAGCAATTAGTTTGAAATGGAACAAAATGCAAGATAGTTATGATAATTAATATATTGGCCGAAGATGAAGTTTCCCAGTTCAGTTGCAATAGTTTATGTGGTTGTTAAGTGTTTGTAATCCATGTGGCAATATTGTGTATGTTCTGACATAGGCTACTATTGCGAGAGTTGGGGAATGACCAACGTGACAGGGAAGTGTTCCCAAGGGTTCTTCTGTACCCGGGGTGCCAACTCCAGTGCCCCCACAGATGGGACAACAGGTAAGGGTGTGGGGTATGCCCCAAATAATTGGGAAATGGGACCAACAAGTTCTGCGTTGTGTTTGGGTAATTTTATGGAGGTCGAAAGTACATACTGCGGTTTGGGTCTGACTCACTAGATGTCACTGTATGTTCGTGAAAAATTGGCATTGAAAGCAGATGCATTTTTATATTATAATGATTTGTTTTGTAGTGTTTTCTAATGGATCTTAACACATTAATCAATTATGCACTGCTGAATGGGTTACACAAACCAGAAACAATTATTTTAAGACGATGATATGTGCTGGAATAGAAATAGTCTTTTTTGGGTTATTCAAAGCACACGTTTTTGTTGAGAGTTGTGTAAGTCTTCACGTATATTTTACTTGTGCAACACCTTGTAAATATGCTGATGTGTTTCAGAGTATCTTAGAGTATACAACCTAAAAGTATACATTGTATTGGTTCAGTCTATACATAGAGGCAGTGTTACAAATTATATAAAACAGATGTTATGTATAAAAATAAAGATGCTATTATTCAGTTTTTGTTATTCAAAGTTTAGTGAACTACTTGCAAGTTGAATATTGGTTCGTATTATAATTGTTTCAGTTTATAACAAACAGATTGATACGTCCTGTTAGTAGACTTCACAGGGCAGTGAGGTGGATTCATTCACTCACTCGAGCCACTTTGCTCCCAATGGAGCATAAGACGCCATCTGATGGAGTAACTGCCAAAAAAATGTAGTTAACATTTAGCAAGCGGTTCGTTTATTATTGTTTACATTTGTATTTTATGAAAAGCTGACCTCGACAGTTTTTGTGCCTAGTGTTACTACGTTGTATAAATCTTACTTGACTTTGCAGGAGACATATGTCCCGAGGGTTTCTACTGTGAGGAGGGTGCATATCAACCAGTAGCCTGCGCGAATGGTACATATATGAACCACACGGGGGCGTCTGCCTGCTACACATGCCCCGAGGGTTATTATTGCATCAATCGAGATCGGGCGGATATCTGTCGCCAGGGCTTCTATTGCCCGACGGGCACAGGGGCTGACTTGCAGTCTTGTCCAACAGGCACCTTTGGCAACACAACAGGTCTGGGCAGGGAGAGTGAATGCACTCAGTGCACTGGTAGGTAGAAGTTGTTATCTGTTGTTGCTCTCCTCTTTATCTGAAGTCCAGGGTGAGGCTGGCACCGATACCGGTCATCGATTTTTGTTTCCCCTTCTTCTTTGTCACTGATCCCGTTTCACTGTCATCTCCACCACAAGTCTCCACTCCTCCTATCCCTCACTTTAATTCTCCACTCCCCCTATCCCTCGCTCTCATTCTCCACTCCCCCATCCCTTACGCTCATTCTCCACTCTCCCCTATCCCTTGCTCTCATTCTCCACTCTCACTATCCCTTGCTCTCATTCTCCACTCCCCCATCCCTTACGCTCATTCTCCACTCCCACATCCCTTACGCTCATTCTCCACTCTCCCCTATCCCTTGCTCTCATTCTCCACTCTCCCCTATCCCTTGCTCTCATTCTCCACTCCCCTATCCCTTGCTCTCATTCTCCACTCCCCCATCCCTTATGCTCATTCTCCACTCTCCCCTATCCCTTGCTCTCATTCTCCACTCCCCCATATCCCTCGCTGTCATTCTCCACTCCCCCCTATCCCTCGCTCTCATTATCCACTCCCCCATCCCTCGATCTCATTCTCCACTCCCACATCCCTCGCTCTTATTCTCCACTCCCCCCTATCCCTCGCTCTCATTATCCACTCCCCCATCCCTCGCTCTCATTCTCCACTCCCCCTATGCCTTGCTCTCATTCTCCACTCCTTCCTATCCCTTGCTCTCATTCTCAACTCCCCCGTATCCCTCGCTCTCATTCTCCACTCCCCCATCCCTCGATCTCATTCTCCACTCCCCCATCCCTCGCTCTTATTCTCCACTCCCCCCATCCCTCGCTCTCATTCTCCACTCCCCCATCCCTCGCTCTCATTCTCCACTCCCCCTATGCCTTGCTCTCATTCTCCACTCCCTCCTATCCCTCACTCTCATTCTGCACTCCCTCCTATCCCTCGCTCTCATTCTCCACTCCCTCCTATCCCTTGCTCTCATTCTCCACTCCCCCCTATCCCTTGCTCTCATTCTCCACTCCCCCATCCCTTGCTCTCATTCTCCACTCCCCCCTATCCCTTGCTCTCATTCTCCACTCCCCCATCCCTTGCTCTCATTCTCCACTCCCCTCCCACTCCCGCCAAATCTCTCTTCACGCAGTCCTCCCATCTCAGTCTCAGTCTTCCTCTTCTCCTTCTACCCTCTACTCTAAGCGCATCCGCTCATTCTCCACTCCCACATCCCTTACGCTCATTCTCCACTCTCCCCTATCCCTTGCTCTCATTCTCCACTCCCCTATCCCTTGCTCTCATTCTCCACTCCCCTATCCCTTGCTCTCATTCTCCACTCCCCCATCCCTTACGCTCATTCTCCACTCTCCCCTATCCCTTGCTCTCATTCTCCACTCCCCCGTATCCCTCGCTGTCATTCTCCACTCCCCCATCCCTCGATCTCATTCTCCACTCCCACATCCCTTGCTCTCATTCTCAACTCCCCCGTATCCCTCGCTCTCATTCTCCACTCCCCCATCCCTCGATCTCATTCTCCACTCCCCCATCCCTCGCTCTTATTCTCCACTCCCCCCATCCCTCGCTCTCATTCTCCACTCCCCCATCCCTCGCTCTCATTCTCCACTCCCCCTATGCCTTGCTCTCATTCTCCACTCCCTCCTATCCCTCACTCTCATTCTGCACTCCCTCCTATCCCTCGCTCTCATTCTCCACTCCCTCCTATCCCTTGCTCTCATTCTCCACTCCCTCCTATCCCTTGCTCTCATTCTCCACTCCCTCCTATCCCTCACTCTCATTCTCCACTCCCTCATATCCCTTGCTCTCATTCTCCACTCCCTCCTATCCCTTGCTCTCATTCTCCACTCCCCCTATCCCTTGCTCTCATTCTCCACTCCCCCATCCCTTGCTCTCATTCTCCACTCCCTCCTATCCCTTGCTCTCATTCTCCACTCCCCCCTATCCCTTGCTCTCATTCTCCACTCCCCCATCCCTTGCTCTCATTCTCCACTCCCCCCTATCCCTTGCTCTCATTCTCCACTCCCCCATCCCTTGCTCTCATTCTCCACTCCTCTCCCACTCCCGCCAAATCTCTCTTCACGCAGTCCTCCCATCTCAGTCTCAGTCTTCCTCTTCTCCTTCTACCCTCTACTCTAAGCGCATCCGCTCTCTTCGTCAACCCCTTCCATTCATTCCCATGTCCAGCCCACTTTAGCCAGCTCCTCACCAGCTTCTATGTGAGACGCCAACTATTTAATAAAATTTATTTATGCAATATGCTAATGTGCTGAAATTACCTTTTTCGTTCCTATAATGATTCTAGAGTACTTCAATGACATATTCAATGTTTATGTATTTTTGTGTTTGACTGTACATATAGGGCTTTTGAGTTATGTATAATTATTTTAATTTGATGATTTCTACTGGTCATTTTCTTGCAGTAAGCACTGAACATTTTTAAACGTATAGTCATATGGGGGGTTACTTTCTATATTATTTATAAATATTATTTCTCTATGTTATTTAGATATAATGCTGTCTATGAACAATTGTTGTATGAAAACATTTATTGAATTAAATAGAAACTGTTTATGTATTTTAATCATGACATCATTAGTTATCCATCTTTTGCAATTCACATATTTCATGTGACACTAGACATGAATGTTTTATATGATGCATATTTCATGTGACACCTCACAGGTGGCCACTACTGTGGCACCCCTGGGGCATCAGAGCCAGACGGTGAATGTCAACAAGGGTACTACTGTGAGTACGGGGTTGACACTGCCACCCCAGCATCCACTCACAAGGGCATTGGAAATCCTTGCCCAATGGGCTTCTACTGCCCGAGGGGTAGCCCCATCCCAGTTTCGTGCCCGCCAGGATCATTCAGTTTCGTAACAGGTTGGTGCTTCTGTAACTGATGTTTTCATACATGTTTTGAACATATTTTAATACCAAAATGCAACATTTAAATCTGATGTTTGTCCGAGATTTCAGTTCTGTTTCAAACATAATGTTACATCAAATAGCTATAAAACATTCACTTTTTGAACAAACATTGACATTTTCATTATAATGCTAAACTATTTTGCTTTGATCTTTTTAAGGATATTACGCTCTATATAATTATATATTACCATGTCCTGTAACTTGCTATGTATTAACACTCTCCTCCCGTTACAGGTAAGGCAGCATGTGACCTTTGCCCTACTGGCTATGTCTGCGGCACAAACACAACTGACCCGAACGCTGAGCCATGCCCAGTTGGTCACTACTGCCCACCGGGAACATCTTTCGCCACTGAGTTCCCTTGCCCCCCCGGAACCTTCACAAACCACACGACGCGCACCAACCTCTCTGACTGCACCCTCTGTCCACCAGGGCAGTACTGCGAGGGGGCGGGGCGAGAACTACCGAATGGAAACTGCAGTGAGGGGTGGTTCTGTACAGGGGGCGCTGACGGCTCAAAGCCACTCGTACTAGGTGGGTGTCAATTTCAGAAAATTCTGTGGTAGTTTCATTACAGGTAGACAATGTCAGTATGTACACAATTTGGGAGAATGTTATTTTGTGTTTTATGAATTTAAACGTGCATGGAATTTGGCAAATGTCACACCCATGCATGTCACATGTTTTGGTTGAAATCTGTATTTTTGACTTAAAAACCTGTATGAATCCATATAATTTTTTCATTGGTTAATTGGCCTATAACATTCCGATTCTGATCGAGTGTCATCTTCCATCAGGTTACAAAATGTTCCTGCATCAAACAGCATCTGCTAGGTTTCTGCAGAAGTGTGCCCATGTGACCACCATACAATGTAGCATATTTAGCATATGCACATTGTTTAATCTTGTGTTTCGATGTATTGTTAAATAAAGTTACTTTGTGCATGTCAATATTGTTTATATTATGACGATGTCTACATGGCAGTGCTGTTATCATGCTCTCTTCTGTAGGCAACTTCACCAACATTGATGTGTGTTCGTGTGTTGAGTTCAACTACACGGGAGGCAAGTGTTTGCCGGGGACCTATTGTCCAAGTGGGTCATCTGCCCCGGTCAGTTGTGA
Source organism: Lamellibrachia columna (assembly GCA_963662155.1). NCBI lineage: Eukaryota > Metazoa > Annelida > Polychaeta > Sabellida > Siboglinidae > Lamellibrachia > Lamellibrachia columna. Next base: position 41,549,307 of record OY759273.1, on the reverse strand, counting down.
CCCGGGATTCTACTGCAAGGACTTTGAACTGGCCTCTCCAACAGGTCAGTGGGGAAATAGGAGAGAAGCAGATGGGAAAATTGGGATGTGAAAATGGAAGGAGCATTTTGAAGGAAAAATGTGGGAGAACTTGAGCAAGAGATTGAAAAGCAAAGAAGGGGGAATAATGATGGGTAAATTGACGGGAATCCAGTGCATAGGATAGCTTAGACTGAATGTTGTTTGATAACTTAGTATGAGCATCTGTTTTGTTTTGCATAAGTTTAATGGTTTTTTATATTTTATTTCAACCATGTAATTCTATATCTGATTACTTATAGTCCAAATGAATTATTATTTTATCTTAATTCATTTTTGAACTTTTTGGATGTAAAAACCCTATTATAATGAAAAATAACAATTTAATTTTGTAATTGAAAGTGGCTTATTTATGAGCAGACAAATGAAGAATATTGCTATTTCCAGGCCCCTGCGATCCCGGCTTCTATTGTCCGATTGGGCAGTACCTTCGCGACCCCTCACAGTTTGAGTGTCTCGAGGGTCACTATTGTCCAGAGGGGTCTCCGACCCCTGTGCCCTGTCCCAATGGAACCTACTCCAACACATCGGGCAACACTGAGCTGGCTAACTGTCTGCCCTGCACCCCAGGTAGGGGCAATGTACTGCATGAATAACTTAAGTAATGTGCAGTCAGTTTAATAAAAGAGTGTATGCTTTTGTTACAATCATCACAATAACTGTCTCTGATTGTTAGATCGGCAACTAGATCAAGAGTGAACAGTCTTATGTCATTGTATGTGGAAGGCTCTAGAAACAGAGCCACTTTTGCCTTTTGTTTTTGCATTTCAACTGGGTCTTGTAAAAAATAATTTAATAGTTTGTCCGATTATTTCATCAAAACTAAATAACCTATTTGCACAACCGAGCTGGCGCATCGTAGTGGATACTAGATAGCTTTGATTTTTATGAAATGATTCTGAAACGAGACAAGCGAAAAAATTGTATCGAGGACAGACCTTTAAACACACATTTGCAGCTGTTAGCATTTGTTGATAGTAATGTTATGGTCACTGTTTACATAGGCTACTACTGCAGCGGTACTGGACTGATCAGGGAATCGGCTCTCTGCACGGCCGGCTACTACTGTCCGGCTGGTGAGACGACGCCCACACCTGCTACATATGTGTGTCCACTTGGATTTGAGTGTCCTACGGGCAGTCCTGATCCACTCATTTGTCAAAGAGGTTAGTCCGTATTGTCTTCTCTTTATTTGATGTTAATATTTGATACTCGTAAACAGTACTGTCTGTGGCAGATGTCTTACCAGTGAAACAGTTAGTGGGTTGATTACTCATGATTTGTATCGATTACACGGTCAAAATAGTATGGAGTTTATCATCAGATACATGCGTCAGTTTCTTAATATTCATCTTTGTGGCAGGAATATAATTGATAAGTTAATTGCATATGTTAATGACATAGAAATTTATTGCAAGTCACGTCTGTTTTTGACACTACGTACTAATGTAGAAAGGGTCTGCGTACCTGGCTATGTTGATGTTGATGTTGATGACAAGATATGTTGATGACAAGACATGTTGACGACAAGACATGTTGATGACAAGATATGTTGATGACAAGACATGTTGATGAAAAGACATGTTGATGACAAGCGAGTCTTCCCCCCCCCCGTTTCCGACACCTTTGAGACATTTAAATGTGCAACATGGATAGCCAAATACTGTGTCAGTTCCAGTTGAACACGAATTGAAAGTAATAAAAAAAATGTCCAGGTTTATATTTAATTGACTACTGATTGTTGCTGCACAGTGTGTATGATATGGTTGTTATTGCACCATTATCTCCATGACTTCTTCCAGGATACTACCAGGATAATGTTGGTATGGAGTCTTGTAAGACGTGCCCGTCTGGCAAATACTGTGATCCATATGAGCTGAACAACGTCACCGGTATTATCGTGCCTGTCGATTGCCCACCGGGTTACTATTGCCCGACTAGAACCGAATTTGCCTACCAGAATCCATGTGCACCTGGGACCTTCAGCAATATGACCCAGCTGACCTCTCAAGGTCAGGGTTTCTACGATTATGTGATAATTAAACATGTTATTTTATGATACGTAGTTGCTATGTTGTTCAGACATTGAATGTTTTTAAAAACATCATAAGAATATTAAGAAAAAAATAATGTAATAGATGTATAAATAAGTTCGCTGGATTGCAGCACTGGACAAAATTGTGTTTAAACATAATCTCTGAGACAAAATAAAAATAGTAAAATTTAAATGATTTTTGTTGCATTTAGTCTGTGTGAGACTTCAAATAAATTGAGTGTCAGTTGTTGAAAATATATGTCACTTTATCGACGAAACAGTTGATTTTACTTTTATGATATTTGAATGTGACAGTTCAACTAAATGAATTTGTCAACGGGTCAATTATTTGACTAGTGGCTGAATTTCTTTGGTTTTAGATGACTGTTTCAATTGTCTGGGAGAATATTTCTGTGAGACACCTGGAAGCACATCACCAACCGGCCCTTGTCTTGCTGGATTCTTCTGCACATCTCGTGCAAATGAGTCATCGCCCACTGACAGTGTCACAGGAAATATTTGTCCCCAGGGGAAATACTGTCCAGAAGGTTCAAGTGAAGGTACTGTTTCATCTGCAATTCTTCAATGTGTGGTGTCGTCTGCTGTCAGAATCGACCAATCACATTTCAAAATTTGCTGAAAGTTCCATTTGTCAAATTGGTGCTGTTCTTTATTAATATGGTTGTTGTGTTTGAAGCCAATCAGGAGGTTCATTCTATCCGTACTTTCATCAAATAGTTTCTTGCTAAAGAGTATTTGGAATTAAAAATGGGGGAGTTTTTTGGTTCAGCAACGATTATTTTGACACTGACTGTAGAGACAGTAGCGATGGGGCAAGCAGCAGTGAAAGTGGCAACGAAGAGGTTTAGTTCTCTAGTTGAAAATGAGTTTTTGTTCGACATGCCCGAGAATGCACCAGCTTTCATTGAAAAGTTTAAATCACAATTATTATTATTATATCAATTATTTTGGCAGTTTTCTTCATTCATACCTCACGCTAATTTTAGTTTGATTTTGATGATTATTGATGTAGTAACAAGATATGATTTTTGTCTACAGAAACGTCTAAAAAAACAGCAAGGTTTCAAACGTTTAAGCCATTTATCAGCCACTTGTCCTGGATTTAGTAAAAGTGTTATGTTGAAATTGTAGTCTAATATTATTTACTGTGACAAACTGAATAACTGAATCATGGTATAGGTAATTAATTAAACAAAATATTTATAATTTATTGTGTATATTCTGACATGTGCAGTTATTATCTAATAATTAAGGGAAGACTCACTTCAAATAATATTCATTAAAATATTTAGTTCTTGACATTAAAGTGATTTTTCTTGTATGCATGCATATTTCACTTTTGTAAAAAGATTTATTTTAAGTTGCCTTTCTGTTAGACTCTACACTTTTATATATTGTAATGAATCATGTGCCTACATTTTTTTCAGGTGTCGACTGCCCTATCGGTTACTATGGCAACAGAACTGGCTTGACAGCAGCAGTGGACTGTACACCATGTGACCCGGGCTACTACTGCCCAATGCCTGGTCTGACGGCTCCGTTCGGGCAGTGCGAACCAGGGCACTACTGTAAGCAGGGTGCTAATTACTCAACCCCAACGGATGAAACATGGGGATACTGGTGCCCAATTGGGCACTACTGCCCACGCGGCATCCCTACTCCTGTTCCTTGTGACATGGGAACTTACCAGCCAGATGTTGGTAAGTTGGGTAGATCTAATGTTGATTTATTTGTGGACCAAAGGGTCTGTGAGTTACAGCATTTGACCTATTAAGCATACATTCCCTAATTAGCATACACCCCCTTTTTTATCACCAGGATCCATAATTATTGACTAGTGTGGAACAACTGAAAAGTGTCGCCATCTGGTGTTAAACAGCTTACGCTTATGTCAAATACGGCAATTGTAATAATAATTATGACAGCGTTGTGAGATGTATGCATTGTCTTCCATAAGGCCACTTCCTCTTCTTCTTCATATATGAGCAAATCCATCAGAGTTGAAGATAATAAAATTCGATTAAATAGTAAATGACACTGGCTACCAGGTAGTATAAATAAAGATAATAATTTGGTAATTCCAAATGAATTAAATCTGTAATGACAAATAAGAGTTATTTCCAGGGAAATATTTCTGTGTATGAATTATGGTAATAATTAGAAGTGTGGTGCTGCCATGCAAGCCTCCCTGGATCTTCCTCACTTCCCTTCCTCTTCCACATAATTAAACATGTCCTCCGGGATCTTAACATGTGTCGTACAAACATATGAAATCCATATTTTGGATTGAAATGTTGAATAAAGCCATATAAATCCATGTAATATTTTTCACTGGTTAATTGGCCTATGCCATTCTAGCCTCGACTATCCAGGCTCCATAATGTGGCGCTGCTATTCCTGGCAAGTTCACGAAGCAAGGCAAGAGTCGAGACTATTGGCATTCCTATTTTGATTGATTTTCACTATCTGTTATACATATTCAATATATATATATATATATATACAAAAAGAAGCCGCTATATTTCACTGGAAATCTGCCTAGCATCAAAAGTATTTGTGTTTCAACCGCTATAAGTTTGTCATTTGATTTATCATGATTTTTTTTAAACAAATCCATTTAAAACAGAATACTTCCATATACCTCCCAAAATACATATTGCATATGAGAAATCCATTTGATATGACAAGTCTGTACAAATATTATTTCATACTGACATTTCTTTGACATGTCCAGGTAAGCAGAGTTCCAGCGACTGTGTCCCCTGTGAGCCTGGTTACTACTGCTTGACCACTGGTCAGCACAACGTCACTGCCCAGTGCATGGAGGGCTACTACTGCACCCAGGGGGCGAAAGACCCCAACCCCAGAGGTGGGTGAAAGTCTTCCACCAAACTTTTCACTGTGTCTCATTTCTTGTGCAGCTGAATTCAATTAATGTAGTTTGATAACACTGGTCAAAATGTTCCTTTCTTTGAAAGGAAATTCCTTTTATTTTGTGTCCTCCCTTAAAATAATTTTTACTAAATGTTAATTTAAATTCCCTTTTTTCATGGCAAAAAACCCTGAAATACACAGAATTCCATTATATTGACCCACACATTCTGAAATTGTCACCAAGAAAGTACTAAATTATGAATCTTGCACATTGTCTCATGGTTAATTGCTCTAATTCTTGAGTGTGCTTACTAGCCCAAATGTTTCTAGGACTAATTCAGGTAGAAACTAGTCATGTTGGAATTTTTTTAAATCATCGAAAGAAATTACTGAATTGATGGGGTAACTTGCAAATGAGCAACTTATTTCGTCAAATTTTGACCAGATTCCATCAAAAACAATTCAGTTGTTTGTCTGATGTTTCCAACAAAACTAAATAAAACATTTACACAAACGAGCTTGCAAACCATCTACAATTTCACAATTTTGTGAAGAAAAAGACCAAGATGACTGAAAAATTGAATTACAGATGCAGTTTTAAAATCTCTTGAATTCCAATATTTTTATTTCAGACAATGTGACTGGAGCTGTATGCCCAATTGGTAACTACTGCCCATTGGGCAGTGACGCGCCCATCCCTTGCCCAAATGCGACATTCATGAACCACACGGGTGGCTCAGAGTGCTACGTATGCCCAGAGGGCTACTACTGTGTCAATCAGGACCGAGCTGACATTTGCCCACAGGGTTTCTACTGCCCGGTCGGCACTGGATATGGATTTGTTCCTTGTCCGATTGGTTCGTACTCTTCATTCTTAGTTATTTCTGAGAATTTTATTTCAGTCCTCACATTTCCTTGAGATTTGTTTCTCTTGGTGTTTCCCTCAAATCTTTGTTCTGCAGGAACACTTTTGCTTTTGGAACTTTTTTATATTTGCAAATTATTATCGCAGCTGTTCTCTGTTCAGTGCATGCCATTTTAGTTTAATTTGTCAATCGAGAAAACCCGAGAACTCTCAGGTGGTGGAGAGAAGTCAAGATGGCGTTGGAATGAACAGGTCTGTCAGGGGGTTAACTGGATACCATTGCTATATAACAACATACCATTAACAAAATCTTGTGCAACAACATTGATAATGACAAATGAATTAATTATTAATGTGTAAATATTTTGATCACTTAGATATTTTGCGATTTGTTTCATTTTGTGCTGTATTTGTTTACAATATTCATCAGATAGCCCCTTTGTTTACAATATTCATCAGATAGTCCCCTTTGTTTACACGGCCTTATATGCCCTCGCAGGTACATTTGGGGCGAATCCAGGACTCAGTGCTGAGGGTGACTGCAGTTTATGTCGTGGAGGTCAGTACTGTGACATACCTGGGTTAGACGCCCCCGCCGGACCCTGCTCGCCTGGTTACTACTGTTCACAAGGTAGGGAGCATCTCAAAAATTTGCTATGGATGGTCTCAAAATTCATGTCGGTTAAAATTATGTAGATATTAGATTATTATGTATTAAGCCATTGTAAATACTAGTAGCATTATAAAGTTATATTTTACGTGGTGTTGTTGTTTTGTTTGTGGCGTTATTAATATTGATGAGTAATAAACAGTTTGGAGGAATTTTATAAAAATGTCATGGTAAGTATACCATAAAATGCCGCAACTATAATGATTAGAAAGATTGAAAAATGCACTTTCCTTGCATGCAGAGAATTTATCTATTGGAAATTTAGAATTCCATAAAAAAATCAAAACAATTACTGAAAGGCATTACGGTTGCATATAACAACAGTTTTAGATTTTCACACGATACGATACAAGTTTATTGTCCAATAAAACATTGGATAATTGTCTTCTGCTTACTGAGCATCGGAGGTAAACAGGATAAAATGTTAGGTAAACGTGGTTAATAAAAGTAATATATATATACATGAAATAAGTTAATAAAAGTAATAACAGTAGTACATACATACATGAAAGTAGTCCGCAACTTGTCACAAGTTATATATATTTGCTACAAACTATGTACAATCTTTCGTTTTGTGTACGTGGACATTCGAAAAAAACATAATACTATTATGACTATATTATTGAAAATAATGATTTACTGCGCCTTTCTTTGTAGGGGTGAACATCCCAAATCCGGAGGTTGGGGTCCCACACACAGGATCTGGGGGGAAATGTACAGCAGGATCAGAATGCCCCGAGAATTCCACATACCCAGCTCCCTGCACCCCAGGAAGTTACTCCCCCGTTGACGGGGCAGCGTCCTGCAGTCCCTGCCCCATAGGTTTGGTTTTACGTATTTTGTTTGATTTGTTTTGAAACAAAAAGTGAAAAAAAAATTTCATTAGGAATTTTTTTAAGCATGTTGTTTTTAGGAATGTTTTAGAATTTGAAGGTGTAACTGGGTGATAAAACCATTCAAATAAATTGCACAGGAAACCAAAACTAAACAATAATGTCACATTTGTCTAGTGAATGGTGGTAACTAAGATAAGTCTGCTGATTGAATGTTCACCACATTGGTGTAAGATATCGAAGTAGTTTTTACGCTGTTATAGTTTCCCTTAAGGAAGCACAATATGAAGTATTATTTTTAACAAATAATTTAATCCGTGTTGCCGCATAGCATCACAGCTCAAATGATATATGAACATTTATTCATTTCCAGGTCGTTATTGTGAAAATGAAACTGTGGTGCCCATCATCTGCCCGACCGGGTACTATTGCCCTGAAAGCACCGCACTTTCGTACCAGTTTCCCTGCCCTGAGGGCACTTACAACAATGACACAGGTAAGGTAGTTAGCTCTTACGCTGTTGCCACGTCATACCTATAACTATATTTCACAGCTGCCTTTACAATACATTTAGCCCATTGCGAATTCAAATATGTGTGTAGTTTAAGTAACATGCACAGATGCCTTAACAAAAGACTGTGTACTTTTGTTCAAATCATTGAAAGAACTGACTTTGATCATTAGATTGGGCAACTAGCAAAAGTGCGAGTAAGTTTGTTATAGCATATAGAGGTTGGCTACACGTTGCGAGTAAGTTTGTTATAGCATATAGAGGTTGGCTACACGTTTGTTCTTTTTTTGCTGAATTTATGTTCGTTTGAAGTAAATTTTACAGTTTGATCAATGATTTTATCAAAACTAAATAATATATTTGCACAAATGAACTGGCCTGTCGTAGTTGATACTAGATATGTTTGATTTTGTTAACGAAATTCTCCCCATTAAGCGTACATGCCCTACTTAATGTACACACCCTTTTTTAATCAGCAGAATCCATTATTGTAGTTTGACTAGTGTGGAACAACTGAAAAGTGACGCCAATAAATCAGTATACCACTTGCAAGAGTGTTGAACTTGTCATTAAAAGAGGGAGTGGTTCCTTTTGAATGGAAAGAAGCAAACATCATATCATTATTTAAAAAGGGTTTGAGAAATAAGTCAGAGAATTACAAACCAGTGAGTTTAATGTAAGTGATTTGTAAATTATTAGTAAGGTTAATTAAAGACTATGTACTTAGATTTTCAGAAAGCTTTTGGAAAAGTGCCACATCAAAGATTACTACTTAAATTAAAAGCCTGTGGTATTGGGGATGGCATAATTTACTGGATAGAACAATGGCTGACTGACAGAAGACAGCGTGTTGTAGTAGTTGGAGAGGTTTCAAACTGAAATCACAAGGATCAGTATTATAATTTTTATTATTCTTAATATATATCAATGACTTGGATGATAATATAACAAGCAATGTACTGAAATGTACAGATGATACAAAAGTGTTCAGAAAGGTTAACAGTAATGGTGATAAACAACATTTACAAAATGATCTAGACAAATTAGTTAAATGGTCTGAAAAATGACAGATGTTATTCAATTTTGGGAAACGTAAATGCCTACATTAAACTTTGATATAAACTATATTATGGTAGATACTGTTCTAGGTACTACTGTAAACGAAAAGGACTTAGGAATAACAATAAGTGCTGATATGAAAGTTTCAGAGCTGTGTGGTATTGCAGCTTCAAAGGGTAATAAAATTCTTGGGTTGATTAGGAGAAACATAACATACAAGGAAAAAAGTTAATTATACCTCAGTATAAAGGAATAGTTAGACCTCAGTTAGAATACTGTATACAAGTGTGGAGACCATATCATAAGAAGGACATAGATACGCTTGAATGCTTACAGAGTAGAGCAACTAAAATTATTCCAGAACTGAAAGACCTTGGTTATGAAGAACGCCTGACAGAATGTGGTTTAACAACCCTAGAGACAAGGAGGTTAAGAGGAGATCAGATTGGTCGAATACTGTTGAATACTTTAAAATTATTATAGTTAATATAAAAAATTTAGGATGTATGCTGTTTTTCAGGCAAATATTTTTCCTTCCATTTTCTTTCCAGTTGCTGTGGCACTTTGCATGACTCCATTGTAAATACGGTTTCTCTCTACTGTCTCAAGGTGCAAGCAACGACACAAGTTGCAAGTCATGTCCACCAGGATTCTACTGTGAGGGCACCAGCAACACTGTGCCTGACGGGTTGTGCAATGAAGGATTTTACTGCTACGGTGGTGCATTCAGTCGCCGACCTTTCGATCTTGGCGACCTTGTCAACTTCACTTCGTCAAATAGGTGAGGCCATCACCCCGAAATCATCACTTGATTGTATTCCATTTTCCTACCTGCCAGTTAGTTTAATAGTATAACCCTTTGTAAAAGGCCAAAGTAAACTTGCAGTGGTGGATATTGTGAGAGAACTGATGTCTATGAATTTAGTTTATATTTAAGCTCACTTTTCTCCAAAATTTCTCCCAAACCAGCCAAATATCCGAAATAAATGTGACAGAACACCATCCTGAAGTTTTAAATATGTTGTTTACCTAACAAAGAAAATGGCGGTCATAGGACCTCATTTTTTTTACTTAAATTTGTAATTCTGAAAATATAATAAGTAGATACCTACTTAAGTAAAATATTATTGCCAGTATCCATGACAACAGAGGGTTGCAATTTGGACATTGTGCTGTAACACAACAATGAAATACAAGCTGAAGAAACCGCTTTCATAAAAAAAACTGTTTCATAATTTTCGTTCATCCTGTATACTCATTGTACTTCTCCATATTATTCTTAAATTCTGCACAGATAACCTGCACCAATATATCTATGTATTCAACAAATTTCAGATATGTGTAAACTTCTCAAGTCACCTGAAAACAGGTCAAAATAAACACACAATTGTGCTTACCGTCGTTCAAGTATAGCCACTTATTCGTTGGTTAAAATTTAAGTAATTTCTGAGACATCAGCTTTTTAACCATAGGTTGATTTCACATGGTTGTTGCTTTTTGCTTTAGTGGACTGACGTCAAACAACACCTGCTTCCCTCTTTGGGACTGTGTCTGTCCAGACTTCCATATGACCACGGGAGGAATGTGTCCTCCAGGGTACTACTGCCCAGAGGGATCAGGGAAACCCCTTCCCTGTGATGGCGGGATGTACTGTGAACACCCTGGTCTTGCTCTTCCCACAGGTTAGCTCCCTGTTGTTATCCCTGATGATTAAAGGCAGTGTACAACTGGTTAACTGAATGAATGTTTTACGGGCCACTGTTTCACTTACAATTATTAAGACTCAAGAAGTTCATAATGAACAAACAAACATGTTCATAATGAACAAAGGATAAAGTTAAATATTTATATAAGCTACAAAGTTATATATTGTGCTAAGATATGAAATCACAGCATTACATTCTGCCTTATTTAAGACAGCATCATTGTTACAATCTTTCATTACCACTAATTCATAAATCATATTTGCATAATCATACTAAGTAGCATCTACATTGATTTGCCATATTTCGCTACATTTTACTTAATACCACACGGAGTTCCTAATGTGCACATTATGACTGATGTTCCTAATGTGCACATCAGAACTACACTCCCTAATGTGCACATTATGACTGCTTTTCTTGTCCAACACAGGCAACTGCTCAGAGGGCTACTACTGCAATCACACCAGCAGCATGCCCGACCAGCACACCTGCCCAATGGGGCACTACTGCCCACTGGGCACAGATGTGCCCATCAACTGTCCGGCGGGCACGTTTTCCAACACCACACACAATAACGAGCTTAGTGACTGCGTGAACTGTACAGGGGGAATGTACTGCCAAGGTAGGTGATGAGTGGTAGTTTCATTGTGTATAGATTCAACTTGTGTTAATGTGATTGTTACATTACAGTCCAACACAGTTACACAAGTGTAATCATATGTAATCATCCAACAAAATCAGGCTACAATTTTTTTCCACACTGAGTTACAAAATTTATGCTTATTCACATCATTTTATTTAGTATATTTATATTATAATTATATATATATATCGCTGTCTCATTCTCCCTCAGTGTTTCACCCTCTTGATCTCTCTCATTCTCCCTCAGCGTTTCACCCTCTTGATCTCTCTCATTCTCCCTCAGTGTTTCGCCCTCTTGATCTCTCCCATTCTCCCTCAGCGTTTCACCCTCTTGATCTCTCTCATTCTCCCTCAGTGTTTCACCCTCTTGATCTCTCATTCTCCCTCAGTGTTTCACCCTCTTGATATCTCATTCTCCCTCAGTGTTTCACCCTCTTGATCTCTCTCATTCTCCCTCAGTGTTTCACCCTCTTGATCTCTCCCATTCTCCCTCAGCGTTTCACCCTCTTGATCTCTCTCATTCTCCCTCAGTATTTCACCCTCTTGATCTCTCATTCTCCCTCAGTGTTTCACCCTCTTGATCTCTCTCATTCTCCCTCAGTGTTTCACCCTCTTGATCTCTCCCATTCTCCCTCAGCGTTTCACCCTCTTGATCTCTCATTCTCCCTCAGTGTTTCACCCTCTTGATCTCTCATTCTCCCTCAGTGTTTCATCCTCTTGATCTCTCTCATTCTCCCTCAGCGTTTCACCCTCTTGATCTCTCATTCTCCCTCAGTGTTTCACCCTCTTGATCTCTCCCATTCTCCCTCATCATTTCACCCTCTTGATCTCTCTCATTCTCCCTCAGTGTTTCACCCTCTTGATCTCTCCCATTCTCCCTCAGCGTTTCACCCTCTTGATCTCTCATTCTCCCTCAGTGTTTCACCCTCTTGATCTCTCCCATTCTCCCTCAGCGTTTCACCCTCTTGATCTCTCATTCTCCCTCAGTGTTTCGCCCTCTTGATCTCTCCCATTCTCCCTCAGCGTTTCACCCTCTTGATCTCTCTCTTTCTCCCTCAGTGTTTCACCCTCTTGATCTCTCTCATTCTCCCTCAGTGTTTCACCCTCTTGATCTCTCTCATTCTCCCTACAGCATAATGCAATTATGTTGTCCAAAAGTTATTTTAAGTTCTTTGTTTAAATAGCCAATCAAGCCGTTTACATAAATGACATTATTATGCATTTCCTTTATACATGATATAAAACGCACTGAACTGACCACTTTTGACCCAGGTGACGGCAACGTCTACCCCGATGGACCTTGTAATGCAGGCTACTACTGCCCCGGTGGACAGGACACTGCCACACCGGGTCTACTTTGTCCAAAGGGGCACTACTGTCTTCAGGGGTCAGTGCTGCCCGAGCTGTGTCCGAATGGGACATTCCAATTTGACGAAGGGCGTGATGCCTGTGACATTTGTCCAGCAGGTTATTTCTGTGATCCAAGCCTGGGTGAGTTGTTTACGTTTTGTTGTAGATATTCATTTCAATGCAACCATAAATGAAAGTAAGATTTTTTAAAAACATCATTTGACAGGAAAAAATCATTGTTGACAGAAAAAACATGTATAATTAGTTTGTGGTTCATTACTACAACCCCAAAAATAATAGTAAAAAATCACTCATGAGTGAAATGCGAACTTACATGTAAATTAATGGATAAACATTTTAATAAGTACTGAATAATGTAGTTTTGTTTGTTAGAAATATAGGTAACTCACACTGTTAATGTTAAGCATTGGATAACTGTTAATGTTACATTGTTGTTTCATTGATGTGAAACGTTTGCATTTCTAGTTGACTGGACAATAGGTATAGTCTTCAAACTATATGTGCATTTTCTATGACTGTCTGATTCAACAGCATGCAAGACCCTGATTATAGACAATATACTTTTATTGACAAATTAGTAAGGCTGATTGTCTGCACATCACAGAGTTCATGTAATGTGTGTTTGTGCATGGGTATGTGTACATTTCAGATAGTGTTTTCACATAAGTGAAAGTTTGTGCATGATTTAAGTTTTCTGTTGCACTCATCTTCTTTTCATAACCTATTGGTAAAAAATAATTTCACTATTCCGAAAAATCTCTACGAAATAACTGCTGAACCTTTTAAAATAGTCTTGGAAGAGGCTGTGTTTTCTGAGAAAATTTTATACACATACATTGTTTGAATAATTTTAGAAATGAATCATCTTACACAACCGTTTGGTGAAAATTAATTTCACCATTCCAAATAACCTCTATGAGATAACTGCTGGACCTTTTGAAACTGTCTTGAAAGAGGTTGTGTTTTCTGAGAAAATGTCATGTAACATTGTTTGAGTAATTTTAGAAATGAAGCACCTCTTTGGTTCGTTTAGCTGGTGGTGACACTACAAATGTACTCTCTAACCTTGACTGGTTTTCAAATGAAATGTACATAGCTGATGTGCATGACATTTTTTTAATTTCACACAAGTTAAGTTAATTTATTATTTCCACACACATTTTGTTTGCAACAGTTGGGTTGTTGCTCCGTGTTGTTTCAAACATATTTCACCTTCTTTTCATAACACAAAACATGTTTTCTTTTACAAATGTTCATTCAGATGTTTTCCTCAAGATCTCATCCAGATATCTAATTAAGCTGTTCTAAAATGGCACAAATAATTAACTCTAATGCAAGATGTCACTGATGTAGAATTAAACCATCTGAAACATTGTTGATATGTAAGTAAATGGAGAGGTTATAGAATATAGATCACGCTGCTTTGGTTGCAATCTTAGAAATTGTGATTGTGTAACTGCTAGCAGCGTGAATATGTTTAAAAACAAGGTTGACACATATCTCAGGAGGGCGGGTTATAAGTAGATGAACATTGTTGGACTCTCGATAAGCCAAAGGCTTCCTTGTCCACTTGACATCTGGGCCTTTGGCTTGGATGGCAAATCTTGTTAAATCAATAAAATTGTTAATGACGTCTTATTTCTAGGCTTTCACATACAATATAACTGGTGTCATCATATCACAATGAAAATGTAGTGGTGCTATATTTTATTATAAATATTTATAGGAATTGTATTTTTTTGTTTATTGTACCTATGTGGTCTAGATGGGCATGCAAGGGTACTTTATTATGTACAAAAGTGATTTTGTATAATATTTATTTATACTTATATATTTATTATGTTTTAACTTATTGATGTTTGTATGGGTTTGTTTTTAACCTGAAATAAAGCTACTTGTTTAACTGCTAATGTATATTACAGTTATGATATAATTATATCATTACAGGTATACAATGTTGTAACAATAACCATATTCCTACAGGTGTACCTGTGGCGGTGCCGGCCCCTTGTCCAGTGGGTCACTACTGCCCCCCAGGCACCGGGGTCAGCACTACCTACCCCTGCCCCCCTGGTTCGTATTTCCCATCCACACAGAACAGTGAGAGGTCCAACTGCACGGCCTGTCCATCCGGCTGGTACTGTGAGTCTGCTGGTCTGGCAGCCCCAACGGCTGAATGTCACTCCCGCCACTACTGCACTGGAGGGGCAGACTCTGCTACCCCCTACAACCATCTCGTAAGTGGCTCTACTCTACCCATTCATTACAATGAACTGGCAATTTTTAATTCAACAAAACAGAATATATCAATATTATAGTATAAATCGTGTAGAATTTTCATGTTGGGTAAGTTGTGCCATTCTAAAATAATTTGTTTGTTTACCAATGCCCCCTGGAACTACGTGGCTGTTCTCTGGCCCATGGGTTTTGGGAACCCCAAGGTAAAGTACATGACTGGTCCTGGAAAAGTCTTTGTTGTGACAAAATCTTGTGACTCAAACTTTGGACAGGTTTAAAATCCCAAATATCTATAGTCATGTCTGCATTTGTACTATCAAGTCAAAACGTAGATATATTGACTCGCTTGACAAATCTTGTAACAACTAATTATGAGAAGTGGATATGTTTATAGTTTTGTGAGATTGTTGCTGCTATTTGTCATGTCCTTTAGCACATTACATGCTCTTAATGGCACAAAGTATGTTTTTGTTATTGTAAAATCGTGTTATATAGCATAGGCAAAATCTGTTCTAGCATCTTGAATGCCCAGATGTGTTTTAATGAACCAAATTGTTTTATGTAATTTGACTGTTTAATTTGAATGTTTCAGTCTGAATATAATGTTTACATGCCCAGGTCAATATTCATGAACAGATAACAACTAATTATATATTAATTTTAATGTGGTTCATTAAAACATTTCGGCAGTCGATGTGTTAGAATATACATAGTTTATTCTATACAACATGATTTTACAACAAAAACAATCAGACTTGGTACCTGTAAAATAGTTCATGAACAGCTAATGCTATGTTCATGTGTGTTCACAGGTGATAGTGGGCAGCCCAACATTCACGGGCAATGACCAGTGCCCAGTGGGTTACTACTGCCCAAATGGTACTAGCTACCCCCTTCCTTGTCCTGTGGGTACCTACTCTGTCAACCCTGGATTAGGTGATGAGACCGAGTGTGAACCTTGCCCCGAGGGGCGCTGGTGCAACGAGACAGCCTACACACAGGGCAATGGTGCAGCTCTGTGCGCCCCAGGGTAAATCTTGGCTTTGATAAATGATGATATTAATTTAGCAGTTTGATTTGTTATTGTTGTTTGGTTACTTGAGTGTTTTTGTTGGTTCAAGTGGCCTGGTACAACATATGCAAGCACGCACGCACGCACGCACGCACGCACGCACGCACGCACGCACGCACGCGCGCGTGCATGCACGTACGCGCGTGCATGCACGCACGCACACACACACAGACGCGCGAGAACACGTGCAACAATTCTCACGCACGCTCGTTTATTTATGATGAACATCTTTCTTGCCCGTTTCCTGTGCAGGTAGGAGAGACATCACACACTTCCCTCAGTATCCACCAATCTCATCCTTTGTTTATCCCACTCTATCCACCACAGTTCCTGTCTTCCACTCCTACCATCTTCCTCAGCTTCCCAGGGTCTCTTTCCCATTCTCAGCCCTGCCCAAACACTTTCCTCTTTATTTTCACCTTTTTTATCAACCCATTCTGCTTCCCCATGTTGCATAGTGCTTGTGTGCTCTCAGGAATATGCACACTCAATAAAACAGGTTAATTTACAGCATGTGAATGTCAGTTATACATAGACGTGTGTGTGTGTGCGTGCATGCATGGGTGCATATCTTGTATATATATATATATATATATATATATATATATATATATATATATATATATATATATATATATACATGTATATATACATGTATATAATTATACTATATATATATATATATATATGCACACACGATACATGGGGGTACATATTTATATATATATATATATATTATCTATCTACCTGTATGTTCACCCTGTATAATAACTGTCTCACAGCTACAGTAGCAAAACCAGACACTCATGCATCTCTTTCTCTCTCACAGCTACGTCTGTACTGGAGGAAGTAGCACCCCGACCCCGATTGACTACACCCAAGGCTACCCGTGTCCCGAGGGATTCTACTGCCCTGCTGGTTCTACTGTGCCTTTGGGCTGCCCAATTGGCACATACAATGACAAGCTTGCCCAGTCAAACTGCAGTGAATGTCTCGAAGGGTTGATGTGCCACGTAACTAACATGACGACCCCTGTGCCATGCAAGGAGGGTGAGTGAACTGTCATCATCGTCTAGTCACCCATCATCACCCATGATAGTCATTCACCATACATCTCCACTTGTTGTTCAAGTTGGTCTAGTTGTTTCCAGCACTCAGCAATGTTCTATTAGCTGACTAATCTGTATGTTGTGGTTGCTACAAATTTATGGTGTTACGAGGCCTCATTCAACCAGACAGCCTTCTTTAGAACATTACCGGCAAACTGACCTTTATGTGCAGACACTGAGGGTGGTCACTGCCAGGGTGGTCACTGAGGGCAGTCACTGCCAGGGTGCATGTCGTCTTCAGTGGTTTTTACGTCCCCAGTTAACAAGACGGGACCAATATTAACGTGATCATCTGAGGCTCAAGGGATGCGCAGTCCCCAATGTTGAGAGCCAGGTTATTACACCAAACATACCCATTCCTGATCCAGGTCTTGAACCCAGAATTCTGGCATATAAAGTGGATGTGCTAACCACTACACTACCGTGCCTCCTTTATACCTGTCCTGCATAGTTTTTTCAAGATCAGGAACTGTTATCCTCAATTCAGATGCAAGTTGTTTTGGATGATTCCCGTTTTGGATATGTTTGGCATGGTCTCCCTCGTCTCCGTGGTCTCCGTGGTCTCCCTCGTCTCCGTGGTCTCCACAGTCTCCGTGGTCTCTATGGTCTCCACAGTCTCCGTGGTCTCCACAGTCTCCGTGGTCTCTATGGTCTCTATGGTCTCTACGGTCTCCATGGTCTCCACAGTCTCCATGGTCTCTATGGTCTCCCTCGTCTCCGTGGTCTCCACAGTCTCCGTGGTCTCCGTGGTCTCTATGGTCTCCGTGGTCTCCACAATCTCCATGGTCTCCCTGGTCTCCTGGGTCTTCTCTGTCCATGCTTTGGTTGCCAAGTAACCCTCTGAACATAGCAGTGGTATTTTCATTCCCATTTCACTTTACTATCTTTTATAACGTGTATCCCATGACCTGTGCGATGGAGTAAAAATCCACAAGATGTTCTGGCCACGTGCTCTAGACCGTGGAATCAGACTCCTCTGTTAAATTTACACACCCTCGTGTTTAATAGGTCATTACTGCCCAGCCGGGACACCACCCCAACCCTGCCCCCAGGGTACGTTCAACAACGACACTGGGCTGAAGACTGCGTCAGAATGCACCTATTGTAGCATTGGGAAGTACTGTCAAGGAATGGGCAATGTCATCCCGTCAGGTAAGCATTGTTGAACCGTCAGTGTTGGAATAATCAAAGGTCCCTCATCAATTTGATTTGTTTTGCCCGTCTCGTTTCAGAATGATTTTGTAAAAAATCAAGCCGATCTAGTATCCGCTACAACGAGCTGGCTCGTTTGTGCATATTTTTTTAATTTAGTTTTGGCAATGTCATCAGACAAAGAATTAAATTATATTCCATATGTTCTGATGAAAATTCTATGAAAAATGAGTAAAGTGGTCCAACCCTATATATTATTATGTAAGGTTATTCACTTTCACAGTTTACCCGATCTAATTAGCAAAGTCAATACTTTCGATGATTTTACCAAAAGTAGACACTCTTGTTATATCGACTGTATGTATTATTTAAACTATTTACACGAAATGAGGAGGGAGTTTAATTATAGTTATACAAGATTTTATCTGTAACATCAGGTTACAAATGAACAAATTGTTTGCAAATTTATACTTCAGCGGAGAAAAGTATATGATCCATGCTTGGATATATAGTTCAGAAACATTATGAGCAGAAGAGGGGAAACTGAAATTTGTTTTAATGTTTAATAGCTATGAAAATATTAATAGCTTTCATTGTTGACATAAACATATACTTATAATGTTGATAACAATTAAACTTGTTAAGTTTTATTGTGATTATTATTATCCTTGTGCAAAGTCTGATATCATTGTTAGCAAATATTCTTAGTTATAAACTTGGTGTAATTCTCAGAAATTTGTTAGGACAAAGCATTCTGTTATATGAATCAACGTTCTTCTCTGGCAGGACCATGTGATGCAGGCCAATACTGCCAGGGAAATTCTAGAAGTCCAGTCCCCGATCCCAGTAATAGTCTCTTCCCAGAAAATGGGCCATGCCGCAGTGGCCATTTCTGTCCCGAGGGGACGCCTGTGCCGGTGCCATGTCCTGCCGGCATGTTCAGAAACACCACAGGTCAGTGCTGATATGATATCTGAGTTTGAACTGCATATTTCTATCTAAGTATTCTGGGAGAATGTTATTATAGGCTATATCATATTTGTTAGTAAGTATATAGTTTTAAAGACATCTTTTATAGTTTAAGAAAACCAGCCTGCGTAATATGGCATCATGTGGAGGGAGAGCATCTGCTTACTTTTGTATAGCTTTGTGTAATTTCTGAATTCATATTGGGTAATCATTAAATTCGCTTTCAGGTGGAGCCTCACTGTCAGATTGTTGGCCATGTAGCGCAGGTCACTACTGTGAAAACCCAGGCCTCAGTAATCCCACCGGCCCATGCAGCAGGGGTTACTTCTGCCCTGGCCTTGAGAACATCACAGTACCAGACCCTCCAAACTTCAGATGTCCCGCTGGTAAGTTGGTAGCTTAAACATGAATGAACAGAATCACTGAATAAAATTTTTTTTTATGATCTGAAAACATTGATGTAGGACACCACATGGTCATTTACCCTCAACCCCCCACTCAGCCCCCATCCCCACTCAGACCCCTCTCCCCCACTCAGACCCCCTCTCCCCACTCAGACCCCCCTCCCCCCACTCAGACCGGGCCCCCCCTCAGCCCCTCTCCCCATGCAGACCCCCTCCCCCCACTCAGACCCCTCTCCCCACTCAGACCCCCCTCCCCCACTCAGACCCCCCCTGCTACCTGAAGCTTTGAATTACATTGGCTTGCGTGCAATTTCGGCAATTTTGCATTCAACAGGTAGCACTTCCGCTGTCATGATGCAAAACTATCTGCATACGCTCAAAGTGAACACTCTGAGCTCTGATTGGATAATAAACAAAGTTTTTTGAAAAATACATGTGCAATGTTAACTAAAACAGCTGCTCAATCTCCTCCCCATGGAACCTGTTTCTGTAGTGTCGTACATTGACATTTTGAGATCATCCCTTATATTTTTATTTTAACCAAGATGACAGACACAGTGATGAAAGGCAAGATGTTTATGATGTATCCAGCAAGGCGCACAAGGGAAGAAAATGGAATTGACAATTAAATTAGTAAACTAAAACAGTTACATTCACATCAAATGTTTACTCATTTTGTATCATACATATAATGTAGTGGAATGCACAATATGGTTCTGTTTGTAGTTTTAAATTCAAAACTGCTACTTATGAATAAACCACACAACATCGTTGATACCCCAAAAAGAATCTTACGCATTTGGAGCAGCAAATTTTTTATTTACAGAAATTAACATGCATGTTACTTTGTATAGGTCACTATTGCCCAGAAGGATCTGCCCAGCCTTCGGGCTGCCCGGCTGGGGAGAGCCAGCCCAATGATGGGCAGTGGGAATGTGTTCCATGCCCAGCGGGCTACTACTGCATAAGTTCAACTGTACCTAATCCACAACCCTGTATGTCGTTCCACTACTGCCCTACAGGTAAAGAATTATGTTATACTTTCAACGGTTTTGGAATGTTTTCTTATTTTGGACTAACTAACAAATTACAAGTCCGTGTTGGTAGTTTTGCCAATAAATTTACAAGTAAGAACACTTAATTATTGTAAATTGTAAGTCAGTTTGCGTGTGTTATTATAAAATAGGATTTCTGGGGTTACAGATGTGGTAAAGATGGTTTCTACACAGAGAGAAATCTAAAGAGCTATAGTGGATGCCCTGGTTGTCAAGTAGGCAATTTAATAAGTGCTGTATTTACTTGACCACCCATCATAATTATGATGATTGTTCATCCTATATGGTTTCTCCTCCCTAGGTACCCAATATCCCATCCCCTGCCCCAATGGAACGTTCACCCTCAACGGCACCATGAAACTGAAGTTTGTGGAAGAATGCCAGCCATGTCCGGTTGGTGTCTACTGCAGGTATGTGCTGCCCCCTGCTGCAATCATTACTGGTATAGGTGCTGCCCCCTAGTGCCATAATTACTGGTATAGGTGCAGTCCCCTAGTGCCATCATTACTGGTATAGGTGCAGTCCCCTAGTGCCATCAATACTGGTATAGGTGCAGTCCCCTAGTGCCACCATTACTGGTATAGGTGCAGTCCCGTAGTGCCACCATTACTGGTATAGGTGCAGTCCCCTAGTGCCATCATTACTGGTATAGGTGCAGTCCCCTAGTGCCACCATTACTGGTATAGGTGCAGTCCCCTAGCGCCATCATTACTGGTATAGGTGCAGTCCCCTAGTGCCATCATTACTGGTATAGGTGCAGTCCCCTAGCGCCATCATTACTGGTATAGGTGCAGTCCCCTAGTGCCATCATTACTGGTATAGGTGCAGTCCCCTAGCGCCATCATTACTGGTATAGGTGCAGTCCCCTAGCGCCATCATTACTGGTATAGGTGCAGTCCCCTAGCGCCATCATTACTGGTATAGGTGCAGTACCCTAGCGCCATCATTACTGGTATAGGTGCAGTCCCCTAGCGCCATCATTACTGCTATAGGTGCAGCCCCCTAGCGCCATCATTACTGGTATAGGTGCAGTCCCCTAGCGCCATCATTACTGGTATAGGTGCAGTCCCCTAGCGCCATCATTACTGGTATAGGTGCAGCCCCCTAGCGCCATCATTACTGGTATAGGTGCAGTCCCCTAGCGCCATCATTACTGGTATAGGTGCAGTCCCCTAGCGCCATCATTACTGGTATAGGTGCAGTCCCCTAGCGCCATCATTACTGGTATAGGTGCAGTCCCCTAGCGCCATCATTACTGGTATAGGTGCAGTCCCCTAGCGCCATCATTACTGGTATAGGTGCAGTCCCCTAGCGCCATCATTACTGGTATAGGTGCAGCCCCCTAGCGCCATCATTACTGGTATAGGTGCAGTCCCCTAGCGCCATCATTACTGGTATAGGTGCAGTCCCCTAGCGCCATCATTACTGGTATAGGTGCAGTCCCCTAGCGCCATCATTACTGGTATAGGTGCAGTCCCCTAGCGCCATCATTACTGGTATAGGTGCAGTCCCCTAGCGCCATCATTACTGGTATAGGTGCAGTCCCCTAGCGCCATCATTACTGGTATAGGTGCAGTCCCCTAGCGCCATCATTACTGGTATAGGTGCAGTCCCCTAGCGCCATCATTACTGGTATAGGTGCAGTCCCCTAGCGCCATCATTACTGGTATAGGTGCAGTCCCCTAGCGCCATCATTACTGGTATAGGTGCAGTCCCCTAGCGCCATCATTACTGGTATAGGTGCAGTCCCCTAGCGCCATCATTACTGGTATAGGTGCAGTCCCCTAGCGCCATCATTACTGGTATAGGTGCAGCCCCCTAGCGCCATCATTACTGGTATAGGTGCAGCCCCCTAGCGCCATCATTACTGGTATAGGTGCAGCCCCCTAGCGCCATCATTACTGGTATAGGTGCAGCCCCCTAGCGCCATCATTACTGGTATAGGTGCAGCCCCCTAGCGCCATCATTACTGGTATAGGTGCAGCCCCCTAGCGCCATCATTACTGGTATAGGTGCAGCCCCCTAGCGCCATCATTACTGGTATAGGTGCAGTCCCCTAGCGCCATCATTACTGGTATAGGTGCAGCCCCCTAGCGCCATCATTACTGGTATAGGTGCAGCCCCCTAGCGCCATCATTACTGGTATAGGTGCAGCCCCCTAGCGCCATCATTACTGGTATAGGTGCAGCCCCCTAGCGCCATCATTACTGGTATAGGTGCAGCCCCCTAGCGCCATCATTACTGGTATAGGTGCAGCCCCCTAGCGCCATCATTACTGGTATAGGTGCAGCCCCCTAGCGCCATCATTACTGGTATAGGTGCAGTCCCCTAGCGCCATCATTACTGGTATAGGTGCAGTCCCCTAGCGCCATCATTACTGGTATAGGTGCAGTCCCCTAGCGCCATCATTACTGGTATAGGTGCAGTCCCCTAGCGCCATCATTACTGGTATAGGTGCAGTCCCCTAGCGCCATCATTACTGGTATAGGTGCAGTCCCCTAGCGCCATCATTACTGGTATAGGTGCAGTCCCCTAGCGCCATCATTACTGGTATAGGTGCAGTCCCCTAGCGCCATCATTACTGGTATAGGTGCAGTCCCCTAGCGCCATCATTACTGGTATAGGTGCAGTCCCCTAGCGCCATAATTACTGGTATAGGTGCAGTCCCCTAGCGCCATCATTACTGGTATAGGTGCAGCCCCCTAGCGCCATCATTACTGGTATAGGTGCAGTCCCCTAGCGCCATCATTACTGGTATAGGTGCAGTCCCCTAGCGCCATCATTACTGGTATAGGTGCAGTCCCCTAGCGCCATCATTACTGGTATAGGTGCAGCCCCCTAGCGCCATCATTACTGGTATAGGTGCAGTCCCCTAGCGCCATCATTACTGGTATAGGTGCAGCCCCCTAGTGCCATCATTACTGGTATAGGTATGGTGATTTGAGTGAGGTATTGTAAGCCTCATGCAGAGAGAAAACCAACACCATTGTTGAAGTCAAATAATCTTCCAGTTTGTTCTGTCTGCTCACAGAGGGGGCTACATTGTCGGGGATTGCTCCGCGGGATATTTCTGCCTGTCGGGTTCAGAGGACTACACGCCCACGAATCTTGTGCCCGACCCGATTACACGGGCATGCACGCCCAACACTATGTGCGCTGGACCATGCCCGGGGGGCTACTACTGTCTAGAGGGTACCCATGACCCATCGCCATGCCCGGAACACACCCTCATGAACAGAACCGGAGCGAGAATGCTGAACGAATGTCTGGAGTGTCCAGCTGGCTATTGGTGCCACTCTGGTGAGTCACACTATTGGTGCCACTCTGGTGAGTCACACTATTGGTGCCACTCTGGTGAGTCACACTGATCCACTCAAGGGTCAAACCTTATCAAACAAATTATACTTTCATATTTATGTCTACTTACATCTGCATTAAAATTGCGATGTAAGTAGAAATGTGTGAGTTACAATTTGGCCAAGGAATGAGGGTGCTTGTTTCTATGCCCAATTTATTTTATATAAATAAAGTTTTCTGTTAAACTTAATCAGTTTTCATGGAGAGTTTTCCATTTCAGGTGATCCCATTGCTCATCCTTGCCCTGAAGGGAACTATTGCCCCATGGGTGCCGGACCCATCCAGTGCCCTCGGCTGCATTACCGCAACATCGTCGGCGGGGCCAACATCACTGACTGCTTCGCATGCACACCTGGATATTGGTGCAATGCTACAGGTATTGTGTTATGCCTCATAAACAATGTGGCAGTTTGGACAAGTAATGTTCACTTGGAACAAAGTAGGCTACATTTTTAAATTATAAAGTTCAACCTCTGGTGAATGTTTTCATCATTCACTTGTAGGTCTGAGGTCTGAAATATCCTATAAATTCATTGATATTAACTTTAAAAAAATGAAAACGGGATAATGTGGAGGTTTCTTTGTTGTGCTTATATTTATGTATGTATGTATGTTTATATATATATATATATATATATATATATATATATATATATATATATATATATATATATATATATAAATAATAAAATAACATTCTAAATATGACACTATTTAAAAATAACAATATTATTTTATATTGTTATTTTTAAATAGTGTCATATTTAGAATGTTATTTTATTATTTATATATATATATATATATATATATATAAACATACATACATGCATAAATATAAGCACAACAAAGCTATTAAAAATAACAATATAAAATAATATTGTTATTTTTAAATATTGTTTATTTAGAATGTTATTTCATTGTGTTGTCATCCCCTACTGTGTAGCATGACAAACAGTTCTTATGTAACATCGTTGAATGTTACAATGCTATTCCTTCCAGGCCTGAGTAATTACATCACCAACCCTTGCCCGGTTGGGCATTACTGCCCAGAGGCGAGCGAGCCGATTCTGTGTCCAGCGGGCACGATGCGCCCAAACGAGGCTGCTGCTAACATCACTGATTGCTACCCCTGCACACCGGGCTACTATTGCCCAAATGACACACTCAACACTGTGGGTATCCCATGCAATGAGACATTCGAGTGTCCGTTGGGCTCGCCCATACCGTCAGACTGTCGCCCAGGTCTGTACTGCAATATTACGACAGCTGTTGGCGAGGACTGCCCTGGTGGCTACTATTGCCCAAATGCGACAGGTTCCAATCCATACATATGCGAGTACCCGACATACTGCCCGCCAAAAAGCAACATGACATCGGATTGCCCACTGGGCTTCATGGCAATCAGTCACTCTGGACTACGTAAAAGTCTCGCCCAGTCTTGCAGGATTTGCCCTGGTGGCACATATGGAAACCACCCACAACGACTGGACTGTAAACCCTGCCCCGCAGGCTACTACTGCCCGGAAGGCACACCCTACCCAGATAAATACCCCTGCCCGAAGGGCTACTACTGCCCAGCCGAAGTCGCGACGCCCCATTCTTGCCCAGCCGGCACTTATGGAAAATACGTGAAAGCGAAATTATCAACCGACTGTGTCAAGTGCCCTGGGAACACCTACACCAACTTCGCTGGACAGAGCGCGTGCAAACCGTGTGGCAGCTCGGCCCAGTCTGTTGCTGGTGCTGCCACCTGTGAGTGCATTGGCAAATTCCGTGCATTCCAGACATCGGATGGAGCATGTCGATGCAAGTCTGGCTACATGTTCTACGATGAGGCAGATCGCGGGCAGTCGGACGAGAACAGCGACAAGGACTGTCAGTCAATTGTTAGGGGGCGCTGCACGCAGCATCAAATTCGTCTGGCGAGTTCGGGCGTCTGCATTGATCCGACTAGTTACAACTGTCAGGAGCAGTGTAGTGGCGTTGACGGGAAGATCGACGAGACGGGAAGGTGAGTTGCCTTTTTAACCGGGCTTAACCTTCTTAGTTCCCTAGCGTATTCATCCCTCTTTTGCCAACTTTAACATTGTATATTGATTTTGAGATTGCACTTTCGTTTTTAATGCACCTCTGAACTTGGGCTTCCTAGGGTTTAGGTGGTCGATGGAAGTTTTTGTATTATTAATTGCCTATTCTAAAATATTGCAATAAAATTAAGAGCTATGCATGCTTGCCACAAAGTTGACCAAATTCCAATTGTCAGCTATCTTGAAACTTGTGCTTATGCAACGTGTATATCGTTTCAGTCTCGCTGTAGTGAACTGTTGTATGACTTGTCAGGTGTGTCTGTGACCGCTACGTCGACCCGAACGAGTTCTGTGACAGCGTCTGTCGCTCCACCACGATGCCACAGATGGAGACGACTGTTGATGCAGACGGCTCCCTCGTCATCGCAGTCACTGACCCAGCCACCGGACAAACCAAGAGCAAGGTCTGTCAAGGGTTAAGGGGACTGTTACAGCAGTGGAAAAGGGTTAAGGGGACTGTTATAGTAGTGGCAAAGGGTTAAGGGGACTGTTACAGCAGTGGAAAAGGGTTAAGGGGACTGTTATAGTAGTGGCAAATGTTTAAGGGGACTGTTACAGTAGTGGCAAAAGGTTAAGGGGACTGTTCAATAGTAGCAAAGGGTTAAGAGGATTTCAGCAGCAGAGAGTTATTTTACTCATCTTAATTTGTAATGGGTCCCTTGATGTTTGGGAGTCAGCGATGCACTCAGATTAGTATCTGTTTTTGTTACTTAGTAAATTTTATTTACCTGTAAGAACACTGCTATGATAAATTGGAGCAGGTGTTGCATGAAGACTGTCTATGTGTCTGCAGCTATGGACAATCATGGTAAGTAAGTAAATGTTTTATTATTGGATAACATGTTTTTCATTTGTCATGATTAATTTTTAATAGATGGGGTGGTAATTTGCCTGCATAAAATGTGGATGTATCATATCTTTGGCTTCTACCCTCTTGCATCAAGGTGGAAACTAATGCACGCCACTTTCCTCTTTCTTGCATATTATACTTCCAATTAAATCAATGATTGCTGCACCAACTCTTTGAAATTCATTTGATGTTAGTGCTGGAACAGTAGGAAAGAACATTTCTACATCGTCTGAAGACATCTTTCTAACCTTACTTACCCTCATTAGCATTTAAAAAAAATCAAATGCACTGGTTCGTTTGTTGTGTACAGAAACTCAGCAATGTCTTCATGCTACGAAGACAGGATGTGAACTACAAGAAGAAGATGCATGTGGTCAACTGTTGGCCATCTAGATTTTCTGCTCCGGTTTATACAAATCAAGATGAAGCTTTCGACGTCATTGACAGTCAGTATCCTCTTTTTGGATCCACCTACAAAATTTCACTTTGACAAAATATTAAATGTTGTACTTATAAGATGTAGCCCAGGTTTAGACAGTGTATTTAGCTTCAGCTACAGGCAAAATAAAAATTTACCTAGGAAACTAATTAAATAAATCATTATGAAGATTAACTTTTTGATTCTAGTCTTTCACTGATAATACTGAATTTTTATTTCTTATTACTTTTGTTAACATCATCGATAGAATTGATCTTAATCATTACATCGGGTAACTTGTGAAACTGTGAATGCCATTATGTGACAGTATAATGAGTATATAGAGTACGACCTTTTTTGTAAAAAAATTACCGGATACGGTCAAAAATAATTTTATAGTTTCCTGATGATTTCACCAAAGCTAAATAACAAATTTGCACAAATGAGCTGGCAAGTTGTAGTGGATACAATGTTGGTTAAATTTTTCGTGAAACAATTCTCAGACAAATTGATTGAAAAAAATTAATTGAGAAAGGTCCTTTAACAAGACGTGTACTTTGTTAAGGGTGCAACATTTACTGTTACAGAGCCTCTGATGGACTACTACTATGACCAGTTGTCAAGGGGCAGGCGACGTCTTCTCCAGCAGCCAAACTTCACAGTGTCAGACGGGACGTCAGAGATTCCCAATCCCCTGATGTGTCTCGAACTGGGTGAGATGATTGTGTTCCGTCTGTGGGTCGACCAGAATGACCGCACCAAGAGCCACTACCCGAAGTACGTGAAGGATCACCTGTACAACACGAACGCAAACTTTGACTACGGAGACTTTACACAGCTTGAGTATTACATCACTGAGACAAAGGTCAACTATACAACATTCGTGTACTCATTTACGGAATCTGGGACATACGTGTTTGCTGATGCACAAAACTCGGCCAGGTACGGTGACCTTCGATCCTTACTGGAATTACTGTAAAGTTTTTGTAAAGTTTTATTCAATCCTATCCTCGTGATTTGTGTTTTGCAAAATTGTGCGCATCAAAACCACAAAAGTACCATAAAAATTGTTGTTTTCAGTCTTTTCAACTTACTTTCAGTCCAATCACTAATGGCACTTTCGGGATTATTGCATTGATACAAGATTTAACAAGATTTGCCATCCAAGCCAAAGGCCCAGATGGCAAAAGGACAAGGAAGCCATTGGCTTATCAAGAGTCCAACAATGTTCATTTACGTGTAACCCGCCCTCCTGAGATATGTGTCAACCTTGTTTTTAAACATATTCATGCTGCTAGCAGTTATACAATCCGTAGACAATTTGTTCCATTCATTTATTGTCCTCTGATATCCAATCTACACTGATCCTTTACTAATTTTACCTCATGTCCTCTAGTTCTGCTATCTTTCTTGAGTGAGAAAAACTTATTCCTATCAATATTTTCATACCAATTCAATATCTTAAAAACTTCAATCTGATCGTCTCTTAACCTTCTTGTCTCTAGAGTTGTTAAACCACATTCTTTCAGTTGTTCTTCATAACTAAGATATCTCAGTTCTGGAATAATTTTAGTTGCTCTCCTCTGTATGTGTTCAAACGTATCTATATCCTTCTTAGGATATGGTCTCCATGCTTGTATACAGTATTCTAAATGAGGTATAATTATTGCTTTATACAGCGGTATAATTAGCTTTTTTCCTTGTATGTTATGTTGCTCCTAATCAACCCAAGAATTTAATTACCCTTTGAAGCTGCAATACCACACTGCTCTGAAACTTTCATATCAGTGCTTATTGTAACTCCTAAGTCCTTTTCTTTTACAGTAGTACCCAGAACAGTATCTCCCATTTTATAGTTTACATCCATGTTCCCATGTCCTGTATGTAGGCATTTACATTTCCCAAAATTTAACATCTGCCATTTCTCAGATCATTTCACTAATCTGTCTCGATCGTTTTGTAAATGTTGTTTATCACCATCAGTGTTAACCTTTCTAAACGCTTTTGTGTCATCCGCAAATTTCAGTACGTTACATGTTATATTGTCGTCCAAGTCATTGATATATATTAAGGCACAGTAATTGTCTTGAAGACTGCATTATTACTGTCATGCTTCAACTGAACATTATTTTACATAATATGTGAATAAAAGGTCATGTGTGAATATATGAACGGGTTCGATGTGAATGCGAACTTTACGCTGCAAGGGTTGTTTTATATGCATGTAGGCAGTGTCATTAGGCACGCATGTACGCACACTGACACACACATTGTTTTTTACCATCCATATTAGTAACAACTAAAATAACACTCATTTAACAGTCAATTAAGTAGAGGCCACCAAATGCATAAGACACTTGAGGTTTAATATTAAAGATACAGTTCTCTATTTATGATTAAAACCTTTCAGGGAAGTCATCATTACAGTCCAGGCGGATGGGTCAGCGTGCCCTGCTGGCAAATCCCGCATCATGTCATCGTCGCCTAGCAACCTGGTAGCAGCGGGGGTAAAGAAGGAAACATCGGTGAATGAGGCCCCAGATTGGGGTTTGATCATTGGTAGGTAGTCAACCATCATATTGTGTTAATGACCCCATATCTGTGGGTTGAGACACCCTCACCATTTAGACAATATCTTTATGCACACATAATACAAGGAAGTATGCATGCATTCTCATATATATATATATATATATATGATAAATTAGTCCCAGTTGGTTTGGTTGAATGTTTAAAAAAAAATTCTTGGACATTAATATTTCAACAGATTTCTGTGCATTGGGTGCACCTAGTTCATGATCATGGCACTGTTCAATGGGTGCGCCTTAGTTCATGAACATGGCACTGTGCAATGGGTGTGCCTAGTTCACGATCATGGTAAAGTTGGCACTTTTCACTGTATTTATAAATATTTGCAGATTTTGTATAAAAATATAATTTTACTCACCATGCCATTGTCATATCTAATGCAGTTGTTGGATGTGGTGTGATTTGGAGCCTGCTGCGCATTGCTTAGTTTATGTAGCAATAGAAAACACATATATGGTTGTTAAATGGCAATGCCCTTTAAGGCATATAGTAAAACAGTTGTAGGCATAACAGTGGGCATTGCCGACACTTTAACTAGGTATCAAAGGCAATTCACCTTACATATTATATGGATGTTTCGTACATAGCAGTCGATGGGGATTACCCGTGATTAACTAGCTCAGTGTAATAAATGTGGAGCCCAGAAACCATCACCGCAGTAAATCCAACAACTATAGGCACAAGAGCAGGAGAAGTTGGGGAAGGAGAGTGGGTAAGTTGGGGAAGGAGAGTGGGTAAGTTGGGGAAGGAGAGTGGGTAAGTTGAAAAAAAACAAGCAATGACGCATGATTCTGGCTTTCTTGGATGACCAGGAATTTTAACCTGATGGCTTGGTCAAACCTGCCGTGAATCGCTGATGCATCGCCGTTGTATGATGGAATACCATATTAGGATGTGGGTCATCTTGTGTTTGTGTACCGTAATATGACACTGCGCTGCTGCATTCCTGAACGGTGACACGGGTGAGCCTTCTAGCCTCCCGTGCATCGCCAGGCATACTTCGTAAAAGGTATTTAATTCATACTGGATTAAATACTGATTTTGTTTTTGGTGTTTCCTCTTTAGGTCTGCTTGCCTTCCTCGCGGCCTGCGTACTCATGCTTGTGGTCGCAGTCATTGTGTGGCGGCCACGCGATGCCGGCATCTATCCCATGAAGCACTGGAAGCCCAAGTATCGTAGCCTGGGGGCGCCACCTCCCGTGCCAGCCTACATCATGTACGACGAAGATCATTGGCCGACCTCAAAGTAGGTCACACTTGATTAGATCGTCACAGATGACACCTAATGAATAGGTGTCATTATGTGACACTTTTCATTATGACTTCATTATGAATTCATTTATACAGCCAATCACAAATCAGGTTCGCTTACATTATCATATTAGCTGAAACAATATATGCTGTCGGTTTGATAAGAGCGCTTATTTTTGTTAAAATCATTGAAAGAACTTCGATCGTTGGATCAGGTAACGGTCAAGGCAGTGTTAAAGAAAAATCTGTTTCATTTAACCTTTAGAACATTACTGTTGATTGCAGCAATGACTTTTTGATGGCAAGAATTTGTTACTTATTTGTTTTACTTATTTGAACTTATTAACTTATTTTATTACCTTATTTTACTCATTAGGTTTTCTCAGGTTATGCAGCACGTTTTATGTCCAATTTATTTTTATTCAGGTTTTCTTCTCATATTTGAATTTACTCGTCTTAACTTTTAACCTTTTCCACATGTGCGGTTTCGTAAATATATCAACCATGTCTTGCATTATTTTTGCAGGTAATTTGAACAATTTCCCTGCGGGATGTATAATGATTGCTTTGTTCATCCTTCAGGGGAGCAGACGTGCTTGGTCCCCGAGCCCTGGGAGATGGTTCGGAGCTGCCAGATGGAATTGGTATAACATTGAAACCATATCAATAAATCTTTAATGTATATTTTTGTAATATATGTATCTAAATATTTTGGTGGCATGATGCACTTACCAGTGTAATTGAAATTATTTGAATAATGAGAATGATTCCATATCAGAATTACATTGTTATTATTTTTTGTTTTTATCACATTAGTTTATCACATTAGTTTAATAATGGTTCATTAATGCAATGTATCAAATTATTTTTATCTAATATGCAATTAAGGTAGTTGGGGCAGCTAGCGTGTTGGTTCAACAGAGCTTTACTGGAAAACTGTCCCATTTCATCTGTTGTCTTGGTTATATTTCTAAACAAGAACAATTAGGGTTGATCTCAAATTAGGATTGATCTCAAATTAGGGGTGATCTCAAATACGGGTGATCTCAAAACATGGATGTAGGACGCTATATTAAACTGATGTCATTCAACCCCTTTCCTCGCTACATGAAACTTTGAATTACATCGACCTGTTGATACCTGTCAAAATGTCCTTGTGCTTCATATAGGCTTCATACACATACTAACATGATTGAACAATGCGTGCACTCAAAGTCAGCACACTTGTGAGCTGTGATCAGAAAAAAACTGGCTTTTATGGCAAATACATTGATGTACAATGTTAAACAAAATAGCTACTGACCCCCCCAACCCTCACTCAGTGCAAGTGGAACCTCATAGATCAAGACACCTTGGTGTCCGGATTAAAGATATTCCGCTGTACATTGATGTATTGAGAATGTTGTAAAGAAACTGACAAGTTCATCTATGTTGACAGCCTTCAAGGGCGAGGAGACTTTGGAGGACTTCAATGTGCGTGTGCTCTTTGATAAACTTGAGGATCAGAACCTTCACTTGGCGTCCCAACTCGCCCGTCACGAAGCCAACCTCCGTGGCTTCTACGACCGCATCGCCAACCAGAATGATGAGCTCAAGAAAATGCTGAGTGAATTTGACATCTCTAAACTTGAGGAGTGGACCGAGAGGCAGCGCAGTGCAGCAGAGAGTGCCACAGGCAGTGCAGGGGCAGCGACAAATGGCACAAATTTCATACACACTGGTCTTACACTAGGTGGCACCACAAGAGTGTTTAAATTCACAGGTGTGATTGGATTTTAAGTTGAGATTATTTTATGTAGTTTTACGGCTTGTTCTTGCCAGTTTGTGTGAAATCATGATTAAATTTATGTAATGATCACAGTGATTTAATACTAACATATTAGTTTATCAAATGTTTAGGTTATTGAGTACAGTTATGAACTGTATTAATAATAAAAAATGTGACATGCAATAAAATAAATAGAAAATTTTTTGCAAACATTTGACCAGAATATTAAAAATTGTGCGTGATGTTACTACTACTGCTACTGTTTCTCCTCCAGGTGGCAGCACTCGTGAGACCGAACTGATGCGGACATTGCAGCTTTTGCTTGATAAGCTCGCCCGAGGAGAAATGCCCGTGATGCAAGAATCGTACACCCAGAAAGGCGGCAATGTCCATGTGTTGTTGGGTGATATACAGGTTCGATTGCTCTGTATTTGTGTTATGCCTTTCTATTTTCATACATAAATAAGTTGTCTTAATGTAACTTGGTATAGGGTGTGCCAACAACATGTCCCCCATTGTAACAGTGCTAGTGTCACCACCGTGCTCTACCACCCAAGCTGGTGTAGCCTCCAGCTAAGGAGAGCTGACATCTGACTTGTCATGCTGAAAAGTATACAGACTTTAATCAATAGATGCCTGCGCAGAATAATGAATTTGAGATGGTCTCAATAAGTTAGCAACAACATTCTCTGGGAAAGGACCCACTAGCTTCCACATGGAACCACTCAGAGAAGAGAAAAAGGACAGCCTGGATACATCTGGTGATGGGACCTTGAATCAGAAATTAAGAAGTCGGGTTACATCTGGGGCACATTGGCATGTGGTTAGAACATAGGACTTCATGCAGTAATTGCTGCATGGCTGAATACTTCCCAGAGAAGTGAAGGTGGCATTGGAATGAACAGGTCTGCCAGGGGGTTAAGTTTAAAGTGTTAAGTTACTAAGTAAGTAAGTAATAAGACAACCTTCAAGCTGTTAGTTATGGGGAGTGGTGGTCTAATGGTTAGAGCACCTGACTGTCAATTGAGAGGACGATGGTTCGATTCCACCTCCATCATTTCGAAGCTTGGGCAATTTTATTCACCCACTTTGCCTGTGTCTGTTGGAAGAGACCCTAAAACCTGCTGGTCCCTTCTACCTGGTGTCTATGCCAGGGAAAGTAAAATATCACATGGACTATCTAACTGTAGAATAATTCTCTTAAATAAACCACTCCTATGTTAGCCCTAGACCGGGCTGTTTAGAGTTGTCATAAGTCAGTCCTGGTATTCCTTGTGAAGGTCTTACACTGTATGTCTCTCTCAGATCCATGGACAGAGCGATCTTCTACGGAGACAGAACGCGCAGAAGTTACAGATGGAGCGCAACCTGGCGATGGAGGAGCAAGCCACACTAGATGGCACTGTCAAGGCAGAGGAGGAGAAACGACGCAAAGTCGTCGAGGAAATGGCTGAGAAACTCGCTGATGAACTGCAAGGTAGGAAGTTAACAAATTTAAACCAGGATTTAATTTGTGATGAAAAAAATTTTTAGGTTTCTTTTTATGACTTAACCTGTGATTCACCTTTTGATAATTTTTATTCTAAAGGGAATTGGAGTGTGTCTTTCAGATGAGGCTCTAAAAACTGTTGGTCCCTTCAACCTGGTGTCCATTGTCTATGCCAGGGGACTACACAGGGGACTGACTTTACTTTTGGTGGCTCATTGAAAACCACGGGACATGGCTGTGATCGTGAAATAAAGAACACTTACAACATTATACAATAAGCACATAGCACATAACGTTCAAACTTGTTTTCACATCTGAGTAAATTTTGAGACAGCATGAACAAAATAACAGAGATGTGTGCATACACGTTCCTGCATTTGTGTGATAGAGCATGTGTAACTGAGGCTTGATCGCGACCACCTGCAGGTGACCACACGGACGAGCAGGTTGCTCAGATAGTGGCAGAGCACCAGAGACGACTTCACGAGATGATGAGTAGACTGGACCAGAACAGGTCAAGACAGGACCAGTCAGTGCGACAGAGGCTGGCTGAAAGACGTCAGCGCAAGATGATGGAACTCCATGAGCAGCACTCACAGGAGGTCAGTCCACAGACTCCACATGTCTACTTGTTTATTGTTGCTGCAAGGAGCATCTGTTGTTACAAGGAACCACATTTATTATTGCTGCAAGGGGCCTATGCTGTGCACGTTCGCATGCGTGCGGTGCGTGTGTGTGTGCTGCTTAACACGTAGTATTGTGTACTTTTAAACAAATATATGTTTTAACCACAACCATTTCATGTTGATTATAGACCTTTTTATTGTACATCAGCCTAGTTTATATAATAAACCTTTTTAACATCTGTTGTCGGCCAAGAGTCAACTTTTGCTTTACCTATTCATGTTTTACAACTTATTTAAATGTAAAGTGACCTGTGAAAATGTCTTGCATTCTTGTTGACCGCAGTGACAAGTTAACCCTTTCTTCTGTTTTGCCTTCAGGCCGTGCAGTCTGGACTTCCACGACCTGCTGTGCCCTTCGATAACACTGAAGACCGGGTGAAAACTGAACAGTTCACTCTGCAGCTGGTTGCTGCCCAACAGCATGCTGGGATAGGCAAGGCTGCAGCAGATACAGACAAAAAGTTGACAGACGAGCGCATTAGGCAGATGTCGGAACATCTCAAAGACCAAATCGTATGAGTCATTTTGATCTATTTATGTTATGTGCTTGGTTTTTAATTTTTTCAATTCCATCTAAATTTTATTCACCATTATTATCATACGCAGAAAAAAATATCAAGACGAAATCAAACTTTGACTGTCATCAAAAATAATAGAAGTTACATTGTAAATATACGAAAATGTTCCTAGTTTTCATTCTCATATACTGACAAGACTTCAGCAAGGAATCACATGCTTTCTATTGTAGAACGTCACTGCCAACCACCAGATATGCTTGAGAGTTACAGTGAAACATATAGGAACATTTTGTATGGGTGGAGTTAAAACTGCATCCTCAACTGATTTATCTTGTAGCGAATCCTGTTCGTTGATGTCCTAATATGTAGTGTGTGAATAGTTTTATATCTGCAGTCAGTTTATAAAAAAGTGCATATTTTTTTAAAATCATCGAAAGAATTGACTTTAGTCATTAGATCTGGTAAGGCTCAAAATAGTAGATATCCAAAATGGTAAACACTGTGGGGACAAGGCTGATCATGGGCATGACTTCCACCCTCTCACCAATCACATGATAAAGTTATATAATTTCACCAAGGGCAACATTTTTTAGTTTTCAGTTTTATCATTTTCACTTAAATAAATGCTGGATCAAGCATTAAATAATTTAGCTGTTTGATGATTTTACAAAAACTACATACAAAAGTTGCACTAACGAGCTAGCTTGTTGTAGTGGATACTAGGTAGGTTTGAATTTTTGTAAAATGAATTTGAATTGAGACGAGCAAAAAAATTTAATTGAGGCAACTTTAAGCGTCACATAAGTCATGGATTAAACATGTATAAAGGTGTTAATTCGAGGCTCCATGGCATCATTTTACTAAAAACTTCGTTCAGTATTCACGAGCAAATAAAATCACCCGTCACCAGCATTTATATTTAAAGTCATCAGGCATCTTAAATTCACAAACAAACTGTCAAGTGTTGCCAAATAATTTGTTTATGTAATGCATGTTATGCTGTATTGTACAGTATTGTACAGTATTGTACGGTATTGTACAGTATTGTACAGTATTGTGTCTAATGATTAATACTGTGACTCCTCCATACTGATAACATTAAATAAGTCATGTATAATTAGATGTTCATATCAGATATAATTCCCTGTTCTCTAGTAAAGAATCCATTTGCTGTCCACGTTCCAGGGCACATTGGCCGAGAACGGCTCGCTTACAGACGAGCAGAGGGCAGCACTGATTGATGAACAAGGTAATGGCGAAAGTGCCATCAAAGCAGAAGTGGAAGCCAAGTGTAGTCAGCAGGTGGCAGCACTGACGTCACGCATGAGCGCACAGAGGACGAGGCAGGTAGAGGGTCTGCGAGATAGGCAGGAGCGAGACAAGATGGAGGTGAGTTTCTGTCAGTCACAAGTGTATTCAAGGACAGCAGACACGGCGACATGATTTGGTTTCTTTATTGGAAATCTCCTGCAATGGGAGTTGAGTCAGACATATATTTTAACTGGGTTACGCTAAACCCTTTCCTGAGACATTTATCTCTAGATATCCTCTGGAGATGTGGATAAGAACTTGAATTCCCCACATATATGATGAGAGTGTATGACCAACTAAACATGTAGCAACAAGAGCAAGATAAGTTAAGCCCCTAAAATTCGGGGAAGCGTCACAAAGACACCAGTTCATATTGCATATATTTCCTGCGTCCACAATTCATTTAGCCCATCAAGAATCAGATTTGTTCATGTTCTACTCTGTAGTGTATGAATAGGTGTACTGTAATATATGAACAGTTCTACTCTGTAGTGTATGAATAGTTCTACTGTAATATATAAACAGTTCTACTCTGTAGTGTATGAATAGTTCTACTGTAATATATGAGCAGTCTACCCTGTAGTGTATGAATAGTTCTGTAATATATGAACAGTTCTACTCTGTAGTGTATGAATAGTTCTACTGTAATATATGAACAGTTCTACTCTGTAGTGTATGAATAGTTCTACTGTAATATATGAACAGT
The DNA here is from genome assembly GCA_963662155.1 of Lamellibrachia columna. Lineage (NCBI taxonomy): Eukaryota > Metazoa > Annelida > Polychaeta > Sabellida > Siboglinidae > Lamellibrachia > Lamellibrachia columna. Next base: position 41,511,613 of record OY759273.1, on the reverse strand, counting down.
TCTACTCTGTAGTGTATGAATAGTTCTACTGTAATATATGAACAGTTCTACTCTGTAGTGTATGAATAGTTCTACTGTAATATATGAACAGTTCTACTCTGTAGTGTATGAATAGTTCTACTGTAATATATGAACAGTTCTACTCTGTAGTGTATGAATAGTTATACTGTAATATATGAACAGTTCTACTCTGTAGTGTATGAACAGTTATACTCTGTAGTGTATGAATAGTTCTACTCTGTAGTGTATGAATAGTTCTACTGTAATATATGAACAGTTCTACTCTGTATTGTATGAATAGTAACGTGCAACGTTACATGGTTTAATAAAACAATGTACATTCATTCAAATCATCGAAAAAATTTACTTTGATCATAAGAAGTTTCTAGCAAAAGTTTGAATGGCCTTGTGCTTATGAAGTCAGTTCCATAACCATAATACAAGACAAACAATGAATTATATATTTCCAAGAGTCAAAACCAATTTTGGTGCAGCAATGACTACAGTAGTAGAACCAAAATTATGGAATTCTCTATCAAAAAAAAATGGGGGAATGCTGTTTAAAAGTACTTAAAATTGGCTAAACTATTGAGAACTGTGTTGTTTCCATATTGTTAGTAATTATTTAGTGTATACATATGTTTTTTGGTTTTACCATTGATAAATTTTTATATGCAAATACTTAGGTGCACAATGTATTGATTTTGTGTGTGCATCAGACGCCAGTTGTCTCTTTTGTTACTGTACATGTTTGTATGTCAGGTCACTAGTTCTGTGAATGTTTTGTTACTGTACACGTTTGTATGTCAGGTCACTAGTTCTGTGAATGTTTTGTTACTGTACATGTTTGTATGTCAAGTCACTAGTTCTATGAATGTTTTGTTACTGTACATGTTTGTATGTCAGGTCACTAGTTCTGTGAATGTTTTGTTACTGTACACGTTTGTATGTCAGGTCACTAGTTCTGTGAATGTTTTGTTACTGTACACGTTTGTATGTCAGGTCACTAGTTGTTTTGTTACTGTACACGTTTGTATGTCAGGTCACTAGTTCTGTGAATGTTTTGTTACTGTACACGTTTGTATGTCAGGTCACTAGTTCTGTGAATGTTTTGTTACTGTACATGTTTGTATGTCAGGTCACTAGCTCTGCGAATGTTTTGTTACTGTACACGTTTGTATGTCAGGTCACTAGTTCTGCGAATGTTTTGTTACTGTACATGTTTGTATGTCAGGTCACTAGCTCTGCGAATGTTTTGTTACTGTACACGTTTGTATGTCAGGTCACTAGTTCTGCGAATGTTTTGTTACTGTACATGTTTGTATGTCAGGTCACTAGTTCTGTGAATGTTTTGTTACTGTACACGTTTGTATGTCAGGTCACTAGTTCTGTGAATGTTTTGTTACTGTACACGTTTGTATGTCAGGTCACTAGTTCTGTGAATGTTTTGTTACTGTACACGTTTGTATGTCAGGTCACTAGTTCTGTGAATGTTTTGTTACTGTACATGTTTGTATGTCAGGTCACTAGTTCTGTGAATGTTTTGTTACTGTACACGTTTGTATGTCAGGTCACTAGTTCTGTGAATGTCTTGTTACTGTACATATTTGTATGTCAGGTCACTAGTTCTGTGAATGTTTTGTTACTGTACATGTTTGTATGTCAGGTCACTAGTTCTGTGAATGTTTTGTTACTGTACACGTTTATATGTCAGGTCACTAGTTCTGTGAATGTTTTGTTACTGTACACGTTTATATGTCAGGTCACTAGTTCTGTGAATGTTTTGTTACTGTACACATTTGTATGTCAGGTCACTAGTTCTGTGAATGTTTTGTTACTGTACATGTTTGTATGTCAGGTCACTAGTTCTGTGAATGTTTTGTTACTGTACATGTTTGTATGTCAGGTCACTAGTTCTGTGAATGTTTTGTTACTGTACACGTTTGTATGTCAGGTCACTAGTTCTGTGAATGTTTTGTTACTGTACACGTTTATATGTCAGGTCACTAGTTCTGTGAATGTTTTGTTACTGTACACGTTTGTATGTCAGGTCACTAGTTCTGTGAATGTTTTGTTACTGTACACGTTTCTATGTCAGGTCACTAGTTCTGTGAATGTTTTGTTACTGTACACGTTTGTATGTCAGGTCACTAGTTCTGTGAATGTTTTGTTACTGTACATGTTTGTATGTCAGGTCACTAGTTCTCTGAATGTTTTGTTACTGTACACGTTTGTATGTCAGGTCACTAGTTCTGTGAATGTTTTGTTACTGTACACGTTTATATGTCAGGTCACTAGTTCTGTGAATGTTTTGTTACTGTACACGTTTGTATGTCAGGTCACTAGTTCTGTGAATGTTTTGTTACTGTACACGTTTCTATGTCAGGTCACTAGTTCTGTGAATGTTTTGTTACTGTACACGTTTGTATGTCAGGTCACTAGTTCTGTGAATGTTTTGTTACTGTACACGTTTGTATGTCAGGTCACTAGTTCTGTGAATGTTTTGTTACTGTACATGTTTGTATGTCAGGTCACTAGTTCTGTGAATGTTTTGTTACTGTACATGTTTGTATGTCAGGTCACTAGTTCTGTGAATGTTTTGTTACTGTACACGTTTGTATGTCAGGTCACTAGTTCTGTGAATGTTTTGTTACTGTACACGTTTGTATGTCAGGTCACTAGTTCTGTGAATGTTTTGTTACTGTACATGTTTGTATGTCAGGTCACTAGTTCTGTGAATGTTTTGTTACTGTACACGTTTGTATGTCAGGTCACTAGTTCTGTGAATGTTTTGTTACTGTACACGTTTATATGTCAGGTCACTAGTTCTGTGAATGTTTTGTTACTGTACATGTTTGTATGTCAGGTCACTAGTTCTGTGAATGTTTTGTTACTGTACACGTTTGTATGTCAGGTCACTAGTTCTGTGAATGTTTTGTTACTGTACACGTTTCTATGTCAGGTCACTAGTTCTGTGAATGTTTTGTTACTGTACACGTTTGTATGTCAGGTCACTAGTTCTGTGAATGTTTTGTTACTGTACATGTTTGTATGTCAGGTCACTAGTTCTGTGAATGTTTTGCCTGCCCAGCTGTCGACTCGACTCTTGCAAGATGGCCGCCATGAGGAACTGGAGCTGCTGGTGAAGGAGAAGGAGCAGCAGCAGAAGATTGAAATGGAAGCTGTGGAGGCAGAGCTGCTGGCGGAACAGGCGGAGCACGAGAAACGCATCACTGAGAGAGCTGATGAGGAGCACGTACAACGTGTGGCACAGTTACACGGTGACATCCTTGGCAAGGTAAGCGGTAGGTCGGTCCGCAAAGGAACGGCTCTTTCTCTATCTCACTGTCTTGATCTTCCTCTTCCCCCTGGTCCTTTGCGGGGGGAGGCATCACTTAACATGTTCAACCCACTCAATGAGTCATCTCCATCCTGCCATTTTTTCCCACTCTCAGCTGTTCACCTCTGACCTTTCTCTCTTGACACAGTCCCTCCATCTTACTGTTTGTCTTTCTCTTCTCCTTCTGCCTCCCTCTTCTGTTTTCCATGCTCTCTTTATCAATCTCTCTTCACTCATTCTCTGTATGTGTCCTGCTCATCGCAGTCTGCTCCCCTCTACTTTCATCCTCAGGTGTCTCTTCATTCTGATCACTTCTCTTAATTCCCCATCTTCCTCCTGTCTTCATTTCAATTTATGTATTCTCTGAACCCAGTTGTTCTCTGCTTCCTGCAGCTTCTCCTGTCTCCCGTCAGTGCAAGTGTCCCCAACCCATAGGTGGTGTTAAGACTCCCTCTATTCATTTAGCTCATTGCAAAGCAGGTTCACTCATGTTTAGATCTGTAGTGTGTGAAAAGGTTAAGTAATAGTTGCAGTTGGTTTAACAAAAGAATGCACAACTTTTGCTTAAATCATCAAAAGAATTGACTTTGATCATTAGATCGGGTAACTAGTGAAAGCATGAATAGTCTTGTGTAATAGTATATGGGTGCAATTTTGACCAGATCCGGTAAAAATAACTAATTTGTTGCTGCAATGATTTTGTCAAAATGAAATACCACATTTGCACAAACAACCTCGCCTGTCGTAGGTGACACTACACATGTCTGGAATAAGATGAGCAAAGCAGTCAAATTGAGGAGGGACCATTAAGCAAATTGAGGAGGGACCATTAAACAAATTGAGGAGGGACCATTAAACAAATTGAGGAGGGAGCATTAAACAAATTGAGGAGGGAGCATTAAACGAATTGAGGAGGGACCATTAATCAAATATATAGAACATTCTTTAAAAATTATATAGAATACTTTCTGAATTGTGTTTTGTCCACAAAATTCCTATAGAATATTATATACAAGTTGTATAGATTTTTTTGCTAAGGAATATAGCATATTTTGTCAAAGTGAGATATTTCTTATGAGGAAATGTTTCAAGTGTAAGACATGACAATGAAGGGTAGTGAAGCATATGATTGATGGGGTTGGTTGTTTCTCTCGTTGACTGTAGTTGCCTGTGATGACCACGGGGATGGACGCCATTGCACAGCAGAAGCTGCTGGACGATCATCGCCGTCACATGCAGCAGCTTGACCAGGTGACAGGACATCAAAAGGACAGACAGCTGAGTGACGTCCAGGTAGGGGAGCTCGATGACACAAGCACATTTATATATACACTGCCAGATACAATTAACATTCAAATACATTTAAAATTCTGGAGGAATACTGCTCATATTTCATCATTCAAAGTTTTTATTTTTCATTTATGAATTACGTAGTTTTTCATCATCCATTTTATTGATGCTCTGTTTTCGACATGAATATTTTGTGATGTTTTTATTCAAATTTAAATATTTTCATCCACTTTTTTATGCAACATAAATTTATTAACTATATATACGCATTTTTCTTGATGTTGTATTTTATTTTATTTACAGACATTTATTTTACATATTACTTATAATATTATCATTAATTAGTTATGTAAAGCATTGAAATTTTTTTTAAGGATGTTGCACTTTATAAGAATTATATGGTATTATTGTACAGTTCATGCAGGTCAGAGAAAAAATCAGAAGGAAAAATATTTTTTCAAGGTCGGGGAATATGAATTTTTTCAGTAAAAAAAGAAGATCGTGGTATTTTGCCTTCCAGCCAGGTGGAGTGTATAAGGTGCTTTGAGCAGTCCCATTGATCAGTTATTTTTACTTGTATGAAACGGTTGATTCCACGCAGGCGAAGTTAGCGGCACGCCGTGAGCGCCGCCTGGTGGAGGAACAACGAATTGCAGAAGAGATGGCTGCTCAGAAGTTGCTGGAAGAACAGGCGAGACAGATGCGCCGAGGGGCAGTGGCGCCAACTGAAGGTGACCTCTTCAAGGCACCAGAGGTCACGTATACCGAGTCGATCGAAGAGGCAGCACTAAAGAAGGAACAGGTACAAAATGTGTCCATGTAAATTTAAGGTTTGCTTGTTTGTGCGTTAAATATTTGTTTCTCTTTGTCATGTTTGATTAGGTCATGTTCGCAAGAAAGTAGAAAACTTAAGGCTTACTAACTTCATGTATGAGAAGTTGTCTATTATTTTTTATTTTAAATGTATCTATATATGTATTTAATGTATTTATATTTAAGGTGTATTTTTTGAAAAGTGTCAATGATCTGCATGAAAATGTCATGTTGTTATTATTAAAATGGACAAAAGAACTGATTAATTTCCTCTTTACCAGATATTACAATGTTGAGAACATTTGTAGATATGACTTTATTCCTTGCATGTGTAGCATTTGTATAATGTTATAGCAATCATAATACCATATTAATAATATTTATTTGACCTTGTTCATATCAAGTAAATGTTTTTGTAAGAGAGAAACCCTTATAAATCAGGCATTGATTTTTTTACTTTTTCAACAAATAAAAAAAATGTAATACCGATATTTTGACCATTCATAAGCGAACACCTCCGTGTAACCCATAACCCAAGATGGCTGCGCCCATGTCAGATCCGAAAGCAGCGTGGTGTGCTGTGCTCATAAGTATTTTCGAATTGACAGAAGCGAGTATGACCGTTCGTTACAGACCGAAGCAGATTCAAGATGACAGCATACACGCACATTAAGAGATCGTTGAAATCGGCCACTTTAACACTTGATTTATCATCTTTTAAAACTTAGGAGTCACACAGACTCCTACCAAGGGACAGATAAGGAGTCCATAGGTGAAACAAGGAGTCTCACACTCACGCATTCCTGTGAAAATCGAAGCCTGTAAATGTTCCACAGGCTAAATGGGTTGTTTCCTGACCAGTGTTGCACAGGGTGGGAGTCATTATGGAGTGTTCATTATCAATACCATTATTATTACATCAAAAATAAGTGTTTCATTATCATTTTGTTTCAATAACATTATGTGAGTACATAATTTTTCATTATCATTACAAGCCATCATTATCATTACAATCAATGGCCAGTTATATGTAAGGAAAACAACCGAATATACCAGTGGCTGTAGGAGTTTCATTCATTTATTGGAAGGAAAATATACAAAATAGAAAAGCAGTGTCACTGCACGAAGTGTGTCACGCCTGCTTGCTGACATTGTCATAATGACTATGATGCGAGCAAAACGATCATTGTTTTTCATTACAGGATTCATTATCATTACATGAATTTCAAATTAATTATGTAATGAACCCTGGACCTCTGTGTAATGATCGTGTCCCTTTCAGGAGCGGGCCAAGGAGGAAATGAGGAACCGACATGAAGAGCAGCAGAAGGCTGCGATGCAGAAGGTAGAGAAAGAAGTACGGGCAGAGGAGCAGCGGAAGAAGGAGGCTTGGGAACAGGAACGGGAGAAGCTGCTCCACGAGAAGCGTAACAAGCAGGCTGCGGAAATCGCCTCAAGACCCGACCTCAGCGGTGACGAATTGGCAGCGGTCAGTTTAATTTGATTGACATAGATCTGACTAGACTCCTTCAGGCTTATGCGATGGGACTAAATATGCAGTCTGATCATTTTTATATTACACTCGTGTTATTCTCGTCTTTGTCCCTGAAGTCCAGGGTGAGACTGGCATCGATACTGGACCCTGCTTTTTTGTTTTCTCATTTCATCATGGATCCCATTTCACTGCCGTTTCCACCACCCGTCTCCACTCCTCCCTGTTCCTCGTTCTCCACTCCTCTCCCAATCCCTGTCAGGGTCTTCCTCTTCTCCTACCCTCCACTTGAGCACATCTATTCTGTTTGCCCTGTAAGCTACATCTGTGCTAACATCTCAACCACCCAAACGTGTTTGAATGAACCACAGTTGTTAACCTTGGGAGTGACCACTTTGATTCATTTTTGTTTTGTACTTAATATATATGGCTACATTTTTTTCAATTGGACATAGGGACATGCAGCCACTCAGTAATTATCTAGCAGCAGGGTGAAAATAAAAAACATTTGCTTTCTTTTTTGATGAAATATCCCATGATAACATTATGTGCTGTAGTTATAATGTTATTCTGATAAAGAGTTTTTTAGCAACAAAATTATACCTCAATCACATTTGTGCAATAATTATTAACAATGTTATGATTTTTTAAAAGCCACCCTTATGAATAACTCCAATTTGTGTACACTGGAAATTTATCATTGGTCACTCCTGGGGTTAAATATAATTAAGCCGTTGTCTCTATGAATATCAACCTTGCCATTAGAATGCAATGTCAACCCGATATTCTAGTCAAAACATTCAAATTAAATAAATAACAGTCAAACTATATGAAAATGAAACAAATTGTGATTCATTAAGACACATTTGGTCGGTCAACATGTTAAAGTAGATATATTTTATACTATATAATAATTTATGATAAAAATTATCTGACTTTGCACCTTTAATATTATTCATAGCACTATAAGAAAATACCAAGAAAACATTGTTTATTCACAATAATCCTATAAAATATTCAATTCATTATACAAATGGCCATGTAGTGCATTCACAGTAAATTCGTTTATCTTTTATTTGGGAGGTTTCTGCTTAGTCTGTCAATACAGAAACAAGGAATTTAATAAGATGTTTTACTTGGAACATCCTCGATAACAACTAATTCTTCCCCTCACAGTTGATGGCAGCACATGCCCATGACCTTGAACACCTGGAGGAACAGTTAGACAGTCAAATGCAACGACAACAGATGGCACTAAAAGATCGTCTAGATGAACGGCGTCAACGAAAACAGAAGCACCTGCGGCGGAAACAGGAACTGGAACTGACGAAGGAGATGTTGATGCAAAAGAAGGAATGTGACGAGATCCGAACAACAAAGGTTTGCTGCCATTTGTTTTTCTAATAACCCGTTGTAAAACTGTCATTTTAATTTTGTGTATGATTATTGGTAAAATATGTAGTTTCATTATTTATAGTAGAGGATTACTATTGGAGAACAACAGTGCAATTTAGTGGTTTTAGTGATTTATAAGAAATGATGCTATTTAGTTTATGAAATAAATAATGATATTATTTGGTAGGCAAAGGAAGCAGAGAAGAAGGCGATGGTGGAAGGCATCAAAGAGAATGGTACGGAGGATGCTGACAAGGTCGCGCGGGCCGTCCTGGCTGAGAGACATGCTCGTGAAGTCAGCAATCTCGAGCAGCAGTTTTCTGCTGAGAAGAAGATAATGGTGGATGATGCATGGAACAGAGTTAATGAGAAGTATGAGAAGAGGAGAGCTGAAATGCAGAAGAGACATGAAGATGAGTTGGCTGCCCTACAGGTTAGTCAGCATTGTGGGTAATCACTGTATATCTTTATTTTATGTTTAATGTATTTGTTGAGTCTTTACTGCCGAATATTATGATCATCTTTGTAATGTAAATTACTATATTGCCTCAGCATGAGATGAATATCATTTCAGACACACCCACTGTTTATTCTTAGTTGCATTACCCGACTATCTCCCCATCATTGACTCATTCAAACTTTTCTGTTTTGTCATAAACCATATCTGATTGTAATTTTGCGTTATTACATTTTTACATGTTAGAATATAATATACTTATAATTTACTCATATACACTTTTAATCAAATACGTTTACTGTGTAGGCATATTTTTTATTATATTACTTACATTTTAACAATCCTGTGTTTATGTGCTGAACAGAATTGTTATTCTGGACATATATGTTCTTCCATGTCACACACTTAATAAAGGGGTGAGGTTAGTTCATGTATTTTTGCACCGCCCCAGGCGTTAACTTGTTACCCTTCCGCCCTCTCTATTGGTAGCCTTCACACTCCACTTGTCATCTTGATGTACAGCGCTATAAATAAAAGTTCGTACTGTTATATTACTTTGTTACATCAGCATCAGAACCTGACGCCCGAGGAATACCAGATGAGGCAGGCACAGCTGCTGAATCGGCAGCAGCTAGAGGTCGCTGGCCTCGATGGCCAACTCGCGTCTGAGCAGAAGCATATTGAGCGAGGGGCTCTCGCTGAATGGGAGGTGCGGTATGCACAAGCAAAGCTCCAACTGAGAGAAAGGCATTACAAGGTTAGTTGAAATATTGTGAGGGCAGCAGTGGATGCATGTTCTTAAGAAATTATTTTTTCTTCTCATGAAGCAAAATTCAGCATTTTTGCAGGATGTCAAAATCAAACCAAATAAAACGTTAAATAATATGTGTTAAAATTGCAAAAGAAATAATGTTCTATTTTATTCAACTGTAGACACATCATAGACGAAGCTTAAGGTCAACAGAAATTTTTCACGCTGCTATGTTGCAGGATCAATTGACATTCATTACAGCTAACATAAACTACTTATGGGTTATGAAATGTAAGGTTGTGCAAACAATTTTTTTTTAAATGCGTAGATACTATATTGATAAAAATCCAGCTAGAGTATGTATGTTTGTATGTATGTTTGTATGTATGTTAAACTACTCCTGGACGCTTTGCATCTCGGGTGCCAAACATTCAGGGGCTCACATGCGACCCCAGAAAGGATGTAACACTCAATGTAACACTCAATGTAACACTCAATGTAACACTCAAAGTTCAATCCACTATTACCCTTTCCACGAACAGTTGAATGACCCTTTGTTCACAATACCATGCATCTTTTCTATAATTGTTCCAAGTAACGTAAATGTCACAATTTTGAGAGTTGGATTCCATCAAGATATTGTCTGGCAGTACGAAATGGATATTTCTGTGATAATGTGTATCTTTAATTTTTTTAATATTGTTACCGTGACAATCAATTACAAATTAACAAGTTATCCTGTCCAGAGGTTTTATGTTAATTACAATCATAGAAACAGCCTGTGTTAGAATTATACAAAATCATTGTAAATCTTAAAGAGTGAAAATCCTTATTACGCATTATCAAAATGTGTAATAAGAAAATGAACAATTGTAATGGAACAAACTCTTGTTTTCATGACAGGAATTTGCTGATGCCCTGCGAGAGTTTGCTCCGAAGCATGAGAGCATTGAACAGGCTGAAGCCGCAGCCCAGGAGCTCGGCCAGGTGAAACAGAGGCTGGAGATGGAAAAGAAGGAATTGGACAGGAAACTGGAGGATGAGAGGAAAGGTGCGTGGGGACTTGGATGTCCTCATTGTGGAGCATAACACTTCTCATCATTATTGTCTTTATAGTAAAAATAAAAAACTGTGTTTTCTCAAATAGGAGCTGTGTATGTCTGCATGTGCAAGCGAGCACATGTTTGTGTGCATACATATGCTTGAGTGCTTGCGTGTGACAGTACACATTGCGTGTGGTGTGTGTCCTAGTGCATAGTAGTTAATAAATATAAATTAAAACTGCCTTATGTGACCACTCAAGGGATGTCCAAAAAGTGGTCTATTAATACAGGTGGCTGCTTAATGCAGGTAATCATTTGAGCAGGTTTGACTGTAATCGCACTAGCCATGACAAAATATTTATTTAAATTCTTATCATTTAAGTGATTTTTTTTACTGACTGAGACTTTTGGTACGTCAACAAATCCATATATGTTCTTGACTTTACACTGTAGCAGTTAATTCATGATTTTATCTGAAGCCTTCATTGTACATTTACATAGATTTCGAGTTGCAAGAAAAGCGGCAAATGGAGAAGGAGTTGGCTGCCTTCCAAGCGTCCCTTGATGCCGAGATGAAGGCAGAAGAGGAACGCTACCAACGCAACATCAGCACACTGAGCAAACGCAAGGAGGAAATGGTGAAGAGCAAGAAGGAGAAACTCAAGGTCAGTGGGGCATGCTGGGACATCAATGAGGTATGCTGGGATATCAATGTGACATAGTGTTAGATGTTGTATCTTACCTGAGTTACATTGTAATATAGAAACTGAAAGCATGCATGGAATTGCATTGTCAAACAGAAACTGAAAGCATGCATGGAATTGCATTGGAAATCTGGATTATTTTATTTTTTATGCATTTAAAGGGAAAGTAGCCTATAATGATATAATGGGGAAATTCTTGCTTTAAAAATTATCGTTAATTTTGGTCAAATGTAAAAATTAAAACAAAGAGTCATAGTGACTTTGATCACTTGGTAAATAACTGGGAAGATGTGTTGCAATATTTACACATTTCCATAATAATTTTAACTGAAATATGTGAGAAAGTAGCAATGGCACACAGTAGTGTGCGAAATAGTTTACAATATGAATTTAGACTTTACAAGAGATATGAATTCAACAACCCTAGCAACAGTTCATATTAGCAAACTTGCAAATACAGTGCTCTAAGTGCCCAGGGGTTCCGTTTCAAAAATATAAAACCTCAATGCCAACAAACATCTGTGAAAATACTATAATTTTATTAGTTGGTTTGATTTTGACCTCTAAATGTATTTTAACATTTTTGTTCCTATATTTGTCACTAGGAGGAGATGGAACAGCTTACACAACGAAGTGCATCTGAAGAAGAAAAACAACAGATTCTTGATGCTCATGAACGGGACACGCAGGTTTGTTAAGATTATCTCGTCATCTGCAGAAATACGTATGATCATGCACACATACACGCACACCCATGTAATATTATCCCATATAATATATTATTATCTGCATTACGGTCCTACAAGATCATCTAGTTTTCTTGTCTACTTTTTGTTCGCAGACATCATCAGAACCAACTCTGTGAAACTCACTCTTAGCGTTAAGTCAGCAAGAAATACAATAACATTTTGACATCGCCTGTAACCCAACCTTTTTGTTCTAATAATAATAATAAGTATATTATATCCTAATTAATAAAAATAATAAGTATATTATATCTTAGTTAATAAAAATGTAATAAAGCAAAATGGATCGTCTTTGTGCTCAGAACCTCATCAACAAGATGGATGCTGACAAGCTGCGCATGAAGAGCAGTCTTGAGGACAAGCTGAAGAAACGCAAAGAAGAGAAGCTACACTCGAAACAGCGCGACCTACAAGAAAGGATGGAAGATGACACACGGGAGTTTGCTGAGAAGCAGCGCAATGCGAAGGATCGAGCTGTGGCTGATGAGGTAAGGGGCCATCCATAAAGTACGTCACGCGCAGGGCATGTCTGGGTAAGCGTTACGGAGCGTTACATGGGGTGGGGGTGCTTGGGTAAGCGCTACGGAGCATTACATGGGGTAGAGGGTGTCTGGGTAAGCGTTACGGATCGTTACATGGAGTGGAGGTGTCTGGGTAAGCGTTACTGAGCGTTACATGGGGTGGGGGTGCCTGGGTAAATGTTACGGAGCGTTACGTGGGGTGGAGTGTGTCTGGGTAAACGTTACATGGGGTGGAGATGTCTGAGTAAGCGTTATGGAGCGTTACATGGGGTGGGGGTATCTGGGTAAGCGTTACGGAGCGTTACATGGGGTGGGGATATATTTGGGGTATATTTCAATTGAATTCGAATGGAAAAGGAATGTGGACTATGATGCATCAGTGAAGTCTGTAACAGTGCACAAAAATCTACAAACTTGGTGAAAAGTAAATATATGCATAATAGGTGGATTTTTTTCTGAAAACGAACGTAGTTTTGGGGGTAAATTTACATTGTCATGGTTTACACGAGTGATTAGTGCCCCAATTGGTTGGGCTACACTGTTTCGCAGTGAGAAGATCAATTATGTGTGCATTTAGATGAGCGTACTGTCTAGACTAACTCCTAGTTGCATCGCTTAAAAATCTCGGCTGACTGTCCGCCAAATTCCACTGACACAATCATAGCCACAATTAGGCCTAACTAACTTGTCTCTCAGCCAGTTCTTGCACTGCGATACAATGTGACGCCATGTCCACTGACCAATTGGACAGTCTCATGTAAACTGGCCTTAAAGCAACATTGTTCTATTGGTGTTGTCCTGCACTGTCACCTGTAGGTACCCTAGTGACCTTGTTCAGTTGTAAATATTACCAGTTTAGAAAATTTGCTTGATGTTTTCTGTCAGTTTCAATAATAATATTGTGAACTTCTTCATTTTGACCTCCAGGATCAAATTTCATGTGACCTATATACTAGGACTTCTAATATGCCTTTGTTCATATTAAAGGCTATTTACATGATTTTACAATATACTGTACATTTATAGATGTTTTATAGTAAACTTATATTGATTCATTTTGATGATATTGTGTTCACTCTGCTTGTAACTGGATTGTATATTTAGATATTTGATGCCTGCTTCAATGCTAATTGTTATGCTCATTTCAATGCATTAGCTGAATAAGGCTGCTTGAAGTCATTATATTTATGAGTTTCTCTTTTTCGTTCATTTATGTATTCTTCTACTTAATGTTGCAGAATATTGTTGTAGAAGATACTATTTTATATTATAATTATATATACTCATATATACTCATAATTATATTATACTCATTATTCAGCCTGACCAATTTTCAATTATTAAATAATCTTACTAGTTATTCTCTTATATACATTTGAATAGTAACACAAGCTGCAACTTGTAATCAGAAACACATACAGAAATATTTAAATATTCATTAATGTTAGAGAATTGGTATTATCCAATTCTCATTTCAGCTATGACATTGTAGACAATAATAGTATTACATTGTATTGTACTAATCTATTTTATCTTATGCTTTGTGTATTTAGAGAACAGCTGCAACTTTTGTACTATAAGTAGGTGGTTCTCGACAAAATCCCTCCATGGTTTCCAGAGAATCTCCACTGTTACACAGTAATTTAATTATTTTCTTTTTTTACACTGCAATATTGTCATGACCAACTTGCGTGTGTTTGTGACTAAAATAAAGTTCATTCATATCATTTTTTTCACCAGGTGTTGACTTTGAAAGAAAGTATGAACATTGACCATGTGGTGTCAGCACCAGTACAACCACTCAAAGCTCCCACAACTACCATGATGCACCCAGACTCTTTCGATGCCTCCATGCCAACTTCCTACCAGATGGCAGCACCATTGAACGAGGCAGAGTTGACAATGTTGCTGATGGCGTCGCCGCTGTATCAGAAACTTGAGAAGATGAAGAAAACCATCGCAGCTGGTGGCATTCGATCGTCTGGCCGCAAAACAGAGACAGGTCAGAAATCATTGCACAGTTTGCGCATTTAAGCCATATTAGTTCTGAGATGATATATGACCTGTTGGTAATTTTCAAGACAATTGTGATAATTATTTTAATGTAATTAAAAAAAAAATTATTTATTATTTAATTTTAATGTAATTAAATTATTTTACTTTAATGTAAAGTGCCTCGAGTAGTTTTTAACTAGATTTGGTGTTATGTAAGTGTAATATTTATTTATTTTATTTATTTATTTTTGTCTTCGAGCAAGGTGGGCAACAGAACAGTCTGAATTGCTACATAGACAATTGTGGTTAACTTGAGTGAATGTAGAGGTCACCCTGCTGTGAATGTAGAGGTCACCCTGCTGTGCGTCCTCAGTAGGTTACTCATTTACCCCGTTTTGTGGGCAGTGGATTTTCACCAGCTAGAACAGACCTGTAGTTTTTAGTTTTTTTATTTCCTACTGGACATCTAAATGACTTTGTAGAAAAAAATTAGGATAAAAAACAATTGGATGTGGGTGGGTGGAGCCAAGCGTCCAGTTGGATTAGCAACCAAAAAATGTAACGGTTGTTTGCTGGTTGAAATTATACAATAATCAGGTTTATATTCACTGTATTGGCACTGCATGTACAGTGCCTCCAGTTGTTTTTGGATAGATGTGTAAGATGGGTGGGGCCAATCCGACCAAATTTATTTTGGATTATTTGAATTTCTTATATTTACAATCCTCAAACTGCACATGGAGAAATATTACACAATGCCATTAAATTCCACAAGAAACAACCATAGCATTACAACGAACTTACTAAATGATCTACTAACATCACATATAATTGTATGCTGTGTTTGTGTGTGGATGTTTGCTGCCATTTAAGTGAATGCTTCCTTTCATGCAGGAGATGCCTACATCGACACGCTCGATGCGGACTGGACGAAAGACAAAAAACTGATTCCTGTTGACCTCAACAAAGTTCGCAGTCGGACGTTCGTTATCTACAAGTTCGGAAGCTTCGTGGTTGACATGCTCGTCACACATTGCCAGCACCGCCCGGTCACTTTGCTGCTCGCCGATGAGATCCCGCCCAATGCAGACTTATTTCACAACGCCTACAGAAACTCATTCCACTATGATGCGATCAACCGCATTTTGTACATGCGCACGGCACGCCTTGAGAGCGTTGGCCAATTCGTGCTCGTACTTGTTCACACGCTCGCCCACATCCATTCTGGTGAGTTGACGCATCCCATAGTGTTGTACGAAGATTATGTCATGTGTCAGCAGGGATCGTTCATTATTTGAAACCTTACCGTAAACAGAATCTCAAATGTCATGTCCATGGTGGTTGTGTTGTAAGGGTTACAATGAGTTTACAAAATTCTCAGTTATAAGAGATATTTGTGTTTACTGACTTGACAGATTTAAGAGTAAAATATAAATCGTGCGTCATGGTAATTATTACGAAACAATACCTTAATATTTAAACAAGATTTATTGATGTATTGGAAACAAGAATCTGTTGGTATTCTCCTATTGTCATGTAGTAATGCCACTCATTTGTGATATTTAATTTTCACATTTGTTTACATTTTTATATTGTTATCAATGCAAGTTTAAACAGTAAAATGTCAACTCATTGAAGCCATAATGTTAATTCTCTCAACATGTTGCATTTTTTTTTTTTCACTGAGCAATATCCGTTAGACTTGTTCAATAACTATTATGATGATATTTTAATACTTTTCATATGTTCTGAATTGCGACTTTCTATAACTGGTACATTTTATTAAACAGACAAAGGCTGATCAGTTTTATTGTAAAATCAGATCCTATAAACTATATTTATTCTAACATCTGCCCAAGTGTGTTTTAATGAACCTCACTTTAAAGATATACTTTGACCGTTATCTGTTTAATTTGAAAGTTTCGGTGCAATATCATGTTTACATTGATCGTGAAAGGGAATATAATTTTATGTGTGTTATTTCCGATCACATAATCCCCTGAAATGCCTGACTCCTGTAAATGTTGTCGGAAATTGTCAAATGATTGTGTAACTGCTAGCAACATGAAAATGTTTAAAAACAAGGTTGACGCATATCTCAGAAGGGCGGGTTACACATAGATGAACATTGTTGGACTCTCGATAAGCCAATGGCTTCCTTGTCCACTTGCCATCTGGGCCTTTGGCTTGGATGGCAAATCTTGTTAAATCTGTTAAACTGCTGTTTGCGAATGTATTGAATGGCAGGGTTGATATTCATCAACAGATAATGGTCAAAATATATGAAAAAAATGTACTTCACTAAAACACATTTTGGCAAAGTTATTAGAATAAGTAGTGTTTACTATAATAAAATAAAAATAGGGGGGAGGCCTGAAGGACTTTTTTAAGCAAGGGAATGGTCATACACCTCGGAACCATAGATAAAATGACTGCTGCAGCTCAGGAAAAAAATACTGTAAATGATGATTCTACAATAAAAACGGTCAGACTTTGTTCCTTTAAGTGAATGTCAATGTGTGATTCTATGACCTTTCAGGTGACCTGCGGGAGGACAGCAACCCTGACTTTGTGAGGGAGTTCTACCGCGCCCTGTCTGTGGTCTGCGATGACCTCTTCTTCGCGAGATACCGCCAGTCATCAACCCCAGCAACAACGCTTGCCCAGAGCGAGGCCGTCGACGTTGATGACGCTGCCAAGGCATTGCTGTCGGCGATGTATGGCGACGCATACACAGAACAAGAGAAGACCAACCTGGTCAGTGAGTTGCTGGACGTCCGACTGCTGCCTGGCACGAATGCGGCCGGAGTGCACTTCAACAAGCAACAGCTGGATGACCGGTAAGAGGTCATGACCTCTAGGGAGGCATAATTGTTTCCTGATTGTCCCCACAAGCTCTACGACCAGTCCTTCCCTGACAACTGAGTGTCCAGTAAGAGTTGCCACCACAATAAGAGAAGTGTCCCTATTAAAATCCCACCACCATTTTGAGAATTAGTTATTAGCTGTTTGTATTTAATTTTATAACAATGGACGATTAGTTTTGTCTTATTGAAATAATTAAAGGTTAAAATAACGTTTCCATTTAATATGCTAATCTGATAAACCTGTTCGCAATATTAAGTAGTGTTCCCTGTTGATCGATGTCCACATGCAGACAAATATTGGTGTCAGCGGAATGAGTGATTTTTCATAGATATGGTAATAGTGGGGTGAATTTAAAAAAAAATGTTAATGTCACGACTCCATTGTGGGGTCGTAGATGAACCCCTGAAAGTTTGGTGCCCGAGATGCAAAGCGTCTAGAAGGAGTAGCATAATATACGTACAAAATACATTCATATATATATATATATATATATACATACATACATACACTAGCTGGATTATAGCACGATTGCGTTGAGTGTCGAGTGTTCATCTCTGTACTTCCAGACTGAGCAGATACTCTGAGTTCAGGGTCAGTAGCAAGTTGCACAGTTTCCTTGGCGACATGGAAGAAAAGTTGACCCTGGCACAGGCAACTGGAACGAACAGAACAACCGGCAAGAAACTGAAGCGCCTTATGCCCCAGTCCACAACAGGCAAGTTTTAATGCTTTCACCTAGACTTATATATGCTGCTGGTCAGGTACCTATATACAATGATGAATAAAGGTGCTTCAAAATTATACAGAATTTCCTGATTTTACCAGAATTGGTCCAGGCGGTTTTTAAAAGTATTTAAAGATTTTGCTTCAACGACTGTTTCCGGGAGGGAATTCCAAGGTTCAGTCACTGTGATGGGAAAAGCATTTTTTCTTATATTTGTTTTTGCTCTTTGAGTAAATAATTTTAGAGTATGACCTCTATTTCCTGTCCTGAAGGACGCATCCTTCCATTTTAAGAGTTTAAGTGAAGATTCAATGTCATATAGATTATGTATGATTTAAAAAACTTCAATCATATCGCCTCGTAGACGTCTATATGATAGTGAGGGAAGTTTTAATAATTTTAATCTCTATATTCTCATCCCTGGTAATTCTTTTGTTGCTATGCATTCGCTTGTTCACATTTTAATTCATTTTACAATATTTGTTTACCACATTTTGCAGTTTTTTACTTTTGTTTTCTTGGATAATTTACCCATTGTTTGGTGATTGTATGTGTTAATTTAGAAATGAAAACGTTGCCCATATTAATTAGTAATGTTATTTTATGTAATAAAAATACTTGTTATACATTAATTTTAGTATGGTTATGCATACTACTTGACAATATCAGTTGAAATTTTTTTATTTTTCTTTTCACTGAAAAAATTAAATATGTTGTGGTTAGAGCATTTTAACTTAAAAATAAATGCTGGAGATATTTTTATTTGTGGTAAGATTAAGTTGGAATGCTGCTTTAAGTTTGGGGCTGTTTTTCAATGCAGGAAACACTCTGTTGACAAGACAAGTGCTGCCACCTGGCACTATCCTCTCCAACCTGACGGGCCACGCCCTATGGCAGACATTTGTCAATGAGACAGTCGACATTGACAAGAAGGGCATAAAGAGCAGAGGGCGCAAGCAAGATAATCTGGCACGACATCGTCAGGTACAACTCAGGAGATGAAGACATTCTATAAAATGTTAACATAATTATATTTGAGGGGCTTCTCTGGAAAATGCGTCTTCTGCCGAAATCATGTAAATTTAGTTAAAACTAGTTTTATGTTGCCAACTTATCAATAGTGGCGGAGGTAAACATGTTTTGCGGCATTGCACAAAACAGAAATAGAAAATATGATTTATGTAACACGTACAAATTGGAGATAACACGTTTTGTAGGAAAAACCTTCATTTGTTCTTGTCTTGGAAGATAACATGCTTGCATTCACGTGCACGCGCACACCCGCACGCTTGCACACACACAGACTTCTAATATATACCGTATTTGCCCTATTAAGCGTACAGTACACTTGATAAATGTTTGACACGCTAAAAAATTTTCACAAATTGTGTTCTAACTAGTGCATACCAAACTCTGCTGAGAACTAAGATGAAATTAACTCTGCAGTGCACCACACAACACCATGTTGTAAATGCTGCAAATGGCATCCGGTGTCATGTTTGTCGCTCTGAGTTGGAAACATACGTTTTGGTCAACTATTTCTAGTTACCACATATTTAAAACTACCTTGAGTTAAACATTGGAGACAAGTTAGCAGTGATAAGGAAGAGAAACAATCATCATGACAGATGTGCAGCATCCATTCTAAAACACTAGTCAACCATGTGCTCTGCGAACATTTGGGGAGGACACATCACATCTCAAGATTTGGTGGAAATTACTAGCTAGAGATTCAAGGAAGGGACTGGGTTGGAGCTGTAGTTGGATACCAAAACAAAGTCTGCTGATGTAACCTTTATTTGTGCAACTTTCAATCTTCTGTGAATAAAATGGGGATGTATGCATAACAGAGATAGGATCCTAACCTTGCTGTTCATTCCAGGAGCAGATCAGATGGATCCTAACTTTATTGTTTATTTCAGAAGCAGATCAGATAGATCATAACTTTGCTGTTCATTCCCGTAGCAGATCAGATGGATCCTTATTTTCTTTAATGCTCATTCCCGTAGCAGATCAGATGCATCCTAACTTTGCAGCTCATTCCAAGAGCAGGTCAAATACATCCAAAATTAGCTGCTCATTACGGGAGCAGATCAAATACATCCTAAATTAGCTGCTCATTACGGAAGCAGATCAAATTGATTGATGCTGATTCCAGGAGCAGATTAGATTACTGGAGGAGAGAATCGACAGTCTGAGTGCGGACTTCGCCAGCCAGAGCCGACAGGAGCTGGAACTGATGGAGGAGATCAGCGAAGTGGAGCAGGAAATGAGTCGTCGCCAGGATCTAGCGAGTCAGAGCAAGAAGAGCTTGCCAGCTCTGAAAGATGCCCTCAAAGATGCCACAACAAAACTCAACGACACAAGATCAAAGCTCGCCAATCTGCGTCTAAAGAAAGACGCAACGTCCGAGAAGTTGGACCAGAGCCAAGATCGTCTGTCCAGCCTTGTCGGTTCCTCGAGCTGTTAACTGGTCACATGATATATTTGCTGAACAATGTTTGTGCTAAAATTCCGTCCATTCAAGCCAGCATAAATGTCAGGCTTTCCTGTTAACTATTGATATAGCAAGCAAAATAAAACGCACTGCTTGGACGTTTATATCAATTTATTTCATGCATATTTATTTTGTGAGTTTTAACGTAGTACATCTATAAGTAATGTGAGAAGTGCCTTGCTAAATAAAGAGAGAATGTTACATATGGTGTTTTTTATATTCTCGCTACCATAAAGCTGTTCTATATGCTTGTGTGCTAAACTGGGTGATCTATTTATTGTGTTTGTTGTTGCTGTGATATGACATGGCTTTTCCATGCTTTCTACTTAATCTCATGTTTCCTTCCTGTCGTATATATTCCTAGTATGTATTTATTAAAAATAACATTAGACCAGCTGGAATACAAGGCTAAGGTGTATTCTATGAGCTGATGCTTTGTTGTGATATAATATTGAGATAACTTCTGTTGTGATATAATTTTGAAATAACTTGCATGTAGCTTTTCTGTTGGCTACTTTTGGACATGATACTGACATTTCAGTATACTTCTGTACATGCAGAAGTTACCCACCAATTTCTGCAATATAATCCTTGTGACTGAATACATAATGTTTTACAAAGTGTCCATCTGTGTGATGTTGCCCAGTTATCTTTTGGAGTAACATAATACGTTTTCATAAGGAAGTTTGACCAGTCTTTGCATTGAATATTATTTTGTCTATGAATATTGTTCTGAAACATACTGCTACCATACAGATATGTTCAACTGAAATTATGTATATCACTGCTGTTAAATACGTACATTTATACATGTTTATTCCAACGGAAATGTGCTGGTAATATTTCTGTTTACATGCTTGACAAATAATACAAAATAATTATTGTGCGATTATAAAATTTATTATTTATGCACATTGTAAATTTTTATTTGAATTATTTAATTACGTTTCGAGTGGATCAAACTGCTTAAAAAAAATTCTGCAGAAAAGTTTTAAAAGTAAAATATGTTTGATAAATCGTATACCTTTTAATGTACTAATCGTGTACTTGCCTATATGTAAAATAAAATATATATTCAAGAAGATACATTGTTTTGTGTTTCCTTATTTTGTGGTAGCTGTTCCTAAGCATAATATACTGGTAATTAATTACTATATCATTTTATTATTGTCAAATTAATGAAGTTAATGCTGTTAACGTCTCGTATAATTAATCCATTTTCATACATGCCTTGAATAAATGGAACAATCTACCCATCTCGTTATTTCTCTGAACAGCCTGTTTGACACCAATAGTTCCAGGTATAGTAGTGGAAGGTATGTAACTGCATATCTTAGGCCGAGGAAACGAGTCAACCTAACATTTCTAGATATTCATCAGCATTGTCATCAGTCTGATATGGTAGGTAGACATTAAGAAGTAGAATCGTGGCATTAGAGCTGGTAATTTTTAGATCCAGGAGTCTCTTCTCATCAACATAAATCAATGGTTCAATAAAGGGGTCGAGTGAACGCCTCCATAAAAAGCAGAGTCCACCATGAGGACGTCCACTCAAACCATCACCGTAATCTCAAACTGGAAATCGGTTTTGAGTGGGGTACCACAGGGATCAGTATTAGGCCCTATACTGTTTTTAATATATATAAATTATCTAGAAGATGACATACCTAGCAAAGTACTCAAATTTGCAGATGACACACAAGTATTCAGAAAGGTTACAAATGATACAGATAAACAAAGTTTACAGGATGATCTAGATAAATTAGTTAAATGGTCAGAAAAATGGTAAATGTTATTCAATTTTGGGAAGTGCAAATGTATACACATAGGACATGGAAACATTGACGAAGAATATAAAATGGGGGATGCTGTACTAGGTAGAACCACACAAGAAAATGACTTAGGAGTAACATTTAGTGCTGACATGAAAGTGTCAGAGCAATGTGGGATTGCTGCTTCAAAAGGAAATCAAATTATAGGGCTAATTAGGAGAACTATCATGTATAAGGAGAAACAGCGAATTGTACCACTGCACAAAGCAATAGTTAGACCACATTTGGAATATTGTATTCAAGCATGGAGGCTGTATCGTAAAAAGGACATAGACAAGCTAGAAAGAATACAACGAAGAGCAACCAAAATGATTCCAGAACTGAGAGATCTTAGTTATGAAAGTCGCTTATTCCTGCACAGCAAGTATATCTACAGTTTAAGATGTCGACCACGTCAAAAGCACTGTTCCGTATACTTCTGGAGTTAAAGGAAGCAATACGGATTGTAAAATTTGTGGATTGAAGCTGTTGGTGTGTGTTTCCTAGATGGTAAATACCGTCAAATCTTTGTTCCAGCAGGCCAGAGATCAGCGTCATAAAGCGAGTTAGGTTTGGGAATGTCAACACACAGCTTGAAGGAAGAATATGAGTTGTGTCGGGTTGGTAATCGCTCACATGAGCATTTCAAACTCAAAGTTGATGACACGTATGTAGATAATTCGTCACAAGTTGTGTCAGCATGGAATCCTGTGAGAAAGTACTCCACAGGTACGAGTCGCACCGGAGCACACTTAAAACTACACTTGGAAGAGTTGCCTACAGTCAAGAAGGGACCAACAACTTTTACTGTCTCTTCCGAAATACACAGGCAAAGTGGGATTAAAGTTTCGAAACGGCGGAGGTGGCTTTGATCTCCGGTCCCTTCGACCGAAAGCCCGACGCTCTACCACTCGACCATCGCGCCCCACAATGGTGATCCTATGGTAGTTACTCCTGCTGTGAATAGTAGAGGCGACGCTCACGTCATAGAAGCCGACAGAGCTATGCGCCTTACGGAACAATATCGAACAATGCCTGTCGTTTCAAAAAAATTAACACCTATTGTGGTTGCTGTCAGCCCCGGCGATCTGATAGGTGATGAAAATTAAACATGTAGGTCCCCCATTACTCCGATGTCTACATCATACCACTGTATTTTCTGAACAAAATTATAATCATTCCAACTGTAGCACACATCTGTGCGGATATGCCTCACACTTCTGTGTGCGAAGATAAATATGTTTATGGTAAACCCTGTTTATGATAGTGAGGTTTAGTTGCGCTACAACAAAATACAGTTTACAATGGTATCACCCCTCCTGTGTGTATATATTATTGTGGGTGTGACTTGCGTTATTTAAAATTAATTACTTGATCATCTTGGCAAACGTCTGGGGTGGCCACAATCTCATCAGATTTATGGACATTTGCTATATCAAAATGATCAGACTCTGGAAAGACTGAAGAGGTGTAGGGCCTACAATGCAGACCAGATCGAACCAAATCGCCATCCAGGGCAAAACACAGATGGCAAGTGGACACAAACGCGCGTTTAGTTTTTAAACATATTCACGCTGCTAGCATTTACACAATCTGTAGATAATTTTTCCATTCGTTTTTTTGCTCTATGAGAACTAGTACTGTCTGACATAATACTTTAGATTACACTGTTCTTTCACTAATTTGAGTTATAAAGTTCGATGCATGAGTTCGTAGATGCGTTGGGCAGGATATGGTGGGCAACGTAGAGCTGTTGTGCTTTGTAGGATACTTCATTGCATGTGTAGGAGTAATTCAGGGGATATAGAAGATTCACATTGTGGAAAGGAACAGCTAGACATAGCTGGTCCGTTCTTCCAGAAATAGGAGTCACAAATCTAAGTACAACAGTGGTCATCGCAAGACAGAATTAGATTGTTGGTAGATTTAGCGGTTGCTACGAAGTAAGCTATTGTCAAAGGCGTTGCAAATGAGTTATATTGTGGAAGAACAAAGGAGACGAGTGGAACATGAAGGAGTAGAAACCAGTGGGTGATAGATGGACGAACACAGCTAAAGTTAAGGAGAGAAGGGAAACTCCCGATGCAGAAATGCTCTACTTGTCTTGGGCAAAGAAAAATAAACAGGGAATGCTGTGGGTGGGTGCAGGATATTTGATCACAAGACAATTGTGGTCATACGATATTTGGTCACACAACATTTGGTCATATATTGCAGGGTCTGACAATTGGTCACACTTTTATTTTAGTAATCACAATAAAACGTCCGCATCAGAGCAAATAATATTATGTTAAAAAGGCTGGCTTTGTCTCAGCATTGCAAACAGTGTGTGTTCTTTTTGAGTTCCTGAGATTGATAAATAGTACTTGTGGGGATGACAATTGAAGCTGGAGTGACAGATCGGTTTAACTGTCCCAATTTGGAAAAACATTAATAACTTAATCTTCTCCATCTTCTCATTCAACTCGAATAAATAGTTTCCAGAAGTTCCTTCTCCAGTTGAGTGCAACAACAGCCAATACCAATGGACTATGGTGGTTGATACGGTACCTCACACCTTCATAAATACGTTTGTGCTTATTTAAAGGCAATGCACAATACGTTTTATTGGTTAACTTCTATTTCGTGTCTATGCCAAGGGAAGTATTGATCTACACATATAGGGGGTATACATGTTTAACTCACAGAGTTGCAGCGTGCTCTCTAAAACCGACTGTACTTGGCACATGGCTAAACATGTTTGCAAGAGCCCAACTATTTAAAGGGAACATACAATGATTTCCTTTTGGTAACTGGACGACTGTTTTTACGAGATATTAATTGCAACATTTAAGTTATTAGTATTTGTAACATTTCGATTGTTTAAATATAATATCCACTCAAGAACTGTTACTATCGTAGTCTTTCACCTCTTCACCCTTTCCAAAGTACACGATTTGGCGATGAATCTACGACATAATAATTATAGAGACTGCTTTACTGCAATTAAAGACATATAAATAAATCTTCACATTTAAAGGTGAAATGTAACACGTATTTCTTAAAGCCATAATTTTTTACAAATTCATTCGACATGGAACGGATCATAGTTAATGTTTATTGCGCTTGAAAACCGTATTTAGAGGAATAATAAAAATTTAATTTTTGCGGCATCTATGGTGAGAAACCTGGAGTTTGTTATTAAGGGATCATGCCCCAGTTAGACTTCCTGGTGTGTTACAGACGAATGTCGAGCACAGTAATTTTAGGTATGTGTCATTTAAAAAAAATCATATCATCTGACATAACTGCATTTGAGCAGGCACATTGGCAGGTTTGCTGGTAGAACATGTTGGCAGTGTAACTGTGAATTTTTAGATGATTTCAATAGGCGGAAGGATTTTTGGCAATTGTTTCACCACAATGCACGTGTGCGTAGTAATTCATGCAGAAATTGGTAAACATTGATGGGCATGACACGTTCAGCCATTTTAAAAGAGTTAGAAATGTCTAATTTTGACTAAACTCCATCAGCATGTCAATTAAATGATGATTTAACAAGATTTAACAAGATTTGCCATCCAAGCCAAAGGCCCAGATGGCAAGTGGACAAGGAAGCCATTGGCTTATCGAGAGTCCAACAATGTTCACCTACTTATAACCCGCCCTCCTGATATATGTGTCAACCTTGTTTTTAAACATATTCACGCTGCTAGCAGTTACACAATCTGTAGACAGTTTGTTCCATTCATTTATTGTCCTCTGTGAGAACGAGTGCTTCCTGATGTCCAATCTACATTGATCCTTTACTAATTTTACCTCATGTCCTCTAGTTCTGCTATCCTTCTTGAGTGAGAAAAACATATTTCTATCAATATTTTCATACCCATTCAATATCTTAAAAACTTCAATCTGATCTCCTCTTAACCTCCTTGTCTCTAGAGTTGTTAAACCACATTCTTTCAGGCGTTCTTCATAACTAAGGTCTCTAAGTTCTGGAATCATTTTAGTTGCTCTCCTTTGTATGCGTTCAAGCGTATCTATATCCTTCTTACGATATGGTCTCCATGCTTGTATACAGTATTCTAAATGAGGTCTAACTATTGCTTTATAAAGAGGTATAATTAACTTTTTTCCCTTATATGTTATGTTTCTTCTAATCAATCCAAGAATTTGATTACCCTTTGAAGCTGCAATACCACACTGCTCTGAAACTTTCATATCAGTGCTTATTGTAACTCCTAAGTCCTTTTCTTTTACAGTAGTACCCAGAACAGTAGCTCCCATTTTATAGTTTACATTCAAGTTCCCATGTCCTGTATGTAGGCATTTACATTTCCCAAAATTGAACAGCATCTGCCATTTCTCAGACCATTTCACTAATCTGTCTAGATCGTTTTGTAAATGTTGTTTATCACCATCAGTATTAACCTTTCTAAACAGTTTTGTGTCGTCCGCAAATTTCAGTACGTTACTTGTTATACTCTCGTCCAAGTCATTGATATAAATTAAGAATAATATAGGTCCTAATACTGATCCTTGAGGTACCCCACTCAAAACCGATTTCCAATTTGAAACTTCGCCATCTACTACAACTCGTTGTCTTCTGTCAGTCAGCCATTGTTCTATCCAGTCAGTTATGCTATCCCCGATACCATGGGCTTTTAATTTAAGTAGCAATCTTTGATGTGGCACTTTGTCAAAAGCTTTCTGAAAATCTAAGTAGATAATATCTACTGGCGATCCCATGTCTATCCACTTAGTGATTTCTTCCAAAAAACATAACATATTTGTTAAGCATGACCTCGCTTTAAGGAATCCATGTTGAGATGAATTTAATAATTTATGCTTAACGAGGAAGTCCACCATATGGTCTTTAATTAACCTTTCTAATAATTTACAAATCACTGACGTTAAACTCACTGGTCTGTAATTCTCTGACTTATTTCTCGAACCCTTTTTAAATAATGGTATGATGTTTGCTTCTTTCCATTCAAACGGAACAACTCCCTCTTTTAATGACAAGTTGAATACTCTTGCTAGTGGTATACTGATTAGATCTACTGTTTCCATTAGTAATTTTGGAGGAATCCCATCCACTCCCGGTGATTTGTTATCCTTCATTGCCTTTATTTTCCTAGCTACCAATTCTGGAGTTAATGATGACGGCAGGTAAGACATTTCAGAATTTTTGATGGTCAAGTTTTCTTATAATCATGCAAAACGTTAACATGGCCACCAATGGGAAATGTAACTGAGTGATGAACCCTTAAGGCCTTCTGCGTAAGCACCATGCGTCTCCAGATGGCGCTGCTAAAAGTTGTTTACAAATGGCGTCTGGGGTAACGCGGGACATGTAGCGCTTGCATTTTCACCAGGTAAGATTTGTCGTGTTGTGCAATCCGGTGCATCATTCACATTTTATGTAATCATATGCATAATACGTGGTATGTGTTGATGTCCTGTGCTAATTAATGATTTGTACGTTCACCGGTCCCGTTCTTGTTGACGGAAAAGTTTCTTAGTGGCCGTGACAAAAACAGTGGTTATAACTTGTGCCTATGACTATGTCATGGCATAGTGCCAAAGCTTGATCTAGAATGACTAGATTTATTGTAATAATCAGTTCCTTAATGGTACGTTTTTTTATTTATAATTTTTCACACATGCAGTGTCTTTGACTCTGTCTGTGACTACATGTGAACAATTTAAATGTTTTAGAACTTCTTAGTCTTGGACTGGTGATTTGGGACTTGTCTTGACTTTGTCTGTGCCAACTTACATGTACTTTGTCTTTGGATGATTGTTTTAGCCAGCCTTGTGAACAAATAATCAAAACGAATATAAATAATGCTTTTGTAATAAAAATGTCAGGAAACCTGTAATTGAACATTGAGATTGTGGAATTTGATAACTGAAAATAATTAAAAAAAATTATGAATATTCTGTAGACTCTGGAGGCCAACCAAGTAATGAAGCATATTTAATTTTTTCACACCAACAAAATACATGCTTGCAAGCAAGTTAAAGGGGGCTGGACATGTGGAAAGAATGGAAGGGGGACGGAATGAACAGAGTGGATGTGTTCAGAGAGGAGGGTACGTAGATTGCTTGAAGAGAGATTTGACAGAAGGAGAGCAAGAGATGGGGAGGGGGGTGGAGGTGACAGTGAAACGGGATCAGTAACAGATAAGGAGGAGAGCAACAACTGGAAAATATATCTGAAAAAATGCTATTTATGGATTCAAGCAGGTATTATGGCTGACCAGTGCGAGTATAATGCTAATATTGACAATGAAAAGTGAAATCCATTGATCACCTTGTGCCACTTATTTGACATCTACACAATTTAAAAGCAGCACGATATGTAAACACCTTCGTAAAGTATAGTGACATTTGAGAATATGGAACGTGAAAATAGCAGGCACACATTCTGTAGTTTGTTGGTTTTTACATGTATCATATTCAAGAACATATACATCATAACAATTGACACCTAAGAGAGGTACTCATAGATTTGTTTGTGAAGTGACGGTGTATGCTATTGGCAATATAGACCAAGTTGATTCTTTGGGTAGTGTCTAGCTCCTTGTAGACCTCATAGAATCGTGCTTACCAAAGATATTTACATAGTTATGTTTAGCCAGCACATAATATCATAAAAGCCTACTGGCAAAAGACAGGTGTTGACATAGCCAGTGCATCAAGGCAAGTGACACTGAGCTGTGGTTTAGCATGTGCTTCGCATGTTCTAAGTGCATTTTGGGATATGAGCCAGCATATTCTTCTTAAATATTGATTGTTTATGCTAGACATCAAACAATTTTCAAAAATCCAAATATTTGTTTGGCTCAATTTCTCATATAAGATTTGTTTAGGAGGCAAAACTACCTTGGCCCTTTAGGAGTTACAAACTGATTTACCACAGATAATTTGCCAGTCCGTTCTATGACGAATGGATGATCAATGCACATTCAGTAACAACACAGTCCTGTTGCATATGGTAATTACAGTGCTCAGTTGGCAGGATATTGAAGTTTGATTAATAGTATTTCTTTTTATAGAACTTCTTATTGTATTTGTGAGACTGACTTGTGTGACTAGAACCATGTATGCATATCTTAGTAGGATTGGGAGAATAAGAGTAATTTCGTCATGCCTAACTAAAATAGATCCTTGTCAAATGTATCCGTGTGGAATGTTGTTAGCAGAATAACTCAATATTTGCAAGCAACAGTTGACAATGCAGAGTGGCAATTTTTACTTAGCTATGTAAATGAGTTCACCAGTGGATGTCGACAATCATGGAATTACATGATTGAGTGGGCTGCACATATTGATCCTACGGCTCACTGCTTTCCATAAAAGCCTGGATTGTAATAGGAATTAAATGGGAGGTAATCTGAAACACTGTGGATTTCATCTCGCATCCATGAGAATTCGAGAGGGAAACCAACCATGGGATCCTTCAGCCAGAAATGGCAGGCTTAACAAACCTGTCCATTATGCCATTGTCTATTATATAACACTGTTTTCATGTTGCAGAAATGTTTATCCTAGTTTGACCCTTGTGAGACATTCATCCAAGCATGCCTCTGGTCAATGACGGAACCATGCTGCCAATGATCGGTGGTCCGCTGAATGGTCGAGGCAGTCCGTGGAGGTCACGGAATTCTTCTCGCGCCGTGTCACGCTTTGAAGACCTCGACACTCGGCTCAGTCACCAGGAGCTGACGACTGAGGCCCTGTTGGACCGAGCAAACAGGATCAAGGATGAAGTGACGACTAGTTTGGGTCTGACCCAGGGTACATGGGAGGAGGAACGACACGCGAGGAAGATGCTGCAGGAACACATACACGCCATCGCCGAAGTTGTGCGCAACCTCACCAGGGACGTACATGTGAGGCTTTCTGTAAACATTTAATTTTTTTAAAAGCATACAAATCAGTTAAAGCTCCCTCTTCCATTCTCATTTCGGATTACTTTCACAACAGATTTAATCTATCTAGTATCTACTACATGCTGGTTCATTTGTGCAAATGTTTTTTTTAGTTTTGGTAACATAAACAAACTGTTAAATTATTTTTGACTTTGTCTGGTCATTATTAAGCAACAAAGGGCAAAAGTTGGTGGTATTAAAATAAAAATAAGAATACACATGCACGCACACACACACACACTTTTATACATAGATTAAAAATTCAAAGTATAATTATAATAAAAAAAGATATTTGATCATAATCGATTATATGGGTCAACTACAAAAGAAAACTACAAAATAAAAAAAACCACCCAATATATTGTAATTATAATCTTAGTTTATGTAGTGATTGTAATCCTTTACAGTCCATTATGATTAAAATTGTGTTGGAAGCAACAGGTCTGTCGGGGTGAACGGTAAAGGAACAGGTCTGTCAGGGGTGAAAGATAAAGGAACAGATCTGTCAAGGGTGAAAGGTAAAGGGACATGTCTCGGGGGTAAAAGGTAAAGGAACAGGTCTGTCAAGGGTGAAAGGTAAAGGAACAGGTCTGTCAGGGGTGAAAGATAAAGGAACAGATCTGTCAAGGGTGAAAGGTAAAAGGACATGTCTCGGGGGTAAAAGGTAAAGGAACAGGTCTGTCAAGGGTGAAAGGTAAAGGAACAGGTCTCAGGGGTGAAAGGTGAAGGAACAGGTCTCAGGGGTGAAAGGTAAAGGAACAGGTCTGTCAAGGGTGAAAGGTAAAGGAACAGGTCTGTCAAGGGTGAAAGGTAAAGGAACAGGTCTCAGGGGTGAAAGGTGAAGGAACAGGTCTCAGGGGTGAAAGGTAAAGGAACAGGTCTGTCAAGGGTGAAAGGTAAAGGGACATGTCTCGGGGGTAAAATGTAAAGGAACAGGTCTGTCAAGGGTGAAAGGTAAAGGAACAGGTCTCAGGGGTGAAAGGTGAAGGAACAGGTCTCAGGGGTGAAAGGTAAAGGAACAGGTCTGTCAAGGGTGAAAGGTAAAGGAACAGGTCTGTCAAGGGTGAAAGGTAAAGGGACAGGTCTCGGGGGTGAAAGGCAAAGGAACAGGTCTGTCAGGGGTGAAATGTAAAGGGACAGGTCTCAGGGGTGAAAGGTAAAGGAACAGGTCTGTCAAGGGTGAAATGTAAAGGGACAGGTCTGTCAGGGGTTAAAGGTAAAGGGACAGATCTGTCAGGGATGAAAGGTAAAGCGCTTGAGCTGGATACTACACTGTGTAAGAATTTACTGTTATGCTTATTATATAATGTTGCCTATGTATGTCGCCAGACTCTGGAGAAGCAACTGATGATGAAAGACCAGGTGTACACTGGGACGCAGACTGCAGTCACAAACCTTGAGATGCATCACGTGGCAGGTCTGACAGACTTGCGGGGCCGCGTGGTGCGCTGCGACACCGCCATTAGTCAGCTCTCAGCTGACCTTAAGTTCTGCACTGACTCTATCAAGAGTCTCGGTCATGAGCGACAGCAACAGGAAACAAGGATCATGTCCCGACTGCAGAGAGTCGATGATCGGGTATGACTCATAATATCATACTAATGTTATAGATACGAATACACTATGTGTCTGTCTGTGTGCAGTGTCCTGATAAAGAGTCATTCAGCTAGTTCAGTAACCAATAAACATCATTGTACATTCCCTTAAGACTTATGAATAGGGAAGGTTAATTGTTGCCTGTTTTTTATTTTACCAGAACATCATTATTGCTGCCATAAGATGTGCATCTTAGAGCAATTTTCGCAAGCAATTTTATACAAATTGCTTGCAAAAACTGCTCTAAGATGCACATGATGATGTGCATCATCTTACACTGCTCTAAGATGCACATCATAGAGCAGATGTGCATCAATTAAATCATTGATTTAAATCACCCCTAACATAAATTTTTGTTGGTATCAATTTATGATATTTTACACATTTCTGCATACTGAATGCAGTGAAGCCACAACGACTTGTCTTCAAGAGGCAGCCTCTTTTCAAGTCAGGACTCAAAAGCCCTGAGATAAAATCCACCTTAAGCAAGCATTTGTACTAGTTGTTAAAAATTCTGTATGTTGACTCAAGTGAGACCGTCTGCACTAGTATAGTATGATACCAATTTGCAGTCTGGCTAGAGTACACTGAGCCCTGGACATGTGCTAATTCACCCTCTCAACAAACAATGATCACAAAGGTCATTGCCAGCCATAATATGCCTTCTAATAATATTTATGGCCTAAGGAACTACAAGCAGCTGTGGACACTATCTCAGTTCAATGAGCCCAACATCAGCTCCAAGTTATCTACTCTATATAAGCCTGTAGCACGGCTGGGTCCAATTACAAAAAATCAAATCAATTACATTTACTTTAAATTTTTCAGTTCAATTACAATTACACTTCTACAATTTTCAAATCAATTACAATTACACCATTTCAATTACAATTGCATTTATATTATGCAGAACCATTTGTTAATTATGTAGCGTGTGTGTTGCTGATTGTGTGTATGAATAATACAATTGATAAACAAATATAATGAACTTGGGGATGTTTGTACATTTTGTTGAACTGTGACTTCATGATTTCATATACAGTTAGCTAGATAAATGTTATTGTTCCTTATAAATATAATGTAATGTTTGCTTGGTTCATTAACTAATGTTTAATTACATGGAGTACAGTACAACTATAAACAAAGGCCACAACCATTTGAAATCATAATGAGTCTCTCCAATCTGCTAAGCCATTTCAAAGCAATTCTACTCATAAAATGTAACCACAAATAATTCATACCAGTACATTAGCAATGTTCACATCAAGATACATCCCGAGTTGTTTTGTGTATAATCCTTGGTGTACACCTATTCTGTCTACTGTGTTATACCCAGATTGGTTTACTTGGCAGTTGTGTTTTGAGGTTGTACCCTAGTTTGCCTACCATGAGTCTCTTGGCTTCAAACCCAGTCAGTATTATTACCTAATAAACCTGTGGGCTGTAGCTCACTCTCAATTGAACTTATTTACTGACTTGGGCAGTGTAATTACATGATCTAAGTACTGTATCAACAGAAACCACCACCTGGCCATTCAATGATAGAAGATTACAGGATCAAAGAAAAGACAGACCAATGACCAATTGGGGTATACCTTGAAAACAGCTAATGGTGATGCCTTTTGGCATATTGGAGCCCTTTGGAAGCCAGGTGTCAACTGTCTGCTGGCAGATTGCACTTAAACATTGCTTAGGAAGGCCAGAGGTATTCTGTTGGTGCACTTGTTATATCTGAATATTCCTTTGATTATATGAGCATGTCCTGCAGGGGTTATAATAATTTTTTTTTTTTTAGTTTGTAATAAAACAATTACTGTAATTGATTGTAATTGATGAAATTTCACAACATATTTCAATTACAATTACAGCAGCATTTCAAAACTGAAGTCAATTATAATTACAGCATTTTGCTGTAATCAATTGCAATTACAATTACATAATTGAACCCAGCCCTGGCCTGTAGTGTGTTTTAGAGTGTTCATTTGATTTTAAGTGGTTATTTTGCTAAATTTAAAGTTGTTTAATGGTCATATTTCCGAATTTACAGTTAAACAGAACGAAGTTGCTAAGGATTTGAAGTGATTGTATTTTTCAGCTTGTAAATGTTAGCACTGGTAACAGACTGCTGACAGTTCTGATACAATATTTTAAGTGACATTTTTTTTGCTGTTTTAGGTGAATCTATATTATAATTATATTACCGTATTGTATATACAATGTTCTACCAGTCTAAAATCATGTACCTTCTGTTAAGACTCAGGTATACATCAGATAAAAAAATCCAATCTAAATAAAAGAAATCCAAATTTTTTTAATCATTACTTTTTCCAACCCTGAAACCGAGTGGGTGTGTGCATTCGTGCGGGTGTGCATGCATGCATGCATTCATGACACTGAGGGATGTGGTGCTTGGGTAATTGTAATAACCATTACATGAGGGCAGGGGCGTCTTGGTGATTGTTACCTAACAATTGAAAAAGAAGTTTTGGTTCGTCTAGTTGTCGATATTAGACTGATAGCATTAGTTGCTATGCCAGTGTGGCTGTCTTTCCTGAGAATGAGAAGTGCTTGCTTAATGGCAGAACTGCATTTTGCTTGTGTTAACTTCAGCAAAACAAATGTCAAGATAATCATGTAATGCACATAGAAAACAGATATTTCTAAAACCAGATGCTGTTTTATAAATCTAACGTTGTTCTTATGTCGTTAAAAATGTTAAGGACTTGTCATGAAAACATTTTTGTTTAGCTGAATGCTTTTGCAACGCAACTTGAGAAGTCGGACGTGCAAAATCAGTTGAAGATTCAGCACCTAGAAGGGGACACTAGCCAGCAGGTGATGTCGGTCGACTCAACAACTAAGTCGATGGTTGAAAAACTCAAGTTTTCATTTGAGAGCTACAAACTAACTGAAGCAAACGAACGTATGAAAATGGAGGAACGACTGCAGTTGTTTGTTGGCCAGACTTCTGCATCGTGGGAGAAAAAGTTGGTAAGTAACTTTATGTCATCTGTCATGGAGGGTTGAAAGTAGAGACATTTATTGTGGCCGAAGCTCGTTTGATGTATGAATAAGGAAATGATGGTGTATAAAGGTTGGTAATGGGCATATTTTATTGCCAATTGGTATGCACTTCAAGCATACCAGGAATATAAAATGAACATATAAAGCATTGTATACACGAGCCTTAGCTCAAACAAGGCAATGTAAAGTTACTGATGTACACAAAGACAAACAGTAAATATATACATATATCTATACAATGCATGAAACTGCTACTCTACATGACATCAAAGGTGAGGGGCAATCTGCCGCAATACAATACATGACACTGCTAATATAAATGACATTAAAGGCGAGATGCAATATGCCAGCCTTGCTGAAACAATGCAAAGGTATTGTTGAACAAAATGACAGACATTAGACAATTATTTGTAAAAAAAAATAGGCATCGCTAACGATGTGTGGAGGAGGGGCGGTGGAGGTCAAAGCAAGATACAAGCGAATTCAAAACAATACAACTTACTTCGGTAATTCTCAAACCCGGTCTGAACTGCATGGGCTAGCTATCCCAAGATGCCCTGCACTGGACACTTCCACATGCGTGGCATAGGGGTGTTAGGATGTAACCGGGTTTGGATCATGGCACCATCCATTACAAGACATAAAATTACTTCTGGCTATGCCATAAGTTGTCATTTATGTCATCTGTCATGGAGGGTTGAAAGTAGAGACATTTATTGTGGCCAAAGCTCGTTTGATGTATGAATAAGGAAACGATGGTGTATAAAGGTTGGTAATGGGCATATTTTATTGCCAATTGGTATGCACTTCAAGCATACCAGGAATATAAAATGAACATATAAAGCATTGTATACACGAGCATTAGCTCAAACAAGGCAATATAAGGTTATTGATGTACACAAAGACAAACAGTAAATATATATATATATATATATATATATATATATATATATATATATATATATATATATATATATATATATATATATATACAATGCATGAAACTGCTACTCTACATGACATTAAAGGTGAGGGGCATCTGCCACGGGTGCTACTCGTAATGAGGAGCGCCACCCCCACCCTAATTAACTTTGTGTCCACATGAAATTGCAGTTTCCTCTTTTGTCATAATGTCAACAATTTAGTGGTTGGTAAAAGTCCCATAATAGGTGCCAGTGGTGTTAATATAAATTATTATTATATTATTGTAGCAATAAATACAGTGTTGCAGAAATTAGATGCTTGGCCAAATGTGCTTTATCGTGCTAGGAAGAGAAAGGGCATAACTGATTGCTCCTGCAAGGTTGTAGTGCAGTTTATAGCTGTCACCACCATTAAATGCAATGGATTAATCCCCTGGAATACACCAGAAATTTCTACAGGCTCCCATCAGATTATGTGCCGAAAATGTAATCTGTGTGGCAAAGTAGTGCATCTGCTCTGAAGGTTTTCATCCAGTTTGCGTCAAGGCATTTGTAAATAAAAAATGTCCAATAAAAATGGATAGTATTGACCACACCCCTATATAAAAGTATTGACCACACCCCTATATAAAAGTATTGACCACACCCCTATATAAAAGTACTGACCACACCCCTATATAAAAGTATTGACCACACCCCTATATAAAAGTACTGACCACACCCCTATATAAAAGTATTGACCACACCCCTATATAAAAGTACTGACCACACTCCTATATAAAAGTATTGACCACACCCCTATATAAAAGTATTGATCACACCCCTATATAAAAGCAACAACAAATGGAGGTAATGTACATGACTTGTCTTTTGTACTTTTTTATTATTGATTATTTTTTGCATTGAAAAAGCCCCTAATAAACATATTTTCCTAAAGATATGATTTACCACATCAACCACCATAATCCATTGTTATTGGCTGTTGTTGTACAGACTCAACTGGAGAAGGAACTTCTAGAAAATATATCAGAGTTGAATCTGAAGATTGAAGCTACTGAGGAGGAGATCAAGAAAGAAAAATTTAGAAACTCGGCTGCAAACGAGGTAATATCACAGTAGTGAAATGAATGTAAGATTACGTGTGCTGATAAGAAAAAAATTAATTTTTAATATAAAATGGGTTATTGGTTTACATTATATTATACAAAAATTTTTCATGAATTAGATTAAATTGACTTTAGGCCAAATAAAAGTGTCTTGTTTCTGTGCAATGTATCTGATGAAACCAACATTTGTCAGTTCTGGAAGTGTAAATTAAATTTTCTTGAATTAATATAATTTAAAAACATTATTCCTTACCTGGTTGAATTCCATTTAATTAAATGTACTTATCAACAGGCCTAGGGTCAATTACATTACAATGTAATCTATTACTATTACTTTGTTTCCTTTCTATTACTATTATTATTACATATTGAAGACAATCTATTACTATTACATATGAATTTATTACTATTATATGTTTCCATCACAACTATTTGCTTTCAAGTAAACATTTTGGAGTGAGCACAGGCATATTATCCTACATATTTTAACTTTCCATTCAGTAGTACAGTAGTTCTCAACAACAATAACTCATTACTCAAGCCCTTTGCTGTTGCTCACACACATTCGTGGCTTTGTTTAGAGTATAAGTAGAATGCAGTTGTGCTGTGTGAGGCATCACACCTATTGTCAGAATTTGTCCTTTGAACTGCTTCTGCTGACCAAATGATACAAAGAACCACTACAGTTATGTGTGTAACCTGGACC
Organism: Lamellibrachia columna; assembly: GCA_963662155.1. NCBI lineage: Eukaryota > Metazoa > Annelida > Polychaeta > Sabellida > Siboglinidae > Lamellibrachia > Lamellibrachia columna. The sequence continues at coordinate 41,473,892 of OY759273.1, read as the reverse complement.
TGACTTCACTACCTGGTTGTCTGACCCACTGTCTTTATTATTGGTTATTGGAGCTCACACAAAATAAGCCAGCATTAATCCAAATTACAATAGAAATGTAATAGCTCAATTACTATTACATTGCCTTATATTACTATTACATTGCCTTATATTACTATTACTACTACATTGTGTTCTGTTCCAATTATTACTTGAAAAATTATAATCATTACTATTACAATTACAATGTAATTGACCCCAGGTCTGCTTATCAATTAAAAGTATACATTCTGGTTCCTGGATATTTGTAGAAAAAGCATGATGTGTTTATTAATTTGTGACTCGTCGCATCAAAATTGACCATGACGTGGCAAAGTCAATTCCATGTGTATTCCATGTTCATCGCTTGAATAGATGACCTGGTCATTATGGTAACGAAGTGTAATTAAAAAGACCAGCAAAATTGTACAATGAAAACTTTAAAGCCTAATTTCTCAGTTTAAATTTGTTGTGATGGTGAGTAGTATCTTTGTTATTTTTGTCAACAAATCATAACTTTTTAATCTAGGACATAATGTGATACATCAAATTAAAGCTAATACATAGCAGCTTGTGATGGTGGTTTTTGCCCCCCTTACATTTGGTTTTGTGATGTGGGGCATCACATTTGTGTTTGTCTTATGCACATATATGGAGACACACAAAATGATGCATGTTCCTGTCTACAGTCTCTCCAGGTGAGCATGGCCAAGAGGCTGGAGACATCTGTCCTCCAACAACATGTTGAGACGGTGCGTCTGAAACGCGAGACACATGAAGGATTCATCACTATCCGTGACACGATAGAAAACATGAAGCAAGTGATGGATGGAAGGCGCAGGCTGCTCGAAGAACAACTGCAGAAAGATATCCGGAATCTGCACAAGATGGTTGTACTTATTTGAGAATGTTTGATCAATTATGGTGCTGGTTTCTAAAAAAAATGCACATGAATTTTGACCCTACCTCTAAAATTTATGTGAATTTTTACCATTAAAAATGTGAATGGTTATCTCATTAATTTTATGAACTATATGTGATTTATTTACACTGCGCTAGGAGAGGCCAAATGTTTTACAGATGAACTTTTTTTTATTCCCCTGCTCAACAGGGTAGGCCTCTCAATATGTATTAATGTTCCTTTACACGAAAACAGAAGCTTGGATATTAAAAGGGTAAATAGTAATGTGGTTGCATTTTCTTCTGTGAGGATATAGAAAGTGTTAGTTATCATATTTAGTCAAAAGTCTATCCCATTTAAAGAGGGACATGATGCATGACATCTGTTGGTTGAAAGACATGCAACATTGGAAATTATTGCCTTTTGGCATAGAAGATGGTTATCTTCATTGGAATTGTGTTTGTAAAGATCAAAATGCTGCTGTTAACAGTAAAAATAGAGGACACTTATTCTGCAACCTTTGTTAATTCCATATGCATCTTTTTGAAAGAATTTACAACAAGTTCCAGATAGCAAGTGGACAAGGAAGCCATTGGCTTATCGAGAGTTCAACAATATTATCACCTCTGTATAGCCCACCCTTATCAACTATTTATCAATTCTATTTTAAAACATATATTTACACTACTAGCATTAACACAATCATTTGACAGTTTGTTCCATTCATTTATCACCCTCTGTGTGAATGAGTTTTTTCTAATGTCCAACCTACACTGTTCCTTAACTAATGCTGCTTTGTGTCCTCTGGTTCTACTGCCTTCTTTATGTTTGAAGAACATATTCCTATCAATATCCTCATAACCATTCACTATTTTAAACACGTCTATTTGGACTCCTCTTACTCTCCAGGTCTCTAGTGTTGTCAAACCACATTCTAATAACTAACTAAGGTCTCTCAATTCTGGAATCATAGTTGGTCTTCGTTGTATCCTGTCTAGCTTGTCTATGTCCTTCTTACGATATGGCCTGTATGCTTGTATACAATATTCCAAATGCGGTCTAACTATTGCTTTGTACAGAGGTACAATTAGTTGTTTCTCCTTATTTGTGATAGTTCTCTTAATTAGACCTAGAATTTGATATCTGAAGCAGCAATCCCATATTGCTCTGAAACTTTCATGTCAGCACGAAATATTACTCCTAAGTAATTTTCTTGTGTGGTTCTACCTAGTACAGCATCCCCCATTTTATATTCTTCGTCCATGTTTCCATGGCCTATGCGCATGCTTCCAAAAATTTAATAACTTGCCATTTTTCTGATTTACCAATTTATCAAGATCATCCTGTAAACATTGTTTATCTGCATCATTTGTAACCTTTCTGAATACTTTTGTGTAATCTGCGAATTTCACTCTTTGCTAGATATGTCATCTTCCAAATCATTTGTATATATATATATATATATATATATATATATATATATATATATATATATATTAAAAACAGTGTAGGGCCTAATACTGATCCTGTGGTACCCCCACTCAAAACATATTTCCAATTTGAAATCTCACCATCTACTATTACTCTCTGTCTTCTGTGTGTAAGCTACTTTTCTATCCAGTTGATTAATCATTGCCTATACCATGGGCTTTTAGTTTAAGTAACAATCTTTGATGTGGCACTTTGTCGAAAGCTTTAAAATGTACATATGTATTTGCTACTGCGTGTCCAGATCTGAAGCTTCTCTTGACAAAGGACCAGGCTGTGCTCTGTGTTAAAGCAGATTCAGTAAGACAGACTGACAATCAGACCTTGAAGTGATTGTTTAAATAAGAACTAGTGTTACACACAAAACTGAGCAAACTAATCAACCTACATGTGAACTGAGTGGTCTCTTGAAAGTCACAATATTTTCAGTGTTTATATTACCGTATAGTACCAAATACATATGCATCATATGGTGTAACTATGGTAGTTGATGTTTATTGTGTTACGTATTTCCTGAAGAATTTCATGAAACACCCTGTAGTCGTCCTAAAAACACCTAACTTAGAAACATGGATGTAAATGTTTTGTATTAAGGTTTGTTTTCATCAGATGGAAAATATGATTTATTTACACTTGCACTTCTAATAAGTACTAGATGGTATTTATTTATTGTTTTTGTTTTACAACTGGAAACTAATGATGGTGTACTTAAATTATATATATATATATATATATATATATATATATATATATATATATATATATATATATATATATATATATATATATATAGACACACACAAACATACATACACTCACACATACCATTTTAAAGTTTTTTATTTTTAACTATTACATGCCAAAGATTTTTATGCTGTTATGCTGATCCAAGTGAATGTTTTTTGTGCAAATGTTTATCTATTTACAGTTCCACAATATATGTCGTTGTTCCAGTCTAGTAAATCAGTATATAAAAATACATTTATACTAACTTTCAATCAAGTCTTCCTACATTGTTATACTTATGTATGTGTGAACTGTATATTTGGAGGAGTTCTATGTGAAGTGATATTGACAATGTTGTGGGAAATTTTACGATTTTGTAAAAAGAATATACAGTCTATCTATAACATGAAACCATGCAGTGCCCACATGCAGATTACCGGTACTTGTTAGCTTCACGTGTAGTGAAAGTGGAATGGTTTGCTTTTATGTTAAGTATGATGCAGACTGGTACATTGTTTGTGATAATAAGAGATGTTGACAATCATATTTGAAATGCAGTTCACTTACATAATGCATTATCTACATACGTGAAAGTTTCCTATTGTTTAACAGGAGCGCCAGTTGTAATAAAGGTAAACCACCAGTGTAGTCTATGAGTTATTTCATTTGTATTTACTTATTTCCTGCTGTTGATGTAATTATATGGGGAGCCTGGGGTTAGTCTGCCCCCCCCCGGTGCTAGTCTGCCCCTGGGGCAAGTCTGCCCCCCCCCGGGGCTAGTCTGCCCCTGGGGCTAGTCTGCCCCTGGGGCAAGTCTGCCCCCGGTGCTAGTCTTCCCCCGGGGCAAGTCTGCCAACCGGCTTTTATTCTGTGCCTTTGCAGAATTGAGTAATTTCGGTCACACGACTAAGTCACATGATCATCAAACTACCTGCAGCGAGAAATATGTTTCTCTGTTGGGGCACGTCTGCCTATGTGCCACAGGGCAAGTTCGCCCCCAGGATATCTGATGTAAAATGCTCAGGACCACTTGTGAACATAAACCCACTAAAACGTACTCTTATAATGACTTCCAATTGTCCATTTTAGTGTTATTTTCTAGTCAAAAAGTGATGAAACCATATTTTGATTTCACCATTTTCTAGCCAATGCAGTACCAAAAAACTTGTTTTTTATTTGCCTGGTTTATTTCATAGATAAAACAGATTTTGTGAGGATTTTAATATTCTAACAGAATGTCTATCACAAACATGACGTTTTTTTTACATAAAATTAAGACAGCTGCTTGGGTGGTTCTACTAAGAGTCAGATTTGGATATTGTCTTGCAACAGTTTTGTCATTTGTTGATATGTGAGCAAGATATTTACTTGATACTTAAGGCCAAAGCTGATCCTCTAGTCCTACAAATATAGTCTCCAAATCTATTGGAGTGTCCAAGGGGGCGGACTAGCCCCAGTCTCTCTATTCCTAATTTTAAACAGGATATTGCCAGTTGTTACACAAATTACCTGTGTTGTTTATTAAAAATTATTTCATCAGCATTTAGTTATATCCTGGTGCTGATTTGATCATTATGTTAAGCTACTACAAAAAAATATGCTGATATTTATTCTTGTTAAATATGCATGCTAACCACTCAGTCTTACTGGGTAATTATGGCACTCTGACTCTGACATATGAAGAGTTCCCACATACATACTGGTTGGTGTGGTTTTTACCCTAGGTAATATAATATGCAGTTTCTCACAAAAATCTGAGGACACTGTGCGCATGGAATCAATATGCGAAACAACTACCAGTTATTTCATCTATTGAGTACAAACAAGTTAGAATTTGGGGTTGCTATGTTTGGCAACAAGCCATAGTAGCTCACGCATGTGCACAAGCACGTAGGGCATAACTTTGAGCCATGATCATCAAGAAAAACAATGGCAAAGGACAAAAGCAAAATACATGAAAATAATGTGATGAATATACTGATATATGAAGTGTTAAATGGACCAGGTTCTTGCATGTCAGCATGATTACATTACACCTAACTGTCATTACAATCAACTAGCATCACGGACAGGTAAAAGTCTCATTTTTTATTGCACATTGTAGTGGATTGTTTGGTTTATCTGATGCATACGCAAAAGCAAGAGCATCGTCAGCGAAACACAATAACAAGCAAAATGACTTATTTCACCAACCTTGTCATCCACCCAGCGTGGGTACTGCAAAGTCTGCAGGCTAAGGGATCGAATGGCTAATCCATGAACATGGAATGTATGGTTTAACATAACAGTTACTGTCATCTGTTGACCATCCATGTACTCTGCCAACAAAGGGTCTGAAACAAAACACATATATACTGAGGAAATAGTTTGGTAGAAAATGTAACAACCACCCAATTTTTTTATATCTAAAGTGGTTGTGAAGCTTAATGAGTTTGTACTTAGCTGGGTGTGCGATCATACTTGCATGCATGTATACATATATAATATTTACATTGTATTTAGACATGGACAATTACAGACCTAGTATAGCCGGCAGCATCTGTGTCTTTTCCCTGTGTTCGAGAGTCCTTTTCTTTGTCTTAGAGGGCTGACTGGAAGTCTTGTCTGAAGTTATTCTGCAGGTTAATATCAGATGTTACAGTAACAAATAACGTCTAATGAAGAGGCTACAGGGAGAAGAGGAAGACTGCGACCGAGTTTGGAAGACTATGTGAAGAGAGATGACAATGAAATGGGAACAGTGATGAACAGCAATGGAAGTAAATAAACAAGTCCTCATTTAGTCTCACAATACAAATCAGAAAAGAATACATATTTCATGACATTTTTACCCCCGTTTCTCGCCTCTAAGCTGTAAGAAATGTTGCTTACATGTCATGTACAGTGTTTTTTAAGGTTCAACTCACATGGTCAGTGCTGAATGTCAAACAGGAACAGCATGCTTTTTTCTTCAATATTTTTAATATGTAAATCTTACATATAAATCCCATATGGACATAATGCTTATATATGAGTACACACATACCTGGAACAGATTGACTCCTTGGCTGTTACTCTATGCTGCCGCTTTGATTTCTTTCACATGGGAAGTTGGCACAGTGGTCTTGCTGCTGTTTGTCCTTGATGAAGGGGAAGTCCACCTTCTGTTGGCACTGATGCCTTGAGGGACTTCAATACACCACTGAGGACCTCTGATTGTTCTTGTAGAACAGAGGCACCTTGACACAGATATGATAGGTCATTCAGATGTTTCAATTTCTCCCTGATGGAATTGCCAGCACTTGATGATGTTGAATGATCTGGTGTATGGCCGGTTTCTTCAGGTAATTCTATGCTGCAGGTGGTTTCTTCTGTAATGTCAAATTCAGGTAACACTGGCAGGCAGTTCTCAAAAACAGCCTGTGAGAGGACATCTGTGTCCAGATTCAAGTATGGACCATTCCTGTATAAACTTGACAGGTCGTCCCATGATGCAAAGTCATTTCTAAACAGTTCAAACATGTGTTTGCAAGGCAAAAAGCTTGTGTGGAAGAACAGGCAGTTGCAGGAAGGATATTCCGTGTCACTGCCTAACTTGACAGTGTACTGTGCCTCGCGACCCTCACTCTGCACCAGGAAGTATCCTTCGACTTGTACCTGGATTCCATTTGCCTGGCAATAGCTTGCATAGGCACAACTCTTGAGGCATTTCTCAACAACTGGTCTTGGTCTGTTGTGCAGGTAGGCTGGGATTTGCGTGTTGTAGGGCCTACTTTGGCTGGAAGCATCTTTTGTACATAGACCAGCCAATGGTGTGGGATGAACTCATTGAGCACACTCAGAGTACTGAGTGTGCTCGAGTATTAGTGGAAGTGTGCTTTGTGCTGCCGTTGGACTGATCCTATCTATCTATGTTATATATTTAGTTATTCTTATATGTGTGAGCAGATATTAGTACCTTATTAGACGTGAATAGTCGGAGAATGTGATGGCGATTGGACTTTACGTGAATTTTACCTGGTTTATATGATTTTAGACAACTACTGGGTTACCTGGTTGTTCAGCCGACGTTGTTCAACAAGTTGACAAACAAAACCAACCAGCCGTGTTCTCCACAGTATAATCATGTACAATAGAACTGAACTACTACGGATTGGGCGCTCCATTGTGACCAGACCATGCCCTGAACTGGACAGTGGTGTTACACAATATAGACACTTGGACAGTGGTCGAACTCACAGGGACTGTAGGGCTGACAGATCAAAACAAAGACCAACTGCCTCGTCCCCAACCAGCGTTTAGAATGAGATGTTTAGAATGAGATCTGAGGTCTGCACACAGAACTTCATTGCAGTGGAGATCAACTGTGACATTGGTGCATCGATAAATTAATGCCACAACATCAATGTATGTCCCTGAACACCCGATCAGTGAAGAATAAAACACTTTCCATTGCTGACTATATCACGACGCATGACTACGACATCATGTGTATCATAGAGGCGTGGCTCGGTAGTGACATTGATGCTAACTGCATTAAAGAAATGGTACTCTCGGGGTATGAATTCCATCACGTCCCACGAAATAACGGCAGAACAGGTGGCGTTGGAATTATATTTATAATTATAAACCGGATTGTAAATGACAATATTATCGTCATCCAGTACCGACACTGACACATCACACTTCGAGTACATTGACTGTCGAGTCGAACATCAAGGTACAACCATTCGTTTTATTGTCGTATACCGTCCGCCGACGTCCACTCAGAACGGATTTTTTTTTGGGAGTGGACATCTTTTGTTGAGCACATGGCTACTGATCTTACCGACAGCATCATCGTCGGAGATGTAAACTTTCATCTTGACTCGGACTCCAACACGGACGCATGCAGGTTCAAAGATTCGCTCTCCACCTGCGGACTCAGACAGCACGTGAATGAACCCACCCACCAAAAGAGCCACACTCTTGACGTTGTGATAACAAAAGACTCTGGTAACATCATCGACATCCTAGAAGTGACTGATCCGGCTTTATGTGATAAATCTGGCAATATATCTGGTGATCATTATGCGATATCGTTTTCTGCACACATGTCGAAACCACGTCCATAGCAAAAGGTCGTGACATTTCGAAAGCTACATACGATCAATGTTAACTCATTCAAAGAATACATCCGTCAAAACAATAACCTACTCGACGTTGAGGCACCTCTCCATGAGCTAATAACCAACTATAACAGTTCGTTGGATGATATCATCAATCTTCAAGCGCCACTGTTGAATCGAACAATCACACTTCGACCACACTCTAGCAAACTTCGTGATGCCAAGCACAAACGTCGGGAGCTGGAACGTCACTAGCGCTCAACGAAACTAGAGGTGCATCAACAGCAGTATCGGGACTTTTACGTCGTAGTCAAAACCGAGTACTATGAGAGTCAAATCGAGCATTGTCGACGCGACACTAAGGCGACGTTTCGGACTATGAACGCTGATGGAAACAATAGAGGTTGCCTGTTGCCCAGCCACACGTCAGACGTTCAACTCCCTGACTTTTCAGATTTTTTCACTACAAAGGTATCACTCCGGATCTCGTGACGACATTGGACGGTGATGTACAGGTGACATTTGATTCGTTTTCCCCGACGACGAACGAAGAAATCATAGGCATCATCGAATCTTCGCACGACAAGTCTTGCAACCTAGATATTATTCAAACTTGGTTGCTTAATTCATGCACCAGTGAACTAGCACCGATAATAGTTGCTATTGTGAATAGGTCTTTCGAAACATCACACGTGCCTGTCGAGCTGAAGCATGTCCACATTAGACCACACCTGAAGAAACTATCTCTTGATCCTGACATACTAAACAATTACTGACCAGTAATTGTACCATTCGTCTCCAAAATAATCGAAAAAGTTGTTGACGCCCGCCTTGAACAACATTTGTGAGAAAACAATCTGCACGAACCATCGCAGTCTGCCTACAGGATGCAACATTCAACTGAAACGGCACTTATCAAAATACAAAGCAACACCCTCCAAGCACTTGACAATGGACGAGTTGCTGCACTTTTTCTTTTAGATCTCTCGGCGGCGTTCGACACTATCGATCACTCCATCCTTATCGAGCATCTGGAACACACACACACGGCATTTCCGGCGATGCCCTGAGATGGATGGCATCTTACTTGCGAGAGCGAAACCAACAAGTCATCATTGGTGATGCTACCTCGGCCGATGTCTTACTTGAGTATGGCGTCTCACAAGGATCAGTGCTAGGCCCGAAACTGTACTCGCTATATACACGGCCACCTGGAGACGTCACCAGGCATCATCAACTAGATGTGCACTTCTATGCTGATGACACCCAGTTATATGTCTCATCCATGAACAACGACCCCGAAGAGCGATCAACAGCAGTCGCCCGTTTGAACGACTGTATCAAGGATGTTCGTACTTGGCTTATGCAAAACGTGCTTATATTGAACGATGAGTAGACGGAAATGATCCTGTTCACATCCAAACATGGATTGAAATCATTGCCAAACACAGCTGTTTCGGTCGGAGGACAACAACAACTACAATCATCCTCCGTCCGTGATCTTGGGGTTACATACGATCAACATCTAAGTATGACCCAGCACGTGAACTCCTATGCCGAACTGGATATTACCACCTCAGAAATATCGGGAGGATCCTTCGATACCTCTCATGATGCACCGAAAACACTTGTTCGTGCTCTCGTAACATCAAGACTCGATTACGTCTAATTCTCTACTGCATGGCCTGCCCGTGAATCGGCTTGCGAAAATGCAACGTCTACAGAACGCATGCGCGCGCATGATCACAAGAACCAGTCGCCGTTCGCACATCACTCCCGTTCTGAAGGAGCTACACTGGCTTCCAGTCCATTGCTGAATACAATATAAGATCATGTCACAAACTTTCCGTGCTATCCACCACCAAGCACGGATTGTCACATAATGTGATCGCACATTCACCAAAGCAGCGGCTACTCTTTGCCCGCTAATATTAGAAACTCTAACAGCTGCGCCAGTTTTCAACGGCAGTTAAATACCTTCCTTTTCCTTAATTTATTTAATTTATTATTTTACTATTTTAATCCCATTTGATACTTATATATATTCCATGTATACATTTTAGTTGTAATGCCCTTAAATTTAAATTGTACTTGTATTTTAGCTGTTTAATTTGATATATGATTTTCAGTTGTATTGTTCTTAATTAATTTATTATTTTAATTATTTAACTGCCTATATACGTTTCGCTGTACTATTACTGTATTGTAAAGCGCCATAGAGCACTGTGTGATTATGGCGCTATATAAATATTTTATTTATTATTATTATTACCTATGCGTGAGTGCTTCAGGTAGGAGTTCTTCAGCGAACTGTTCAGTGATTCCACCTCATTGCTTGTTGCGATGATACAGTCATACTCTCCATGGGAGGCCCTCCCTCTCCCAAGTTTCGTAGAATTCCTTTGGTCGATGTTTTCGTAACAATCTGTTTTTACGGGAAAAGGTCGTTAGCCCTGTGCCCAACCCTCCTCTTTTCACATCCGGGCTTGGGACCGGCAGTGGCAGAGTATATATTAAACTAGACAAAATATAACATAACAAATAATAAATAAAAATAACAGAGGTGATCAACATAAATTGAAATATGAAGTTTTTAAAAATATGTTTTGACTCTCTATGTATGGAAATGGGTGCTTAGCATGGCAACCGCACCAATCCTTTTTGTCAGAAGCAGAAGGTTGGCATCTGATGAAATGCCAGTATTATCTACGGCATGAAATTTGTACCACTACCATTACGTAGCACCAATAATTAATTTGATCACTGCTTAACTGTGAGAGTATCAAAAGCAGCAATAAGTTCAACTCACAATGTCACTTTCTTAAAATGCAACTTGGCTTCACAGCCCACTTTCCGGGATGTTTGTATGTGGAAACGTCGGGGCCGAATGTAGTAGTGGTCTGCAAGGTCAGTCTCACTCTGAAAAGTAAATGAAAAATCAGCACAATAGTAATTGACAAAAACAACTATCTGAAGAAAACAGCACAATAGGGACACTTTGCGGCAGATTTCTGTAGCTCTTCTTGTTTTCGTTTTGTATTTCTGTCTCTCTTAGGCATGACTGGCAGGACATCGACCTGGGCAAATTAGATGGTTAAATGTAATAACTAACTCAGGAAAAACATGTTTATTTGAAACACTTTTATAGTGGAATTACAATACGAGCGGCGACATGCTCTAGACTCTAGATATAAAAATACTGATGATATAGGCCTAAGGCAAGAAAAGAGAGTAACACAAAACATGCATACCACGTCTGTCAATCAAATGGTTGGCTCAGTGCATAACAAATCAAAATTATATATATTATGGTCAATTAAAAGCACTTTTACAAATTTGACTGGATGCAGAGTGAGTAATTATGTTGCTTTTTTAATTCTTCAAGATTACTGCATATATTTTGTGTATGTTCTTACGTGGAACATAACAACACATCATAATTACAACTGCTTTATTCAGTACGTACCACTTATGCAAATGTAATTCAGCTTTTTTATCAAGATGATAAAATAAAGTAAATAAAAATATTACTTTGTAATGAATAGAACTGTATAATGTTTGCAATTACAGAATTACCACAACCGACTTAAAATATAATCTTGTTATTGTCTCCAAAACAATACTTCCTCTTATTAACTTGTTTCTCGTCCATTCTGACGGTCCAAAGCCATAACCAGGAAAACAAACTGCAACACTTAACTAGTACATGAATTTCTTCCTCTTTTTATACCACTGTGTGGCACTGTCATGTTTTAGGTAAAACCGATGACAAAGGCAAGCAAAGGCCTGCATATATTAAGCCAGATTTTCCAAATAGATATTTGATTGTTTGTTTTGATTCCACTACCACTGTTTGAAATTACTGCCCGTCCGGAGGCCTGAGACCCTCAACCTTTCAGTTGGGCTGGCAAATCTCAAAAAGTGCCTGTCCGCATGATCGCCACCTTTTCAGCAAATATAGAAAATACGCGCTTCCAAAACTGACATGTGCAAATGTTGATTACATTTTATGTTAATATGTGGACCACTAACCTTTGAGTGGGACCAACAATTTTCCCAAGTTAAAGTTCCTGCTGACTGCAACTTTCCATCTCACATGTAGAACATTATCAACTACTCATACATTTTAAAGTGTACTTGTTTATTATGTATACAATATGCTTCTTTGAGTTGCTATGCTTAAAATTTCGGTTTCTCAAAGATGCGGAGAATGAATTGGTTATATTACTGGCACTGCCTCAATCAAAATCTACCCAGACAGGTTTTTGGCTGTTATGATTTTGGTATCATCTTACCTTCAAGAGGGATTATTATTGAAATGTGATATTTGTTAAACGTTTCCCGTTGCTTTTGTTGGACACTACACACACTTTATCGTGTTTACTTATTTTTATTTACACGACCAATGGTAATAGCGAATGGGCGTGGCTGAGTCTCGCTTATGCTGTACCGGGTACGTTTCTCAATTTCGCGGCCAGGACACCGGTTTATGTCAACATCTCTTTCAACAGCACTGTAAAGAACTGGATTGCAAGCGGCTCAATCGTGTCAAATGTGTTCGCGCATCTTGTTGAATTATACACAATTTAAGCAAACAGTGACATGCAGGTGCACATATTAATATGTACATAATTATTAGCTATTCTAGCGCAGGAACAATGACGTCATAAGTAAACACTTCCTGTCGTATGCAGTAGCATAAACACATCGTAACTCGGCTACTACTGCCTATGGCTATGATATTGCCATTATTATTCGACTTTCGAGTCGAAAGTAAACCTCACCATTCGAGACGCATCGAACATGAAAATAGTAAACTGGCATCTAGTTACAGAACAAGAAATATAACGCCCTTTAAAAAAAATTAAGATGCCCCTCTGTCTCTGAGCCGTATAAAAAAATTTATCTTTTGTAGACATATTGCCCTTCTATTACTTTGGAACTTTCTTGATTATGCCACCAGTGCAAATTAACTAAAACACACATACAAATTAAGCCCTAAGAGGGGCTGGTTAGGGAGAATGGGGGCACGTTTAGCCTTAGGGGGGCAAATTGGTTTGACTGGGGGGGGGCAAATGAAAAGGTTGGGGCATCGCCCCCCCCCCACATTGTATGTCAAAGAACGCCATGTACATGTGTGATCGCACTCACTGCAACAGTGGGGACAGTTTCAAATTTGCCAGTTTCAAGATGATGTTCTTCCATCGACTTCGGTCATGCGATCTCAGCCAGTCTAGATCTCGCTGGTTTCGAAGTCGCTTGCCGACTTCCTGCAGATCTTTGTTGAGGGCAGTTGGACGTGTTGTTCGTGGTCGCCCTTGCCAGCTAGCAACGTCTACGGATGTGAAGTATTGGTATATGGCCAGCTGTACAGGGGCTTCACATGGCATGCGAAGCACATGGCCAAACAGACTCTATTGGGCTTTGATGACAGACAAGCTCGGTGAGTTTCACGCACATTTTTGGTAGAGGGCGCAGGTCGAGATTCGCTGAGGGTATCTTATGACCTGTCTTAGTTGACTACGTTGGAATGCATAAAAACCTAGCCCATTTTTTGGCGTTAGTTCCTACGTGCGCATGTTGTATGTGAGCATGGGGACTATAAATACATTGTAGACTCGAGGTCTTTGGATACACGGTGGTGTCTGGCCCAGACAGACCACAGCTTCCGGAAAGCCAGGTCTTGCACGCCCCTACAGAGATCCTAGCTTGCGTGTCATGCGCCAGTCATCTCCAGCACTATTGTTTCTTCTATGAATGTTGGTACGTTCTGCTTTGGCTTCGTTGATGTTAAGATACCATTTTGACAGGCAAACAGGAGCGATTCGTTGTACGTCGTCCAGGAATTGGCTGGCATTGCTGATGAATCGTCGTCGTCGGTGTATGCCGCGTAGTTTGGCATTGCAGTGTCTTCTCGAGGGCGTTGCGGTATGTTGTCTCTCAGATCACGGAGGGCGGCTTCCAAGTAGGGGAGACCGGGGCTAGTTGTATACAGATACAAGTTGTTACAGATGCGTTTTACGAAAACATAGCACACTCACGGAGGTAACACCGACAGTAGTTGGTTGGAAGTCCACCAACAGACACACTGTCCAACAATCGGGAGTAAGGAAGACAAAATGAACTAGATGTGGATAACAATGACTTTTTAACCACCTAAAACTTGTTTTGGTATGGCCACATAATATCATCTCACGTAGCAACTTTTTATGTTTCGTGAATGAAACTTGAAACGTGTCTACTATATAGTACAAGGGGTTGTGCCAAGTAGAAGTTAAATTAACATTCAGTATTTGTTATCATCCACGTGTGTTCAACTTAAAAAATTGTGTGTGGGGCAAGTTGTTATAATTGTATTGGGGCAAGTTGCTACAACTGTAAGAACGGTCGGGCGGCTTATACCGATGGCTCAGCCAACGAGTTGTGTGCTGACAATGACTGAAAGAACAACATTTAATTAACCACGAGGTGTAAACGTTTTATTTTACTTGTGAAGCCTAGCGTACTTGTTTATAACCAATCTTATAAATGCTAGCAGCGTCAAACAAAAATAACAAATATCTCAGAAGGGCGGGTTACGCATAGATAAACAATTTTTTTTTTACTTTCGATAAGTTAATGGCTTATGCCTAAACAAGTTGCAGAACCGATTACTTCCTATGTCGTCTTCATGGAACAACGGGCTCTATGAATGCTTGAATGCCCCAGTATTGGTGCGTACTTTTAGTAGGCACCACTAAACCTTTTTATTTGACAGTTGCTATGTAGATCTGCATCGCAGCTGTCAGTTTTTACGTATTTCGGCTCAAAACTTACGGAGAACATGAGACTGGCAAATTTAATATGTAGCTACAAGTTATGGAATTAGCTATAAGTATATCTCAGAAGGGCGGGTTACGCATAGATAAAAAAATTTTTTTTTGACTTTCGATAAGTTAATGGTTTATGCCTAAACAAGTTGCAGAACCGATTACTTCCTATGTCGTCTTCATGGAACAACGGGCTCTAGGAATGCTTGAATGCCTCAGTATTGGTGCGTACTTCTAGTAGGCACCAATAAACCTTTTTATTTGACAGTTGCTATGTAGATCTGCATCGCAGCTGTCAGTTTTTACGTATTTCGGCTCAAAACTTACGGAGAACATGAGACTGGCAAATTTAATATGTAGCTACAAGTTACGGAATTAGCTATAAGTAGAGCGAAAACCGCATAGTTAAAATTGTCTATTAACTTAAGATTTAAAACTGACACTCATTTACCTCGCTACATGTGTAGTTATATTCCTTTTCACCAGGAAGCAGAAAAAAGGCTTAATGTCAGGATCGCACCAAGAGATACATTCCCAAGATTTACCTGCACGCAATGGAAAAAGGGCTAGTTTAATACACTAGGCAGAGCTTATATTTAGCGGAATCAAAATAGGGACAAAACGGAAAAGGAATGAAGTATTGACAACCGTAGGCCTACCGGTTACGGAGGTAAGATATAAAACTAGACGTCTTACGCGGCGAGGGCATTTATAACAGTATATATACATCCCCTTGAATATCTCCGCTCCCCAACCTGGGTATATTTCCCCCAACACCAACGTTGACTCCACACTATTCCCCCACAACCAGAACCAAAAATATAGTGCAGTTAATTAAAAATGTATTATCAATTTCATCGTAATTATAATGACTTACAATTATCATGCACACGCACACGCACACGCACACGCACACGCACACGCACACACACACACCCACCCACCCACAATCGTGGCTAGTTTGCTGAAGACAAAAGTACAAGTCAGATGTATGTTTGTATACGAGCTTTTATAGTAAGCCAACTGATTATGTAAGAATACAATATGCATACATAATATAAAACGAAATCATCAAATCTAGGTCATTGAAAATTCACCAACTAACAGCAAAGGTGGGGGAACCGACCACACGCAGGTGGAGAACCCCACCATTCTACAAACAACAAGGGTAAAAACCTTGTGTACACATTACCTACAAAAAAAGGGGAAAGCGTCAGTACCTGACCTCGCCCTAAAACCCCTGATGATTACGATAGCAATAATAAATCACTGTTTATTTAACTATAAAGTACGAATATTATGACAATAGATCCACACATCTGACAAGTATGCAGACATTATTTTTAACCTCCCATAACAGCCAGTCAGTAAAGCGACCCACTTAGAAATCGGAATTAAACAGGTGCAGATGGGGTAGGAGGGTGGGAAACAAATTTTTAGAAGAGAGTAAAATGTTTACCTTTGACTCTTGAAAATATTGAAAGCGAGGCCGATCGTAGGATTGGATTAAATGGTCACGTGTTTTAGTCGGCCTAGAGGGTTATTTAATAATTTATGGTATCGACTTTCGGCACTTCTTCAAAGTTTTGACAAAGTTCCTCGTTGGCGCGTTGCCGCGAATGGTTGATATCGTTCGTGGATTATACGTCGTTTGTGTTGTTAGCAGTTGATTGTAAAAGGCTTGCTGAATGGGATGCTGCTGTCCCGACTGAATGAAGTTGCGTAACCCAATTCGGACTTTGCTCGGTAAAGGTCGTTTTACGCAATACCAATCTCATTGTTCTGGGCAGAAGTCTTTCGTTGACGCTGCTAGCAACTTCACTTCTTGGACTTGGAACTGTTCTATCGTGATCGGCTCAAGTCAAGATGCTTAAACGGTATATTTTATACATCTTCGTCGTCGTCGGTGCACTACTAGTTTTCACGAACCTGATCAACACGGGTAAGTAGTTAATTAGACAGAAAGTTTTCATTTAGTCGATTTGATATTTTGAGTCGCGACCCCTGGACCGGAGGTTATAAACCGTACTCAACGCCGTTCTCAAGTATAAATAGAAATAAATAAAAATGGCTGCTCACGCATAAATTTGCATACATACATACATATATCCTCTTCAGCTCTTCTAGCTGGCTACTTTAATTTATTGAGGTCGTTTAAAGTTTGTCCGTTTCGAGACGACACGCTGTCCGATTTGAGCGTCCAGGCCACCTACTTCCGAGTTTTATCCGCATGAAGAATGGAATACGACATTTGTGAAAGATTTCGTTTCATGCCTGAAACTGCACCATTTAACGAGCATTTGCCAAATGTAACCGAAGCAGCGACAGACACCGGAAAACAAATGACAGTTTACTTTTGGTGGCGGCTTTTTCAGCGACGGGGACCATTCATTTACAGTAAAATTCTAGTCCAACTGCAGAATCGCGATGCACACGAAACGTGTCTACAGAAATTAAAACTATGTGGTTTTGCTGGACGATTTATAACACGCCATCCTGGACATTAAACCATGCCAATACGATATATGAGAAGTGAATGTGTGCTGTGAAATGAAATGATTCCGTGAACTGTCAATACAGCCACGTAATTTTATCACTGTAAACATACACATTGGCATTGGCCATTGCCATGCCTGGCATTATTTTTTAAATTATTATTAAATTAAATTATTAAAGCATTGAGTCAGTTATCATTTGCTGGTATTGGAATATAGCAAATAATATATAGGTATGTCTTTATAACATAACATTGTTAACATAAATATTATATCAACCGGATTAAGCTTACATGCCATGCCATATTTATATTATTCATGCAGCCCAAGACCAAGACAACAACTTGTCTGGTAATGAAATATAAAAAATTGCTATCCCAAGCCAAGGCAGTTATTGGGGTAGGACTTCACACAATGGGTGACCTTTGGAAGTAGAATATACATACACAATATGCAATACACATACCTAGCCCTAGGATAAACTAATACTGTTGTAAAGTTTTTTTTAGAGATTGTTCAAATTGAACACTAGGAAGCAATATGTAAGAAAACCTTCCATAAGACTTAACTTAAAAGTCTATATTTAGGCTACCACAATGCCATCAAGAGCTAACTTGTAAGTTAGTGATGTTAATAACAGATAAAAAGATATCACAACTATCCTAAAACAAAAAAGAACATACTTTGGGAATAGTTTGTGATTGGATTATAATATACTGACGAAGATAGCTATACAATGATTAAGAGTCTTGCCACACATAACTTGGGTTTGGACTTGTTGAACTGCTGACTGATATGGTTATTTTCGCAATGAAAGAGTATGACAGCATAACATAACATTGTTTGCCTTATGAGCCTAACCCCAGCAGGATGGTAGTGAAGACAAGCGACAACTGTAATGCATATATGTAATATAATACTAATAGTAACATATGCAGCATACCTTGTCTTGTGCAGTAACCTATTTCAAATATAACTTAAATTATGATAAATAAAATTATAAATGTTATGGAAATAACGCTTCCATGTAGTAAATAAATGCACATTAAAAGTGCAAATAATATATTCACTTCAGCACTCCCATCATAATAATAATTATTAAGAATTACCACTGTAAATCAACGATAACATTTATTGTATTAGTACCATATTTGTTTTATTATCTATCAAAATATTAATTATTAAGAAGTAATACAAACTTTTCTATGATATTCAATGAAATTAATTTTAGCATATCATGTATTCAATTCAATCACTTTATTCTGGAATATTACACCCATATAAAAGATAGGTTAGACTAAAAACTATAATAGTGGGTAATCCCCGTGACACAAACATGTGACACCCCATGTCAAAACCAACCATATTGGGGCCAAATATTGAGTTATTCACACCGTCAGCAGCAGCTTTAACTTGATGTATCACATATGACTAACACTGCAATTTCTAGGTTCACTGCACAACAATCTGAATATATGTTTTCTAAGCAACTCTGACGTATGGTTCCACCATTGCTGACAAGTGTATAGCTTTGGTACTATATACAAAGTAACTTGTTATCACGTGACCAAGAAGCCCTTCTTCTTCCTGTGAAGGAATGGGCTCCTTAGGAGCGTGGTAAGTCCTGCGGCGTCTGTGTCCGTTGGTAGTTCCGGTCAGGGCCAATTAAAAGACATTGCACCGCTATTGGGGCAACAATGGGTGTTTTTAGGCTAAAAACTATATTAAAATCTATATACATGAAGGTATTTATGGAGTGATGAGGACTGGCTGCAGTTTGTGGAGACTGCGGCCTAGTCGACTCTGGAAGGACTCCAGTGAAGGGGCTGATGAGATAGAGGTGGGAAGGTGGTTCCACTCAGACACTGTACTGGGGAAGAAAGAGTGAAAGAGGGCAGGGTGTTGGATTTGTTCCCGATGCAGGCGTTGTGCTCCTCTAGTCCTTCGGTCAGCATGGTGGAAGAAATTTGCTGGGTTGATGTCTACGAGGCCTTTGTTGATTTTGTAGAGCATCCCCAGGCGGATCTGTTGTCTTCGATGTTCCAGATTTGTCCATTTTAGATTTTCGAGCATAGATGTTACACTGCCTGGTGATCCTACACCGCACCCAAATCTAACTAGAAATTACTGATTACTCCTCTACGTATACCGTCTTGAAAGTATACACAGTGCACCATAAAGTGCCGGAGATGAGGGTGATGAGGGTGATGAAGTGCTGGGGATGAGGGTGATGTAACAACAACAGCTGATCTACATTCGAATTTTAACATTTTAGAAGCTTGCCGAATGTGTATCTGAACTGTTTATTGGCGAATAGGCAATACACATTACAGGTGAACTGTGGTTGACATTAGTAACTACCTGTATCCTGGACATTGTCAACAATAAACATTACAGGTGAACTGTGGTTGACATCAGTAACTACCTGTATCCTGGACATTGTCAACAATAAACATTACAGGTGAACTGTGGTTGACATCAGTAACTACCTGTATCCTGGACATTGTCAACAATAAACATTACAGGTGAACTGTGGTTGACATCAGTAACTACCTGTATCCTGGACATTGTCAACAATAAACATTACAGGTGAACTGTGGTTGACATTAGTAACTACCTGTATCCTGGACATTGTCAACAATAAACATTACAGGTGAACTGTGGTTGACATCAGTAACTACCTGTATCCTGGACATTGTCAACAATAAACATTACAGGTGAACTGTGGTTGACATCAGTAACTACCTGTATCCTGGACATTGTCAACAATAAACATTATAGGTGAACTGTGGTTGACATCAGTAACTACCTGTATCCTGGACATTGTCAACAATAAACATTACAGGTGAACTGTGGTTGACATTAGTAACTACCTGTATCCTGGACATTGTCAACAATAAACATTACAGGTGAACTGTGGTTGACATCAGTAACTACCTGTATCCTGGACATTGTCAACAATAAACATTACAGGTGAACTGTGGTTGACATCAGTAACTACCTGTATCCTGGACATTGTCAACAATAAACATTACAGGTGAACTGTGGTTGACATCAGTAACTACCTGTATCCTGGACATTGTCAACAATACACATTACAGGTGAACTGTGGTTGACATCAGTAACTACCTGTATCCTGGACATTGTCAACAATACACATTACAGGTGAACTGTGGTTGACATCAGTAACTACCTGTATCCTGGACATTGTCAACAATAAACATTACAGGTGAACTGTGGTTGACATCAGTAACTACCTGTATCCTGGACATTGTCAACAATAAACATTACAGGTGAACTGTGGTTGACATCAGTAACTACCTGTATCCTGAACATTGTCAACAATAAACATTACAGGTGAACTGTGGTTGACATCAGTAACTACCTGTATCCTGGACATTGTCAACAATACACATTACAGGTGAACTGTGGTTGACATTAGTAACTACCTGTATCCTGGACATTGTCAACAATAAACATTACAGGTGAACTGTGGTTGACATCAGTAACTACCTGTATCCTGGACATTGTCAACAATACACATTACAGGTGAACTGTGGTTGACATCAGTAACTACCTGTATCCTGGACATTGTCAACAATAAACATTACAGGTGAACTGTGGTTGACATCAGTAACTACTTGTTTCTTGGGCATTGTAGCATTAAACTGCCATACCACGCTTGGTTGCCAGTGTGTAAGTAGGCGCGAAGGCGCGACATCTAGGTGGTGACACAAGCAACGACACCATGGACCACAGTGTTGGCAGCATTGGCAATGACCACGACGAGGTTGTAGCAGAGGCAGTGGAGAAGTTACTCTCTGCAACTATGGGAGCCAAGAGAACTATCAACCAAAACCAATCGCCAAAACCAATAAGGAAGTAAAAACCCAGCGAGACCGACACGACAACCATCGAATGCTGCGATAGGTGACATTGTGTTGCAAGTCGTAGCGGCCATTTAACGAATCATCATTTTATCCAATTACCTCGGAGGTAGGCTTCCCATGAGATGCGTGCGCAACTTCCAGAATCAGTGCGTTGCAAGATTTTGCAAGGACCAGTCGTGTTTTAAATCAAAGGTAATCGTTTACTTAACTGGCCTAAATTATTAGGGCTTTATGCCGACGGTTTTTACAGCATTGTTGTACCTGAATGCGTTCCTTACATCATTCCGCATATGTTCCAGTAAAAAAAGTTCATATATTCTTTTAAAATATTGTGTTTTAGGCCACTTTTAATCAGTTTTACACATCAAAACAGCGGAACTGATTGCAAGATAAACATGGCGCGTGTGCGATTTGCGCATTAGTCACGCCTCGGTGCCATCAGAACCGCGAAGGCGATGTTTGTGTGTATTGGGCATACAATTACGCAACGTAAAAAATATTAAGAGAAAAAAATTGAGAAAATAGGCTCCAAAAATGTTTCAAACGAAGAAATTCTAGAAAAAAAAATTAAAACATTCTCCACAGTTTTTATATTAAACACAACATTTGTAGAGCACATACAGTCACTTCTAACGTAATATTTCATATTTATTTTATTAAATATTTGATGTTGCAAATATTATTTGTATGAAAATTAATATAATTAAATTTAAAAGAACGCATGGGTTAAACTATCTGTTGTTTGGTGAGCAAAGGTTATTGTTTTTGTAATTAAAACATACTGATAACATTGACTATCATGTGCATCTTTAAAGGGACAATTCATTGTATGTCATTGTTAATATAATTAAATTTAAAAGAATGCAGGGGTTAAATTATCTGTCGTTTGGTGAACAAAGGTTTTTTTTTAAATTATGCTGATATTGCATGTCTGCATGGTTTCCTTCTGATGGGGAGGGGTATTGTTGGGAGGGAGGGAGGGAGGGAGGTATTCTGTGTTGTCCGTTTTCACAGCAATATCCTGCGGTGAAATCGTAATGTAGTACCGCCTAGCCAGTGATTAATGGGAAGAAGAAGATATAGCTCAGAAACAATTTTAATTGTTCATATTAAATAACATTAATTACTTTCTCATAATACATGTGAATTAAAAGCATCCTTTCATTGCGCATACACACGTTCAGCAAAATATATAACGTTAATTAACATATTATTAATTAATCAACGTGCTACACTATTGTAACTGCTAATGTGATTTTGACGTGTAATAAATAAAACACAACAGTTTACAGTTATTTAGCTTTCTTAGAGGGATGGAGTCGTCATAGAGTATTCAGTATCCTTGCCACAATAATTACGTAAAAACATAAATGTATTATTATCATTATGGGACTATATAAATTTTCATTGTCAGTTTCATTATCATTACCATCAATGGCCAGTTATATGTAAAGAACTCCATGAACCAACTATTGTAAAAGTTTCTTATATTTATTTGAAGGAAAATCGCTAAGTAGCAATGGTGTTTTAAAGGTGTCTGCTGGTGTAACTCATACTGCTGCTTGGCAGAAATAAGGTAAATTGCTGTAGGAAATCCTTGTCCAAGCCTAAATAATAACACTATTTAGTAAGTATTTACGTCATGTGGCTTTCTTCCGCGCACAGAGGGCCTCGGTCCGAGGCAGTTGCACAAAAGAAATTGTGTGGCATTTGCACGAACTGCCATGACGGGCACATAACCGTCGAATACACATTGAATGCACAGGTTTGTGTATCCACTGGATGTGAGCTGAGAATGTGTTATCAGTCATTCGATTAAGAAATGTGTATTCAGACAAATCCAGTGATACTACAACATAGACACAGCATATACGACAAAAGGAATACATATGTGGTTTGGTTACTCACCAGTTTATAATTATTGAAAAAACTAAATAAGTAATAAAATAAATAAATAAGTAAATTATTTAAATGAACATGTTAATGTAAAGAGATTATATTAAATTGTAAATTTATATAAATTGACTTAAATTTATATAAATTGACTTAATTAAATTAAAGTACTCCTTCAATCCCTCCTTAAAGTTGCGCATGCGCATGACATGCAATATCATCAGTATATTTTTTTATTACAAAAACAATAACCTTTGTTCACCAAACGACAGATAATTAACCCATGCATTCTTTTCAATTTAGTTATGTTAACAATGACATGCAATGAGTTGTCCCTTTAAAGTTGCATATGCGCATGACATGCAATATCAACAGTATAATTTTTAATTACAAAAACAATAGTCTTTGTTCACCAAACGACAGATAATATGATTTAAATGAAATAAAATGTTATTATATTAACAATGAAATGCAATGAGATGTCCCCTTGTAGTTGCGCATGCGCATAACATCTAATATCAACCAAGTAATTTATGGGGAAAAAAATATATTTGTAACATCAAATATTTAATTAAATAAAAGATGAAATATTACGTTACAAGTGACTGTATGTGCTCTACAAATGTTGCGTTTAATATAAAAACTGGGGAGAATATTTAATTTTTTTGTAGATTTCTTTCGTTTGAAAATTTTTTGAGCTTTCTCTTTTTTTATCTTTTAATTTTTTACGATGCATAATTGTACGCGCGATACACACAAAGATCGCCTTCGCGGTTCTGATGGCACCGAGGCGTGACTAATACGCAAATCGCACACGCGCCATGTTTATCATGCAATTGGTTCCGCTGTTTTGATGTGTAAAACTGATTAAAAGTGGCCTAAAACACAATATTTTTAAAGAATGTATGAAATTTTTGTGTGGAACATATGCGGAATGATGTAAGGAACGCATTCAGGTACAAAAATGCTGTAAAAACCGTCGGCATAAAGCCCTAATAATTTAGGCCAGTTAAGTAAACGATTACCAAATCAAACGACATCGGCAATTTGCTTTTGTTGATTTTGGTATTTTTGTTTGGTGTGCGTTAATATTTTATTTTGTTACATATATTGATTACAAGTTTTTTCTCGGAGTTTGGCCGGCCTGTTTTACAAATATAACAGCGCCAACTATGGCCTCGCGACATGCCGAATGCGCCATCTTGGATGGCATAGAGTCGCAGCTTGCGGCCCCTTCGTCCAGGTCGGCAAAGACTACGAAACCGAAAGGGACAAAGTCACGATCGGCAGATAAATCGTCACTCGGTAGGCATAAATGCTAATGCCGACAGTTCCATAGAAAAACGCTTGGCTCAACCGATACCTTCGACTTCGGCAATGACGCACAGGGTAGGGCGGGCGAATACGCCCACCTTAAGCAAGAAATTAAATAATAACAAATAACAAAGTTTATTCGAAAAAACAGTGTTATACTCCGAAAGAGGCAGTTACACTCAATTAAAATAAACAGTATTAAAAGTTTGATTACACAGAGTTTTCGAGTTATACGCATTCTAAAAAAAAGTTTTATGTAGGCGTATTGCCTCTTTGCTGGGGCAATACGCATACAGAAAGGGGCAAATCGCCCAGTGGTAGGCGTTTCGCCTCACAACAAATCAGGGAATTGTGTTGACATCACATTTGTCACGTATAACATACATCTGCTTGCTTACTTACTTAATCCTCTTCGTGCGGGATCACACATAAGGCCGACACCAAAGAACGCCAATGTTGCCTGTCCGTTGCAAGCTTCGTCACCTGGCCCCAACTCCACCCGAGAGCCTTCATCTCCCGCTCTACTGATCTCCTCCACGTCTCCTTGGGTCTCCCCTCGCTCTCTTGCCACCAGGGGTCCAGCGCATGGCCACTCTTGGAATGGATGTCAGCGGCATTCTGCAGACGTGTCCGATCCATTTCCATCTGCGGCGTTTAACCTCGAGAGAGATGGGCTTCATACCTGTTCTTTCATGGAGTTCCGTGTTGGAGACTTTGCTTGGCCAGTAGATTCGCAGTATCTTCCTGAGGCACTTGTTTTGGAAAACTTCCAGCATCTGGCATATGCCTTTGGCGACCTTCCATGATTGCGCCGCATATAGTAGCACACTGAGGACGTTGCTCTTGAACAGGCGGATCTTTGTTCTGTTGCTGATCTTGTTTGTCTTCCAGATATTCTTCAGTGCCGCAAATGCCCCTCTTGCCTTTCTAATCCTTGCCTTGATCTCAGACATCTGATACCTACAAATTAAGCATATATATTTCCGTATTATACGGCTATTGGCAGTTTAGTATAATTGATACAATTAAATAAATGTGTCATGCATACTGCAAGTCGTCTCATTTATGTCAAGCTAGCACAGTTCCTATTATGGTCGTGTATAACATTATATTGAAACAAATGTCATAATTGAAAGGCATTACGACAATGTTTTCTCTATTGCTATTAGCCATTACATGACATGAAGTGACTGTCCTAGTCCTCGTCTGATTCACAGTTGGGACACATGAACTCCGTGTAGTCTGGTGTGCACTGCTCGTGGGCCAATTTCTGGCACATTTGACACTGGACCCATTTTCCCAGCGATTTGCGAAAGCTCAGGTTGGGATGTCTTTCTAGAAAGCTCTTCAGCCAGTCTTTTCCGGCCAACTCGTTTCTCGCTGTCATATGCCAAACGTCTGACATCAGTAGGAGTTAGGCCGAACATGGCCATCTCCATTGTCTGGATGTGGTCATGATTGACCAACTCAATCTCCGGCGGCAGCGCCGATGAGGAACCCAACCTCACCTTTCCAGGTGTGTCAACAAGGGCATCACGGTGTCTGCGAATAGTGCGAGACGGAATTATCAATTCTTTGCTGACACGGATGAGCGGCATGCCGTCTCTCACTAATTTCAACGCATCTTGCAAGTTGCCATCACCGCACACTCCTCTGTTTGCTTTTTTGTTGTAATGCCTGACTTTGATTTAGACTGCAAATGAATATACAGGATAACTAAATGCGGTATAATAAAGAAATGTAATCATGCATACCCATTGTCTGCTTTACATCAAGTGGTGCACAGAGATAAGTAGTAGTAGGATTGGTGTTGTTAGTTGTATAATTATTATACCGAAGGTATGGCTGTTCTTTATGTATATATATATATATATATATATATATATATATATATATATATTACATAAAGAACATATAAATTATATATATATATATAATTTATATATATATATATATATATATATATTGCAAACGTATATATATATATATATATAGAGAGAGAGAGAGAGATATACATGCCCAAGTTTGCAAAATGTTGATATGCCTCAGGGCGGGGCAAAACGCCCAATTAGGCGTACTGCCCCCTTGGTTGGTAGGCGTCTCACCCCAATAGTACCAATTTGATCAATAGGTGGCGTCCATTAAGTGTCCTTATTATCACCCACAATCAATGCTGCTAATACGTTTACAAGTTAATTATGATGATATATGCCTAGTGGCTAAACAACACACTTGGTTACGATGACTTTATTAACACAAATGTGTTACATCAATACCGAGAAAAACACGAAACGTTGATTTTCATACTTACTTTCGAACATCCACTTTAGCGTTCTTGTCAGAAGAAAGCGAGATATGGCAGCACTTAAAAAAGCATAACACGTGGTATACTGCATTAGGCGTTCGTTGGAAAAGTGCTGTGGACGTATTGCCTCACATGGGTGCATTGCCCCGCCCTACCCTACTACCACGCTGTCTGAGTTGGCACAATTGCAATCAACTGTGAGCGCCTTGGCTGAACATATGAATTGGTTCATGTCCAAATTGGCCGAAGACGACAGCGAAGCCGGTACAAGCAGAAACATTGAGACAGATGCAAAATCTATCGCTTCGACGTCATCGACTAAGGCCCCAGAACCGGAGAAAGAATTCTACGACTCGCGCGAAAATGTCGCACCAAACGTCGACGGAAAATTGGCAAATATCGTTCGCAATTTCTGCCAAAATAAGATGTCGGAGGACAAGCTAAAAGAGAAATTGACGTCCTACGTAAGACCAGGAAATTGTGCGGCGCTTGCTTTGACCAGAGTTAACCCGGAAATCTGGGAAAAATTATCGCCGATCTCACGGTCGAACGATATAAAGTTGCAAAGGGTGCAAAACGCTACCGTGCAAGCGATGGTCGCCATTACGCATCGAATTCGGATGAGGTTTTCACAAAAACCAAGATGGCGGCGTCCATTACGGCTCTCGTCGACGGACTGGCGTTGATCGCAAATGCAAACCAAGAACAGAATCAGCGCAGGCGTGAGGGGCAGCGTGAGGGGCACAAAGCAGACCTAAACGTTGCCTACAGAGGGCTGTGCAACAACGACACGGGCACGTCTAGTCTACTCTATGGAGACGATCTTTCGACGAGGATAAAAGAAATAAACGAAATGAACAGGGTCGCTAGCAAGCTGACGGCCGGACCCTCGTTCGCGCAACGTCCGTCAACACAGAGTCATTTCGGCCAGCGACAACACCCGTATTCGACGCGGGGAAACGAGCTGGATGGGGTGCTTCCGTGGAGCTTTTCTAGAGCGCGGCTCCCACCTCAACTATCGTGGAAGGCTGTTCCCAAAAAAGGACAGCATGCCAGACCGACAGCGACCGACCGACCGGTCAACGCAGCAGGAACACGTAAACAGCGCAACCCGGTCAACGCAGCAGGGACACGTAAACAGCGCGACCCGGTCAACGCAGCAGGGACACGTAAAACGTGCTGCAAGCAAGGTAACGCCTCTCCTGCCTACAGAAAAGGCTACATGCCTAGAGGCTGACCAAACGTTCAGCGCGGGGGTACCAGACAGTACTTAGATCAATGGAATGAACTGACGTCAGATAGCTTCAGTTTAAGGACTGTAACAGGAGCCACGTTAGAATCTGGTGCCATTCCACATCAAACGGTAACGCCAAAGCCTTTGCATTTGTCACAATATGAATTTGATGTTATAAATGAACAAATTGCTGAATTTTTTGCAAAAGATATTGTTGAAAAGGTGGGGCACACAGAGCCGGAATTTATTTGAAATGTTTTTATCAGAACAAAAAAGAATGGATGCCAAAATGTTTAACGTTAGCCCCGCGTATTTTCACAAAAGATTCTTAAGCCGGTATTTGCACATTTAAGACGATTAGGAATTATCATCATTAAATTGGTGACTGCCGCAGTCACCAGTGCGTTCTCCACATCAACCAAACTGACAGTGGATGAAAACAAGGAAGAACTACAAACATGCTTGCAAACCGTAAAAGACGATTTGCGCAACATCAAACGTGAGAGGCAACGCCAACAGTGGCAAATCGATGCCCATAAATATCATAGGCTTCCCCGAACCAACTCAGGGGAAAACAGATGATACTTCCCCCACGGGCAGGGTTGTTTGATTTAAATCATTTGACTTAAATCATTGATTTAAATCACTCGAATTTTTTTTTTTTAAATCATTTATTTATGATTTTTTTTTATTTCCGATTTTTTTTAATCGCTGATTTATATGAATTTAACACAAATAATTGTTTACAAGCATCGAGATCAACAAAGTTTTATTGTTTATTTAATACAAAAGCACAACTTGCGCACACTTGTGTAGTTGTATTGTCACCAGATAGCCTAATAGTCAAATATTTTATGACATTGTGTATGTTTGAGCTATTCCCTTTCTGAATGTAGTGAAGCCACACAAACTTGTCTTCAAGAGGAAGTATATTTTCAAGTCAGAAGCCCTGAGTTAAAGCTTGTGCTAGTTGTTACCAATTCAGTATTTTGACTCAAGTGACACAGTCTTGATGACAATTGTTTAATACTGTATCAGTTTGCAGTCTGGTTGGAGACCCTTAGAGTAGAGGTGCTAATCCACCCTCTCAGCAAACAATAATTAGCACTGCTACAGCCACAGACACATAGCATGCTTTCCTTTCAAAGACAGATTATGCAACTACGGGGGTGAGGCTTTGTGGACATTGTCTAATGTCTTTATATAAGCAAAAATTATGTACCCTCTGTTAAGACAAGTACCCAAATCGATTTGAATAGAACACGTTTGAAAGAGTTTATAAATATAAACACCTACATAAATGTCTATATTCCAGATTATAAAAAAAAATCAAATAAATAAAAAAAAATCAAATAAATCCGATTAAAATAAAAAAAAATCCGATTTAAAAAAAAAATCATGATTTTTTTTCAACCCTGCCCATGGGCATCGATATGTGCGAGAAGATCGATGTAGATGTCGTATCTAACGTCATAAGCACAAGCCATCGGATACCAAGGCCATCGTGTGAAAATTGGTGCGACGAGAGGTTAAATCGTACATCATGAGGGCAAAGAAAAAGCTGAAGGATGTAAGTGGACCGAAGATCATTATCTACGACGACCTGACTTCTCTCCGTAGCAAGATGCTGCGTGAGGTGAAGAAAGACAGCAGATTGAAACGAGCCTTCACCCGAGACGGCCGAATTCACTGTGTGGTGGATGAGAACGGCCGGGAGAAGAAACTTACTCTGGACAATTCGGATGATCTGTTTAAACTTGACTGGTCAGAGGCCATGATCAGACAAACGCATCTCTTCATGGACATGTAAGACGAGGTCGGACAATGTTAGTCTAAGTATATGTATACATATTACATAGTAGAGAAAAGTGTGGAATACAATAACACAGTTACGAAGTAACAAGTAAGTAGAAATACCGATATCAACAGTTAACACTACTAGCTCTATCTCACACTAACTTTACACAACCAATTAATACTAACTGAACAAAACTAACTTACATTAAAACTGCTTCCTCAAATGATTTAGCCTATCGCAAATCCGGTTCATTGGTGTCCAACCAATAATAAAATGCATATTTTTGTTCAAATTTACTTTAATCATTAGATCTAGTAAGGATCAAAATAGTTGATATCCCAAATAGTAAACACTGTGTTGGTCAATGTTGATCATGGGCGTTACCTCCATCCTCTCGCCGATCACATGACAAAGTTAAAAAAATGTCTTCAAGGAACAAAATCATGATTTTCAACATTTCGATTTTTACTTCAGTTAATGATTGAACAAACATTAACTAATTTAATAGTTTTTCTGATGATTTCACAAAAACGACATGCAAAAGTTGCACAAACGAGCGCAAGCATTTTGCAGTGGATAGTAGGTAGGTTTGGTTTTTCGCAAAATTAACTTGAAACGAGACTAGCAAAAAATCTAATTGATTAAGCACCTTTAACTAACATTGGGTAACATAATTCTACTAATTTCTTACAAAATATAGTTAGCACATTTTAAGCTTTATACAATGCAGTATTTGGTAATATGTCATGACACATTGACAGTAGTTGTCACACATAATATATAATGTATGAATTAAACACTCAGTATATATCTCTACAGACATGTTCATGTAGTGGGACTGATATGTAGTGGTTACACTAATGTACTACTGTATTTATTAAATCAATAAAAAAATGTGTGTGTTTACATTACGTTGTTTATTCTCCAAATAAAACAAAACGTTAATCTAACGCCAACACATTTGAAATTAATTAAAATGCATTTGCTAATGTGTAACCAAAACAGTTGTATTTGAGTGCGAACCCAAAACATTTGCATTTGAATGCGTTCCTGGAAAATGGCATTTGCATTTGAATCAAGATAAACATTTGCATTTGAATTCAAATGCGTTGACATGCATTTGTTATCAAGCCTGTTATTACCTCGCCTGAGTTTTGAGTATAGTATGAAAGCGAGGCTTGAGCATGAAACCTTGTTCAGTTGAGCTTGAATACGGTTTATAACCTCGGCCTCGGGATCACACCAGTCCAAAAGATGCATTCCCAATAAATATTTGCATATGGATGTTTTCGGCACAGTAAATGTGGGAAATAATTAATGTGACAATAACGATTAATCTTACACGTTGTTTTGGTTCAATTCTCATTTAACATGATACAAATGTTTATGTAGTACACAGCGCATGTCCTTATCACTACATCCACCGCGTGTACGCCGCTCCTCAGCAAGCCAAGTCAAACA
>OY759273.1:40977473-41437473 GCA_963662155.1 Lamellibrachia columna | reverse complement strand
ATAACATTTAGTGCTGACATGAAAGGTTCAGAGCAATGTCAGATTGCTGCTTCGAAAGGAAATAAAATTCTAGGGCTAATTAGGAGAACTATCACGTATAAGGAGAAACAACTAATTCTACCATTGTACAAAGCAATAGTTAGACCACATTTGGAATATTGTATTCAAGCATGGAGGCCGTATCGTAAAAAGGACATAGACAAGCTAGAAATAATACAACGAAGAGCAACTAAAATGATTCCAGAATTGAGAGACCTTAGTTACGAAAGCCGCTTATTACAATGTGGTTTGACAACACTAGATACCAGGAGACTAAGAGGAGAACAAATAGAAGTGTTTAAAATAGTGAACGATTATGAGGATGTTGATAGGAATATGTTCTTCAAACTTAAAGAAGGCAGTAGAACCAGAGGACACAAAGCATAATTAGTTAAGGAGCAGTGTAGGTTGGACATGAGAAAGTACTCTTTCTCATAGAGGGTGATAAATGAATGGAACAAACTTCCAAATAATTGTAGTAATGCTAGTAGTGCGAATATGTTTTAAAATATAATTGACAAATATCTGATAAGGGCGGGCTAAACATAGATGAGAAAATTCTTGGACTCTCGATAAGCCAATGGCTTCCTTGTCCACTTGCCATCTAGAACTTGTTGTTTGGGATGGCAATCTTGTTAAATCTTTTTAAATCTATTTGATATATTGCCTTTATTGGCGAGCTGTCAATGTAGGCTTTATTGAATTAACAAGATCACTATTATTAAATTTTAACATTTGTGCCAGCCTACATTCTCCGATAATCGTGGCAAATTATGCAGTGTATAATTTTTAGGAGAGCAATTGTTCTCACTCCCAATTGCTAGCGCTAATCAATCATCCACCGCTCGCGATAAAATCACTTGCTCTCAACTGGAGCTGCATGTGGCTCCCTCTGAAGGCTAAGTTCTCATCCTTTCGAACGACAGTCGTGAATTTAGCGGGATCCCGTGCCTCTGAAGATCCTAGATTTTGATCCCGAAGCGTTAGACGGTTAAATTTCCATGATTAGATGAATCGGTCAGAATCCTTAGTTCTCTGGAGCTCGACATGGTATATATTTTTAGTTAAAACGCCATTATCACCGCATAAACCGACCGTAAATGGCCGCCGTGCGCAGCGCCTCAAACCGGTCGTAACCGGCTGGCGGCGGTTTCCCCTGAAACGGGCTTGCGTATTCAATTCAATAAAACTTTAATGTCCATTTAAAACGGAAAATTCCCCGGTTTTCCGCAGATATAAAATGCGTTTACTATATCTGCCGTGACGCGAATACGCATAAAGTTTATGCATATTCGGCAGAAAAAACTCAAAATACACTTTAATCCGCGTAGTTTTTTAGGGACGCATTGGCTTCACGTCAAGTAAAAAAAAATTGCATCGGCGCTAAAAAAGACAAATATACTAGTGACCTTTTCGCACTATACTATTATTTGTTTTGAAAAATTTGCCCCCTATACTGTTACTCGGCACTATACTATTATTAAGTTTGACCGATTTGCCACCCTATACTTTTATTTGGCCTATACGTTTACTTGACACTCAAAAGTAGCATGCCCTTGTCATATATCGGTAAATTTTATTTAAAAACAAATTATCACTGCTAATATTAACACAATCAGCAGATAATTTGTTTCATTCGGTTATTGTCCTATGGGAGAAAGATTACTTTCTCATATCAAATATGCACTGTTCATTCACCAATGCTACTTTGTACCATGTAGTTCATCTATCCAATTTCAGTTTGTATAAAATAGTTATATCAATATCTTCATAACACTTGAATAGTAAATATATACATATTTGGTCTCCTCTAAAATATCTTGGTATCTAGTGTTGTCAAACTGCACTAAATCATGCATTGTTAATAAGCTTAGATACTCTTTTTGTTTGTAGCATATCAATGCCCTTCTTACGATACTGCATCCATGCTTGTATATAATTGTCCAAACGAGGCCTATTGCTTTTTGGATTTAACAAGAATTAACAAGATTGCCATCCAAAACTATAAGACCCAAATGGCATGTGGACAAGGAAGCCATTGGCATATCGAGAGTCCTACAATTTTATCATCTGTGCATAGCCCGCACGTATCAGATATGTTTTTCCACACTACTAGAATTAACCCAATCATTTGACAGTTTGTTCCATTCATTTATCACCCTCTGTGAGAATTAGTACTTTCTGATGTCCAACCTACGCTGTTCCTTAACTAATGCTGCTTTGTGTCCTCTGGTTCTATTGCCTTCTTTAAGTCCAAACAACAGATTCCTATCAATATCCTCATAACCATTCACCATTTTAAATACTTCTATTTGGTCTCCTCTTAGTCTTCTGGTCTCTAGTGTTGTCAAACAACATTGTTGTCAAAAAACATTCTAATAACATAAGTAAGTTGTTTTCATAACTAAGGTCTCTCAATTGTAGGATTATTAAAATTTATCTTCGTTGTATTCTTTCCAGCTTATCTATGTACTTATGATATGGCCGCCATGCTTGTATACAATATTCCAAATGTGGCATGGTGATCGCTTTGTACAGGAGTACAATTAAGTGTTTCTTCTTATAAATATGTGATAGTTCTCCTAATTAGCCGTAGAATTTGATATTTGACTACCCTTTGAAGCAGTTTCCCATGTTGCTCTGAAACTTTCAAATCAGCCCTAAATGTTACTCCTAAGTCCTTTTCGGTTGTGGTTGCAGCACCCCCCATTTTATGTTTCGTCCATGTTTCCAAGTCTTATGTGTATGCATTGACAATTCCCCAAATTGAATAACATTTCCCCTTTTCAGACTTAACCAAATGTATCATCTTGCAATTTTTTATCTGTATAATTTTTAGCCTTTCTGAATACGTTTGTGTCGTCTACATATGTCGGTACTTTGCTAGAGATATTATAATTTTCAAATAATTTCTATATATTTATATATATATATATATATATATATATATATATATATATATATATATATATATATATATATATATATATATAATATATATATATATATATATATATATATATATATATATATATATATATATATATATATATACATATGTCAGTACTTTGCTAGAGATATTATAATTTTCAAATCATTTATATATATGTATATATATATATATATACATATATATATATATACATATATATATATATATATATGTATATATACATATATACATAAATATATATATATATATATATATATATATATATATATATATATATATGTATGTATGTATGTATATATATATATATATATATATATATATATATATATATATATATATATTAAAATAGCATAAATTATGTCCATATATTGATACCTTTTGTACTCAACTCAAAACAGATTTCCAGCTTGAAATCACAATATCCACTGTTACTCTCTGTCTTCTCTCTGTAAGCCACTTTTCTATCCAGTTGATTACATCATTACCTATACCATGTACTTTTATGTTGATGTGGCACTTTATTAAAAGCTTTCTGAAAATCTACATCCACTGGTGACCCATCATCTACCCACTTAGTAATTTCTTCAAAAAAACATGAGATTGGTTAGTCATGCCCTTGCTTTAGGACCCTAAAACTGTTGAGATGTATTTATTAATAATTATGTTTTACAAAGAATTCCACCATGTGGTCTCTAATTAACGTTTCTAATAACTTGCATACAACTGATATTAAACTCACTGGTCTGTAATGTTCTGTCTTGTTCCTTGATCCCTTCTTAAATAACAGCGTAATGTTTGCTTCTTTCCATTCTGAAGGAACTATTCCATCTTCTAGTGACAAGTTAAATATTTATATAAGTAGTGTAGTAACTTGCTCAACAAATATAGTACCATTTTCTTTTAAGCAGTGTTGGTGGTATTCTATTAACTCCAGGTGATATATTAGCTTTCATCTTCTTAATTTTATTTGCCATAATTTCAGGAGTTACAAATAACTGCCCTAAATGATTTGATTTATCGTCCTCAAATTTAGTAACTGGAAATGGAAGTGAGAAATATGTGGTTAAAAACTGAGCTGAAATTGCTTACTCATTCGGGACTTCTGACATTTGAAACCCGTCTGAAATTATGTTTTCACTGTTATGTTATCTGAAACTTTCTGTTTACTCCTTACATAAGTATAACAACTCTTGCTCTCATTTTTATATTACCTGCTAAATTTTTTCAAACGTTTTTTTATTTTCTAACTTCATTTGTAACTAGGTCAAGTATCTCTTTATGCATCCTCCATAGCATCTGCCTCTGAGCAATTTTTCCAATAGTCTCTTTTGACAGCTTTTTCTTCCTGGACATTTTCCCTTGTTTTCTTAATGGAACAAATGTCTCAGTAATGCCCTCAATATTATTAAACAAGTCCAGCATTCTGTTGCTGTCTCATTCTTCATTAAGTTATTCCAACCTATATTTTCTAGGAATGTTCTCATCTGTTTACATTTGTCTTTGTTGAAGTTTCTCCTCAAATGTTTTATATGTATTTTACTTTTATATTCAAATGATTATGATCACTGGAACCCAAAGGTTCGTGTACTTTAACATTATCAACTAATTTATTTTGAGAAGACAACATTAAATCCAACACATTCCCAGCCCTGGTGGGTTCCAAAACATGTTAAGTTAGGAAAAAATCCTGTGTTAGAAGTAAAAACTGATGGTTAAAATCACCCATTACAACACATTCCCACCTAATCACCTCCCTTGATGTTCTCATCTGTTTACATTTGTCTTTGTTGAAGTTTCTCCTCAAATGTTTTATATGTATTTTACTTTTATATTCAAATGATTATGATCACTGGAACCCAAAGGTTCGTGTACTTTAACATTATCAACTAATTTATTTTGAGAAGACAACATTAAATCCAACACATTCCCAGCCCTGGTGGGTTCCAAAACATGTTAAGTTAGGAAAAAATCCTGTGTTAGAAGTAAAAACTGATGGTTAAAATCACCCATTACAACACATTCCCACCTAATCACCTCCCTTGATGCATTTTGTAGTTGTATATCTTCCTCTTATACTATGTTTGGACTATGATAAACTACTCCTATTGTTAATGTTGAGTTCTTTGTAAATATGTTGCGCCAAAGTGCTTCCTCGCAATCTGCTCCACTTTTCAGTGTAACTTCATATGCTTGGATAGGTTCTTTAATATATAAAATTAATTCACATCCCCTTCTCTCTCATATGTCCTTCCTAAACATTAGATAGCTTGTCAGTACTTATTCAGCATCTACTATATCTTTATTTGCCCATGATTTTGTGATACCCATTAAACGAAGGTCAATGTATGTTTGTAGTATCTTGGTGGCCGTTACTACATTTTGAAGACCTCAACAAAAACGTCACGAACTGGGCGGGAAGCACACTTTTAATAATCCAGCAAAACAGTGTTACAAGACATCACTATAGCGACACCGATGCAACGGTTCTTTACTTGACATAGTCAATAGGTGGCAGCACCTTACGGTATAACACCAATGTGTAACACTCCTTCCTCTTTAGCTTTAGAGTCAACCTCAAATATAAGGTCCAATCACCCTGCGTGATTACATGTACAGGTGACATTACAGATCCAGAATGTCTCGTTTCTTGGTACGCCTTCCTGATCGACGTGTCACCACGGGAGTAGACAGTGGTGTTGATGAAACCACAGTCTTGCCTGGCTGTTCCCTCACAGATGGATCTGGTTTTTCTGAGTATTTTGAGGAACCGACACTGGTTGACAAAAACTCTCATCACTCACAGGTGATGGAACACTGACTGATTCCAACAAATTCGGAATCATCGGCACTGTATTCTCAGATACAGACCGATAAGAATCATTTTCAGCAGTTAGCCTCAAGTGATCTACGTGCACATGATCTTACCATGATCTTACCCTGGATCTACTTTTCGATGGTGACGCACATGAACAGCTTGTTGCACTGTTCTAGGGCCTTGTCACATTCTGGAGACCACTTCCACTTACGGTCCTTCAAGAGCAGTAGGTGTAGTGGACGCAACACAGTAGACATCTGGTGTACAAACTTAGCATAGTAATTGATCAACCCCAAGAAGGAAAGCAATTGCTTGACGTCGCATGGTTTCTGAGCCTCCTTTATCGCTTTCAGTTCCTCAGATGTGGGATGAATACCCTCCGCATCCAATCGATGACCCAGACACTCCACGGATTTCTGAGCAAACGAGCACTTTGCCAGATTCACGCGAACTCCACACTGTGCCAGGCGTGCGAGTACTTCATCCAGAACATTGAGATGTACCTTCTCCGACTCAGCAGTGAACAAGATGTCATCTAGGAAGCACATGACATGATCCAAACCCCGCAGGATCTGATCCATACTCGACTGGAAGATACTTGGAGCACTGCTTACCCCGTATGGCATACGCAAGTAGCGATAGATTCCCTTGTGAGTGATCACAGTCACATAATGCTGTGACTCGGCATCCAGCTTCAACTGCTGGTACGCGTGCGATAGATCCAGTTTGCTGAACACTTTACCACCGGCTAGAGATCTTCCACGTTGGGTAATGGGTAATGTTCACTTTGGTTCTAGTTGACTCGTTTAATAAGTTCTACAAACTGCGTAGTGGCGTGTAAGACATTGCTGCAAGCACACAGTGGCTTCGACAGCGTTCTTAGACTTGGTGCAGCGGGCGGCGGTCGCTGTTGTTCAGTAGCTCCTTGGTGGCAGACATGGGAACACCCAGCGCATTTATATAATACAATAGTTCAAACCCACTTCGATTATGGAGATGTAGTCGATGATTCAACATCAATAAAAGCAAATCCATACTGCAGAAACTACAATCTAGAGCTGCTAAACCCATATCTGGGCCTAGTCCTCGACAAAACAGAAACGCTATGATCAGACAAAGAGCTAGGCTGGCTATCATTACAACAAAGGGATTGTCATAAATGTGTTTTTATATGATATATTTTTTGATATGTTTACATCAAATAGTCATTCCTATACTACCAGAAATGACTCACAGCCAAACCCACCTAAAGCCAGAACTGCCTACTATCTATCAACGCAGTTTCAGCGTGTCCGGTTTGAAGTTATGGAAGAGCTTACCACAGGACATCCGAAACAGCCAGTCTGTTGGAAGTTTCAAGACGTCACTACACACATATTTGAGTGTTACACCACCATTTTAAATTTTCTCTGTTTACGTTCTATTTTATTTTATGTATGTTCTGATTTTAATATTTATTTTTTGTTTGTTTTTAATACTTTGTACAAATGTAAATATATGTTGTATGATTGATATATAAATGATGCGTGAATGGCTCGGCCATCGAAAATATTGCACAACTAAGTATGCTACCGAGTGAAAATAAAATTATCAATCATTCAATCAAATGCGCCTCGCGTACAGCGCGTTCCGAAATCGTGGACCCCGACCACCGCGTCATAACGAGGTTCGCCTGTGTGTGTGTGTGTGTGTGTGTGTGTGTGTGTGTGTGTGTGTGTGTGTGGGTGGTGTGGGTGTGGGTGGGGTGGTGTGGTGTGGTGTGTGTGTGTATATATATTGTATAAATTTTTTTTAAATATATATATATATATATATATATACATATATATATATATATATATATATATATATATATATATATATATATATATATATATATATATATATAAAATAAATAAATGTATTTATATATATACATATATATATATATATATATGCTTTCATTGAACAATAGTTAATTTTTAAATCATATCTGATTAAATATGATTGCACACATGATTTCAATTCAAGTACAAATAAAATTGTGTTAAAATGAACTGGATTTGAATTTTATGTAGCCTAGAATAAAAAAAGTCGGAATTGGAATTTATAATTTGGAATTGGAATTGATTTTGTTTGCAAGGTTGAATTGGAATAGATGTTTTGGAATTGACTGGAAGTGGAATTGACAAAACGTAATTGACCCCATGCCTGTCCTCTACCGTATTACCACTTGGCAATCCATTTCCACTCGCCAGTTTACCCTTTGCTGCACACTCCGTCTCCTTCCATCTTTCTTCTTCTTGGCAGCTCTCTCCCTCGTTCTCACCACCTCTGCTCTCATCGTTGTCACCCCGTTTGCTATAATTGTTCTCTGCTCTCCTCGTTCTAAGCTCTACTGCTCTCATCGTCCTCGCCATTTCTGCTCTCATCGTTCTCACCACATCTGCTATCCTCATTTTCATCACATCTGCTCTCCTCGTTCTCACCACATCTGCTATCCTCATTCTCACCACTTCTGCTCTGATCATTCTCACCACATCTGCTCTCCTCGTTCTCACCACATCTGCTATCCTCATTCTCGTCACCTCTGCTTTCCTCCATCTCACCTTGCCCTGTCTTAATCAAAACCAACTGATTTAACTCATCTACTTGCACCTATAGACATTTCACCGTCTTGCACCCCTACTCTATAAAAAAAATCATCTACCTGTATCTCTGCCCATAAAATTACACAATCGCGGACTTGGCCCAATCTACTCAGCTGTCACAGCTAGAACATATCAAATTACGCTTCACCTTTATTTGTCGTTTGTACGGCGCCATGTTAGAAATTCATTTAATAATTATTTCTAATCATTTATGTTTACAATTTATACTGCGTAGTCTACTCAAAGAATGTGTTGTGTTCTAATACACTCTTTATTCTAAATTATCTTAAATACATTTTCAAATAAGTACTTTCTACTTATTTTCTATCTACTCAGCTGACCACAACAAACCGTAATATCGCTCGCGAAATCTCGGTGACATTTTAAAAGCTACGTTGAATTACTACCTATGACAAACCTTTAACAACAAATGTTGCTAAAAACAAGGTCTCCGTGTGCTCTGTGTTTAATGTGTATTAATTTATTTAGGTTTCAATTAAATTTACAATAATATGTGCCTGCTGCTTAATTTCTACTAGCCTCGGTTCTTCTAAAAACACGAGATATTGATTAGACATTGCCTAGATTTTTGCAAGGAAATCCACCATATGGTGGTTTCTAATTAACCTTTCTAATACTTTGTATACTACTGATGTTAAACTCACTGGTCTGTAATTGACTGACTTTTTAAATATATAACGGTCTAATGTTTGCTTCTTTCCTTTTTTAAAGGCACTGTTCCCACTGTTCCCAGTGACGAGTTGAAAGCTTTGGTTAAGTGGTATGATACTGTTTTCTCAAGTAGTGTTGGTGGTATCCCATCAAATCCAGATGATGTATTAATCGGCGTGTTTATTGATAATAAAACACGCCGAAATCAAATGGTTTCGCAAAATAAGATGTTGCACACTTGGATAAATTGTTCACAATGAAATCACACTAATAACGATCGCATTAATTAGCCATCAAATAATTAACTCCGTTTTTCCACATCGAATACAAATAGTAAGCCCCATATGCACGTTCTGTCACGTCCGAACTACCGCGGTCAGCCTGCTGGTCAGCAAAGGCGACATTGATTATGTGAAGGCACGCACTTTATGTGTAATTACACATTGACCAGTAAGCCACGGAAGCAATACAGAAACATAATATAAAGAGAAATTCTTGGCGGCTGGGTAGACTATAGTAAAACGCGACGGACCGGTCTGGACGATAACAATATGACGCCGCTATTCGGCGTCTAATGGCTTGTTTAACAACCACTTCTTGTTTAACGGCTCAGCTCGGCAGTAGTAGTAGAAATGGTGCAACCGAACACCGAGACAAGGCAAACTAAATCCGACTACTTAGTAGATGATCGCCTTACGGGCAAGACGGTCTTTCAATAGTCGGATATTAGTACAATTCATGAATTCAATCGTGCTCTCGTGCGAGGTTGTTTGCACGCTTTATTGAGCGAGGTCGAGGACGCTTCTGCTGTGACTCCTGTGGTTGATTGTCCAGCAGGTTACACATTTACCCCGTGTGTGGGATCTTTGACTTTCCCTGGCATATGTAAAAAGACTTAACAAGATCTAACAAGATTGCCATACAAAACTACACGTTCAATGTGGCGAGTGGACAAGAAAGCCATTGGCTTATCGAGAGTCCACCAAATGTCTCATCTATATACCGTATTATCAGATATCTGTCAATTTCATGTTTAAACATATTCACACTACTAGCATTAACACAATCATTTGACAGTTTGTCCAGTCATTCACCACCCTCTGTGAGAAAGAGTACTTTCTCATGTTCACAGTACATTTTAAATATTCAATTTCCCTATTAATGTTACTTGGACCCAGTCCAGATGATGATCTTAATAGCGAGGTTAGACTGCACACACACACGCACGCACGCACGCACGCACGCACGCACGCACGCAATCGTATATATATATATATATATGTATATGTATATATATATATATATATATATATATATATATATATATATATATATATATAGCATCCGATCGTTCAAAAATTTGCGAATTAATTTCCATTTCTTCATTCATTCATTCTTCTCCCATTAATGAATTATTTTTCAGGCAAGTGCTGCAACCGGACGTGACATTTCAGAAGATGACGCTGGGTGTAAGGTCGATGAATGATGAACGATACTTCCAGTATCTCAACTACATCGAACGTCACCCGAATATCAAACGTATACTGTTCACAGACATCTCAGATGTCGTCTTTCTGCGCAATCCGTTCGATCTGATGCGGCTCGTCGGAGACCGTCTATATATTGGCGACGATATGGAAGGGTACCCGCTAATCGGGAACCTTTGGTGGACAGTAAACAAGATCGCGTTGTGTTTCGGCAGGAGTTTCAACAATAATGGCGAAACCAAGTCGCTGAATCGGTTCTCCATTGTGTACAACGCTGGCATCATAGGCGGTCCCAGACATATCATGTTGCGTTTTCTACGTCTCCTGACGGCCATGTTGAGTGATGTCGCCGGTGACAAAAACTGCAACACGGCGGTGGTGAACTTGATCGCGCACAAATACTTCGACAATGTCACTTTCTCTGGCTTTCCAATGACCAGTCAATACAAACAGTATGAGGACGGTCTATCGGACGTTTACTTGGTTCACAAATAACTTCCCGCCACATGCACGTTAACATGTGTGTGCGTGCAAAATGATAATAATACATGCAGATGCATACACATTCAAGATTAAGACACTAACATAGAGACAAACAAAGAGACACTGGAGAATAATGTGAAACTCGTCTACAAATGTAATAATGCGAATCATTCGCATGTCACATTATATTTAGCATACATAAAATGCTTTGTTATATTTGGTGTACGTGTTAGTTTGTACCATTTTTAAACAGTTTAGAGTTTGAGAAACATACTATAGTGGAAACAGAGCTTACATAGTTTATACATAGGCAGGGGCCCCCAAGGAAAAGGGTAAAATTGTGCACCATTAAACTACATTACCATGTCTTTAACATGTTCTTGTTATAGACAGATATATGTCTTACCCACTGGAACACTATTTTCAACAAATGGTCAACCTAGTTGAGTTATATTTGATAACTAGTAAGAGTACCCAAATATATATATATATATATATATATATATATATATATATTTGGGTATATATATATATATATATATATAATGTATGGATTGCAAAGTACATATATGTTAACCATATATATATATATATATATATATATATATATGGTTAACATATAATATGTACTTTGCAATCCATACATATTATAACATTGATTTAGTTATATTCCATCATAATAACAGCCTACATGCTAGCAGAATTTTAATCATGCAACGTTGATATTGTATTACATACACAAGGGGGCCGTCTTGCCCCCCCCCCCACACACACACACACACACACACACACACACCCACACACACACACACACACACACACACACACACACACACACACACACACACACACACACACACACACACACACACATGGGGGCCGTATTGCCCCACATACACAAACATGGGGGCCGTCTTGCCCCACATACCACAATGTGTGTCTTAACACGATGTATGCACAACACAACATACTATGACCCATTTTACCAATGATTCTCTCTCGCTCTCGCTCTCTCGCTCTCGCTCTCGCTCTCTCTCTCTCTCTCTCTCTCTCTCTCTCTCTCTCTCCAAATTAATGCATCGTAATGTGCTGAACACAATATTCTCGCCCATTCGCTCTTTTACTGCAATCGAACAATTGCGCTGATCAAGAAGCTTGCGCTGCTGGTTAAAAATTACGGCACATGCACGCTTGTTTCTACATACACTATTGAAGGCTGCAACAATACGTCGAACGTTTGTCCATAAACAACCGAATGCAGTACCGCGACGTCTCATTGCAATTAATTGGGCGGTTGGTGACACTGCAGGTGCCATGAATTGTACAATAATGCTCCGTGAGACTGCATTGTAAAGGCCAAACAATGTTCCATTAAGCTGGATGTAAGGACAAAGGTGTAAACGTCATAAAGGGCCGTCGTGTATGCAAAGGATCAAAGAAAACAACCGCACAAGTCTACATGGCTTACAGCTCTGAGAGTTGCTTCACATAGGCATTGTCAATCCGGTGCAAGACCGAGTTCGATTACGTTGTTCGTATGATCCGTCTGTAATGTTTCATTCTTGTTATGGGACCTGCCACTTCATTACAATCTAAATATACTTGTCAAGAAATGTTTTATTTGACAAAGTCTTTATCAATCGTTTCATATTATGTACTTTAAAAATTGTGATCAATTTGATTTTATTGCACTGAGAAGAGTTCTTTACTCTTGATCAATTTCAGATAAAGGTGGATTACGTTATTTGTGCCCTTTTATGTTGTCCTTGAAAGTGTGGTGCTTTGAATAAACATAAAACTGCAGCCGCTATTATTTCATGTGTGCCTTATATTGACTTAAAGTCGATATCACGATGTCGTGACTCGTCGTGATTGACGCATTTGATGTCGTGACTGACAATATTATAATCACACATTGTCTAATTAAATACCTTCTTGATTGAATGTATTTTATTTGTCTGTTGAAACTGTTGTAGTTTTGGCGACAGTTCCTCGACATTGCTTATATCTCCGAACTATTTCGCATACGAACCCATTGACCACAACATATGTGTGATCGAGCGTACGAAATACTTTGACAGAAGCTCCGTTTATGCATACAGTGCGCAGCGATATGTATGCCTCGTTTGTATGCAGGTCTTTTCCTTTGTGGTCTCAATCATATTTGCTGCACGCGATGCTGGGTCCCATTTTTTTCGTTGTGGTATTAGCGTTTGACCGTCACTATGGAATCCTTAAACAGTCGAGATCGTGACACGTGAGTTGCCATTTATAGAACACAGAAGACGCGCCGCCGTTATAACATTTGCATTGATCTTTGTCGTCTACTAATCGTCCAAGAGATATCTT
Organism: Lamellibrachia columna; assembly: GCA_963662155.1. Taxonomy (NCBI): domain Eukaryota; kingdom Metazoa; phylum Annelida; class Polychaeta; order Sabellida; family Siboglinidae; genus Lamellibrachia; species Lamellibrachia columna. The sequence goes on along the minus strand of OY759273.1, from coordinate 41,424,045 downwards.
ATTTGTGTTTATACATGGACACATTTTTATGGTAAGATATTATATAGAACCCCAATATAATAGTCTTACAACAATCTATGCTTCGTCATATTTTCTCTCTCCAGTATTTGATCTCAAAATGGAAATCTTTCCGTGATAGATTAATTCACTAATATATGTTATTCACAGCGTACTGTTAACTAAACTTACACATAGTTGCTCTGGAATTAAACCACATTTCTTGTTCTAAATATGTACGCTTAATTACCCAACTAGTCTGACATAATACCCCAAACGCCTTGCGTGCATTAACGTGCATTGGCCCACACTACATATTCATAAAACGTTGTCTCAAGGATGGTATACTGACATACGCCCACCCCAGCCTCCGGGCGGGTACTCCGAGTGGGAAATATAAGTTACAATGTACTACCTGGCTGAGTTGTCAGGATTGAAAAAAATAATGATTTTTTAAAAAAAAATCGGATTTTTTTAATTTAAATCGGATTTTTTTTATTTATTTGATTTTTTTTAAATCTGGTATACACAATGTCATAAAATATTTGACTATCAGGCTATTTGGTGTCAATACAGCTACACAAGTGTGAACACTTTGTGTTTTTGTATTAAAAAACACACACAACTTTGTTGATCTCGATGCTTGTAAACAATTAGTTGTGTTAAATTCATATAAATCAGCGATTAAAAAACCGGAAGTAAAAAAAAAAAAAAATCATAAATCAATGATTTTTTTGGAGCGATTTAAATCATGATTTAAATCAATGATTTAAATCAAACAACCCTGGCTGTTGTTGAAAACTCAAAACAATAGCAGTCAATTTGTGTGTGTTAAATGCACGTTCTTATATAACGCCGTATCCTATCCTTGGGACTGCTCAAAGCCTTTGCACTTCACCCTCTTGCAGACTTGTTCATTCCAGCGCTATCTCGACTTCTCCGCCACGCTGTAATTGTTGCGCGAAGACTATTCGTTAAGATATCAACCTCTGTCTGCAGCACTGTACTCATTTATACAGCTGAGTGAACTGTGGCAACGTGGTATGAACGAAATTGCCAAAGCTTTGAGACGGTAGCAAGAGGATTTGAACCCTAGTTATCTCGTTTGAGAGCCCGACATTCTAACCGCTGCGCTATCGCAAGGTACAATTTGTGTAATAGGCACGTATCCAACCAACCACATAGTGGAAGTCAAAATGGACTTTCACTACATTGACTCTTCGACAGCGATAAATCCATTTATAAAATAAAATAATAATTAAGATACTACACTAGCAATAACAGTCCGATTCGATACAAACTATTATTTATCCAATTTAGCGATATTAAATAAAAACATTGATCCATTGGTTAAAACTCCCTATCGGCATGAAATAAAGAATATACAGAAACCATTGAAACATATCTTCATATATTATGAACTACAGTTCAGCTTGGAAGTAATGTGACGCTCCATGTTATATAATCATACAAAACAGATCAATCCACAACTACAAGTGTAAAAAAAACAATACAATCACAATCTCTAAGTGTCTCAATCATCCATATCAGCAACTAGTCTTTTAAAAATATTTTGTTTAACTGAGACGTGATTTCAAGAAACATACGTAAGTCTCGTGACCTAGTTTTAGCTCTGGAGTCCACTGGCGACGTCGGTTGTGTTGATGTCTGTGTAAAGAACAGGATTATATTTTGTTTTTGGGTGTACTCACAGAACTGACACCAAACGGTGTATTTTTTTTCTGGTTTTAGACCGATAAAAAGATGATAAAGGTGTGTGAGAAGTTTTATATATAAGAATGTTCACGGTAATTGTTTGAGAGTTATTTACAACTTGATACCATGGATTATCGCTCGCGCACTGCTGGCATAGTAAAATCCGTATGCATAGCAAATCTGTTTTTCTTTACTAAAAAACAGTTCGTTGATGGGGGCATGACTTTTGTGGGCTTATGTGTATTTAGACACCTTATTAGGCATACATGTTTTTTCAACTGAATCCACACGTCTAAACGAGCAGTTTTAACGACAATCCGTAGACGTAGCTTGCTTTTAATATCTGAAGCGAGATCCGATATTAAAATAATTATTTTATGGACAATTAATTGGCAAATTAAATTATGACACTGTCATTATGACACCGTAAATTATTAAGTTTCTGTAATCATAAGAATTTATAAATAAACAATAGTTATTCTAATCACATGTTTGATGATCAGAAGGAACAACTGTATCAGACAGCCTTGAAGAGTCAGACATGTAATTTGCCAATTAATTATCCCTGAAATAATTATTTAAATATCGGATCTCGCTTCGAATATTAAAAACATACTACGGATTATCGTTAAAACTGCTCGTTTAGACGTGTGGAATCAGTAGAAAAATCTTAACATATTCATGCCTAACAAGGTGTCTAAATGCACATAAGCCCACAAAGCTCATGCACCCAAACGGACTGTTTTGAGTAAAGACTAAAGTAAACAAATTTGCTATGCATATGTATTTTGCTATGCCGGCAGTGCGCTAGCGATAATACATGGTATCCAGTTGTAAATAACTATCATACGATTACCGTGGACATTCTTATATATAAAGCTTCTCACACACCTTTAATACTCCAAAGCTAAAACTAGGTCACGAAACTTCCGTTCCCTATAGCGAGTGTAGGCGGAGATGCACCATATGTAGTAGAAACAGTAAATCTTTACACATTTACATGGACAAGTATAACCCCAAAACCTATATTTCTGATAATAAATCGTAAAATATGACATTTGTGGCAAAAAGCAATAATATCAGAAACAAATTAGACAATGATCCAAGATTGCCGCCGAATAAAAATGTATAGAATATTTGCAAAATATGATTTCAAGGCTATCATTAGAGAAGATGTGCTAACATTTTAGCAGTGTCTTGTCAATAAGTTATGTTAAGCTATGTTTTCCATAACTGGTAAATTTTACAATAAATATTATTGTTTTTTTATGTACAAACGTTACAGAAATATGGACAAAATATGCCATATTTCTGTAAATAATTGAACAATGTCAATCATTCTAGTTCACATGATTCATCTTGAAGAGTTTCAGTGATATGCCAATTGTTGTAAACATCAACCAAGAAACCTTTCCAGATATCATGTTTAAGACACTGGAAATTTCGCCAAAAAAAAACGAAATTAAAAATGTTATTACCTATACATTACACTATAAACGGACACTGAAATGCACATTTCGTGGTATCGATAAGCCTCATTCGGATGTTAAATGCTCAGTGTGTATAGAATAATAATGCGAAATATTTGAAAGTCTAGGGGTTACACCTGTCCTTAACTTAAATCCGGTGACGACGAAGCTGTTACCTCAAGTTCATTCCACGATAATACTGTTTTGGAGATATGCAGGTTTCCTGGCGACTCCAAATATGTTTAATGTCAACAGACTGAACATGATGTCGTTCCCGAAGCGCGAACTCACATAATCGACACGCAGGTGGAACTCGACGATCGATGCACGTGTGTGTTTCGTGCCATTGGAAATATTCATTGTACAACGTATCATTCTTGTTCAACATGTGTAAATATTCGGCGAGCACTTTCGGACTCTCGTAGTCGCCGACGTGTATAAAGGAATGCGGCGGCAAAACATCTGAGTAATTGACGTGTCCGAGAACGATTGGAACGACGTTCAAATTAAGGATTCGATACGCCTTTTCCGTGATGTAGTCCTCGCATAAACTGTTCTCGAACGACAGGTAGAATTTGTAGGTGGAGTTCAGCATAGCGTCGCAATGCGCATGCTTTGATCTCGGACACGAATGTTTCCCGCCACATCCATATTTATGCACATCCATATGTTTAATTAATTCCCGAACGTAGGCTTCACGTTTGCTCTGCGTGCCACAGTTAGAAACGAACCAGGCGGCAAGATGTTTCTTTCCATCTGCAAAGTTGTGTTTTGGTTTGCTTTTTGCAGCAGACAATTCAGCATCGCTCTTCCTGGAGCAGTGTCCGTAATCCCAGGCAACCTCCGATGACCGTTTGTACGTCATTGTTATGTTGAACAACCAGCGATGTTTATCCAGATTCACGTACGTGTGTGTTGGCGATTCCTTTATGGCGAACACCCACTTCTGAAATGGAGGCCGGTAGGAGTTGACTTTAAAGGAATCACGCATGTGAAACAATAACACGTCGCTGTTGTTGTACTGAGACCGGTCGCCTGTGAACACACATTTGTCCTTGAGATCGGGGCAGCTGTCCAACTGTTTCGGAAATCGAACCCTCCATCCCCATCCGCCCTCCGTACCGAACACTGTGGTCCAATAAGCGATTCGTAGGAGTTTTCCAGCTCGCTCTGGAAACAACACTGAGCTGCTGTCGTTTGCGGTTGAGCTAGTATCGTTTTCGGAGGTCGAAATATTTACAGGAGCAGAGTACCACCAGGTATAAATTTTCTTAGCACGCATATTATAGTCAACGATGTCGTTTTCCAGGACAATGTAATACGCTAAGGCAAACAGAAAACACAAAACTCCAGTAACGTATACATATCGTCTGTAACTGCCACCTTTTGTAGACATCTGCAATAATTAAAATAATATGTGTCAATAAACAATCACCGTAAGAACAACGTACATGAATTGCTATTGCCACGTGTACCGTTGTATATGTTAAAATAGCTCAGAACAGACGTCACCATGAGCGAATTTTGACTAAATCAAATCACATTAAACTTTGTTGAGTATTGTAACAGCAGTTTGTATGTCAATACGATACGAGAAAGGCTATAGTGGCGATTTGACACCACTAATATGTGAATTTGAAATGTGCTCACCTGAACTGCTCAATGAACTTGAGCACATATTTTCCGTTATCGAAATTGTCTTCGAGATGTGCTCGACTGGATTGCTCACAAGTGCAACTGCCCTGGTGTCAACTAGGCTTGGTATTAATTATCTCAATCTAAAATACCAGGTGCGTCTCTATAGAAATGTATAGATGTATGATGGCCATCATCAAATGTACAGTAGTTTAGACAAGCAAACATTCTGCGTAACCTTACCGTGACCTGTGCCAAGCAGTTGTCGTTCTCGTAGAAGCTAGCCGGCAATGAGCGGCGCGTCTATAACACCAGGATACAATGCGTCGGAGCACTGACGCGTATCGCCCCCGCGCCATCGAAACAAGCACGTGACACATTAATTCCAAGCACAGAATAATTTGCCCGTGTGATTATACAACTTTGGTCATGGCTGGCTGCTCAGCCGCAATCATAGGTACACTGGCTTTACTGACTCGTCACGCTTTGGTTCACAAAAAAATTTAGCAGTTGGCAAACTCCGGTGAAAAGTTCATAGCAGGATATTTAATAACTAGTGTAATACAAAGAAATAGACTCTTGCATTTGTGGACATTACACCGGCGAATGAGTAACATGTCGACGCGGTAGGTTGGCTGTTTGTGCAGCGGACGATCAACCGAGAGGACCATGGGGGGGGGGGGTCACGTCTACCATGCTGCTGTTTCGAAGCGTACGCAACTTCGTTCACCCCACTGTGCCTGTTTCTTTCGGAAGAAGCTCCAAAAACCGCTGGTCCCTTCTACCTGGTCTATATGCCAAAGAAAATAAACTATCCCACACTTGGGGTAAACGTGTAGCCTGCTGTTGGTTCTAACTCTCAACAACTTGAGTCGCGACATGAGCGTCCACTACGTGGTTCAGTTAGGCCTCATTTAAAATACCACACTCGGATGCCATGTCGTAAGAAGTACATATATACGCTAGAACGAATACAGAGGAAAGCAACTAAAATTATTCCAGAACTGAGACACCGTAGTTATAAAAACGCCTAAAAGAATATGGTTTAAGAAAACTAGAGACAATGAGGTTAAAAGGAAATCAAAACGACATTTTTACGATATTGAATGACTTATGAAAATCTAGGTAGAAAAATTATTTTTCGCTTAAGAAAGATAGGAAGAAGTAGATGATACGAAGTTTGTGAAAGAACGGTGTAGATTATATATTATAAAGTATTCATTCTCACACAGGGTGATAGATGAATGGAACACAATATCTACTGACTGTGTAAATGCTAGCTGCGTGAATGTGTTTAAAAACGAAATCGACAAATATTTCAGAAGGGCGGGTTACACAAAAATGAATAATCGTTGAACTCTCGTTAAAGCAATGACTTCAGTGTCCACTTGGCATCTGACGTGACCGCACACATAAAGACAACGTTAAAGATGGTTGTAACTCTCCACTGCACATCGTCATTACCCCATGTACTATGGTGGACGGAGGAGTGGCTTTCTCTCTACCGCGCTACCCCATTACTCCGAACATCAATGTGTAAAAACATGCATTCTACCCCAGGACATTACCCCTATGGAACAGACTACCACTATGCGCCTGCTGTTCTACACATCACCCCGTCACAACCGCGCCAACTATCAGGGTAATACAACCCTTGCACGGCGTGCACATCCTCTCAAGTTGACAAGTTTATTTATATAGTTGCACCCTTTGTTTTTATTCACTACTTTTATTTTATTGTCCTCGTTTTGAATCACCTTGTCACTTATTTTATTTCCAGCGCATAATCCCACTCTGGAGCACTGTCCTGACTATATACCTTGGCTTAGGTTACCATAGGACACCATCCCTTGAAGGTATCTAGAGTTGGGGGAATTATTATGCATTCAGCCATCTTGTTCCTTGGATAAAAAAGAATGCATGTGCACGTCTGTCTCACAGCAGGACACAAGGTAGTGCCCCTGTCAACGAAGGAAGAGGGGTGTAGGAACATGCTGCTGGAATGTCAATGGTATGTGACACAATGTATCATTACCACATTGGCGGTTGTCGTTTTACGTTTCAGAGCCGTTTAGCAAACATATGGACAATTGCAGTTGGCGCCTACATATTTGAATGAATTGTTTGCTCCACATAAAGTCAGTGCAATTGCGGTAGCTTAATAAAGGCAAGTAGGAGGTTCATTGTACGTCGTGACTTGTTTAAAACCTGCCATACACATTGTTAGAATATGTGTATTCTTATAGTAGTAAATACTACAGACGCGCAACAACCTCGTACTGTATATAATGCCATGCGCAGTGAGAAAAATCTAAACGTGGTGTCAGACAGTTCGTAGGACGAGTGAATTTCAAATTCGGTAGCACAAGGGAAGCAGGTGAGAACACTCTAGAATTTGTCTGTGTGAGCCAAATAGAGAAATAAATATATGATCCCCGATCAACTTCTCTCGACGGGCAATTTGCCGGAGCAATGGGCTCGCTTCAAAAAGCAGTTTAAACAGTTCCTCGATGCGAGCGAGAATTCAGAGGCATCGGATAGAGCGAAAATAGCAATGTTGTTGCGCACAATAGGCGATAAGGATAACGACATATTTGACAATTTCTCGTTTGAGGCGGATGCGCAGCCAACGTTTGTTGACGTCTTGGACAAATTCGAAACGTTTTGCAAGCCGCACGTGAGCTTGTTCACAGCAAGGCACCAGTTTTTAACTATCAAACAGAATACTCGGTATATCGATGAGTTTTTTTACTGCATTAAAGAAGAAGGTTAGAGAGTGCACGTTTGTATACTTGATAGACGATATGGTGTTGCATGCATTGGCGCTGGGGCTCGATCAGGAAAGGACGAAGCGGAGGTTATTTGAAACGGAAAATCTCACTTTGGATAAAGCTATCGGAATGTGTCGATTAAGAAGTTGAGATGAAAAAGTTACACTTGAACGAGTAGGTTAGCGCACTGTACAGGCAGAAGCCAGAGAACCGTACAGAGGTCACGAGGGGGCGCACACTGCGAAGGAAAAATAATTACGTTCACGAAAATGCTGGGCGCAGAATCGGCGAGAATTACATTCACGAAAAAGGCTTGTTGTCCATGAGGCACTTCCCACTTGGCGAAGCAATGCCTGGCGTGGGGTAAGGAATGTTAATCCTGCAAAGAGAATAACCACTTCTAAAAATTTTGCAGAACAAATCCAGTCCATCTAATCGGGGAAGGAAGCGATTCCAGGGATGAGATTTCCCCGGTTTTTCTAGGATTTTCGGTTTTTCCAGGGCTGAAAAAAAACGTTTTTGTGATTCGTGTGAATCCGGTTTAAAATCTGGGAGGGGGAATAGGTGATTGTATTTTTCGCTTGTGGTCCGTGTTTTTGCTGGAGAACTCTACCCACGTGTTACTGTCCCATTGACGTCAACAAACATTTATCCAACTATTTTCGATACGATCACTGTGATTGGATGAATTGCAGTGTGTTAGCCCTCTCCACCAATGGGATCATTTGAAAGAAACAAGACTTGCATCTTCGTAACTTGCCAATGGCCGCCAAATGAACAGGAAAGATATAAATCACTTCAGTTAAAAATCCGGTTCATATATGCCCCATTGAAAGCCATCGACTCTTACAACCACACAAATGGCTAATAAAATATAATAATTTTATCAGTTTCATGAATATTTTCTTGACCCATCTATTAATTTGCTGAGAAGTTGATTTTAAAAATAAGTTATTTTTCACTATCCATGTATCCAATCGGGGGCCGAAAATTCTAATTAGATCCTACGTCGGCTCTTCCTCGGTTTTTTCTCTCAATTCGTGATGACACATCTAATTCAGAGTCTAATTTATATCTGATGTTGTTTTTATGTGTGTCCCACCCATTAATTCATTAAGAGAGTAACGCTAGAAGTCAAATGTTGAATATTTTCACGAGTGCTTAGTGGTTAATAGTGCGCGCTAAATCTAATATGCGCTCATTTTACATCTCGTCTTTTGAAAGCAGGGGGAGTGGTGAGAGAATGAGGTTAAATATCATTCATGCCAAATCAAGATATCACTTTACCACAAAACTTGTCGTTTGGAAAGCGGAAACGACCATACAAGCATGCAAAGAACAGTTTGCACGTTATGGCGTACCACAAATTGTGCAATCAGATGGCAATTCATCACAATTCAGAATGCCGATTCCCAAGCGTTTGCAAACAACTGGGAATTCAAACACTCCATGTCATCGCCGTATCATTCGCAGTCGTACGGAAAAGCAGAATCGGCAGTCAAGATCTTGACGAATATGCTGAAGAAACCGGAGGACTCTTTGAGAGCGGTGTTGGAGTAGCGAAACACGCCAACGTCTCAAATCAATTGCAGTCCAGTGCAATGGCTAATACAAAGACGCACGCGGGCGTCCGTGCCTCAAGCGGACCAGATGATGAAACCATTGGTACTAACAATTCGTCAAATCCTCAAACGCAAAGTGAAGAAGCAGAAAATGTTACAACAATACTACGATCGAAATGCTCGTGTAGTCATTGAAGAAATATAATTCAATTAAATGGGCGCAAGGGATGGTCTCGGACCAATGCAGTAACCGATCATACATCGTCGAAATCGAAGGTAGACTTCTTCGACGTAATCAACGTTATCTGAGGTTAGACCACACCATACGACCTACTCCGTCAACGTCGACTGAGCAGGCCAAACTCGTTCAGGCAGACTAATCAAGAAACCATTGCGTTTTCGCTAAGAAGACTTAGTGAAGTTCGGACTCACGATAACCCGTCATTGTGTTATGTGCTAAAAATACTTACTAACGTTCACAGAGATTTGCATACTATAATTTTGGCAGATGGATTCAATGCTAGCCAGTTATTGTGTTAATTAGAGTAGATTATTGAACATATATTTTTGGACTTTAATTATTAGTTTTGACTCAGTGGTGAAGACCGCGGTCATTGGAGGATCAAGTGCTAGTAACCTCTGATCCTAACGCGAGCGCTATTTTATTTGTTTCTAGTAAGGTTTCAAAGTATTTAGTTTAAAAAATGTTTATTCTCATAGTCCTATATAATTCAGACGCGCGACAATATTGTACTGTATATACGGCCATGCGCAGTGAGCAGTTCCGACATCGCCACCACACCACGCTGGTTAATAAATTTGGGTTCTCTGTCACTAAAATGTTGACTTAGCACAAGAATCTAAACACACATATCGACTTTTAGTCGCCAACACTTTGTCTACCGACAACTATCCATCGGCCGACCGATTTTTCAAATGCAATATGTCCACAAAAACTTTTGCCAACTGTTGGTGGAGAATATAAACACAACGACTACATTGAGTTGCCAACTGAAAAAGTAGTCGCCAACTGAAGAATGTGTATGTGTATGGCGGGTTTGTAATATATTTCATTTCCAGAATGATACGTACGACGCTATTCGCAGATGCCAGTTTTGGCAGACACAGGTATGAGAAACAAGAAACGGTAACGTTTGCATAGAACTGGTTCACTGGAAGTAGGCAAACTTATTGAAACCATAATTCATTGTTGTAACTGACAATGCAGTATTCCACGTATTTGTTTGTTGTAATTGACACTGCAGTCTCCAACGTAATAATCTACTGTAACTGACATTTAAATATCCCACTTAAGTGTTTGTTACAATTGAAACTGCAATATCTCACGTAAATGTTTGTTGTAACTACCATTGCAATATAAAATATTTGCATAGGCATGTATGTACGTATACAAGTGTATATGCGAATCTAGCAAAGTGATGGTACGGTGTGTATTTACCCCCTGGTGAGTGAAGTCAACTGTTTGGACATAACATAGGGACATTTTTCTAGCAATATGATGATGCGAGTTGTATGTGTCCAATGAGTGGCGAATGCAACCAAGAGTTTGAAAAAAAAAACAGTGGGACTCGTATCTAGCAAAATGATGGTACGTGTGTATGTGTGTTCCCTGAGTGGAGAGTAAAGTCATCCGTTTGGGAAAACTAGTGGCATTCTCATATATCAACATGATGATACAAAGTGTCTGTGTCCCCTTACGGACGAGTGAAGTCAAATGGTGGACACAAGAGTGAACTTCTTTTTTTCATCACGATGATAGGAAGTGTTTGTGTCCCACGTGTGACGAATGCAGTCTGTAGCGGATTATACATCAACTCTGAACGCTATGTCCAAATCAATCAATGTTGTTGTCTATTTATTTAGGTAAAACTTGATCCCAGGGTTGTCATCTCCTAAATCTTTGTATTTTCGCCTATAGCACGAGCCGCGCACAAAAACACGATGCCATGACACTACCCTAGCGGAATATCTCCTCCCATTCTCTATAGCACACATGCACATGCACCCACCAGATGGCGCCACCACACAACTGCGCTAGCAGTATATAGAATTATTAGCACTTATATGGCTCCTCTAAATTTAGTTAACCATATACTAATTTAACTCACACAAAAACTTCAACATATGTTAATTCTAAGTATGATCACCACACCCTATACAAAATGACTCAATATCCGAAAACAAAAGTCATTATACAAGTTGATGTACTAATTGGGATCCTCGTCGGCGTTTCCCGGTGCATAGAGAAGCACTAACTTGTGTACCGGACGATCATATGTCGAACTAGCCGTCTTTGCTTGGGTAGATCTGGTTGACTCGCGCCAAAGGCCACTGACAACGCGGGTTGCATTCATCCTTTACCAAGACAATGTCGCCTTCCTTAAGGTTGTGATGCTGCTTGTTCCACTTGGATCTTTCTTGGTAAATACTCTGCACGCCACCTGTTCCAGAATTGGTTGGCTAGGAACTGAACCAGACGCCAACATTTACGGCAGTACAAATCTTCCTTCATGAAGACCCCGGGCGGTTGTAGCACGACTCTTGACTTAAGAGTCAAAATCTGACTCGGTGTGAGGAGCGCTCCAGAGTCGGGAACTGCTGTGTCGCGGTAAGTAATCGGCCGGCTGTTCACTACGGCTTCTGCTTCCACCATCAGAGTGCGCAGTTGCTCGTCATCCAATCAATCGCCATGTGCGTTGTGTAATAATAATAATAATATACTTTATTTATTCACCATTAAATCCGGGACTAGTGCCCCGTTCACGGGTGATTACAAATCGGCGAACTTTTAAGAGACATAAAGATGCTTTTAAGAGAAATAAATAAAAAGTAAAATTAGGAAACATACGTATATATAAATAAACCTATGTATAGTAAAATTGCAGGTAAGTGCAATGATAAAGCAAACGATTTGCAAAAGAGTAGGTTGACAACACATTCCTGACAGATCGAATCATCCGCTCCAAGACACCACCCATGTGGCTGACATTTTTCTTTCAACTGTTCTGCGGTGATCTTTCCATCATACTTTTCTAGACGGTAGAGACAACTGTCCTTCTTGAGTGACAGATTTCGCTTTCCACCCTGCTTTTTGCTTGGACCGCCATGATGATGACATTTTCAGCTCGCTGCAATGCTATTACATCCACCGGTCTGTAACAACGATTTCCTTTAGCACTGAGTGTCTTGTCAGAGTCTCTGTTCACTGGTCCTTTCACTACTCTTGCCTTTAATGTGTCCCTGAATCTGAGACATACAGCCGCAGCACACTTAGCGCGATGCCAGTCGGAGATGTATCCGATCCTGTCCAGAAAGTTACTGAAGGTGGTTTTGGCCTGGGCAGTGTATGCAACATCCTTATTGACCACATGATCGTCTGGGCTAACGTGCATGCACTCACGGGTTAATGGCAGCGGTGTGGCAGACCAGAGGAAGGCTGGTCCCTTCCACCAATTAGTAACTCCCAGTAGCTCTTTGGCTGTCCGTCAAGTAGTAGTACGTGATGGCCTCGTAATCCAATTTTTTCTGCAAGAAGTTGCCAACTTTGACTGACAATACTGCTGCAGTCAGCTCGAGACGCGGTATGGTCACAAACCTTGAATGGCCAACATGGGATTTGCCCATTACTAGGGCACAGGATATATTTTCGTGACTGTCCATCAACCGCAAATAACTGCACTGTCCGACATCTGACATCTGAGAAATTGTGCAGCTCCACATTGATTGGAGTATTGACATCTTTGTCCTTGTAGCATCTGGGTATGTAGATGTCTGCCAGGTGGGGTAGATCACCACGCCATCTCTCCCATCGGGCATTCATTTCATCAGGAATGTGCTCATCCCATTCATCGCTATCACGGACCAGCTCCCGCAGGATCTGTTTCCCCATTAGCACATAAGGGGAAACCAGGCCAAGTGGATCAATCACGGAGCTAACCGTCGAGAGAATCCCACGCCGAGTAAGTGGTCTGTCCTTCACTTCAATACGAAACTGGAACGTGTCCGACTCGATGCACCATTGTATGCCAAGGGTCCGTTCGATGGGTAGAGAGTTACAAGTCAAATCCATATTCTGAACTTACTTGCTATTGCACATGTATTTGTGCAAGTTGAAACCACCTTTCTTGCACATGTCGCGGCTGCTTTCCACCGGCTGCTGGGCTTCTGCTGGTGTGGTCACAGACTTGAGGCCGTCATGTACGTATACATTTCTCCTGATAAAGTCTGCTGCAAGCTTTCCACAGTCCTTTTCGAACATGTCTGCCGTCGCCTTGAGTGCGTAGTTTGCACATCCATGCGATGAAGTTGCACCGAATAGATGCACTGTCATCCGATACTCCTTTGGTTCACTGTCCAAATTGCAGTTGTCCCACCATAAGAAACGCAGGAAGTGTCTGTCCTCCGTGTTGACTCCGACCTGGTGACACATGCTTCCAATGTCACCAATTACTGCCACGGGCTCTTGACGGAACCTGCACAAGACACCAGTCAAATTATTAATTAAGTCTGGGCCTTGAAGTAGGTGATGGTTCAGTACCTCACCCCTATATTCCGCGCTGCAATCAAAAACCACTCGTATCTTTCCTGGCTTCTTGGGGTGGTACACTCCGTGGGGTGGAATGTACCAGGTCCTTCCCTCAGCGATGGTCAACTCCTCAGCCGGCACAGGTTCCGCATATCCAAATCTCTACATTTTCCTCGTATGGAAGTAACTGCTCTGCTACAGAGGCGAGATGGCACCATTGCATAGCTGTCTCCGGCCGTGGGATCAAGCTCCTCTTTGCTGGAATTGATTCCCCCAAGTACGCTCTCGGCAAAGGAATAGGGGTGCCTTCACTGACATTACATACAGACATTCCATGCACCACTTCACTGTTGATTGTTTTTTCTGCCAACATCGTCGCCAGCTTTATCTTGACTGGTTGTCCAGTAGCCTTCAGTTTGTCCATGGTCTGTTAGGCGATGAAGATCGAGTTGGATTGGTCATCCAACAGTGCGTACACCATGATGAACTCATCTGGTTCATCCTTGTGATACAACATCACTGGCACAATCAGCGAGTTGTAGTGGCCTGCCACATCGAAAATGTCAGTCTGGTGTGATGTGACACTCGCAGCACTGGCCTTGGTGCAGTGTGCAGTCCATTTTGCCTCGGGTAATATGAGTTGCTTCCATGAACTTGACCTTAGGCGTCGATTTTACCTCCTCTGCCTCCTCATACCTCTCCAGTGCCTGTAGTTTTGCTGCATTGACACTTAGTTCTGTATGCAGCTTCAGTTTTTCCTCTTTATTTTTCATTTCAAATAAAGTCAATTTGTACTCTTCCTCAGCTTTGCGAAACTGCATTTCAATTTGCCGCCTCGCCATCTCCAATTCGTATTCGTATCGTACTCTTTCACTGCATCTGCGCGGGCCATCAGCTCCGTTTTCCGTTGCTCCTCCTGAAACCTTATGAGGCTGGCGCTGGAGCGCACGGAACTGCCACGTGACGTACGGGAGAGATGGCTAACCTGAGACACGCTGTCTTCAGGGTCGATGCTGTCAATGCCATTCTTGTCGTGTGGCGGTAAGCGAAGCTTGCCCTGCTTCTTGTACATGCAGCCAACATCCTGGGTGGATGTCTCTTGTTCTTCAGTCCATTTTCCAGGTGCAGATGTTGCCATTTTGTTCTTGCAGCCAGGTTCCAGTCCGATGACAACAACAACTGGTCAAGTTTTACTGTAGCGGATTATACATCAACTCTGAACGCTATGTCCAAATCATTCAATGTTGTTGTCTGTTTATTTAGGTAAAACTTTATCCCATGGTTGTCATCTCCTAATTTTTTGTATTTTCGCCTATAACATGAGCCGCGCACAAAAACACGATGCCATGACACTACCCTAGCGGAATCTCTCCTCCCATTCTCTATAGCACACATGCACCCACCAGATGGCGCCACCACACAACTGAATTACTAGCACTTACACAGTCAACTGATTGGAAAGAACAGCCGGACACTCATCGAGCAACGTAATGATGCGGAGTTCTATAACGGACACAACAATATTCCATGTAATTGTTTATTTTTTGTAACTGACATTACAATATCGCACGTAATTGTGTGTTGTGACCAACTCTGCAATATCTCACGTAATTGTGTGTTGTGACTAAAACTGCAATACTGCATGTAATTGCTTGTTGACACTGAGAGTGCAACCACTTAATTGTTTGTTATAAAGGACACTGCAGTATCTTATGTACTTGTTTGCTGTAACTTTAAAAGTATTCCTTGATCATTAACAAGTATGATCTTTAATGAATGTCTAAGTATGTAAGCAACACTGGTCGAAGCAGAAACACTAATGGATCCAATTACAAGAATAAATATGTGTGTTTGTGCGTGTGTGTGTGTGTGTGTGTGTGTGTGTGTGTGTGTGTGTGTG
Source organism: Lamellibrachia columna (assembly GCA_963662155.1). Taxonomy (NCBI): domain Eukaryota; kingdom Metazoa; phylum Annelida; class Polychaeta; order Sabellida; family Siboglinidae; genus Lamellibrachia; species Lamellibrachia columna. The sequence continues at coordinate 41,408,449 of OY759273.1, read as the reverse complement.
TGTGTGTAGCATATTCCGTTGAATGCTTGGATCGAAAACCATATTAATGATCAAAGAAAAGAAGGCAACCTACAGATGTGCCAAAATTACAGAACAATCAGCCTCATCAGCCACCCGAGCAAAGTCATGTTGAAGATCCTACTCAACAGACTCAAACCCCAGGCAGAAGAGATCATCGCTGAAGAACAAGCGGGTTTTCGAGCAGGACGGAACACCAGTGAACAGATCTTCAACCTTAGAATCCTTTGCGAGAAATACCTTCAACATCAGCAAAGCCTGTACCATGTCTTCATAGATTTCAAGAAGTCCTTTGATAAGGTATGGCATGCGGCCCTATGGGCAAACATGAGGAAGTATAACATTGGCTCCAAGCTTGTCCGAACCATTGAACACCTATATGACAATGCCACAAGTGCAGTAATCTTCAAAAGAAAGCATAGGAGACTGGTTTCGAACAACAGTCGTAATTCGACAAGGATGCCTACTATCACCAACGCTCTTCAACATTTTTCTGGATAGGATCATGACTGATGCTTTAGGAAACCATCAAGGCACTGTCAGCATTGGAGGCAGGACAATCACCAACCTTCGTTTTGTTGACGACATCAACGGCTTAGCAGGATTTGCACAAAAAACAGCAGCACAGAAAACAGCAGCACTAACAAGGTTGAAACCCTTATGGAACGACAGAAACATCACTGTCAGTTCGGAAATAAGGCTGATGCCCTCCCTTGTCATGTCCATCTTTCTGTACGCTTCTGAAACATGGACCCTCTGAGCAAAATCTACAGAAGAGGATACAAGCCATGGAAATGAGATGCTTTCGGAAGATCTTGCGCATATCATACAAAGACCATGTTACTAAAGAAGCTGTCCGCAACAAGATCAAACAAGCCATCGGACCATATGACGACTTTCTTACAACAGTTAAGAAGCGTAAACTGAAGTTGTACGGTCATGTATCACGATCATCTGGCCTTGCAAAGACTATCTTGCAAGGCACCGTAAGAGGGGGGAGACGAAGTGGTAGACAGAAGAAGAGGTGGGAAGACAACATCAAAGAGTGGACAGGAATGGAGTTCGCTGACTCCCAGAGGGCTGTCGAGAACAGGGAAACGTGGAGAGAGCTGGTTAGAAAGTCACCAGTGGTGCCCCAACGATTCTTACGGGTTATGGGAAAGTGAAGTGAAGTGAAGAAAATAAGAATTTGTCCCTCTTCCAGAGATCGTAAAGTTTTTTTACGCAAGGATGATGGTGGATGTCAACTGTTTGGACAGAACATTTGGACAAGCATATGACGATGATTGAACACAATGTGCATGTTCTCGGAGTGTAGAGAAAAAAGAGTTGGACGCGTATCTAGCAACATGATGATACGAAGTTCAATTGTCCCATGAACGAAGATTCAAGTCAATTGTTTACACAAAACAGTGGAAATCTTCTTAATCTACTAACATGGCAATGTCCCAAATAATTGTTTGTTTTAGCGGACAGTGCAATATTTGTTTTGTTTGCTATAACTTTAAATATTCCTGAATAGTTTGCAGTTAAGATATATGATGGTTTGTATGTGTCAGGTAAGCAACACTGACCGAACCATTCAAAATAATTATTTGTTGTGTTGCATATTGCCAGACGGAAGGCAAAGTCTCCGTTGGAGTGCGTCTTGGTGGGCTGATGCCGTTCTCTTTCGCGCACTCGTGAAGAAATGTGCATAACATGGTCTCATGTGCAACATATATAGTGATTTTACCGTGAATATTTTTTGTATTTGTAACTTACATTACGGGGATATTTTGCCCAAAAAGCGACAAAACGGGACCGGTGGGGGGGGGGGGGGCGCGCCAATTCCCTTCAGAAAACGGCAATGTTGACACCTACTTTCGTCAGTAAAGCGAAACTTAAATGTATGTAACCTAGTAACGACAAAGGAAGTACAGTTATGATACGACCAAGGAGATGGAAAAAAATTCCCGATTATGATGTTGCCACACAAGGGCAAATGATAAATAAGCAGCATTCAGATATGTCTGGGAGATATTCTTCGTTGGTTGGCGCAGGTATCACGTATCAGAGGTAGACATAACAGTTGACAGACAACCGGTAGGCCTAGCTTCCGGAGGAAAGTGTCCCTTTCAACAGTACATATTTATCACACCAGCCAAGTATAGCATCCAGGTATGGTGAAATTGCGATGCCGTCATTTCATAACCGTTTAACCGACCGTTTTCTGAAACAGCTTGTTCATGAGCTGGCAGATGATCGTATTCAAGTTCGCATACAAAATACAAGAGGTTTGTAGACAAATGTCCGAAATGCATTGCGTACGCTTGATTGTTGGCGCTTCCCGCATAACCAGCACCCGAAGCAGCACGCCAATCGAGAAAGCTGTGCTGGTTATGTCCAAATGGATGAAACAAGAAAACAGCCCCCGCTGTGATAAGTATTCATAGACTGATGATATATGTGGATGAACTAATAGAACATTGTATTCATTAACTGCTGACCAGATTACCATGGTAATGGGGACATTATTGGCAGGTGCTGAAAGAGGAACCTGTTAAAGGGTCATCCAATGTAGAAATGTTGGCAGAGGTGTTACAGTCGGAAAATATCCTGCTGTGGCTAAAATTAACGCTCACCTGTCAGACACCAGAGCCAGCGACAAATTGCGATTAATCATCATACTTTATTACAAGGAATACACATCTCCAAAGCGAATAATTCATCAATAATAATTCCCCAGATAAGTCATTAGCATCCCTATAAAACAAGGCTCGTCAAGGGTGATGGTGACAGAGTCGCTGTTTTTCAGCATTGCTCACATTTCCAACCACTGAGCTTCAAGTCAAGTTAAGTATTAACACTGTAGCTTGATACGGCGGACAAACTCGGACATAAACCTATTTTGGTGAGAATTTGGCGTCACTGTTGTAGCTCAAATACCATCAGTGACATTTTTTAACGAAGCACAATGCAAGCACCGCGGAAGTTGACTGCAATGTGATGAATACAACTATTCATTTGAATTCAACTATTCACGATCGCTCATCCGATGGCAGCTTTTCCTTTCATAGGTGATCCTCTCATTTGTATATTGTAATACAAAAACACAAGCGACGCCTAATAAAAATACGCTCTGACTAAACACACTTTATGATTGAAGAAGACAACGTTAAGGAAATATTCTCACTTCGTTTCGGTTCGGTTCCTAGTGTATGACGATGCTCCCGATTTTGCTGAAGCTCCGAAGTCACGTAGAGTAACACTAGTAACAAAAAATCGAACACACCGATTCCCGACAAAATATCTGCTCAGTAATTTAAAATAACCTTTCAGGGCGTAATCATATATGTCGAACCGTTGAAAAGTAACACTAGTGACAGTCTGATGGTTTCGGTTCAAGCAGACGAAAAGTTTGCCATTATCTATCGTTAAGACTGTATCAGTTTGTATGAATCTGAACTGTTGTGAGGTATCGCACCAGAAAAAGTGCAATAGATATAAGATCTAACGAAAAAAAAAGAAAACGTAAAACTACTGGATTTCGAGATTGACTCAAATATCAAGCTTTGAACAGTTGCTTGTTTATGTGTTTTCTTGATGCCACCGTGTCAATCATACTTTAGTTTTCAAAACAAACTAAATGGCAGATGCATTCCTGGCCATTTTATCAGGATTTTAGTATTTTTGTATGAAAACGAACAACTGTATGTAAGATGGGGCAGTCGTGTGTCTGTCAGACAGGGATATATATTATGCCCAAATTTGTTCAGTGTTTACATGGATGGTTTATCCACTGTACTTAATGGTTACAATGTAGGATGCTATGTAGGACGTATTTGTTCAGTGTTTACATGGATGATTTATCCACTGTTCTTAGTGGTTACAATGTAGGATGTTATGTAGAACATACTTGTGTAATTAAAATTATATACGCTGATGACTTTGTAGTGCTTCGTCCGTCCGGCAGAGGGCTATAAACCCTTCTCCCTATACCTATGAATAAGGCTTCTCACATGACATAAAACACAATTCTAAAAAGTGCTATGGGTGTTGGGCCTAGTCTTGTGATAAGGTAGCGTCAAATGGCGCTCCTACTTGGTGTGAAATTGATGGATCATTTGCCATCGCCTGTGGACGGAAATGTCACATGTATACACACAAACTTATGTCTGGTGCATCAGTAGTCGAATACTTTGGGACATAGATTGAGGCAAGTGTGATGTTAAAGTAAACATTTGAATTATGTACGTGTCTGGCTCTGGCCTACCAGAAGCATTGGTTCATTGTATCGTGGCAGTGGGCTGGATATGTGAATGCGGACGCTTAAAATAGACCAGGCTTGGCCATTGTATTAACATGCCTATTGCTAAGACCTGGCCAGCTCTTGGTTGGCTCAACACAACAATGCCAAACACTACGAAAGACGTAACACTGCAGAATCAGTCTGGTGTGGAAGAGATAAAACGGTCTCTGGACTTTCACATCGAGTATTTCGATGACAAAAAGAGGAGATACAAAGCCACCGAAACAGATATTGAAGAACTCGTGGCAGTAACAGGAAGCAAAGATGAACAAATAGAAAATTAGAAAAAAAACAAATGACCTGAAACAGAAATTCGTGGACTTAATGTACATGAACTATTTGTTGCAATATCCCACATAAATTCTTTGTTGTAAATTACAATGCAATATCCCACATAAATTCTTTGTTGTAACTGACTATGCAATTTCCCACATGATTTGTTTTTATAACGGACAGGGCATTATCACACATCAACTGTTTGTTGTAACTGTACACATTTCAAACGCAAGAATCAATAGATATGTGTTGTGTTGTATCTATCTAGTGCAGTCTAACTTGACGGATGGAGGGAGTCTTGGTGGACCGATGGATGTGCTCATCTCTGGTGGACCATCTCCGTTGGGCGTCCACCTGGCCGACTGCCTTCTAAGCAATGGACATCGTGTCAGTATCACGCAGCACAAAGAGCTCGACTCGTATCAATTGCGATTGTGTCCAACTACGGGAACAGATTCTCCTACCTCCACGCGACAACCTGAAGATAACGTCAACGCAATCAATCAATGTTATTATCGTCAGATGTGTCGGAGAATTGCCACCAGTGATCATTGAATCCATGCTAACGTGCCCGACATGCAGACGTATTCACATTGCTAAGTCTTCGTCATCCGGGCATCCACACCCGTGGGATCAGCTGTGGAAGACATGGAACGATTCTTCAGCAGGGAAGCTCTCCCGAAAATCAACTCTAAATGGGAAGACGTTGTATTTACAACGTTCCTCACATCGAAGAAGGACCCACAACGTAACGTGTTTATGAAGAACGACAACTACAGTTACATGGCCGACTGGCACTTGAGCTTGCGTGACGTAGGGATCAAGGCAATCATGTCCCATGATGGCCTCGGGGACCAGTTCAGGTGTGTTTCTTATATTTTTGCTATTTTTCCTTTACTGACGATCTGTCAAGTTCTTTTGAAGTCGGCTTTATTGATGAAAACTACAGCGATATTTAATGGGTTTGCCAACGAGACGTTGCTGACGAAGGTAATCCGTTCACGACCATTTGCCAGTGCTTGATATCACCACTTGTATGTATTACATGCTTATTATCTATTTGAGTTGATTTGAGCTATGTGTCACTAAGGTTATTACTATTAATATTATTGCATCCAATATTATTATCATTATAAATTATGTTGGGTTTGTCAGCGACTAGCTTACTGAAAATGACTTTGTTTTATATTGTTATTTCACACACCAACAGGACACCTTTAATTGTACACAAGTTTACCATATATTCTATTTGTTCTTAATTGCTGTATTATTTATGCAATTCAGAAATCAACTATGTATCTATCAATCTTTTTACTTTTTGTATCGCAACAAAAATATGAACTTGGAAGAGAGGGTTTCATCATTCATTTGTTGGTCTGCTTCAACGCGTTGAAGTTCAGTCATTTCTGCGCATTTTGAAATTTGAATCAGCAGCAGACGAAGCGATTGATCCGATCCACGTTTGCCAGGAGCTGAATGTTAGTGCAATACCCACCCTGGCGCAACGTATCATGTTATTAGGGTTTTCGTTCATTCACCGGTTGGCGAAGTTCATGGCAGATACAGACCGCGACCATTTTGAATTCGAGCACGAACGCACCACGTGTAAACTTGTGGGCGCCGGCGTTTCGAAAATTCCGAATTTGTTCTCACCAAATATTATGGATAAGGTTTTCAATTTCGAATCACATCTCCTTCTATTTGATATCGGAACATGTGATTGCGATTCTTCGTGTGCCGACAATGAGGATACACATCAACATGGGTTCCTAAAAGCAAGGTCATGTCTAACCAATCTCTTAAGTTTTTTGGAAGAAATTACAAAGTGGGTAAATGACGGGTCACCAGTGAATGTTGTCTACTTAGATTTTCAGAAAGCTTTGCCACATCAAAGACTGTTACTTAAACTAAATGCTCATGGTATAGGTAATGATGTAATCAACTGATAGAAAAGTGGCTTACACACAGAAGACAGAGAGTAATAGTAGATGGTGAGATTTCAAACTGGAAGTGTGTTTTGAGTGGGGTACCACAGGGATCAGTCAGTTTTGTTTTAGACCCTATACTGTTTTAATATATATATATATATATATATATATTTATATATATATATATATATATATATATATATATATATATATATATATATATATATATATATATATATATATGTATATATATATATATATATATATATATATATATATATATATATATATATATATATATATATATATATATATATATATATATATATATATATATTATATATATATATATATATATATATATATATTAAAACAGTATATTAGATGTTACTCCTATGTCATTTTCTTGTGTGGTTCTACCTAGTAGAGCATCCCCCATTTTATATTATTTGTCCATGTTTCCGTGTCCTATGTGTTTGCATTTACACTTCCCAAAATTGAATAAAATTTGCCATTTTCTGATAATTTAACTCATTTATCTAGATCATCCTCTAAACTTTGTTTATCTATATCATTAGTAACCTTTCTGAATACTTTTGTGTCATCTGCAAATTTCAGTACTTTGCTAGATATGTCATCTTCCAAATCATTTACATATATATATATATATATATATATATATATATATATATATATATATATATATATATATATATATATATATATATATATATATATAATAATAATAATAATAATATATATATATATATATATATATAATAATAATAATAATAATATATATATATATATATATATATATATATATATATATATATATATATATATATATATATATATATATATATATATATATATATATATATATATATATATATATATATATATATATATATATATATATATATATATATATATATATATATGTAAATGATTTGGAAGATGACATATCTAGCAAAGTACTGAAATTTGCAGATGACACAAAAGTATTCAGAAAGGTTACTAATGATATAGATAAACAAAGTTTAGAGGATGATCTAGATAAATGAGTTAAATTATCAGAAAAAGGCAAATTTTATTCAATTTTGGGAAGTGTAAATGCATACACATAGGACACGGAAACATGGACAAATAATATAAAATGGGGGATGCTCTACTAGGTAGAACCACACAAGAAAATGACATAGGAGTAACATCTAGTGTTGACATGAACATTTCAGAGCAATGCTGCTTCGAAAGGAAAGCAAATTCTAGGGCTAATTAGGAGAACTATTACGTATATGGAGAAACAGCTAATTGTACCCCTGTACAAAGCAATAGTTAGACCTCATTTGGAATATTGTATACACGCATGGAGGCCGTATCGTAAAAAGGACATATGCAAGTTTGAAAGAATACAACGAAGAACAACTTAAATGATTCCAGAATTGAAAGACCTTAGTTATGAAAGCCGCTTATTACAATGTGGTTTGACAACACTAGATACCAGGAGACCAAATAGAAGTGTTTAAAATAGTGAACGATTATGAGGATGTTGATAGGAATACGTTCGTCAAACTTAAAAAAGGCAGTAGAACCAGAGGACATCAAGCAGCATTAGTTAAGGAGCAGTGTAGGTTGGACATGAGAAAGTACTTTTTCTCACAGAGGGTGATAAATGAATGGAACAAACTGCCAAATGATTGTGTTAATGCTAGTAGTGTGAATATGTTTAAAAATAGAATTGACATATATCTGATAAGGGCGGGTTATATATAGATAAGAAAATTGTTGGACTCTCGATAAGCCAACGGCTTCCTTGTCCATTTGCCATCTGGAACTTGTTGTTTGGGATGGCAATTTTGCACGCTGGAATAGAACTGTGGAGCCATAAGTGATTTACTAATTTTATGCGGGACGATGTGCATCTTTCAGGTGAGGGCCTTAAGCGTTACTATTTTTAGCTAAAGAGGGCGATCGTTCAGAACGTTTAAGCTTGTCGTATATCGGGGCCTCTTGCCGGAAATCGTCGCTCACAGACACAGTACAGTACAATTTCACTTGTTTACCTTGTGTCGTGAAACTCGTTCTACTCATTCAACATCCATATGCGTTTATTAATGTAGAACTGCTCATATATCAGTTTAGTGTTACATTTATTTTAATCGTCCCGACGTCTGTTCGCTTTTCAAATATGTGGAAGCCAATGTGCAAGTGTCCTTTCACTTGTTGACAATAAGCGGCAGTGGCCAGCGCCGTTTGCTAAGGACCAGGTTTTAATGCGTCAGTCATTTAAATCACTTTTCCCTCTGTTGGGACTAAGCAGAACTGTGTCGGGCTTAATTGGGCCTTTGTTTAGTCCCGGGATGCTTTCCTGATTGTGTGAATCTGTCTGACAGGTTGTTTCAGCAACTGACAAACCCAGTTTAGGCCATCATAAATATTGTTGACATACATCATTGTATGCCTCCGTCCGGCCATGTGTTGTTGTATGTCATCACGATGGGTTTCTCTCCAGTGCGGAGTAACCCTGTATATATTTGTGCCCAAACTGTTGGGCGATAATCAGCCCCTGGCTGTGTGGAACACCGCCTTTGTAGTGGGTTACCAGTGCGCGTGCCCTGTGTTTTTGTATACAGTCGAAACTTGTTTTAATAATGTTATTGCAAGGTAAAAACTGGTTCCTGATCTCACATGGTCGGTTAATGCAGGTAATTTAATTAATTGAGCTGTCGTAACTTAGTGACAGAGCGTTCGCTTTACGTGTGAAAGGTCGTCGGTTCAATCCGTCCGATATACATTTTAATATGTGGTACTTGCAATAAAGAAGAGTCGACTGGGCTCGACACGAGGTAAGACGGCAGAAGAGGAACAGCTACATGACCGATCTGCGGCCCCTTTGATCATGCTCTCTACACCTCCTTGATGTCGGCGATATCCACCCAGATAGCCAAAGGGTTTGAGAAGCTGCCTGCCGAGGGCGATGCTGCACCATCAACATCCCAGGCGAGCCAGGTAGATCGGCGCAAGCGACGATCATCGGACGACTTCACCGATGACGACAGCGACCAGAGCGACAGAGCGGAGGCAACATACGAGCGACGCGCCCGCAGTGACGCAACGCAAAGGAAGAAAGGAAAACAAGGCACGGCTAGTGCAACCAACACTCACGCAAGTCAAGGTACCACTTCCTATTGATTGGATGCCTTGGGGAAAGCATCGGTAACAACCACTGACTATGCCAACACCCTAAAGCCAGATATCGTAGCAACTGGCGACAGTTTATATCTTTCTGTTAACACCTTAAAGAAAGCAAATGCCAATTTCTCCCTTCGTTCGGTGAGACACTGCATAAGGGCGGCAAAACATCACCAGATTTTAGTGATCCCACATCTGACTACCTGGTCACTAAACACATGCACGGTGTAGCCAAACGTCGACCAAGTATAGATGTTCGCAGTCCACCCTCTACAAGAGATTTGAAGAGATTGATTAATTAAAGCTTGGTCGACAGCTGGGTGCTCAACTTTCAATCTCGTTCCCCTTAGAGCCACGTTTTCGTTAGTGTTATTTGCTTTCCTCCGAATCAGCGAATTAGCAAGGGGAAAACACAATCTCACCATGAAACAGTGTCGTGTAAAAAAGTCAAAACTCAGACTCAATTTCCTGTCGTACAAACACAGTAAAGGCCGCCCTTTCAATGTGACCATTCACCTCACAGGCGACAGTACGTGCCCTAACAGGTTGCTAACTGGTTATCCCAAACTCCGAGGCCACGATAGTGGGCCATTATTTAGGTTTGCGATACACTTCCAATATCTCTAATACATTTCTGAAGCATGTTGCTTAACACTACAACAATTGCTAAGCTGCACTGAAATATCTCTCCTCACTCCTTTCGCATTGGGGCCAATCTCGGGCAGCTAAAAATAGGTTTAGTAATGAACAAATTAAAGCCATGCGTCGATGGCGTTCTACCTCGTTCAATCATCGTCATCAATCCCGTAACCCGTAGTGTCGTTGGGGCACCACCGATGACCTTGAAACCAGCGGTCTCCACTTCTTCCTGTCGTCTGCTGCCTTTTGTGTGTCTGAGAAGTCCAGGTCTGTCCACTCTTTGATGTTGTCCTCCCACCTCTTCCTCTGTCTTCCTCGTCTTCTTGCTCCCTTAATGGTGCCTTGCAGGATGGTCTTTGTCATGCCGGATGTTCGTGAGACGTGCCCATAATGATCAACAACACCAATGGCATCAACAAGAAGATCGCAGTTAATGGACACATATTAGAAACAGTGTCCAAGTTCAAGCACCTGGGTTCAGTTATCACGGATGAGGGATCCAAACCTGAGATCATTTCAAGGATTGTCCAGACAACAGCAGGGATGGCAAGACTGAAACCAATATGGAAAGATAAAAACATTGAGTCTCTCTCAATAAGAAGCCAAACTTGCGTGCCACATGCTCGTTGTTGCAACCTTGCTGCCGAGCCATGTCTTGTTTCAGAGGCTCGTAAACATGGATCCATGAAACAGCCACATACGCAGTGTATTCACTCCATCTACTTGGAATCAGCAGTCTACACGATCTACCGATGCAGGGGACTTGCTTGATGGCTGGCCCTAGTGCTGAGCGTGAGGCCCGATGCGCTGGGGTTCTACTGCTGCTTGAGTCGCCACTGCTCGTCACTGCACCGTGAACTTTAATATTCATATGACTGTTGCTGCCAACACGATGTATGTGGTGTTGGGCTGATCCGGTGGCCTTGCTATGTACTGCCCGTGAAGCGAGAATCTGATGCACTTTGGACTGGCTGCTGGTTTTGGTTGAATACGCCCCGCTTGCAGTCTAATCTTGTTAGAAATGTATATATATGCATTATGCATAACGACTGACGTTTTGCGTGCGGGGGGGTCTCCTTCGTTCCGTGGGAGTTGGGGAATTCATGTACCCCTGCTTTTCTGTTTTTACATATATGTACGTGTGGTTAGTCCACTTTGTCATGTTTGTATATTATGGTTTAGTTGTATGATTTTATTTATGCCCCCTAGAGTGTATTTTGATGTTTAATAAATAGGATGCCATTTTACTCACACATGCATGTGTTCTATTTATTACATACATCTCTAGAAACTAGCTCAGGCTCCACGTCAGTTTAGAATATCAAATTTAGGCTGATGTATTAGTGATCTTTATTTACGACACGAGACGCAGGCTTCCGAAACACTTGGCAAACAAAAATGATGGCAGAGATGGCAGGATGCATATTACGTGGAAGCAACGGGGAATGCCAACGGGGAAGTCCAAGACCGCAGTCACATTTCGTTGACTGCATCTCATCAATATAGCGCCACTGCGTCGTGGTTGCTTTGCTCGGCCGACTCAGGTGCGCGGGGCCACGGTTATGGATGCAGATGGTTGGGGGCAAGCCACTTTATCTCATGTGTCTCTGTAGATCAATGACCACGGTGAATGACAGTGCACTGACAAGCTAGAAGCGGTTGCTATTCCAACTAGGCCAGTGTGTCGTCGCCGGTTACAGCGTGTTTCCAACCGTGACGGTGCCCATGGAGACGTCTGAAAAGACATGTATGTATTGCGTGTGGATGCCATATGCTAACTGAGTTGCTGATGTTATTAATGTATAAAGAACATATACGCCCTAAAAATCTACAAACACGCAGCAAAATACCCCCTTTTGCTCAATATATGTTTGTATCGTTGGCGTACGGTCAACAGCTTATCTTACTTTCCTACCCGCTGTTTCTGATAGATATGGTTTCTTTATCTTCCCAGTTAATGGAATTTGTATTAGTTATTTTTGTAAAAAAAAATACGTTATTAATTAAAAAAAATAAGCCAGTACTAAACACTATAATTTTTGTATATTGGTACTAGTGTAATACTACGTCATTATTCTGGAGAATGCCTCAATTATAATACATTACATACGTACGGTACTATATTTGCCGATTAGCACTGGCAAACACACTGCAACGATCCACGAAAGGCAAAGCAACATCACAACACAAAACCAAGTCGTTCATTTACTGCTGCTAAATGGATGCATGCGAAACTAGTCTGACCCGCTGTTTACTAGACCGTTCAAAGCAGCCGAAGTCGAAGCCGGTATCAACGCACTGAAGAAGGCAGTTCGACAAGGATGCCTACTCTCACCAACGCTCTTCAAATTTTGTCTGGAAAGGATCATGACTGATTCTATAGGAAACCATCAAGGCACTGTCAGCATTGGAAGCAGGACAATCACCAACATTCGCTTTGTTGACGACATCGACGGCTTAGCAGGAGATGAACAAGAACTAGTCAATTTGGTGGAGCGCCTCGAGAAAACATCTACATCATACGGCATGGAGATCAGTGCGGAAAACACAAAACTGATGACGAACAACGCACAAGGCATCAGCACAGAGATCAAAGTTAATGGACAGAGACTTGAGACAGTAACAAGCTTCAGATACTTGGGATCAATTATCACAGATGAGGGTTCCAAACAAGAGATACTTGCCAGGATTGCACAGACAACAGCAGCACTAACACGGTTGAAACCCTTATGGAACGCAGAAACATCACTGTCAGTTCGAAAATAAGGCTGATGCGCTCCCTTGTCATGTCCATCTTTCTGTACGCTTCTGAAACATGGACCCTCTCAGCATATCTACAGAAGAGGATACAAGCCATGGAAATGAGATGCTTTCGAAAGATCTTGCGCATATCATACAAAGACCATGTTACTAACGAAGCTGTCCGCAACAAGATCAAACAAGTCATCGGACCATATGACGACCTTCTTACAACAGTTAAGAAGCGTAAACTGAAGTGGTACAGCCATGTTTCACGGTCATCTGGCCTTGCAAAGACTATCTTGCAAGGCACCGTAAGAGGGGGGGAGACGAAGTGGTAGACAGAAGAAGAGGTGGGAAGACAACATCTAAGAGTGGACAGGAATGGAGTTCGCTGACTCCCAGAGGGCTGTCGAGAACAGGGAAACGTGGAGAGAGCTGGTTAGAAAGTCAACAATGGTGCCCCAACGATGCTTACGGGTTATGGGAAAGTGAAGTGAAGTGAAGAAAATAAGAATTTGTCCCTCTTCCAGAGATCGTCAAGTTTTTTAACGCAAGGATGATGTTTGGACAGAACATTTGGACAAGCATATGACGATGATTGAACACAGTGTGCGTGTTCTCGGAGTGTAGAGAGAAAAGAGTTGGACGCGTATATAGCAACCTGACGATAAGAAGTGCAATTGTCCCATGAGCAAAGATTCAAGTCAATTGTTTACACAAAACAGTGGAAATCTTCTTAATCTACTAACATGGCAATGTCCCAAATAATTGTTTGTTTTACCGGACAGTGCAATATTTGTTTTTGTTTGCTATAACTTTAAATATTCCTGGATAGTTTGCAGTTATATGATGGTTTGTATGTGTCAGGTAAGCAACACTGACCGAACCATTCAGAATAATTATTTGTTGTGTTGCATATTGCTAGACGGAAGGCAAAGTCTCCGTTGGAGTGCGTCTTGGTGGGCTGATGCCATTCTCTTTCGCGCACTCGTAAAGAAATGTGCATAGAATGGTCTCATGTGCAACATATATAGTGATTTTACCGTGAATATTGTTTGTATTTGTAACTTACATAGCGGGGATATTTCGCCCAAAAAGCGAGAAAACGGGACCGGTGGGGGGGGGGGGCGCCATTTCCCTTCAGAATACGGCAATGTTGACACCTACGTTCGTCAGTAAAGCGAAACTTAAATGTATTCCCCCTAGTAACGACACAGGAAGCACATTTATGATTCGACCAAGGAGGTGAAACAAAAATCCCGATTATGATGTTGCCACACAAGGGCAAATGATAAATAAGCAGCATTCAGATATGTCTGGGAGATATTCTTCGTTGGTTGGCGCAGGTATCACGCATCAGAGGTAGACATAACAGTTGACGGACAACCGGTAGGCCTAGCTTCCGGAGGAAAGTGTCCCTTTCAACAATACATATTTATCACACTAGCCAAGTATAGCACCAAGGTGTGGTGAAATTGCGATGCCGTCATTTCATAACCGTTTAACCGACCGTTTTCTGAGCTGGCAGATAATCATATTCAAGTTCGCATACAAAATACAAGAGGTTTGTAGACAAATGTCCGAAATCCATTGCGTACGCTTGATTGTTGGCGATTCCCGCATAACCAGCACCCGAAACAGTATGCCAATCGAGAAAGCTGTGCTGGTTATGTCCAAATGGATGAAACAAAAAAACAGCCTCCGCTATGATAAATATTCATAGACTGATGATATATGTGGATGAACTAATAGAACATTGTATTCATTAACTGCTGACCAGATGACCATGGTAATATGGAGACATTATTGGCAGGTGCTGAAAGAGGAACCTGTTAAAGGGTCATCCAATGTAGAAATGTTGGCAGAGGTGTTACAGTCGGAAAATATCCTGCTGTGGCTAAAATTAACGCTCACCTGTCAGACACCAGAGCCAGCGACAAATTGCTATGAATTATCATACTTTATTACAAGGAATACACATCTCCAAAGCGAATAATTCATCAATAATAATTCCCCCGATAAGTCATTAGCATCCCTATAAAACAAGGCCCGTCAAGGGTGATGCTGACAGAGGCGCTGTTTTTCAGCATTGCTCACATTTCCCACCACGGAGCTTCAAGTCTAGTTAAGTATTAGCACTCTAGCTTGATACGGCGGGCAAACTCGGAGATAAACCTATTTTGGTGAGAATTTGGCGTCACTGTTGTAGCTCAAATACCATCAGTGACATTTTTTAACGAAGCACAATGCAAGCACCGCGGAAGTTGACTGCAATGTGGTGTAACTGCCACATTTGAATTCAACTATTCACGATCGCTCATCCAATGGCAGCTTTTCCGTTCATAGGTGATCCTCTCAATTGTATATTGTATTAAAAAAACACAAGCGACGCCTAATAAAAATACGCACTGATTAAACACGCTTTATGATTGAAGAAGACAACGTTAAGGAAATATTCTCACTTCGTTCGTTCGTTTCAGTTCCTGGTATCAGCTCTCTGGGCTTAATGGCTCGAGGGCAGTTCAGTCAAATGAGCAGTACAATCTCTACATTTTCCTCGTATGGAAGTAACTGCTCTGCTACAGAGGCGAGATGGCACCATTGCATAGCTGTCTCCGGCCGTGGGATCAAGCTCCTGTTTGCTGGAATTGATTCCCTCAAGTACGCTCCCGGCAAAGGAATAGGGGTGCCTTCACTGACATTACATACAGACATTCCATGCACCACTTCACTGTTGATTGTTTTTTCTGCCAAAATCGTCGCCAGCTTTATATTGACTGGTTGTCCAGTAGCCTTCAGTTTGTCCATGGTCTGTTGGGCGATGAAGGTCGAGTTGGATTGGTCATCCAACAGTGCGTACACCATGATGGACTCATCTGGTTCATCCTTGTGATACAACATCACTGGCACAATCAGCGAGTTGTAGTGGCCTGCCACATCGAAAATGTCAGTCTGGTGTGATGTGACACTCGCAGCACTGGCCTTGGTGCAGTGTGCAGTCCATTTTGCCTCGGGTAATATGAGTTGCTTTCATGAACTTGACCTTAGGCGTCGATTTTACCTCCTCTGCCTCCTCATACCTCTCCAGTGCCTGTAGTTTTGCTGCACTGACACTTAGTTCTGTATGCAACTTCAGTTTTTCCTCTTTATTTTTCATTTCAAATAAAGTCAATTTGTACTCTTCCTCAGCTTTGCGAAACTGCATTTCAATTTGCCGCCTCGCCATCTCCAATTCGTATTCGTATCGTACTCTTTCGCTGCATCCGCGCGGGCCATCAGCTCCGTTTGCCGCTGCTCCTCCTGAAACCTTATGAGGCTGGCGCTGGCGCGCACGGAACTGCCACGTGACGTGCGGGAGAGATGGCTAACCTGAGACACGCTGTCTTCAGGGTCGATGCTGTCAATGCCATTCTTGTCGTGTGGCGGTAAGCGAAGCTTGCCCTGCTTCTTGTACATGCAGCCAACATCCTGGGTGGATGTCTCTTGTTCTTCAGTCCATTTTCCAGGTGCAGATGTTGCCATTTTGTTCTTGCAGCCAGGTTCCAGTCCGATGACAACAACAACTGGTCAAGTTTTACTGTAGCGGATTATACATCAACTCTGAACGCTATGTCCAAATCATTCAATGTTGTTGTCTGTTTATTTAGGTAAAACTTTATCCCATGGTTGTCATCTCCTAATTTTTTGTATTTTCGCCTATAACATGAGCCGCGCACAAAAACACGATGCCATGACACTACCCTAGCGGAATCTCTCCTCCCATTCTCTATAGCACACATGCACCCACCAGATGGCGCCACCACACAACTGAATTACTAGCACTTACACAGTCAACTGATTGGAAAGAACAGCCGGACACTCATCGAGCAACGTAATGATGCGGAGTTCTATAACGGACTGAACAATATTCCATGTAATTGTTTTTTTTTGTGACATTACAATATCGCACGTAATTGTGTGTTGTGACTAACACTGCAATATCGCACGTGATTGTGTGTTGTGACCAACTCTGCAATATCGCACGTGATTGTGTGTTGTGACCAACTCTGCAATATCGCACGTGATTGTGTGTTGTGACCAACTCTGCAATATCGCACGTGATTGTGTGTTGTGACCAACTCTGCAATATCGCACGTGATTGTGTGTTGTGACTAACACTGCAATATCGCACCTGATTGTGTGTTGTGACTAACACTGCAATACCGCATGTAATTGCTTGTTGACACTGAGAATGCAACCACTTAATTGTTTGTTGTAAAGGACACTGCAGTATCTTATGTACTTGTTTGCTGTAACTTTAAAAGTATTCCTTGATCATTTACAAGTATAATCTTTAATGAATATCTAAGTATGTAAGCAACAATGGTCGAAGCAGAAACACTAATGGAACCAATTACAAGAATCAATATGTGTGTGTGTGTGTGTGTGTGTGTGTGTGTGTGTGTGTGTGTGTGTGTGTGTGTGCAGCATATTCCGTTTGACTGCTTGGATCGAAAACCATATTAATGATCAAAGAAAAGAAGGCAACCTACAGATGTGCAAAAATTACAGAACAATCAGCCTCATCAGCCACCCGAGCAAAGTCATGTTGAAGTTTAATCGGGGGAATACCTGTACAGAGTCAGGGGTCCACCATGGGAGAGAAAAATAAGAAAGATAAGGAAAAGCCAGTAAAGACTACACCTAGAGTGACGTATCGTAAAACAAATGTTAATAAAAATAATCTTAATGACATAGGCAACATTCTGTGTTTTTATACCAATGCTGACCAACTAAGGAACAAGCAAAATGAATTTGAACAAAGAATTAAAGAACTGAAACCTCACATAATAGCAATTAACGAGGTAAAACCAAAAAACCCCAAATGCACTGTAACCATACCAGAATTTTACTTAGAAGGCTATACATTGTTCTCCAAAAATATAGAAAATAATGAAGGTAGGGGTATTATAATATACGTCTTAAATTCCCTATACGCAGAAAATATAAACCTGGTCTCAACCTTCAAGGAATGCTTATTTATAGAAATTAAACTTAAAAATAAAACCAAACTTCTCTTTGGATGCATATATAGGAGCGATGGGGGGTCAGAAGAAAATAACGCAGAACTTCTAAATATGATTAGATCCACATCAGGACTTAAATATTCACACATTGTAATTACAGGAGATTTCAATCTCCCTGATATTAACTGGAAACATTGGACGACCAAATCAATTAACCCCAGCAACCTAAATTTTAAATTTGTAGAATGCCTTAGAGACACATTCATGTATCAACATGTCTCAAATCCCACCAGAGGACGAGGCACAACTAACACAAACCTTTTAGATCTGATTTTATCAAACGAAGAAGACAACATAGGGGAAATAGAGTACCTCAGCCCTCTAGGAAAAAGTGACCACTGTGTCATTACTGTAAAGACAACGTTAACGACCAATGGGAAATCCTTAAAACAGTACTTACATTATTAGAAGATAAATACGTACCTCAAAAAGAAGTTTCAAATTACAGAAAGGGAAATTTCCCCCTGAATGCAAACACCAGAAAACTAATTAGACGTAAAAATAGACTATGGACAAGATACATTGAAACAAGGGATGGGACAAAATATCTAGAGTATTGTAAGAGCAGGAATAAAATCCGAGCTTTAACCAGAAAGCTCCGAAAGGAGTTTGAAAAAAATTTAGCCATTCAAACTAAGAAAAACCCTAAAGTCTTCTGGAACTATTATAAATTAAAAACTACAGTTAAACAAGGAATTGGGGAACTGAATATAGACCACACAAATCCGAAATCCCAAACAACAACTGAAGACGAAGAAAAAGCAAATATTCTTGCCAACTACTTCTCCAGTGTATTCACTACTGAACAGACAGGGTCTATCCCAACTACACCCAAAGTAAACATTAAATTAGCAATGGATGAGCTAAAAGTAACTGAAAACATAATATTACTAACATTAAAAGAACTTAATATAAGCAAATCGCCTGGCCCTGATGAAATTGGTGCCAGATTACTAACTGAGTTGTCAGAAAATATCTGTTTCCCATTACAACAAATATTTGAAACATCTATAAAAACATCAAGTATTCCCGATGAATGGAAGGATGCCAAAATATCAGCAATATATAAAAAAGGAAACAAGAAATTAGCTTGCAACTACCGTCCAATAAGCCTAACAAGTGTAGTTTGTAAATGCATGGAAAAAATTATTAGAAATCACATCATCAGTTACATGAAAGTCAATGGTCTGTTCAGTCAAAAACAATATGGTTTTATCTCTGGCAGATCAACAGTTCTCCAACTAATTAAAATACTAGATGAATGGACCTCAGAAATGGATAAGGGTAATTACATAGATGTTATTTATATGGATTTTCAAAAGGCTTTTGATACTGTGCCACATACAAGACTAATAAGTAAATTAAAAAGTTTTAACATTAGGAATGATTTAGTTAATTGGATTGAGGCATTCATCACAAATAGACGACAAAAGGTAGCAGTAAATGGAAAAGAATCAAACTGGCACAAAGTAACATCAGGGATACCGCAGGGATCTGTCCTAGGACCCTTACTGTTTGTTCTATACGTAAACGACCTGCCTGATTTAACTAAATCCAATACATTCCTGTTCGCTGATGACATTAAGATATTTAGAGCCATAACAAATAAAAATGATCAGGATATACTACAACAAGATTTAAGTATCCTAGAACAATGGAGTGACAAATGGCTATTAAAATTCCACCCAGACAAATGTAAACACATGGAAATTGGAAAAAATAATATAGGTGAAAATGAATATTTCATGACAAGTAATAATGTTAAACATTCACTAGCCACCACAGATAAGCAAACTGACTTAGGTGTAATTATCGATTCAAAATTGTCATTTGATGATCACATAAACCAAGTGGTAAATAAAGCAACCAAAATGACAAAAATAATCCGAAGAACCTTCCAATTCCTAGACACACACACTTTTTTGCCACTATATAAGACAATGGTTAGATCTCACCTAGAATATGCCATAGCAGTATGGTATCCAGATAAGATAAAACATAAAATAGCAATAGAAAACGTCCAGAGATATTATATAGAAAGACTAAAATTACTGAAGCTACCCACATTAGCATACCGAAGGCTAAGAGGAGACATGATAGAAGTCTATAAAATTATGCACGAATTGTACGATAATGAATCTGCACCAAACCTCCTGAAATGGGAGGATGTCACACTTAGATCAGGAAATAGAGGGCACTCCCTTAAAATATTTACCCAAAGAGCAAAAATAAATTTAAGAAAAAATGCATTCCCTCTTAGAGTGGCTGAACCATGGAATAGTCTCCCAAACTCTGTAGTACAAGCTAGATCAATTAACTCATTTAAAAACAAATTAGACAAATTCTGATCTACCCAGGCAATAATATATGACTATGAATCTCCTTTAACAATAACTAATGGAACCGGAAATTATAATATAAAAATATTTGATTCTGAAGATCTGATCATGGAGGAACCAACTGGATCCTGCGATCAGAATCGTCATAAGGTATCATAAGGTAAGGTAAGATCCTACTCAACAGACTCAAACCCCAGGCAGAAGAGATCATCGCTGAAGAACAAGCGGGTTTTCGAGCAGGACGGAACACCAGTGAACAGATTTTCAACTTTAGAATCCTTTGCGAGAAATACCTTCAACATCAGCAAAGCCTGTATTATGTCTTCATAGATTTCAAGAAGTCCTTTGATAAGGTATGGCATGCGGCCCTATGGGCAAACATGAGGAAGTATAACATTGGCTCCAAGCTTGTCCGAACCATTGAACACCTATATGACAATGCCACCAGTGCAGTAATCTTCAACAGCAGCACAGGAGACTGGTTTCGAACAACAGTCGGAATTCGACAAGGATGCCTACTATCACCAACGCTCTTCAACATTTTTCTGGAAAGGATCATGACTGATACTTTAGGAAACCATCAAGGCACTGTCAGCATTGGAGGCAGGACAATCACCAACCTTCGTTTTGTTGACGACATCAACGGCTTAGCAGGATTTGCACAGAAAACAGCAGCACAAAAAACAGCAGCACTAACAAGGTTGAAACCCTTATGGAACGACAGAAACATCACTGTCAGTTCGAAAATAAGGCTGATGCGCTCCCTTGTCATGTCCATCTTTCTGTACGCTTCTGAAACATGGACCCTCTGAGCAAATCTACAGAAGAGGATACAAGCCATGGAAATGAGATGCTTTAGGAAGATCTTGCGCATATCATACAAAGACCATGTTACTAACGAAGCTGTCCGCAACAAGAGCAAACAAGCCATCGGACCATATGACGACCTTCTTACAACAGCTAAGAAGCGTAAACTGAAGTGGTACGGTCATGTATCATGATCATCTGGCCTTGCAAAGATTATCTTGCAAGGTACCGTAAGAGGGGGGAGAAGAAGTGGTAGACAAAAGAAGAGGTGGGAAGACAACATCAAAGAGTGGACAGGAATGGAGATCGCTGACTCCCAGAGGGCTGTTGAGAACAGGGAAACGTGGAGAAAGCTGGTTAGAAAGTCACCAATGGTGCCCCAACGATCCTTACGGGTTATGGGAAAGTGAAGGGAAGTGAATAAAATAAGAATTTGTCCCTCTTCCAGAGATCGTCAAGTTTTTTAACGCAAGGATGATGGTGGATGTCAACTGTTTGGACAGAACATTTGGACAAGCACATGACGATGATTGAACACAGTGTGCATGTTCTCGGAGTGTAGAGGAAAAAGAGTTGGACGCGTATCTAGCAACCTGACGATAAGAAGTGCAATTGTCCCACGAACGAAGATTCAAGTCAATTGTTTACACAAAACAGTGGAAATCTTCTTTATCTACTAACATGGCAATGTCCCAAATAATTGTTTGTTTTACCGGACAGTGCAATATTTGTTTTTGTTTGCTATAACTTTAAATATTCCTGGATAGTTTGCAGTTATATGATGGTTTGTATGTGTCAGGTAAGCAACACTGACCGAACCATTCAGAATAATTATTTGTTGTGTTGCATATTGCTAGACGGAAGGCAAAGTCTCCGTTGGAGTGCGTCTTGGTGGGCTGATGCCATTCTCTTTCGCGCACTCGTGAAGAAATGTGCATAGAATGGTCTCATGTGCAACATATATAGTGATTTTACCGTGAATATTGTTTGTATTTGTAACTTACATAGCGGGGATATTTCGCCCAAAAAGCGAGAAAACGGGACCGGTGGGGGGGGGCGCCATTTCCCTTCAGAATACGGCAATGTTGACACCTACGTTCGTCAGTAAAGCGAAACTTAAATGTATTCCCCCTAGTAACGACACAGGAAGCACATTTATGATTCGACCCAGGAGGTGAAACAAAAATACCGATTATGATGTTGCCACACAAGGGCAAATGATAAATAAGCAGCATTCAGATATGTCTGGGAGATATTCTTCGTTGGTTGGCGCAGGTATCACGTATCAGAGGTAGACATAACAGTTGACGGACAACCGGTAGGTCTAGCTTCCGGAGGAAAGTGTCCCTTTCAACAGTACATATTTATCACACCAGCCAAGTATAGCACCAAGGTATGGTGAAATTGCGATGCCGTCATTTCATAACCGTTTAACCGACCGTTTTCTGAAACAGCTTGTTCATGAGCTGGCAGATGACCATATTCAAGTTCGCATACAAAATACAAGAGGTTTGTAGACAAATGTCCGAAATGCACTGCGTATGCTTGATTGTTGGCGATTCCCGCATAACCAGCACCCGAAGCAGCACGCCAGTCGAGAAAGCTGTGCTGGTTATGTCCAAATGGATGAAACAAGAAAACAGCCCCCGCTATGATAAATATTCATAGACTGATGATATATGTGGATGAACTAATAGAACATTGTATTCATTAACTGCTGACTAGATAACCATGGTAATGGAGACATTATTGGCAGGTGCTGAAAGAGGAACCTGTTAAAGGGTCATCCAATGTAGAAATGTTGGCAGAAGTGTTACAGTCGGAAAATATCCTTCTGTGGCTAAAATTAACGCTCACCTGTCAGACACCAGAGCCAGCGACACATTGCGATGAATCATCATACTTTGTTACAAGGAATACACGTCTCCAAAGCGAATAATTCATCAATAATAATTCCCCCGGTAAGTCATTAGCATCCCTATAAAACAAGGCCCGTCAAGGGTGATGCTGACAGAGTCGCTGTTTTTCAGCATTGCTCACATTTCCCACCACGGAGCTTCAAGTCAAGTTAAGTATTAACACTCTAGCTTGATACGGCGGACAAACTCGGAGATAAACCTATTTTGGTGAGAATTTGGCGTCACTGTTGTAGCTCAAATACCATCAGTGACATTTTTTAACGAAGCACAATGCAAGCACCGCGGAAGTTGACTGCAATGTGGTGAATTCAACTATTCATTTGAATTCAACTATTCACGATCGCTCATCCGATGGCAGCTTTTCCTTTCATAGGTGATCCTCTCAATTGTATATTGTAATAAAAAAACACAAGCGACGCCTAATAAAAATACGCACTGACTAAACACACTTTATGATTGAAGAAGACAACGTTAAGGAAATATTCTCACTTCGTTTCGGTTCGGTTCCTCGTGTATGACGATGCTCCCGATTTTGCTGAAGCTCCGAAGTCACGCAGAGTAATACCAGTTACCACAAATCGAACACACCGATTCCCGACAAAATATCTGCTCAGTAATTTTAAATAACTTTTCAGGGCGTAATAATATATGTCGAACCGTTGAAAAGTAACACTAGTGACAGTTTGATGGTTTCGGTTCAAGCAGACGAAAAGTTTGCCATTATCTATCGTTAAGACTGTATCAGTTTGTATGAATCTGAACTGTTGTGAGGTATCGCACCAGAAAAAGTGCAATAGATATAAGATCTAACGAAAAAAAAAGAAAACGTAAAACTACTGGATTTCGAGATTGACTCAAATATCAAGATTTGAACAGTTGCTTGTTGATGTGTTTTCTTGATGCCACCGTGTCAATCATACTTTAGTTTTCAAAACAAACTAAATGGCAGATGCATTCCTGGCCATTTTGTTAGGATTTTAGTATTTTTGTATGAAAACGAACAACTGTATGTAAGATGGGGCAGTCGTGTGTCTGTCAGACAGGGATATATATATTATGCCCATATTTGTTCAGTGTTTACATGGATGATATATCCACTGTACTTAATGGTTACAATGTAGGATGTTATGTAGGACATACTTGTGTAAATAACATTATATACGCTGATGACCTTGTAGTGCTTCGTCCGTCCGGCAGAGGGCTTTATACCCTTCTCCCTATACCTATGAATAAGGCTTCTCACATGACATAAAACACAATTCTAAAAAGTGCTATGGGTGTTGGGCCAAGTGTTGTGATAAGGTAGCGTCAAATGGCGCTCCTACTTGGTGTGAAATTGATGTCTCATTTGCCATCGCCTGTGGACGGAAATGTCACATATATACACACAAACTTCTGGCTGGTGCATCAGTAGTCGAATACTTTGGGACATAGATTGAGGCAAGTGTGATGTTAAAGTAAACATTTGAATTATGTACGTGTCTGGCTCTGGCCTACCAGAAGCATTGGTTCATTGTATCGTGGCAGTGGGCTGGATATGTGAATGCGGACGCTTAAAATAGACCAGGCTTGGCCTTTGTATTAACATGCCTATTGCTAAGACCTGGCCAGCTCTTGGTTGGCTCGCCAATCGATCAACACAACAATGCCAAACACTACGAAAGACGTAACACTGCAGAATCAGTCTGGTGTGGAAGAGATAAAACGGTCTCTGGACTTTCTCATCGAGTATTTCGATGACAAAAAGAGGAGATACAAAGCCACCGAAACAGGCATTGAAGAACTCGTGGCAGTAACAGGAAGCAAAGATGAACAAATAGAAAATTAGAAAAAAACCAAATGACCTGAAACAGAAATTCGTGGACTTAATGTACATGAACTATGTGTTGCAATATCCCACATAAATTCTTTGTTGTAACTGACAATGCAAAATCCCACATAAATTCTTTGTTGTAACTGACAATGCAATATCCCACATAATTTTTTTTTTATAACGGACAGGGCATTATCACACATCAACTGTTTGTTGTAACTGTACAAATTTCAACCGCAAGAATCAATAGATATGTGTTGTGTTGTATCTATCTAGTGCAGTCTAACTTGACGGATGGAGGAAGTCTTGGTGGACCGATGGATGTGCTCATCTCTGGTGGACCATCTCCGTTGGGCGTCCACCTCGCCGACTACCTTCTAAGCAATGGACATCGTGGCAGTATCACGCAGCACAAAGAGCTCGACTCGTATCAATTGCGATTGTGTCCAACTACGGGAACAGATTCTCCTACCTCCACGCGACAACCTGAAGATAACGTCAACGCAATCAGTCAATGTTACTATCGTCAGATATGTCGGAGAATTGCCACCAGTGATCATTGAATCCATGCTAACGTGCCCGACATGCAGACATATTCACATTGCTAAGTCTTCGTCATCCGGGCATCCACACTCGTGGGATCAGCTGTGGAAGACATGGAACGATCCTTCAGCAGGGAAGCTCTCCCGAAAATCAACTCTAAATGGGAAGACGTTGTATTTACAACGTTCCTCACATCGAAGAAGGACCCACAACGTAACGTGTTTATGAAGAACGACAACTACAGTTACATGGCCGACTGGCACTTGAGCTTGCGTGACGTAGGGATCAAGGCAATCATGTCCCATGATGGCCTCGGGGACCAGTTCAGGTGTGTTTCTTATATTTTTGCTATTTTTCCTTTACTGACGATCTGTCAAGTTCTTTTGAAGTCGGCTTTATTGATGAAAACTACAGCGATATTAAATGGGTCTGCCAACAAGACGTTGCTGACGAAGGTAATCCGTTCACGACCATTTGCCAGTGCTTGATATCACCACTTGTATGTATTACATGCTTATTATCTATTTGAGTTGATTTGAGCTATGTGTCACTAAGGTTATTACTATTAATATTATTGCATCCAATATTATTATCATTATAAATTATGTTGGGTTTGTCAGCGACTAGCTTACTGAAAATGACTTTGTTTTATATTGTTATTTCACACACCAACAGGACACCTTTAATTGTACACAAGTTTACCATATATTCTATTTGTTCATAATTGCTGTATTATTTATGCAATTCAGAAATCAACTATGTATCTATCAATCTTATTACTTTTTGTATCGCAACAAAAATGGGAACTTGGAAGAGAGGGTTTCATCATGTAATCAACTGATAGAAAAGTGGCTTACACACAGAAGACAGAGTAATAGTAGATGGTGAGATTTCAAACTGGAAGTGTGTTTTGAGTGGGGTACCACAGGGATCAGTCAGTTTTGTTTTAGGCCCTATACTGTTTTATATATATATATATATATATATATATATATATATATATATATATATATATATATATATATATATATATATATATATATATATATATATGTATGTAAATGATTTGGAAGATGACATATCTAGCAAAGTACTGAAATTTGCAGATGACACAAAAGTATTCAGAAAGGTTACTAATGATATAGATAAACAAAGTTTAGAGGATGATCTAGATAAATGAGTTAAATTATCAGAAAAATGGCAAATTTTATTCAATTTTGGGAAGTGTAAATGCATACACATAGGACACGGAAACATGGACAAATAATATAAAATGGGGGATGCTCTACTAGGTAGAACCACACAAGAAAATGACTTAGGAATAACATCTAGTGTTGACATGAAAGTTTCAGAGCAATGCTGCTTCGAAAGGAAAGCAAATTCTAGGGCTAATTAGGAGAACTATTACGTATATGGAGAAACAGCTAATTGTACCCCTGTACAAAGCAATAGTTAGACCTCATTTGGAATATTGTATACACGCATGGACGCCGTATCATAAAAAGGACATATGCAAGTTTGAAAGAATACAACGAAGAACAACTTAAATGATTCCAGAATTGAAAGACTTTAGTTATGAAAGCCGCTTATTACAGTATGATTTGACAATACTAGAGACCAGGAGACTAAGAGGAGACCAAATAGAAGTGTTTAAAATAATGAACGGTTATGAGGATGTTGATAGGAATACGTTCGTCAAACTTAAAAAAAGGCAGTAGAACCAGAGGACATCAAGCAGCATTAGTTAAGGAGCAGTGTAGGTTGGACATGAGAAAGTACTTTTTCTCACAGAGGGTGATAAATGAATGGAACAAACTGCCAAATGATTGTGTTAATGCTAGTAGTGTGAATATGTTTAAAAATAGAATTGACATATATCTGATAAGGGCGGGCTATATATAGATAAGAAAATTGTTGGACTCTCGATAAGCCAACGGCTTCCTTGTCCATTTGCCATCTGGAACTTGTTGTTTGGGATGGTAATTTTGCACGCTGGAATAGAACTGTGGAGCCATAATTGATTTACTAATTTTATGCGGGACGATGTGCATCTTTCAGCCTTAAGCGTTACGATTTTTAGTTAAAGAGGGCGATCGTTCAGAACGTTTAAGCTTGTCATATATCGGGGCCTCTTGTCGTATATCGGGGCCTCTTGTCGTATATCGGGGCCTCTTGTCGTATATCGGGGCCTCTTGCCGGAAATCGTCGCTCACAGACACAGTACAATACAATTTCACTTGTTTACCTTGTGTCGTGAAACTCGTTCTACTCATTCAACATCCATATGCGTTTATTAATGTAGAACTGCTCATATATCAGTTTAGTGTTACATTTATTTTAATCGTCCCGACGTCTGTTCGCTTTTCAAATATGTGGAAGCCAATGTGCAAGTGTCCTTTCACTTGTTGACAATAAGCGGCAGTGGCCAGCGCCGTTTGCTAAGTACCAGGTTTTAATGCGTCAGTCATTTAAATCACTTTTCCCTCTGTTGGGACTAAGCAGAACTGTGTGGGGCTTAATTGGGCCTTTGTTTAGTCCCGGGATGCTTTCCTGATTGTGTGAATCTGTCTGGCAGGTTGTTTCAGCAACTGACAAACCCAGTTTAGGCCTTCATAAATATTGTTGACATACATCATTGTATGCCTCCGTCCGGCCATGTGTTGTTGTATGCCATCACGATGGGTTTCTCTCCAGTGCGGAGTAACCCTGTATATATATTTGTGCCCAAACTGTTGGGCGATAATCAGCCATTGGCTGTGTGGAACACCGCCTTTGTAGTGGATTACCAGTGCACGTGCCCTGTGTTTTTGTATACAGTCGAAACTTGTTTTAATAATGTTATTGCAAGGTAAAAACTGGTTCCTGATCTCACATGGTCGGTTAATGCAGGTAATTTTATTAATTGAGCTGTTGTAACTTAGTGACAGAGCGTTCGCTTTACGTGTTAAAGGTCGCCGGTTCAATCCGTCCGATATACATTTTAATATGTGGTACTTGCAATAAAGAAGAGTCGACTGGGCTCGACACGAGGTAAGACGGCAGAAGAGGAACAGCTACATGACCGATCTGCGGCCCCTTTGACCCTGCTTTCTACACCACCTTGATGTCGGCGATATCCACCCAGACAGCCAAAGGGTTTGAGAAGCTGCCTGCCGAGGGCGATGCTGCACCATCAACATCCCAGGCGAGCCAGGTAGATCGGCGCAAGCGACGATCATCGGACGACTTCACCGATGACGACAGCGACCAGAGCGACAGAGCGGAGGCAACATACGAGCGACGCGCCCGCAGTGACGCAACGCAAAGGAAGAAAGGAAAACAAGGCACGGCTAGTGCAACCAACACTCACGCAAGTCAAGGTACCACTTCCTATTGATTGGATGCCTTGGGGAAAGCATCGGTAACAACCACTGACTATGCCAACACCCTAAAGCCAGATATCGTAGCAACTGGCGACAGTTTATATCTTTCTGTTAACACCTTAAAGAAAGCAAATGCCAATTTCTCCCTTCGTTCGGTGAGACACTGCATAAGGGCGGCAAAACATCACCAGATTTTAGTGATCCCACATCTGACTACCTGGTCACTAAACACATGCACGGTGTAGCCAAACGTCGACCAAGTATAGATGTTCGCAGTCCACCCTCTACAAGAGATTTGAAGAGATTGATTAATTAAAGCTTGGTCGACAGCTGGGTGCTCAACTTTCAATCTCGTTCCCCTTAGAGCCACGTTTTCGTTAGTGTTATTTGCTTTCCTCCGAATCAGCGAATTAGCAAGGGGAAAACACAATCTCACCATGAAACAGTGTCGTGTAAAAAAGTTAAAACTCAGACTCAATTTCCTGTAGTACAAACACAGTAAAGGCCGCCCTTTCAATGTGACCATTCACCTCACAGGCGACAGAACGTGCCCTAACAGGTTGCTAAATGGTTATCCCAAACTCCGAGGCCACGATAGTGGGTCATTATTTAGGTTTGCGATACACTTCCAATATCTCTAATACATTTCTGAAGCATGTTGCTTAACACTACAACAATTGCTAAGCTGCACTGAAATATCTCTCCTCACTCCTTTCGCATTGGGGCCAATCTCGGGCAGCTAAAAATAGGTTTAGTAATGAACAAATTAAAGCCATGCGTCGATGGCGTTCTACCTCGTTCAATCATCGTCATCAATCCCGTAACCCGTAGTGTCGTTGGGGCACCACCGATGACCTTGAAACCAGCGGTCTCCACTTCTTCCTGTCGTCTGCTGCCTTTTGTGTGTCTGAGAAGTCCAGGTCTGTCCACTCTTTGATGTTGTCCTCCCACCTCTTCCTCTGTCTTCCTCGTCTTCTTGCTCCCTTAATGGTGCCTTGCAGGATGGTCTTTGTCATGCCGGATGTTCGTGAGACGTGCCCATAATGATCAACAACACCAATGGCATCAACAAGAAGATCGCAGTTAATGGACACATATTAGAAACAGTGTCCAAGTTCAAGCACCTGGGTTCAGTTATCACGGATGAGGGATCCAAACCTGAGATCATTTCAAGGATTGTCCAGACAACAACAGGGATGGCAAGACTGAAACCAATATGGAAAGATAAAAACATTGAGTCTCTCTCAATAAGAAGCCAAACTTGCGTGCCACATGCTCGTTGTTGCAACCTTGCTGCCGAGCCATGTCTTGTTTCAGAGGCTCGTAAACATGGATCCATGAAACAGCCACATACGCAGTGTATTCACTCCATCTACTTGGAATCAGCAGTCTACACGATCTACCGATGCAGGGGACTTGCTTGATGGCTGGCCCTAGTGCTGAGCGTGAGGCCCGATGCGCTGGGGTTCTACTGCTGCTTGAGTCGCCACTGCTCGTCACTGCACCGTGAACTTTAATATTCATATGACTTTTGCTGCCAACACGATGTATGTGGTGTTGGGCTGATCCGGTGGCCTTGCTATGTACTGCCCGTGAAGCGAGAATCTGATGCACTTTGGACTGGCTGCTGGTTTTGGTTGAATACGCCCCGCTTGCAGTCTATTCTTGTTAGAAATGTATATATATGCATTATGCATAACGACTGACGTTTTGCGTGCGGGGGGGTCTCCTTCGTTCCGTGGGAGTTGGGGAATTCATGTACCCCTGCTTTTCTGTTTTTACATATATGTACGTGTGGTTAGTCCACTTTGTCATGTTTGTATATTATGGTTTAGTTGTATGATTTTATTTATGCCCCCTAGAGTGTATTTTGATGTTTAATAAATAGGATGCCATTTTACTCACACATGCATGTGTTCTATTTATTACATACATCTCTAGAAACTAGCTCAGGCTCCACGTCAGTTTAGAATATCAAATTTAGGCTGATGTATTAGTGATCTTTATTTACGACACGAGACGCAGGCTTCCGAAACACTTGGCAAACAAAAATGATGGCAGAGATGGCAGGATGCATATTACGTGGAAGCAACGGGGAATGCCAACGGGGAAGTCCAAGACCGCAGTCACATTTCGTTGACTGCATCTCATCAATGTAGCGCCACTGCGTCGTGGTTGCTTTGCTCGGCCGACTCAGGTGCGCGGGGCCACGGTTGTGGATGCAGCTGGTTGGGGGCAAGCCACTTTATCTCATGTGCCTCTGTAGATCAATGACCACGGTGAATGACAGTGCATTGACAAGCTAGAAGCGGTTGCTATTCCAACTAGGCCATTGTATCGTCGCCGGTTACAGCGTGTTTCCAACCGTGACGGTGCCCATGGAGACGTCTGAAAAGACACGTATGTATTGCGTGTGGATGCCATATGCTAACTGAGTTGCTGATGTTATTAATGTATAAAGAACATATACGCCCTAAAAAACTACAAACACGCAGCAAAATACCCCTTTTGCTCAATATATGTTTGTATCGTTGGCGTACGGTCAACAGCTTATCTTACTTTCCTACCCGCTGTTTCTGATAGATATGGTTTCTTTATCTTCCCAGTTAATGGAATTTGTATTAGTTATTTTTGTAAAAAAAAATACGTTATTAATTACAAAAAATAAGCCAGTACTAAACACTATAATTTTTGTATATTGGTACTAGTGTAATACTACGTCATTATTCTGGAGAATGTCTCAATTATAATACATTACATACGTACGGTACTATATTGGCCGATTAGCACTGGCAAACACACTGCAACGATCCACGAAAGGCAAAGCAACATCACAACACAAAACCAAGTCGTTCATTTACTGCTGCTAAATGGATGCATGCGAAACTAGTCTGACCCGCTGTTTACTAGACCGTTCAAAGCAGCCGAAGTCGAAGCCGGTATCAACGCACTGAAGAAGGCAGTTCGACAAGGATGCCTACTCTCACCAACGCTCTTCAAATTTTGTCTGGAAAGGATCATGACTGATTCTATAGGAAACCATCAAGGCACTGTCAGCATTGGAAGCAGGACAATCACCAACATTCGCTTTGTTGACGACATCGACGGCTTAGCAGGAGATGAACAAGAACTAGTCAATTTGGTGGAGCGAGAGAAAACATCTACATCATACGGCATGGAGATCAGTGCCGAAAACACCAAACTGATGACGAACAACACACAAGGCATCAGCACAGAGATCAAAGTTAATGGACAGAGACTTGAGACAGTAACAAGCTTCAGATACTTGGGATCAATTATCACAGATGAGGGTTCCAAACAAGAGATACTTGCCAGGATTGCACAGACAACAGCAGCACTAACACGGTTGAAACCCTTATGGAACGACATAAACATCACTGTCAGTTCGAAAATAAGGCTGATGCGCTCCCTTGTCATGTCAATCTTTCTGTACGCTTCTGAAACATGGACCCTCTCAGCAGATCTACAGAAGAGGATACAAGCCATGGAAATGAGATGCTTTCGGAAGATCTTGCGCATATCATACAAAGACCATATTACTAACGAAGCTGTCCGCAACAAGATCAAACAAGTCATCGGACCATATGACGACCTTCTTACAACAGTTAAGAAGCGTAAACTGAAGTGGTACAGCCATGTTTCACGGTCATCTGGCCTTGCAAAGAATATATTGCAAGGCACCGTAAGAGGGGGGAGACGAAGAGGTAGACAGAAGAAGAGGTGGGAAGACAACATCTAAGAGTGGATAGGAATGGAGTTTGCTGACTCCCAGAGGGCTGTCGAGAACAGGGAAACGTGGAGAGAGCTGGTTAGAAAGTCAACAATGGTGCCCCAACGATCCTTACGGGTTATGGGAAAGTGAAGTGAAGTGAAGAAAATAAGAATTTGTCCCTCTTCCAGAGATCGTCAAGTTTTTTAACGCAAGGATGATGTTTGGACAGAACATTTGGACAAGCATATGACGATGATTGAACACAGTGTGCGTGTTCTCGGAGTGTAGAGAGAAAAGAGTTGGACGCGTATATAGCAACCTGACGATAATAAGTGCAATTGTCCCATGAGCAAAGATTCAAGTCAATTGTTTACACAAAACAGTGGAAATCTTCTTAATCTACTAACATGGCAATGTCCCAAATAATTGTTTGTTTTACCGGACAGTGCAATATTTGTTTTTGTTTGCTATAACTTTAAATATTCCTGGATAGTTTGCAGTTATATGATGGTTTGTATGTGTCAGGTAAGCAACACTGACCGAACCATTCAGAATAATTATTTGTTGTGTTGCATATTGCTAGACGGAAGGCAAAGTCTCCGTTGGAGTGCGTCTTGGTGGGCTGATGCCATTCTCTTTCGCGCACTCGTGAAGAAATGTGCATAGAATGGTCTGATGTGCAACATATATAGTGATTTTACCGTGAATATTGTTTGTATTTGTAACTTACGTAACGGGGATATTTCGCCCAAAAAGCGAGAAAACGGGACCGGTGGGGGGGGGGGGGCGCCATTTCCCTTCAGAATACGGCAATGTTGACACCTACGTTCGTCAGTAAAGCGAAACTTAAATGTATTCCCCCTAGTAACGACACAGGAAGCACATTTATGATTCGACCCAGGAGGTGAAACAAAAATCCCGATTATGATGTTGCCACACAAGGGCAAATGATAAATAAGCAGCATTCAGATATGTCTGGGATATATTCTTCGTTGGTTGGCGCAGGTATCACGTATCAGAGGTAGACATAACAGTTGACGGACAACCGGTAGGCCTAGCTTCCGGAGGAAAGTGTCCCTTTCAACAGTACATATTTATCACACCAGCCAAGAATAGCACCAAAGTATGGTGAAATTGCGATGCCGTCATTTCATAACCGTTTAACCGACCGTTTTCTGAAACAGCTTGTTCATGAGCTGGCAGATGATCGTACTCAAGTTCGCATACAAAATACAAGAGGTTTGTAGACAAATGTCCGAAATGCATTGCGCACGCTTGATTGTTGGCGATTCCCGCATAACCAGCACCCGAAGCAGCACGCCAATCGAGAAAGCTGTGCTGGTTATGTCCAAATGGTTATGTCCAAATGGTTATGTCCAAATGGTTATGTCCAAATGGTTATGTCCAAATGGTTATGTCCAAATGGTTATGTCCAAATGGTTATGTCCAAATGGTTATGTCCAAATGGATGAAACAAGAAAACAGCCCCCGCTATGATAAATATTTATAGACTGATGATATATGTGGATGAACTAATAGAACATTGTATTCATTAACTGCTGACCAGATGACCATGGTAATGGAGACATTATTGGCCGGTGCTGAAAGAGGAACCTGTTAAAGGGTCATCCAATGTAGAAATGTTGGCAGAGGTGTTACAGTCGGAAAATATCCTGATGTGGCTAAAATTAATGCTCACCTGTCAGACACCAGAGCCAGCGACAAATTGCGATGAATCATCATACTTTATTACAAGGAATACACGTCTCCAAAGCGAATAATTCATCAATAATAATTCCCCCCGATAAGTCATTAGCATCCCTATAAAACAAGGCCCGTCAAGGGTGATGCTGACAGAGTCGCTGTTTTTCAGCATTGCTCACATTTCCCACCACGGAGCTTCAAGTCAAGTTAAGTATTAGCACTCTAGCTTGATACGGCGGACAAACTCGGAGATACACCTATTTTGGTGAGAATTTGGCGTCACTGTTGTAGCTCAAATACCATCAGTGACATTTTTTAACGAAGCACAATGCAAGCACCGCGGAAGTTGACTGCAATGTGGTGTAACTGCCACATTTGAATTCAACTATTCACGATCGCTCATGTATGACGATGCTCCCGATTTTGCTGAAGCTCCGAAGTCACGCAGAGTAACACCAGTTACCACAAATCGAACACACCGATTCCCGACAAAATATCTGCTCAGTAATTTAAAATAACTTTTCAGGGCGTAATAATATATGTCGAACCGTTGAAAAGTAACACTAGTGACAGTTTGATGGTTTCGGTTTAAGCAGACGAAAAGTTTGCGATTATCTATCGTTAAAACTGTATCAGTTTGTATGAATCTGAACGTTTTGAGGTATCGCACCAGAAAAAGTGCAATAGATATAAGATCTAACGAAAAAAAAAGAAAACGTAAAACTACTGGATTTCGAGAATGACTCAAATTTCAAGCTTTGAACAGTTGCTTGTTTATGTGTTTTCTTGATGCCACCGTGTCAATCATACTTTAGTTTTCAATACAAACTAAATGGCAGATGCATTCCTGGCCATTTTGTTAGGATTTTAGTATTTTTGTATGAAAACGAACAACTGTATGTAAGATGGGGCAGTCGTGTGTCTGTCAGACAGGGATATATATATAGTATGCCCATATTTGTTCAGTGTTTACATGGATGATATCTCCACTGTACTGAATGGTTACAATGTAAGATGCTATGTAGGACATTGTGACATTGATGGATCATTTGCCATCGCCTGTGGACGGAAATGTCACATGTATACACACAAACTTCTGTCTGGTGCATCAGTAGTTGAAAACTTTGGGACATAGATTGAGGCAAGTGTGATGTTAAAGTAAACATTTGAATTCTGTACGTGTCTGGCTCTGGCCTACCAGAAGCATCGGTTCAATGTATCGTGGCAGTGGGCTGGATATGTGAATGCGGACGCTTAAAATAGGCCAGGCTTGGCTATTGTATTAACATGCCTATTGCTAAGACCTGGCCAGCTCTTGGTTGGCTCGTCAATCGATCAACACAACAACGCCAAACACTACGAAAGACGTAACACTGCAGAATCAGTCTGGTGTGGAAGAGATAAAACGGTCTCTGGACTTTCTCATCGAGTATTTCGATAACAAAAAGAGGAGATACAAAGCCACCGAAACAGGCATTGAAGAACTCGTTGCAGTAACAGGAAGCAAAGATGAACAAATAGAAAATTAGAAAAAAACCAAATGACCTGAAACAGAAATTCGTGGACTTAATGTACATGAACTATTTGTTGCAATATCCCACATAAATTTTTTGTTGTAACTGACAATGCAATATCCAACATAAATTATGTTTATAACGGACAGGGCATTATCACACATCAACTGTTTGTTGTAACTGTACAAATTTCAATCGCAAGAATCAATAGATATGTGTTGTGTTGTATCTATCTAGTGCAGTCTAACTTGACGGATGGAGGGAGTGTTGGTGGACCGATGGATGTGCTCATCTCTGGTGGACCATCTCCGTTGGGCGTCCACCTCGCCGACTACCTTCTAAGCAATGGACACCGTGTCAGTATCACGCAGCACAAAGAGCTCGACTCGTATCAGTTGCGATTGTGTCCAACTACGGGAACAGATTCTCCTACCTCCACGCGACAACCTGAAGACAACGTCAACGCAATCAGTCAATGTTATTATCGTCAGATGTGTCGGAGAATTGCCACCAGTGATCATTGAATCCATGCTAACGTGCCCGACATGCAGACATATTCACATTGCTAAGTCTTCGTCATCCGGGCATCCACACTCGTGGGATCAGCTGTGGAAGACATGGAACGATCCTTCAGCAGGGAAGCTCTCCCGAAAATCAACTCTAAATGGGAAGACGTTGTATTTACAACGTTCCTCACATCGAAGAAGGACCCACAACGTAACGTGTTTATGAAGAACGACAACTACAGTTACATGGCCGACTGGCACTTGAGCTTGCGTGACGTAGGGATCAAGGCAATCATGTTCCATGATGGCCTCGGGGACCAGTTCAGGTGTGTTTCTTATATTTTTGCTATTTTTCCTTTACTGACGATCTGTCAAGTTCTTTTGAAGTCGGCTTTATTGATGAAAACTACAGCGATATTAAATGGGTCTGCCAACGAGACGTTGCTGACGAAGGTAATCCGTTCACGACCATTTGCCAGTGCTTGATATCACCACTTGTATGTATTACACGCTTATTATCTATTTGAGTTGATTTGAGCTATGTGTCACTAAGGTTATTGCTATTAATATTATTGCATCCAATATTATTATCATTATAAATTATGTTGGGTTTGTCAGTGACTAGCTTACTGAAAATTACTTTCTTTTATATTGTTATTTCACACACCAACAGGATACAACCTTGGCTCCGCTGCCAGCCTTTAATTGTACACAAGTTTACCATATATTCTATTTGTTCTTAATTGCTGTATTATTTATACAATTCAGAAATCAACTATGTAACTTGTGATTGCGATTCTTGGTGTGCCGACAATGAGGATTCACATCAACATGGGTTCCTAAAAGCAAGGTCATGTCTAACCAATCTCTTATGTTTTTGGAAGAAATTACAAAGTGGGTAGATGACGGGTCACCAGTGAATGTTGTCTACTTAGATTTTCAGAAAGCTTTGCCACATCAAAGACTGTTACTTAAACTAAATGCTCATGGTATAGGTAACGATGTAATCAACTGATAGAAAAGTGGCTTACACACAGAAGACAGAGAGTAATAGTATATATATATATATATATATATATATATATATATATATATATATATATATATATATATATATATATATATATATATATATATATATATATATATATATATATATATATATATATATATATATATATATATGTAAAGGATTTGGAAGATGACATATCTAGCAAAGTACTGAAATTTGCAGATGACACAAAAGTATTCAGAAAGGTTACTAATGATATAGATAAACAAAGTTTAGAGGATGATCTAGATAAATGAGTTAAATGATCAGAAAAATTACAAATTTTATTCAATTTTGGGAAGTGTAAATACACACATAGGACACGGAAACATGGACAAATAATATAAAATGGGGGATGCTCTACTAGGTAGAACCACACAAGAAAATGACTTAGGAGTAACATCTAGTGTTGACATGAAAGTTTCAGAGCAATGCTGCTTCGAAAGGAAAGCAAATTCTAGGGCTAATTAGGAGAACTAATACGTATAAGGAGAAACAGCTAATTGTACCCCTGTACAAAGCAATAGTTAGACGTCATTTGGAATATTGTATGCACGCATGGAGGCCGTATCGTAAAAAGGACATAGACAAACTTTGCAAGTTTGAAAGAATACAACGAAGAACAACTTAAATGATTCCAGAATTGAAAGACCTTAGTTATGAAAGCCGCTTATTACAGTGTGATTTGACAATACTAGAGACCAAGAGACTAAGAGGAGACCAAATAGAAGTGTTTAAAATAATGAACGGTTATGAGGACGTTGTTAGGAATACGTTCGTCAAACTTAAAAAAAGGCAGTAGAACCAGAGGACATCAAGAAGCATTATTTAAGGAGCAGTGTAGGTTGGACATGAGAAAGTACTCTTTCTCACAGAGGGTGATAAATGAATGGAACAAACTGCCAAATTATTGTGTTAATGCTAGTAGTGTGAATATGTTTAAAAATAGAATTGACATATATCTGATAAGGGCGGGTTATATATAAATAAGAAAATTGTTGGACTCTCGATAAGCCAACGGCTTCCTTGTCCATTTGCCATCTGGAACTTGTTGTTTGGGATGGCAATTTTGCACGCTGGAATAGAACTGTGGAGACATAAGTGATTTACTAATTTTATGCGGGACGATGTGCATCTTTCAGGTGAGGGCCTTAAGCGTTACTATTTTTAGCTAAAGAGGGCGATCGTTCAGAACGTTTAAGCTTGTTGTATATCGGGGCCTCTTGCCGGAAATCGTCGCTCACAGACACAGTACAGTACAATTTCACTTGTTTACCTTGTGTCGTGAAACTCGTTCTACTCATTCAACATCCATATGCGTTTATTAATGTAGAACTGCTCATATATCAGTTTAGTGTTACATTTATTTTAATCGTCCCGACGTCTGTTCGCTTTTCAAATATGTGGAAGCCAATGTGCAAGTGTCCTTTCACTTGTTGACAATAAGCGGCAGTGGCCAGCGCCGTTTGCTAAGGACCAGGTTTTAATGCTTCAGTCATTTAAATCACTTTTCCCTCTGTTGGGACTAAGCAGAACTGTGTGGGGCTTAATTGGGCCTTTGTTTAGTCCCGGGATGCTTTCCTGATTGTGTGAATCTGTCTGAGAGGTTGTTTCAGCAACTGACAAACCCAGTTTAGGCCATCATAAATATTGTTGACATACATCATTGTATGCCTCCGTCCGGCCATGTGTTGTTGTATGTCATCACGATGGGTTTCTCTCCAGTGCGGAGTAACCCTGTATATATTTGTGCCCAAACTGTTGGGCGATAATCAGCCCCTGGCTGTGTGGAACACCGCCTTTGTAGTGGGTTACCAGTGCGCGTGCCCTGTGTTTTTGTATACAGTCGAAACTTGTTTTAATAATGTTATTGCAAGGTAAAAACTGGTTCCTGATCTCACATGGTCGGTTAATGCAGGTAATTTAATTAATTGAGCTGTCGTAACTTAGTGACAGAGCGTTCGCTTTACGTGTGAAAGGTCGTCGGTTCAATCCGTCCGATATACATTTTAATATGTGGTACTTGCAATAAAGAAGAGTCGACTGGGCTCGACACGAGGTAAGACGGCAGAAGAGGAACAGCTACATGACCGATCTGCGGCCCCTTTGATCATGCTCTCTACACCTCCTTGATGTCGGCGATATCCACCCAGATAGCCAAAGGGTTTGAGAAGCTGCCTGCCGAGGGCGATGCTGCACCATCAACATCCCAGGCGAGCCAGGTAGATCGGCGCAAGCGACGATCATCGGACGACTTCACCGATGACGACAGCGACCAGAGCGACAGAGCGGAGGCAACATACGAGCGACGCGCCCGCAGTGACGCAACGCAAAGGAAGAAAGGAAAACAAGGCACGGCTAGTGCAACCAACACTCACGCAAGTCAAGGTACCACTTCCTATTGATTGGATGCCTTGGGGAAAGCATCGGTAACAACCACTGACTATGCCAACACCCTAAAGCCAGATATCGTAGCAACTGGCGACAGTTTATATCTTTCTGTTAACACCTTAAAGAAAGCAAATGCCAATTTCTCCCTTCGTTCGGTGAGACACTGCATAAGGGCGGCAAAACATCACCAGATTTTAGTGATCCCACATCTGACTACCTGGTCACTAAACACATGCACGGTGTAGCCAAACGTCGACCAAGTATAGATGTTCGCAGTCCACCCTCTACAAGAGATTTGAAGAGGTTGATTAATTAAAGCTTGGTCGACAGCTGGGTGCTCAACTTTCAATCTCGTTCCCCTTAGAGCCACGTTTTCGTTAGTGTTATTTGCTTTCCTCCGAATCAGCGAATTAGCAAGGGGAAAACACAATCTCACCATGAAACAGTGTCGTGTAAAAAAGTTAAAACTCAGACTCAATTTCCTGTCGTACAAACACAGTAAAGGCCGCCCTTTCAATGTGACCATTCACCTCACAGGCGACAGTACGTGCCCTAACAGGTTGCTAAATGGTTATCCCAAACTCCGAGGCCACGATAGTGGGCCATTATTTAGGTTTGCGATACACTTCCAATATCTCTAATACATTTCTGAAGCATGTTGCTTAACACTACAACAATTGCTAAGCTGCACTGAAATATCTCTCCTCACTCCTTTCGCATTGGGGCCAATCTCGGGCAGCTAAAAATAGGTTTAGTAATGAACAAATTAAAGCCATGCGTCGATGGCGTTCTACCTCGTTCAATCATCGTCATCAATCCCGTAACCCGTAGTGTCGTTGGGGCACCACCGATGACCTTGAAACCAGCGGTCTCCACTTCTTCCTGTCGTCTGCTGCCTTTTGTGTGTCTGAGAAGTCCAGGTCTGTCCACTCTTTGATGTTGTCCTCCCACCTCTTCCTCTGTCTTCCTCGTCTTCTTGCTCCCCTAATGGTGCCTTGCAGGATGGTCTTTGTCATGCCAGATGTTCGTGAGACGTGCCCATAATGATCAACAACACCAATGGCATCAACAAGAAGATCGCAGTGAATGGACACATATTAGAAACAGTGTCCAAGTTCAAGCACCTGGGTTCAGTTATCACGGATGAGGGATCCAAACCTGAGATCATTTCAAGGATTGTCCAGACAACAGCAGGGATGGCAAGACTGAAACCAATATGGAAAGATAAAAACATTGAGTCTCTCTTAATAAGAAGCCAACATTGCGTGCTACATGCTCGTTGTTGCAACCTTGCTGCCGAGCCATGTCTTGTTTCAGAGGCTCGTAAACATGGATCCATGAAACCGCCACATACGCAGTGTATTTACCCCATCTACT
Source organism: Lamellibrachia columna (assembly GCA_963662155.1). Lineage (NCBI taxonomy): Eukaryota > Metazoa > Annelida > Polychaeta > Sabellida > Siboglinidae > Lamellibrachia > Lamellibrachia columna. The sequence goes on along the minus strand of OY759273.1, from coordinate 41,367,235 downwards.
TGGAATCAGAAGTCTACACGATCTACCGATGCAGGGGACTTGCTTGATGGCTGGCCCTAGTGCTGAGCGTGAGGCCCGATGCGCTGGGGTTCTACTGCTGCTTGAGTCGCCACTGCTCGTCACAGCACCGTGAACGTTAATATTCATATGACTGTTGCTGCCAACACGATGTATGTGGTGTTGGGTTGATCCGGTGGCCTTGCTATGTACTGCCCATGAAGCGAGAATCTGATGAACTTTGGACTGGCTGCTGGTTTTGGTTGAATACGCCCCGCTTGCAGTCTAATCTTGTTAGAAATGTATATATATGCATTATGCACAACGACTGACGTTTTGCGTGCGGGGGGGTCTCCTTCGTTCCGTGGGAGTTGGGGAATTCATGTACCCCTGCTTTTCTGTTTTTACATATATTTACGTGTGGTTAGTCCACTTTGTCATGTTTGTATATTATGGTTTAGTTGTATGATTTTATGTATGCTCCTAGAGTGTATTTTGATGTTTAATAAATAGGATGCCATTTTACTCACACATGCATGTGTTCTATTTATTACATACATCTCTAGAAACTAGCTCAGGCTCCACGTCAGTTTAGAATATCAAACTTAGGCTGATTTATTAGTGATCTTTATTTACAACACGAGACGCAGGCTTCCGAAACACTTGGCAAAAAAAAATGATGGCAGAGATGGCAGGATGCATATTACGTGGAAGCAACGGGGAATGCCAACGGGGAAGTCCAAGACCGCAGTCACATTTCGTTGACTGCGTCGTGGTTGCTTTGCTCGGCCGACTCAGGTGCGCGGGGCCACAGTTATGGATGCAGCTGGTTGGGGGCAAGCCACTTTATCTCATGTGTCTCTGTAGATCAATGACCACGGTGAATGACAGTGCATTGACAAGCTAGAAGCGGTTGCTATTCCAACTAGGCCAGTGTGTCGTCGCCGGTTACAGCGTGTTTCCAACCGTGACGGTGCCCATGGAGACGTCTGAAAAGACATGTATGTATTGCGTGTGGATGCCATATGCTAACTGAGTTGCTGATGTTATTAATGTATAAAGAACATATACGCCCTAAAAATCTACAAACACGCAGCAAAATACCCCCTTTTGCTCAATATATGTTTGTATCGTTGGCGTACGGTCAACAGCTTATCTTACTTTCCTACCCGCTGTTTCTGATAGATATGGTTTCTTTATCTTCCCAGTTAATGGAATTTGTATTAGTTATTTTTGTAAAAAAAAATACGTTATTAATTAAAAAAAATAAGCCAGTACTAAACACTATAATTTTTGTATATTGGTACTAGTGTAATACTACGTCATTATTCTGGAGAATGCCTCAATTATAATACATTACATACGTACGGTACTATATTTGCCGATTAGCACTGGCAAACACACTGCAACGATCCACGAAAGGCAAAGCAACATCACAACACAAAACCAAGTCGTTCATTTACTGCTGCTAAATGGATGCATGCGAAACTAGTCTGACCCGCTGTTTACTAGACCGTTCAAAGCAGCCGAAGTCGAAGCCGGTATCAACACACTGAAGAAGGCAGTTCGACAAGGATGCCTACTCTCACCAACGCTCTTCAAATTTTGTCTGGAAAGGATCATGACTGATTCTATAGGAAACCATCAAGGCACTGTCAGCATTGGAAGCAGGACAATCACCAACATTCGCTTTGTTGACGACATCGACGGCTTAGCAGGAGATGAACAAGAACTAGTCAATTTGGTGGAGCGCCTCGAGAAAACATCTACATCATACGGCATGGAGATCAGTGCGGAAAACACAAAACTGATGACGAACAACGCACAAGGCATCAGCACAGAGATCAAAGTTAATGGACAGAGACTTGAGACAGTAACAAGCTTCAGATACTTGGGATCAATTATCACAGATGAGGGTTCCAAACAAGAGATACTTGCCAGGATTGCACAGACGACAGCAGCACTAACACGGTTGAAACCCTTATGGAACGACAGAAACATCACTGTCAGTTCGAAAATAAGGCTGATGCGCTCCCTTGTCATGTCCATCTTTCTGTACGCTTCTGAAACATGGACCCTCTCAGCATATCTACAGAAGAGGATACAAGCCATGGAAATGAGATGCTTTCGAAAGATCTTGCGCATATCATACAAAGACCATGTTACTAACGAAGCTGTCCGCAACAAGATCAAACAAGTCATCGGACCATATGACGACCTTCTTACAACAGTTAAGAAGCGTAAACTGAAGTGGTACAGCCATGTTTCACGGTCATCTGGCCTTGCAAAGACTATCTTGCAAGGCACCGTAAGAGGGGGGAGACGAAGTGGTAGACAGAAGAAGAGGTGGGAAGACAACATCTAAGAGTGGACAGGAATGGAGTTCGCTGACTCCCAGAGGGCTGTCGAGAACAGGGAAACGTGGAGAGAGCTGGTTAGAAAGTCAACAATGGTGCCCCAACGACCCTTACGGGTTATGGGAAAGTGAAGTGAAGTGAAGAAAATAAGAATTTATCCCTCTTCCAGAGATCGTCAAGTTTTTTAACGCAAGGATGATGTTTGGACAGAACATTTGGACAAGCATATGACGATGATTGAACACAGTGTGCGTGTTCTCGGAGTGTAGAGAGAAAAGAGTTGGACGCGTATATAGCAACCTGACGATAAGAAGTGCAATTGTCCCATGAGCAAAGATTCAAGTCAATTGTTTACACAAAACAGTGGAAATCTTCTTAATCTACTAACATGGCAATGTCCCAAATAATTGTTTGTTTTACCGGACAGTGCAATATTTGTTTTTGTTTGCTATAACTTTAAATATTCCTGGATAGTTTGCAGTTATATGATGGTTTGTATGTGTCAGGTAAGCAACACTGACCGAACCATTCAGAATAATTATTTGTTGTGTTGCATATTGCTAGACGGAAGGCAAAGTCTCCGTTGGAGTGCGTCTTGGTGGGCTGATGCCATTCTCTTTCGCGCACTCGTGAAGAAATGTGCATAGAATGGTCTGATGTGCAACATATATAGTGATTTTACCTTGAATATTGTTTGTATTTGTAACTTACATAACGGGGATATTTCGCCCAAAAAGCGAGAAAACGGGACCGGTGGGGGGGGGGCGCCATTTCCCTTCAGAATACGGCAATGTTGACACCTACGTTCGTCAGTAAAGCGAAACTTAAATGTATTCCCCCTAGTAACGACACAGGAAGCACATTTATGATTCGACCAAGGAGGTGAAACAAAAATCCCGATTATGATGTTGCCACACAAGGGCAAATGATAAATAAGCAGCATTCAGATATGTCTGGGAGATATTCTTCGTTGGTTGGCGCAGGTATCACGCATCAGAGGTAGACATAACAGTTGACGGACAACCGGTAGGCCTAGCTTCCGGAGGAAAGTGTCCCTTTCAACAGTACATATTTATCACACTAGCCAAGTATAGCGCCAAGGTGTGGTGAAATTGCGATGGCGTCATTTCATAACCGTTTAACCGACCGTTTTCTGAAACAGCTTGTTCATGAGCTGGCAGATAATCATATTCAAGTTCGCATACAAAATACAAGAGGTTTGTAGACAAATGTCCGAAATGCATTGCGTACGCTTGATTGTTGGCGATTCCCGCATAACCAGCACCCGAAACAGTACGCCAATCGAGAAAGCTGTGCTGGTTATGTCCAAATGGATGAAATAAGAAAACAGCCTCCGCTATGATAAATATTCATAGACTGATGATATATGTGGATGAACTAATAGAACATTGTATTCATTAACTGCTGACCAGATGACCATGGTAATGGAGACATTATTGGCAGGTGCTGAAAGAGGAACCTGTTAAAGGGTCATCCAATGTAGAAATGTTGGCAGAGGTGTTACAGTCGGAAAATATCCTGCTGTGGCTAAAATTAACGCTCACCTGTCAGACACCAGAGCCAGCGACAAATTGCTATGAATTATCATACTTTATTACAAGGAATACACATCTCCAAAGCGAATAATTCATTAATAATAATTCCCCCGATAAGTCATTAGCATCCCTATAAAACAAGGCCCGTCAAGGGTGATGCTGACAGAGTCGCTGTTTTTCAGCATTGCTCACATTTCCCACCACGGAGCTTCAAGTCTAGTTAAGTATTAGCACTCTAGCTTGATACGGCGGGCAAACTCGGAGATAAACCTATTTTGGTGAGAATTTGGCGTCACTGTTGTAGCTCAAATACCATCAGTGACATTTTTTAACGAAGCACAATGCAAGCACCGCGGAAGTTGACTGCAATGTGGTGTAACTGCCACATTTGAATTCAACTATTCACGATCGCTCATCCAATGGCAGCTTTTCCGTTCATAGGTGATCCTCTCAATTGTATATTGTATTAAAAAAACACAAGCGACGCCTAATAAAAATACGCTCTGACTAAACACGCTTTATGATTGAAGAAGACAACGTTAAGGAAATATTCTCACTTCGTTCGTTCGTTTCAGTTCCTGGTATCAGCTCTCTGGGCTTAATGGCTCGAGGGCAGTTCAGTCAAATGAGCAGTACAATCTCTACATTTTCCTCGTATGGAAGTAACTGCTCTGCTACAGAGGCGAGATGGCACCATTGCATAGCTGTCTCCGGCCGTGGGATCAAGCTCCTGTTTGCTGGAATTGATTCCCTCAAGTACGCTCTCGGCAACGGGATAGGGGTGCCTTCACTGACATTACATACAGACATTCCATGCACCACTTCACTGTTGATTGTTTTTTCTGCCAACATCATCGCCAGCTTTATCTTGACTGGTTGTCCAGTAGCCTTCAGTTTGTCCATGGTCTGTTGGGCGATGAAGGTCGAGTTGGATTGGTCATCCAACAGTGCGTACACCATGATGGACTCATCTGGTTCATCCTTGTGATATAACATCACTGGCACAATCAGCGAGTTGTAGTGGCCTGCCACATCGAAAATGTCAGTCTGGTGTGATGTGACACTCGCAGCACTGGCCTTGGTGCAGTGTTCAGTCCATTTTGCCTCGGGTAATATGAGTTGCTTCCATGAACTTGACCTTAGGCGTCGATTTTACCTCCTCTGCCTCCTCATACCTCTCCAGTGCCTGTAGTTTTGCTGCACTGACACTTAGTTCTGTATGCAACTTCAGTTTTTCCTCTTTATTTTTAATTTCAAATAAAGTCAATTTGTACTCTTCCTCAGCTTTGCGAAACTGCATTTCAATTTGCCGCCTCGCCATCTCCAATTCGTATTCGTATCGTACTCTTTCGCTGCATCCGCGCGGGCCATCAGCTCCGTTTGCCGCTGCTCCTCCTGAAACCTTATGAGGCTGGCGCTGGAGCGCAAGGAACTGCCGCGTGACGTGCGGGAGAGATGGCTAACCTGAGACACGCTGTCTTCAGGGTCGATGCTGTCAATGCCATTCTTGTCGTGTGGCGGTAAGCGAAGCTTGCCCTGCTTCTTGTACATGCAGCCAACATCCTGGGTGGATGTCTCTTGTTCTTCAGTCCATTTTCCAGGTGCAGATGTTGCCATTTTGTTCTTGCAGCCAGGTTCCAGTCCGATGACAACAACAACTGGTCAAGTTTTACTGTAGCGGATTATACATCAACTCTGAACGCTATGTCCAAATCATTCAATGTTGTTGTCTGTTTATTTAGGTAAAACTTTATCCCATGGTTGTCATCTCCTAATTTTTTGTATTTTCGCCTATAACATGAGCCGCGCACAAAAACACGATGCCATGACACTACCCTAGCGGAATCTCTCCTCCCATTCTCTATAGCACACATGCACCCACCAGATGGCGCCACCACACAACTGAATTACTAGCACTTACACAGTCAACTGATTGGAAAGAACAGCCGGACACTCATCGAGCAACGTAATGATGCGGAGTTCTATAACGGACTGAACAATATTCCATGTAATTGTTTTTTTTTGTGACATTACAATATCGCACGTAATTGTGTGTTGTGACTAACACTGCAATATCGCACGTGATTGTGTGTTGTGACCAACTCTGCAATATCGCACGTGATTGTGTGTTGTGACCAACTCTGCAATATCGCACGTGATTGTGTGTTGTGACCAACTCTGCAATATCGCACGTGATTGTGTGTTGTGACCAACTCTGCAATATCGCACGTGATTGTGTGTTGTGACTAACACTGCAATATCGCACCTGATTGTGTGTTGTGACTAACACTGCAATACCGCATGTAATTGCTTGTTGACACTGAGAATGCAACCACTTAATTGTTTGTTGTAAAGGACACTGCAGTATCTTATGTACTTGTTTGCTGTAACTTTAAAAGTATTCCTTGATCATTTACAAGTATAATCTTTAATGAATATCTAAGTATGTAAGCAACAATGGTCGAAGCAGAAACACTAATGGAACCAATTACAAGAATCAATATGTGTGTGTGTGTGTGTGTGTGTGTGTGTGTGTGTGTGTGTGTGTGTGTGTGTGTGTGTGTGTGTGTGTGTGTGTGTGTGTGTGTGTGTGTGTGTGTGTGTGTGTGTGCAGCATATTCCGTTTGACTGCTTGGATCGAAAACCATATTAATGATCAAAGAAAAGAAGGCAACCTACAGATGTGCAAAAATTACAGAACAATCAGCCTCATCAGCCACCCGAGCAAAGTCATGTTGAAGTTTAATCGGGGGAATACCTGTACAGAGTCAGGGGTCCACCATGGGAGAGAAAAATAAGAAAGATAAGGAAAAGCCAGTAAAGACTACACCTAGAGTGACGTATCGTAAAACAAATGTTAATAAAAATAATCTTAATGACATAGGCAACATTCTGTGTTTTTATACCAATGCTGACCAACTAAGGAACAAGCAAAATGAATTTGAACAAAGAATTAAAGAACTGAAACCTCACATAATAGCAATTAACGAGGTAAAACCAAAAAACCCCAAATGCACTGTAACCATACCAGAATTTTACTTAGAAGGCTATACATTGTTCTCCAAAAATATAGAAAATAATGAAGGTAGGGGTATTATAATATACGTCTTAAATTCCCTATACGCAGAAAATATAAACCTGGTCTCAACCTTCAAGGAATGCTTATTTATAGAAATTAAACTTAAAAATAAAACCAAACTTCTCTTTGGATGCATATATAGGAGCGATGGGGGGTCAGAAGAAAATAACGCAGAACTTCTAAATATGATTAGATCCACATCAGGACTTAAATATTCACACATTGTAATTACAGGAGATTTCAATCTCCCTGATATTAACTGGAAACATTGGACGACCAAATCAATTAACCCCAGCAACCTAAATTTTAAATTTGTAGAATGCCTTAGAGACACATTCATGTATCAACATGTCTCAAATCCCACCAGAGGACGAGGCACAACTAACACAAACCTTTTAGATCTGATTTTATCAAACGAAGAAGACAACATAGGGGAAATAGAGTACCTCAGCCCTCTAGGAAAAAGTGACCACTGTGTCATTACTGTAAAGACAACGTTAACGACCAATGGGAAATCCTTAAAACAGTACTTACATTATTAGAAGATAAATACGTACCTCAAAAAGAAGTTTCAAATTACAGAAAGGGAAATTTCCCCCTGAATGCAAACACCAGAAAACTAATTAGACGTAAAAATAGACTATGGACAAGATACATTGAAACAAGGGATGGGACAAAATATCTAGAGTATTGTAAGAGCAGGAATAAAATCCGAGCTTTAACCAGAAAGCTCCGAAAGGAGTTTGAAAAAAATTTAGCCATTCAAACTAAGAAAAACCCTAAAGTCTTCTGGAACTATTATAAATTAAAAACTACAGTTAAACAAGGAATTGGGGAACTGAATATAGACCACACAAATCCGAAATCCCAAACAACAACTGAAGACGAAGAAAAAGCAAATATTCTTGCCAACTACTTCTCCAGTGTATTCACTACTGAACAGACAGGGTCTATCCCAACTACACCCAAAGTAAACATTAAATTAGCAATGGATGAGCTAAAAGTAACTGAAAACATAATATTACTAACATTAAAAGAACTTAATATAAGCAAATCGCCTGGCCCTGATGAAATTGGTGCCAGATTACTAACTGAGTTGTCAGAAAATATCTGTTTCCCATTACAACAAATATTTGAAACATCTATAAAAACATCAAGTATTCCCGATGAATGGAAGGATGCCAAAATATCAGCAATATATAAAAAAGGAAACAAGAAATTAGCTTGCAACTACCGTCCAATAAGCCTAACAAGTGTAGTTTGTAAATGCATGGAAAAAATTATTAGAAATCACATCATCAGTTACATGAAAGTCAATGGTCTGTTCAGTCAAAAACAATATGGTTTTATCTCTGGCAGATCAACAGTTCTCCAACTAATTAAAATACTAGATGAATGGACCTCAGAAATGGATAAGGGTAATTACATAGATGTTATTTATATGGATTTTCAAAAGGCTTTTGATACTGTGCCACATACAAGACTAATAAGTAAATTAAAAAGTTTTAACATTAGGAATGATTTAGTTAATTGGATTGAGGCATTCATCACAAATAGACGACAAAAGGTAGCAGTAAATGGAAAAGAATCAAACTGGCACAAAGTAACATCAGGGATACCGCAGGGATCTGTCCTAGGACCCTTACTGTTTGTTCTATACGTAAACGACCTGCCTGATTTAACTAAATCCAATACATTCCTGTTCGCTGATGACATTAAGATATTTAGAGCCATAACAAATAAAAATGATCAGGATATACTACAACAAGATTTAAGTATCCTAGAACAATGGAGTGACAAATGGCTATTAAAATTCCACCCAGACAAATGTAAACACATGGAAATTGGAAAAAATAATATAGGTGAAAATGAATATTTCATGACAAGTAATAATGTTAAACATTCACTAGCCACCACAGATAAGCAAACTGACTTAGGTGTAATTATCGATTCAAAATTGTCATTTGATGATCACATAAACCAAGTGGTAAATAAAGCAACCAAAATGACAAAAATAATCTGAAGAACCTTCCAATTCCTAGACACACACACTTTTTTGCCACTATATAAGACAATGGTTAGATCTCACCTAGAATATGCCATAGCAGTATGGTATCCAGATAAGATAAAACATAAAATAGCAATAGAAAACGTCCAGAGAAGGGCCACAAAAGAACTTCCTGGTATGAGGGATTTATCATATATAGAAAGACTAAAATTACTGAAGCTACCCACATTAGCATACCGAAGGCTAAGAGGAGACATGATAGAAGTCTATAAAATTATGCACGAATTGTACGATAATGAATCTGCACCAAACCTCCTGAAATGGGAGGATGTCACACTTAGATCAGGAAATAGAGGGCACTCCCTTAAAATATTTACCCAAAGAGCAAAAATAAATTTAAGAAAAAATGCATTCCCTCTTAGAGTGGCTGAACCATGGAATAGTCTCCCAAACTCTGTAGTACAAGCTAGATCAATTAACTCATTTAAAAACAAATTAGACAAATTCTGGTCTACCCAGGCAATAATATATGACTATGAATCTCCTTTAACAATAACTAATGGAACCGGAAATTATGATATAAAAATATTTGATTCTGAAGATCTGATCATGGAGGAACCAACTGGATCCTGCGATCAGAATCGTCATAAGGTATCATAAGGTAAGGTAAGATCCTACTCAACAGACTCAAACCCCAGGCAGAAGAGATCATCGCTGAAGAACAATCGGGTTTTCGAGCAGGACGGAACACCAGTGAACAGATTTTCAACCTTAGAATCCTTTGCGAGAAATACCTTCAACATCAGCAAAGCCTGTATTATGTCTTCATAGATTTCAAGAAGTCCTTTGATAAGGTATGGCATGCGGCCCTATGGGCAAACATGAGGAAGTATAACATTGGCTCCAAGCTTGTCCGAACCATTGAACACCTATATGACAATGCCACCAGTGCAGTAATCTTCAACAGCAGCACAGGAGACTGGTTTCGAACAACAGTCGGAATTCGACAAGGATGCCTACTATCACCAACGCTCTTCAACATTTTTCTGGAAAGGATCATGACTGATACTTTAGGAAACCATCAAGGCACTGTCAGCATTGGAGGCAGGACAATCACCAACCTTCGTTTTGTTGACGACATCAACGGCTTAACAGGATTTGCACAGAAAACAGCAGCACAAAAAACAGCAGCACTAACAATGTTGAAACCCTTATGGAACGACAGAAACATCACTGTCAGTTCGAAAATAAGGCTGATGCGCTCCCTTGTCATGTCCATCTTTCTGTACGCTTCTGAAACATGGACCCTCTCAGCAGATCTACAGAAGAGGATACAAGCCATGGAAATGAGATGCTTTAGGAAGATCTTGCGCATATCATACAAAGACCATGTTACTAACGAAGCTGTCCGCAACAAGAGCAAACAAGCCATCGGACCATATAACGACCTTCTTACAACAGCTAAGAAGCGTAAACTGAAGTGGTACGGTCATGTATCATGATCATCTGGCCTTGCAAAGATTATCTTGCAAGGTACCGTAAGAGGGGGGAGACGAAGTGGTAGACAAAAGAAGAGGTGGGAAGACAACATCAAAGAGTGGACAGGAATGGAGATCGCTGACTCCCAGAGGGCTGTTGAGAACAGGGAAACGTGGAGAAAGCTGGTTAGAAAGTCACCAATGGTGCCCCAACGATCCTTACGGGTTATGGGAAAGTGAAGGGAAGTGAATAAAATAAGAATTTGTCCCTCTTCCAGAGATCGTCAAGTTTTTTAACGCAAGGATGATGGTGGATGTCAACTGTTTGGACAGAACATTTGGACAAGCACATGACGATGATTGAACACAGTGTGCATGTTCTCGGAGTGTAGAGGAAAAAGAGTTGGACGCATATCTAGCAACCTGACGATAAGAAGTGCAATTGTCCCACGAACGAAGATTCAAGTCAATTGTTTACACAAAACAGTGGAAATCTTCTTTATCTACTAACATGGCAAAGTCCCAAATAATTGTTTGTTTTACCGGACAGTGCAATATTGGTTTTTGTTTGCTATAACTTTAAATATTCCTGGATAGTTTGCAGTTATATGATGGTTTGTATGTGTCAGGTAAGCAACACTGACCGAACCATTCAGAATAATTATTTGTTGTGTTGCATATTGCTAGACGGAAGGCAAAGTCTCCGTTGGAGTGCGTCTTGGTGGGCTGATGCCATTCTCTTTCGCGCACTCGTGAAGAAATGTGCATAGAATGGTCTCATGTGCAACATATATAGTGATTTTACCGTGAATATTGTTTGTATTTGTAACTTACATAGCGGGGATATTTCGCCCAAAAAGCGAGAAAACGGGACCGGTGGGGGGGCGCCATTTCCCTCCAGAATACGGCAATGTTGACACCTACGTTCGTCAGTAAAGCGAAACTTAAATGTATTCCCCCTAGTAACGACACAGGAAGCACATTTATGATTCGACCAAGGAGGTGAAACAAAAATCCCGATTATGATGTTGCCACACAAGGGCAAATGATAAATAAGCAGCATTCAGATATGTCTGGGAGATATTCTTCGTTGGTTGGCGCAGGTATCACGCATCAGAGGTAGACATAACAGTTGACGGACAACCGGTAGGCCTAGCTTCCGGAGGAAAGTGTCCCTTTCAACAATACATATTTATCACACTAGCCAAGTATAGCACCAAGGTATGGTGAAATTGCGATGCCGTCATTTCATAACCGTTTAACCGACCGTTTTCTGAAACAGCTTGTTCATGAGCTGGCAGATGACCATATTCAAGTTCGCATACAAAATACAAGAGGTTTGTAGACAAATGTCCGAAATGCACTGCGTATGCTTGATTGTTGGCGATTCCCGCATAACCAGCACCCGAAGCAGCACGCCAGTCGAGAAAGCTGTGCTGGTTATGTCCAAATGGATGAAACAAGAAAACAGCCCCCGCTATGATAAATATTCATAGACTGATGATATATGTGGATGAACTAATAGAACATTGTATTCATTAACTGCTGACTAGATAACCATGGTAATGGAGACATTATTGGCAGGTGCTGAAAGAGGAACCTGTTAAAGGGTCATCCAATGTAGAAATGTTGGCAGAGGTGTTACAGTCGGAAAATATCCTTCTGTGGCTAAAATTAACGCTCACCTGTCAGACACCAGAGCCAGCGACACATTGCGTTGAATCATCATACTTTGTTACAAGGAATACACGTCTCCAAAGCGAATAATTCATCAATAATAATTCCCCCGGTAAGTCATTAGCATCCCTATAAAACAAGGCCCGTCAAGGGTGATGCTGACAGAGTCGCTGTTTTTCAGCATTGCTCACATTTCCCACCACGGAGCTTCAAGTCAAGTTAAGTATTAACACTCTAGCTTGATACGGCGGACAAACTCGGAGATAAACCTATTTTGGTGAGAATTTGGCGTCACTGTTGTAGCTCAAATACCATCAGTGACATTTTTTAACGAAGCACAATGCAAGCACCGCGGAAGTTGACTGCAATGTGGTGAATTCAACTATTCATTTGAATTCAACTATTCACGATCGCTCATCCGATGGCAGCTTTTCCTTTCATAGGTGATCCTCTCAATTGTATATTGTAATAAAAAAACACAAGCGACGCCTAATAAAAATACGCACTGACTAAACACACTTTATGATTGAAGAAGACAACGTTAAGGAAATATTCTCACTTCGTTTCGGTTCGGTTCCTCGTGTATGACGATGCTCCCGATTTTGCTGAAGCTCCGAAGTCACGCAGAGTAATACCAGTTACCACAAATCGAACACACCGATTCCCGACAAAATATCTGCTCAGTAATTTTAAATAACTTTTCAGGGCGTAATAATATATGTCGAACCGTTGAAAAGTAACACTAGTGACAGTTTGATGGTTTCGGTTCAAGCAGACGAAAAGTTTGCCATTATCTATCGTTAAGACTGTATCAGTTTGTATGAATCTGAACTGTTGTGAGGTATCGCACCAGAAAAAGTGCAATAGATATAAGATCTAACGAAAAAAAAAGAAAACGTAAAACTACTGGATTTCGAGATTGACTCAAATATCAAGATTTGAACAGTTGCTTGTTGATGTGTTTTCTTGATGCCACCGTGTCAATCATACTTTAGTTTTCAAAACAAACTAAATGGCAGATGCATTCCTGGCCATTTTGTTAGGATTTTAGTATTTTTGTATGAAAACGAACAACTGTATGTAAGATGGGGCAGTCGTGTGTCTGTCAGACAGGGATATATATATTATGCCCATATTTGTTCAGTGTTTACATGGATGATATATCCACTGTACTTAATGGTTACAATGTAGGATGTTATGTAGGACATACTTGTGTAAATAACATTATATACGCTGATGACCTTGTAGTGCTTCGTCCGTCCGGCAGAGGGCTTTATACCCTTCTCCCTATACCTATGAATAAGGCTTCTCACATGACATAAAACACAATTCTAAAAAGTGCTATGGGTGTTGGGCCAAGTGTTGTGATAAGGTAGCGTCAAATGGCGCTCCTACTTGGTGTGAAATTGATGTCTCATTTGCCATCGCCTGTGGACGGAAATGTCACATATATACACACAAACTTCTGGCTGGTGCATCAGTAGTCGAATACTTTGGGACATAGATTGAGGCAAGTGTGATGTTAAAGTAAACATTTGAATTATGTACGTGTCTGGCTCTGGCCTACCAGAAGCATTGGTTCATTGTATCGTGGCAGTGGGCTGGATATGTGAATGCGGACGCTTAAAATAGACCAGGCTTGGCCTTTGTATTAACATGCCTATTGCTAAGACCTGGCCAGCTCTTGGTTGGCTCGCCAATCGATCAACACAACAATGCCAAACACTACGAAAGACGTAACACTGCAGAATCAGTCTGGTGTGGAAGAGATAAAACGGTCTCTGGACTTTCTCATCGAGTATTTCGATGACAAAAAGAGGAGATACAAAGCCACCGAAACAGGCATTGAAGAACTCGTGGCAGTAACAGGAAGCAAAGATGAACAAATAGAAAATTAGAAAAAAACCAAATGACCTGAAACAGAAATTCGTGGACTTAATGTACATGAACTATGTGTTGCAATATCCCACATAAATTCTTTGTTGTAACTGACAATGCAAAATCCCACATAAATTCTTTGTTGTAACTGACAATGCAATATCCCACATAATTTTTTTTTTATAACGGACAGGGCATTATCACACATCAACTGTTTGTTGTAACTGTACAAATTTCAACCGCAAGAATCAATAGATATGTGTTGTGTTGTATCTATCTAGTGCAGTCTAACTTGACGGATGGAGGAAGTCTTGGTGGACCGATGGATGTGCTCATCTCTGGTGGACCATCTCCGTTGGGCGTCCACCTCGCCGACTACCTTCTAAGCAATGGACATCGTGGCAGTATCACGCAGCACAAAGAGCTCGACTCGTATCAATTGCGATTGTGTCCAACTACGGGAACAGATTCTCCTACCTCCACGCGACAACCTGAAGATAACGTCAACGCAATCAGTCAATGTTACTATCGTCAGATATGTCGGAGAATTGCCACCAGTGATCATTGAATCCATGCTAACGTGCCCGACATGCAGACATATTCACATTGCTAAGTCTTCGTCATCCGGGCATCCACACTCGTGGGATCAGCTGTGGAAGACATGGAACGATCCTTCAGCAGGGAAGCTCTCCCGAAAATCAACTCTAAATGGGAAGACGTTGTATTTACAACGTTCCTCACATCGAAGAAGGACCCACAACGTAACGTGTTTATGAAGAACGACAACTACAGTTACATGGCCGACTGGCACTTGAGCTTGCGTGACGTAGGGATCAAGGCAATCATGTCCCATGATGGCCTCGGGGACCAGTTCAGGTGTGTTTCTTATATTTTTGCTATTTTTCCTTTACTGACGATCTGTCAAGTTCTTTTGAAGTCGGCTTTATTGATGAAAACTACAGCGATATTAAATGGGTCTGCCAACGAGACGTTGCTGACGAAGGTAATCCGTTCACGACCATTTGCCAGTGCTTGATATCACCACTTGTATGTATTACATGCTTATTATCTATTTGAGTTGATTTGAGCTATGTGTCACTAAGGTTATTACTATTAATATTATTGCATCCAATATTATTATCATTATAAATTATGTTGGGTTTGTCAGCGACTAGCTTACTGAAAATGACTTTGTTTTATATTGTTATTTCACACACCAACAGGACACCTTTAATTGTACACAAGTTTACCATATATTCTATTTGTTCATAATTGCTGTATTATTTATGCAATTCAGAAATCAACTATGTATCTATCAATCTTATTACTTTTTGTATCGCAACAAAAATGGGAACTTGGAAGAGAGGGTTTCATCATGTAATCAACTGATAGAAAAGTGGCTTACACACAGAAGACAGAGTAATAGTAGATGGTGAGATTTCAAACTGGAAGTGTGTTTTGAGTGGGGTACCACAGGGATCAGTCAGTTTTGTTTTAGGCCCTATACTGTTTTAATATATATATATATATATATATATATATATATATATATATATATATATATATATATATATATATGTATGTAAATGATTTGGAAGATGACATATCTAGCAAAGTACTGAAATTTGCAGATGACACAAAAGTATTCAGAAAGGTTACTAATGATATAGATAAACAAAGTTTAGAGGATGATCTAGATAAATGAGTTAAATTATCAGAAAAATGGCAAATTTTATTCAATTTTGGGAAGTGTAAATGCATACACATAGGACACGGAAACATGGACAAATAATATAAAATGGGGGATGCTCTACTAGGTAGAACCACACAAGAAAATGACTTAGGAATAACATCTAGTGTTGACATGAAAGTTTCAGAGCAATGCTGCTTCGAAAGGAAAGCAAATTCTAGGGCTAATTAGGAGAACTATTACGTATATGGAGAAACAGCTAATTGTACCCCTGTACAAAGCAATAGTTAGACCTCATTTGGAATATTGTATACACGCATGGACGCCGTATCATAAAAAGGACATATGCAAGTTTGAAAGAATACAACGAAGAACAACTTAAATGATTCCAGAATTGAAAGACTTTAGTTATGAAAGCCGCTTATTACAGTATGATTTGACAATACTAGAGACCAGGAGACTAAGAGGAGACCAAATAGAAGTGTTTAAAATAATGAACGGTTATGAGGATGTTGATAGGAATACGTTCGTCAAACTTAAAAAAAGGCAGTAGAACCAGAGGACATCAAGCAGCATTAGTTAAGGAGCAGTGTAGGTTGGACATGAGAAAGTACTTTTTCTCACAGAGGGTGATAAATGAATGGAACAAACTGCCAAATGATTGTGTTAATGCTAGTAGTGTGAATATGTTTAAAAATAGAATTGACATATATCTGATAAGGGCGGGCTATATATAGATAAGAAAATTGTTGGACTCTCGATAAGCCAACGGCTTCCTTGTCCATTTGCCATCTGGAACTTGTTGTTTGGGATGGTAATTTTGCACGCTGGAATAGAACTGTGGAGCCATAATTGATTTACTAATTTTATGCGGGACGATGTGCATCTTTCAGCCTTAAGCGTTACGATTTTTAGTTAAAGAGGGCGATCGTTCAGAACGTTTAAGCTTGTCATATATCGGGGCCTCTTGTCGTATATCGGGGCCTCTTGTCGTATATCGGGGCCTCTTGTCGTATATCGGGGCCTCTTGCCGGAAATCGTCGCTCACAGACACAGTACAATACAATTTCACTTGTTTACCTTGTGTCGTGAAACTCGTTCTACTCATTCAACATCCATATGCGTTTATTAATGTAGAACTGCTCATATATCAGTTTAGTGTTACATTTATTTTAATCGTCCCGACGTCTGTTCGCTTTTCAAATATGTGGAAGCCAATGTGCAAGTGTCCTTTCACTTGTTGACAATAAGCGGCAGTGGCCAGCGCCGTTTGCTAAGTACCAGGTTTTAATGCGTCAGTCATTTAAATCACTTTTCCCTCTGTTGGGACTAAGCAGAACTGTGTGGGGCTTAATTGGGCCTTTGTTTAGTCCCGGGATGCTTTCCTGATTGTGTGAATCTGTCTGGCAGGTTGTTTCAGCAACTGACAAACCCAGTTTAGGCCTTCATAAATATTGTTGACATACATCATTGTATGCCTCCGTCCGGCCATGTGTTGTTGTATGCCATCACGATGGGTTTCTCTCCAGTGCGGAGTAACCCTGTATATATATTTGTGCCCAAACTGTTGGGCGATAATCAGCCATTGGCTGTGTGGAACACCGCCTTTGTAGTGGATTACCAGTGCACGTGCCCTGTGTTTTTGTATACAGTCGAAACTTGTTTTAATAATGTTATTGCAAGGTAAAAACTGGTTCCTGATCTCACATGGTCGGTTAATGCAGGTAATTTTATTAATTGAGCTGTTGTAACTTAGTGACAGAGCGTTCGCTTTACGTGTTAAAGGTCGCCGGTTCAATCCGTCCGATATACATTTTAATATGTGGTACTTGCAATAAAGAAGAGTCGACTGGGCTCGACACGAGGTAAGACGGCAGAAGAGGAACAGCTACATGACCGATCTGCGGCCCCTTTGACCCTGCTTTCTACACCACCTTGATGTCGGCGATATCCACCCAGACAGCCAAAGGGTTTGAGAAGCTGCCTGCCGAGGGCGATGCTGCACCATCAACATCCCAGGCGAGCCAGGTAGATCGGCGCAAGCGACGATCATCGGACGACTTCACCGATGACGACAGCGACCAGAGCGACAGAGCGGAGGCAACATACGAGCGACGCGCCCGCAGTGACGCAACGCAAAGGAAGAAAGGAAAACAAGGCACGGCTAGTGCAACCAACACTCACGCAAGTCAAGGTACCACTTCCTATTGATTGGATGCCTTGGGGAAAGCATCGGTAACAACCACTGACTATGCCAACACCCTAAAGCCAGATATCGTAGCAACTGGCGACAGTTTATATCTTTCTGTTAACACCTTAAAGAAAGCAAATGCCAATTTCTCCCTTCGTTCGGTGAGACACTGCATAAGGGCGGCAAAACATCACCAGATTTTAGTGATCCCACATCTGACTACCTGGTCACTAAACACATGCACGGTGTAGCCAAACGTCGACCAAGTATAGATGTTCGCAGTCCACCCTCTACAAGAGATTTGAAGAGATTGATTAATTAAAGCTTGGTCGACAGCTGGGTGCTCAACTTTCAATCTCGTTCCCCTTAGAGCCACGTTTTCGTTAGTGTTATTTGCTTTCCTCCGAATCAGCGAATTAGCAAGGGGAAAACACAATCTCACCATGAAACAGTGTCGTGTAAAAAAGTTAAAACTCAGACTCAATTTCCTGTAGTACAAACACAGTAAAGGCCGCCCTTTCAATGTGACCATTCACCTCACAGGCGACAGAACGTGCCCTAACAGGTTGCTAAATGGTTATCCCAAACTCCGAGGCCACGATAGTGGGTCATTATTTAGGTTTGCGATACACTTCCAATATCTCTAATACATTTCTGAAGCATGTTGCTTAACACTACAACAATTGCTAAGCTGCACTGAAATATCTCTCCTCACTCCTTTCGCATTGGGGCCAATCTCGGGCAGCTAAAAATAGGTTTAGTAATGAACAAATTAAAGCCATGCGTCGATGGCGTTCTACCTCGTTCAATCATCGTCATCAATCCCGTAACCCGTAGTGTCGTTGGGGCACCACCGATGACCTTGAAACCAGCGGTCTCCACTTCTTCCTGTCGTCTGCTGCCTTTTGTGTGTCTGAGAAGTCCAGGTCTGTCCACTCTTTGATGTTGTCCTCCCACCTCTTCCTCTGTCTTCCTCGTCTTCTTGCTCCCTTAATGGTGCCTTGCAGGATGGTCTTTGTCATGCCGGATGTTCGTGAGACGTGCCCATAATGATCAACAACACCAATGGCATCAACAAGAAGATCGCAGTTAATGGACACATATTAGAAACAGTGTCCAAGTTCAAGCACCTGGGTTCAGTTATCACGGATGAGGGATCCAAACCTGAGATCATTTCAAGGATTGTCCAGACAACAACAGGGATGGCAAGACTGAAACCAATATGGAAAGATAAAAACATTGAGTCTCTCTCAATAAGAAGCCAAACTTGCGTGCCACATGCTCGTTGTTGCAACCTTGCTGCCGAGCCATGTCTTGTTTCAGAGGCTCGTAAACATGGATCCATGAAACAGCCACATACGCAGTGTATTCACTCCATCTACTTGGAATCAGCAGTCTACACGATCTACCGATGCAGGGGACTTGCTTGATGGCTTGCCCTAGTGCTGAGCGTGAGGCCCGATGCGCTGGGGTTCTACTGCTGCTTGAGTCGCCACTGCTCGTCACTGCACCGTGAACTTTAATATTCATATGACTGTTGCTGCCAACACGATGTATGTGGTGTTGGGCTGATCCGGTGGCCTTGCTATGTACTGCCCGTGAAGCGAGAATCTGATGCACTTTGGACTGGCTGCTGGTTTTGGTTGAATACGCCCCGCTTGCAGTCTATTCTTGTTAGAAATGTATATATATGCATTATGCATAACGACTGACGTTTTGCGTGCGGGGGGGTCTCCTTCGTTCCGTGGGAGTTGGGGAATTCATGTACCCCTGCTTTTCTGTTTTTACATATATGTACGTGTGGTTAGTCCACTTTGTCATGTTTGTATATTATGGTTTAGTTGTATGATTTTATTTATGCCCCCTAGAGTGTATTTTGATGTTTAATAAATAGGATGCCATTTTACTCACACATGCATGTGTTCTATTTATTACATACATCTCTAGAAACTAGCTCAGGCTCCACGTCAGTTTAGAATATCAAATTTAGGCTGATGTATTAGTGATCTTTATTTACGACACGAGACGCAGGCTTCCGAAACACTTGGCAAACAAAAATGATGGCAGAGATGGCAGGATGCATATTACGTGGAAGCAACGGGGAATGCCAACGGGGAAGTCCAAGACCGCAGTCACATTTCGTTGACTGCATCTCATCAAT
The DNA here is from genome assembly GCA_963662155.1 of Lamellibrachia columna. Classification (NCBI taxonomy): domain Eukaryota; kingdom Metazoa; phylum Annelida; class Polychaeta; order Sabellida; family Siboglinidae; genus Lamellibrachia; species Lamellibrachia columna. The sequence goes on along the minus strand of OY759273.1, from coordinate 41,347,163 downwards.
GTAGCGCCACTGCGTCGTGGTTGCTTTGCTCGGCCGACTCAGGTGCGCGGGGCCACGGTTGTGGATGCAGCTGGTTGGGGGCAAGCCACTTTATCTCATGTGCCTCTGTAGATCAATGACCACGGTGAATGACAGTGCATTGACAAGCTAGAAGCGGTTGCTATTCCAACTAGGCCATTGTATCGTCGCCGGTTACAGCGTGTTTCCAACCGTGACGGTGCCCATGGAGACGTCTGAAAAGACACGTATGTATTGCGTGTGGATGCCATATGCTAACTGAGTTGCTGATGTTATTAATGTATAAAGAACATATACGCCCTAAAAAACTACAAACACGCAGCAAAATACCCCTTTTGCTCAATATATGTTTGTATCGTTGGCGTACGGTCAACAGCTTATCTTACTTTCCTACCCGCTGTTTCTGATAGATATGGTTTCTTTATCTTCCCAGTTAATGGAATTTGTATTAGTTATTTTTGTAAAAAAAAATACGTTATTAATTACAAAAAATAAGCCAGTACTAAACACTATAATTTTTGTATATTGGTACTAGTGTAATACTACGTCATTATTCTGGAGAATGTCTCAATTATAATACATTACATACGTACGGTACTATATTGGCCGATTAGCACTGGCAAACACACTGCAACGATCCACGAAAGGCAAAGCAACATCACAACACAAAACCAAGTCGTTCATTTACTGCTGCTAAATGGATGCATGCGAAACTAGTCTGACCCGCTGTTTACTAGACCGTTCAAAGCAGCCGAAGTCGAAGCCGGTATCAACGCACTGAAGAAGGCAGTTCGACAAGGATGCCTACTCTCACCAACGCTCTTCAAATTTTGTCTGGAAAGGATCATGACTGATTCTATAGGAAACCATCAAGGCACTGTCAGCATTGGAAGCAGGACAATCACCAACATTCGCTTTGTTGACGACATCGACGGCTTAGCAGGAGATGAACAAGAACTAGTCAATTTGGTGGAGCGAGAGAAAACATCTACATCATACGGCATGGAGATCAGTGCCGAAAACACCAAACTGATGACGAACAACACACAAGGCATCAGCACAGAGATCAAAGTTAATGGACAGAGACTTGAGACAGTAACAAGCTTCAGATACTTGGGATCAATTATCACAGATGAGGGTTCCAAACAAGAGATACTTGCCAGGATTGCACAGACGACAGCAGCACTAACACGGTTGAAACCCTTATGGAACGACATAAACATCACTGTCAGTTCGAAAATAAGGCTGATGCGCTCCCTTGTCATGTCCATCTTTCTGTACGCTTCTGAAACATGGACCCTCTCAGCAGATCTACAGAAGAGGATACAAGCCATGGAAATGAGATGCTTTCGGAAGATCTTGCGCATATCATACAAAGACCATATTACTAACGAAGCTGTCCGCAACAAGATCAAACAAGTCATCGGACCATATGACGACCTTCTTACAACAGTTAAGAAGCGTAAACTGAAGTGGTACAGCCATGTTTCACGGTCATCTGGCCTTGCAAAGAATATATTGCAAGGCACCGTAAGAGGGGGGAGACGAAGAGGTAGACAGAAGAAGAGGTGGGAAGACAACATCTAAGAGTGGATAGGAATGGAGTTTGCTGACTCCCAGAGGGCTGTCGAGAACAGGGAAACGTGGAGAGAGCTGGTTAGAAAGTCAACAATGGTGCCCCAACGATCCTTACGGGTTATGGGAAAGTGAAGTGAAGTGAAGAAAATAAGAATTTGTCCCTCTTCCAGAGATCGTCAAGTTTTTTAACGCAAGGATGATGTTTGGACAGAACATTTGGACAAGCATATGACGATGATTGAACACAGTGTGCGTGTTCTCGGAGTGTAGAGAGAAAAGAGTTGGACGCGTATATAGCAACCTGACGATAATAAGTGCAATTGTCCCATGAGCAAAGATTCAAGTCAATTGTTTACACAAAACAGTGGAAATCTTCTTAATCTACTAACATGGCAATGTCCCAAATAATTGTTTGTTTTACCGGACAGTGCAATATTTGTTTTTGTTTGCTATAACTTTAAATATTCCTGGATAGTTTGTAGTTAAGATATATGATGGTTTGTATGTGTCAGGTAAGCAACACTGACCGAACCATTCAGAATAATTATTTGTTGTGTTGCATATTGCTAGACGGAAGGCAAAGTCTCCGTTGGAGTGCGTCTTGGTGGGCTGATGCCATTCTCTTTCGCGCACTCGTGAAGAAATGTGCATAGAATGGTCTGATGTGCAACATATATAGTGATTTTACCGTGAATATTGTTTGTATTTGTAACTTACGTAACGGGGATATTTCGCCCAAAAAGCGAGAAAACGGGACCGGTGGGGGGGGGGGGCGCCATTTCCCTTCAGAATACGGCAATGTTGACACCTACGTTCGTCAGTAAAGCGAAACTTAAATGTATTCCCCCTAGTAACGACACAGGAAGCACATTTATGATTCGACCCAGGAGGTGAAACAAAAATCCCGATTATGATGTTGCCACACAAGGGCAAATGATAAATAAGCAGCATTCAGATATGTCTGGGATATATTCTTCGTTGGTTGGCGCAGGTATCACGTATCAGAGGTAGACATAACAGTTGACGGACAACCGGTAGGCCTAGCTTCCGGAGGAAAGTGTCCCTTTCAACAGTACATATTTATCACACCAGCCAAGAATAGCACCAAAGTATGGTGAAATTGCGATGCCGTCATTTCATAACCGTTTAACCGACCGTTTTCTGAAACAGCTTGTTCATGAGCTGGCAGATGATCGTACTCAAGTTCGCATACAAAATACAAGAGGTTTGTAGACAAATGTCCGAAATGCATTGCGCACGCTTGATTGTTGGCGATTCCCGCATAACCAGCACCCGAAGCAGCACGCCAATCGAGAAAGCTGTGCTGGTTATGTCCAAATGGTTATGTCCAAATGGTTATGTCCAAATGGTTATGTCCAAATGGTTATGTCCAAATGGTTATGTCCAAATGGTTATGTCCAAATGGTTATGTCCAAATGGTTATGTCCAAATGGATGAAACAAGAAAACAGCCCCCGCTATGATAAATATTTATAGACTGATGATATATGTGGATGAACTAATAGAACATTGTATTCATTAACTGCTGACCAGATGACCATGGTAATGGAGACATTATTGGCCGGTGCTGAAAGAGGAACCTGTTAAAGGGTCATCCAATGTAGAAATGTTGGCAGAGGTGTTACAGTCGGAAAATATCCTGATGTGGCTAAAATTAATGCTCACCTGTCAGACACCAGAGCCAGCGACAAATTGCGATGAATCATCATACTTTATTACAAGGAATACACGTCTCCAAAGCGAATAATTCATCAATAATAATTCCCCCCGATAAGTCATTAGCATCCCTATAAAACAAGGCCCGTCAAGGGTGATGCTGACAGAGTCGCTGTTTTTCAGCATTGCTCACATTTCCCACCACGGAGCTTCAAGTCAAGTTAAGTATTAGCACTCTAGCTTGATACGGCGGACAAACTCGGAGATACACCTATTTTGGTGAGAATTTGGCGTCACTGTTGTAGCTCAAATACCATCAGTGACATTTTTTAACGAAGCACAATGCAAGCACCGCGGAAGTTGACTGCAATGTGGTGTAACTGCCACATTTGAATTCAACTATTCACGATCGCTCATGTATGACGATGCTCCCGATTTTGCTGAAGCTCCGAAGTCACGCAGAGTAACACCAGTTACCACAAATCGAACACACCGATTCCCGACAAAATATCTGCTCAGTAATTTAAAATAACTTTTCAGGGCGTAATAATATATGTCGAACCGTTGAAAAGTAACACTAGTGACAGTTTGATGGTTTCGGTTTAAGCAGACGAAAAGTTTGCGATTATCTATCGTTAAAACTGTATCAGTTTGTATGAATCTGAACGTTTTGAGGTATCGCACCAGAAAAAGTGCAATAGATATAAGATCTAACGAAAAAAAAGAAAACGTAAAACTACTGGATTTCGAGAATGACTCAAATTTCAAGCTTTGAACAGTTGCTTGTTTATGTGTTTTCTTGATGCCACCGTGTCAATCATACTTTAGTTTTCAATACAAACTAAATGGCAGATGCATTCCTGGCCATTTTGTTAGGATTTTAGTATTTTTGTATGAAAACGAACAACTGTATGTAAGATGGGGCAGTCGTGTGTCTGTCAGACAGGGATATATATATAGTATGCCCATATTTGTTCAGTGTTTACATGGATGATATCTCCACTGTACTGAATGGTTACAATGTAAGATGCTATGTAGAACATTGTGACATTGATGGATCATTTGCCATCGCCTGTGGACGGAAATGTCACATGTATACACACAAACTTCTGTCTGGTGCATCAGTAGTTGAAAACTTTGGGACATAGATTGAGGCAAGTGTGATGTTAAAGTAAACATTTGAATTCTGTACGTGTCTGGCTCTGGCCTACCAGAAGCATCGGTTCAATGTATCTTGGCAGTGGGCTGGATATGTGAATGCGGACGCTTAAAATAGGCCAGGCTTGGCTATTGTATTAACATGCCTATTGCTAAGACCTGGCCAGCTCTTGGTTGGCTCGTCAATCGATCAACACAACAACGCCAAACACTACGAAAGACGTAACACTGCAGAATCAGTCTGGTGTGGAAGAGATAAAACGGTCTCTGGACTTTCTCATCGAGTATTTCGATAACAAAAAGAGGAGATACAAAGCCACCGAAACAGGCATTGAAGAACTCGTTGCAGTAACAGGAAGCAAAGATGAACAAATAGAAAATTAGAAAAAAACCAAATGACCTGAAACAGAAATTCGTGGACTTAATGTACATGAACTATTTGTTGCAATATCCCACATAAATTTTTTGTTGTAACTGACAATGCAATATCCAACATAAATTATGTTTATAACGGACAGGGCATTATCACACATCAACTGTTTGTTGTAACTGTACAAATTTCAATCGCAAGAATCAATAGATATGTGTTGTGTTGTATCTATCTAGTGCAGTCTAACTTGACGGATGGAGGGAGTGTTGGTGGACCGATGGATGTGCTCATCTCTGGTGGACCATCTCCGTTGGGCGTCCACCTCGCCGACTACCTTCTAAGCAATGGACACCGTGTCAGTATCACGCAGCACAAAGAGCTCGACTCGTATCAGTTGCGATTGTGTCCAACTACGGGAACAGATTCTCCTACCTCCACGCGACAACCTGAAGACAACGTCAACGCAATCAGTCAATGTTATTATCGTCAGATGTGTCGGAGAATTGCCACCAGTGATCATTGAATCCATGCTAACGTGCCCGACATGCAGACATATTCACATTGCTAAGTCTTCGTCATCCGGGCATCCACACTCGTGGGATCAGCTGTGGAAGACATGGAACGATCCTTCAGCAGGGAAGCTCTCCCGAAAATCAACTCTAAATGGGAAGACGTTGTATTTACAACGTTCCTCACATCGAAGAAGGACCCACAACGTAACGTGTTTATGAAGAACGACAACTACAGTTACATGGCCGACTGGCACTTGAGCTTGCGTGACGTAGGGATCAAGGCAATCATGTTCCATGATGGCCTCGGGGACCAGTTCAGGTGTGTTTCTTATATTTTTGCTATTTTTCCTTTACTGACGATCTGTCAAGTTCTTTTGAAGTCGGCTTTATTGATGAAAACTACAGCGATATTAAATGGGTCTGCCAACGAGACGTTGCTGACGAAGGTAATCCGTTCACGACCATTTGCCAGTGCTTGATATCACCACTTGTATGTATTACACGCTTATTATCTATTTGAGTTGATTTGAGCTATGTGTCACTAAGGTTATTGCTATTAATATTATTGCATCCAATATTATTATCATTATAAATTATGTTGGGTTTGTCAGTGACTAGCTTACTGAAAATTACTTTCTTTTATATTGTTATTTCACACACCAACAGGATACAACCTTGGCTCCGCTGCCAGCCTTTAATTGTACACAAGTTTACCATATATTCTATTTGTTCTTAATTGCTGTATTATTTATACAATTCAGAAATCAACTATGTAACTTGTGATTGCGATTCTTGGTGTGCCGACAATGAGGATTCACATCAACATGGGTTCCTAAAAGCAAGGTCATGTCTAACCAATCTCTTATGTTTTTGGAAGAAATTACAAAGTGGGTAGATGACGGGTCACCAGTGAATGTTGTCTACTTAGATTTTCAGAAAGCTTTGCCACATCAAAGACTGTTACTTAAACTAAATGCTCATGGTATAGGTAACGATGTAATCAACTGATAGAAAAGTGGCTTACACACAGAAGACAGAGAGTAATAGTATATATATATATATATATATATATATATATATATATATATATATATATATATATATATATATATATATGTAAAGGATTTGGAAGATGACATATCTAGCAAAGTACTGAAATTTGCAGATGACACAAAAGTATTCAGAAAGGTTACTAATGATATAGATAAACAAAGTTTAGAGGATGATCTAGATAAATGAGTTAAATGATCAGAAAAATTACAAATTTTATTCAATTTTGGGAAGTGTAAATACACACATAGGACACGGAAACATGGACAAATAATATAAAATGGGGGATGCTCTACTAGGTAGAACCACACAAGAAAATGACTTAGGAGTAACATCTAGTGTTGACATGAAAGTTTCAGAGCAATGCTGCTTCGAAAGGAAAGCAAATTCTAGGGCTAATTAGGAGAACTAATACGTATAAGGAGAAACAGCTAATTGTACCCCTGTACAAAGCAATAGTTAGACGTCATTTGGAATATTGTATACACGCATGGAGGCCGTATCGTAAAAAGGACATAGACAAACTTTGCAAGTTTGAAAGAATACAACGAAGAACAACTTAAATGATTCCAGAATTGAAAGACCTTAGTTATGAAAGCCGCTTATTACAGTGTGATTTGACAATACTAGAGACCAAGAGACTAAGAGGAGACCAAATAGAAGTGTTTAAAATAATGAACGGTTATGAGGACGTTGTTAGGAATACGTTCGTCAAACTTAAAAAAAGGCAGTAGAACCAGAGGACATCAAGAAGCATTATTTAAGGAGCAGTGTAGGTTGGACATGAGAAAGTACTCTTTCTCACAGAGGGTGATAAATGAATGGAACAAACTGCCAAATTATTGTGTTAATGCTAGTAGTGTGAATATGTTTAAAAATAGAATTGACATATATCTGATAAGGGCGGGTTATATATAAATAAGAAAATTGTTGGACTCTCGATAAGCCAACGGCTTCCTTGTCCATTTGCCATCTGGAACTTGTTGTTTGGGATGGCAATTTTGCACGCTGGAATAGAACTGTGGAGACATAAGTGATTTACTAATTTTATGCGGGACGATGTGCATCTTTCAGGTGAGGGCCTTAAGCGTTACTATTTTTAGCTAAAGAGGGCGATCGTTCAGAACGTTTAAGCTTGTTGTATATCGGGGCCTCTTGCCGGAAATCGTCGCTCACAGACACAGTACAGTACAATTTCACTTGTTTACCTTGTGTCGTGAAACTCGTTCTACTCATTCAACATCCATATGCGTTTATTAATGTAGAACTGCTCATATATCAGTTTAGTGTTACATTTATTTTAATCGTCCCGACGTCTGTTCGCTTTTCAAATATGTGGAAGCCAATGTGCAAGTGTCCTTTCACTTGTTGACAATAAGCGGCAGTGGCCAGCGCCGTTTGCTAAGGACCAGGTTTTAATGCTTCAGTCATTTAAATCACTTTTCCCTCTGTTGGGACTAAGCAGAACTGTGTGGGGCTTAATTGGGCCTTTGTTTAGTCCCGGGATGCTTTCCTGATTGTGTGAATCTGTCTGAGAGGTTGTTTCAGCAACTGACAAACCCAGTTTAGGCCATCATAAATATTGTTGACATACATCATTGTATGCCTCCGTCCGGCCATGTGTTGTTGTATGTCATCACGATGGGTTTCTCTCCAGTGCGGAGTAACCCTGTATATATTTGTGCCCAAACTGTTGGGCGATAATCAGCCCCTGGCTGTGTGGAACACCGCCTTTGTAGTGGGTTACCAGTGCGCGTGCCCTGTGTTTTTGTATACAGTCGAAACTTGTTTTAATAATGTTATTGCAAGGTAAAAACTGGTTCCTGATCTCACATGGTCGGTTAATGCAGGTAATTTAATTAATTGAGCTGTCGTAACTTAGTGACAGAGCGTTCGCTTTACGTGTGAAAGGTCGTCGGTTCAATCCGTCCGATATACATTTTAATATGTGGTACTTGCAATAAAGAAGAGTCGACTGGGCTCGACACGAGGTAAGACGGCAGAAGAGGAACAGCTACATGACCGATCTGCGGCCCCTTTGATCATGCTCTCTACACCTCCTTGATGTCGGCGATATCCACCCAGATAGCCAAAGGGTTTGAGAAGCTGCCTGCCGAGGGCGATGCTGCACCATCAACATCCCAGGCGAGCCAGGTAGATCGGCGCAAGCGACGATCATCGGACGACTTCACCGATGACGACAGCGACCAGAGCGACAGAGCGGAGGCAACATACGAGCGACGCGCCCGCAGTGACGCAACGCAAAGGAAGAAAGGAAAACAAGGCACGGCTAGTGCAACCAACACTCACGCAAGTCAAGGTACCACTTCCTATTGATTGGATGCCTTGGGGAAAGCATCGGTAACAACCACTGACTATGCCAACACCCTAAAGCCAGATATCGTAGCAACTGGCGACAGTTTATATCTTTCTGTTAACACCTTAAAGAAAGCAAATGCCAATTTCTCCCTTCGTTCGGTGAGACACTGCATAAGGGCGGCAAAACATCACCAGATTTTAGTGATCCCACATCTGACTACCTGGTCACTAAACACATGCACGGTGTAGCCAAACGTCGACCAAGTATAGATGTTCGCAGTCCACCCTCTACAAGAGATTTGAAGAGGTTGATTAATTAAAGCTTGGTCGACAGCTGGGTGCTCAACTTTCAATCTCGTTCCCCTTAGAGCCACGTTTTCGTTAGTGTTATTTGCTTTCCTCCGAATCAGCGAATTAGCAAGGGGAAAACACAATCTCACCATGAAACAGTGTCGTGTAAAAAAGTTAAAACTCAGACTCAATTTCCTGTCGTACAAACACAGTAAAGGCCGCCCTTTCAATGTGACCATTCACCTCACAGGCGACAGTACGTGCCCTAACAGGTTGCTAAATGGTTATCCCAAACTCCGAGGCCACGATAGTGGGCCATTATTTAGGTTTGCGATACACTTCCAATATCTCTAATACATTTCTGAAGCATGTTGCTTAACACTACAACAATTGCTAAGCTGCACTGAAATATCTCTCCTCACTCCTTTCGCATTGGGGCCAATCTCGGGCAGCTAAAAATAGGTTTAGTAATGAACAAATTAAAGCCATGCGTCGATGGCGTTCTACCTCGTTCAATCATCGTCATCAATCCCGTAACCCGTAGTGTCGTTGGGGCACCACCGATGACCTTGAAACCAGCGGTCTCCACTTCTTCCTGTCGTCTGCTGCCTTTTGTGTGTCTGAGAAGTCCAGGTCTGTCCACTCTTTGATGTTGTCCTCCCACCTCTTCCTCTGTCTTCCTCGTCTTCTTGCTCCCCTAATGGTGCCTTGCAGGATGGTCTTTGTCATGCCAGATGTTCGTGAGACGTGCCCATAATGATCAACAACACCAATGGCATCAACAAGAAGATCGCAGTGAATGGACACATATTAGAAACAGTGTCCAAGTTCAAGCACCTGGGTTCAGTTATCACGGATGAGGGATCCAAACCTGAGATCATTTCAAGGATTGTCCAGACAACAGCAGGGATGGCAAGACTGAAACCAATATGGAAAGATAAAAACATTGAGTCTCTCTTAATAAGAAGCCAACATTGCGTGCTACATGCTCGTTGTTGCAACCTTGCTGCCGAGCCATGTCTTGTTTCAGAGGCTCGTAAACATGGATCCATGAAACCGCCACATACGCAGTGTATTTACCCCATCTACTTGGAATCAGAAGTCTACACGATCTACCGATGCAGGGGACTTGCTTGATGGCTGGCCCTAGTGCTGAGCGTGAGGCCCGATGCGCTGGGGTTCTACTGCTGCTTGAGTCGCCACTGCTCGTCACAGCACCGTGAACGTTAATATTCATATGACTGTTGCTGCCAACACGATGTATGTGGTGTTGGGCTGATCCGGTGGCCTTGCTATGTACTGCCCATGAAGCGAGAATCTGATGAACTTTGGACTGGCTGCTGGTTTTGGTTGAATACGCCCCGCTTGCAGTCTAATCTTGTTAGAAATGTATATATATGCATTATGCACAACGACTGACGTTTTGCGTGCGGGGGGGTCTCCTTCGTTCCGTGGGAGTTGGGGAATTCATGTACCCCTGCTTTTCTGTTTTTACATATATTTACGTGTGGTTAGTCCACTTTGTCATGTTTGTATATTATGGTTTAGTTGTATGATTTTATGTATGCTCCTAGAGTGTATTTTGATGTTTAATAAATAGGATGCCATTTTACTCACACAGGCATGTGTTCTATTTATTACATACATCTCTAGAAACTAGCTCAGGCTCCACGTCAGTTTAGAATATCAAACTTAGGCTGATTTATTAGTGATCTTTATTTACAACACGAGACGCAGGCTTCCGAAACACTTGGCAAAAAAAAATGATGGCAGAGATGGCAGGATGCATATTACGTGGAAGCAACGGGGAATGCCAACGGGGAAGTCCAAGACCGCAGTCACATTTCGTTGACTGCGTCGTGGTTGCTTTGCTCGGCCGACTCAGGTGCGCGTTGCCACAGTTATGGATGCAGCTGGTTGGGGGCAAGCCACTTTATCTCATGTGTCTCTGTAGATCAATGACCACGGTGAATGACAGTGCATTGACAAGCTAGAAGCGGTTGCTATTCCAACTAGGCCAGTGTGTCGTCGCCGGTTACAGCGTGTTTCCAACCGTGACGGTGCCCATGGAGACGTCTGAAAAGACATGTATGTATTGCGTGTGGATGCCATATGCTAACTGAGTTGCTGATGTTATTAATGTATAAAGAACATATACGCCCTAAAAATCTACAAACACGCAGCAAAATACCCCCTTTTGCTCAATATATGTTTGTATCGTTGGCGTACGGTCAACAGCTTATCTTACTTTCCTACCCGCTGTTTCTGATAGATATGGTTTCTTTATCTTCCCAGTTAATGGAATTTGTATTAGTTATTTTTGTAAAAAAAAATACGTTATTAATTAAAAAAAATAAGCCAGTACTAAACACTATAATTTTTGTATATTGGTACTAGTGTAATACTACGTCATTATTCTGGAGAATGCCTCAATTATAATACATTACATACGTACGGTACTATATTTGCCGATTAGCACTGGCAAACACACTGCAACGATCCACGAAAGGCAAAGCAACATCACAACACAAAACCAAGTCGTTCATTTACTGCTGCTAAATGGATGCATGCGAAACTAGTCTGACCCGCTGTTTACTAGACCGTTCAAAGCAGCCGAAGTCGAAGCCGGTATCAACACACTGAAGAAGGCAGTTCGACAAGGATGCCTACTCTCACCAACGCTCTTCAAATTTTGTCTGGAAAGGATCATGACTGATTCTATAGGAAACCATCAAGGCACTGTCAGCATTGGAAGCAGGACAATCACCAACATTCGCTTTGTTGACGACATCGACGGCTTAGCAGGAGATGAACAAGAACTAGTCAATTTGGTGGAGCGCCTCGAGAAAACATCTACATCATACGGCATGGAGATCAGTGCGGAAAACACAAAACTGATGACGAACAACGCACAAGGCATCAGCACAGAGATCAAAGTTAATGGACAGAGACTTGAGACAGTAACAAGCTTCAGATACTTGGGATCAATTATCACAGATGAGGGTTCCAAACAAGAGATACTTGCCAGGATTGCACAGACGACAGCAGCACTAACACGGTTGAAACCCTTATGGAACGACAGAAACATCACTGTCAGTTCGAAAATAAGGCTGATGCGCTCCCTTGTCATGTCCATCTTTCTGTACGCTTCTGAAACATGGACCCTCTCAGCATATCTACAGAAGAGGATACAAGCCATGGAAATGAGATGCTTTCGAAAGATCTTGCGCATATCATACAAAGACCATGTTACTAACGAAGCTGTCCGCAACAAGATCAAACAAGTCATCGGACCATATGACGACCTTCTTACAACAGTTAAGAAGCGTAAACTGAAGTGGTACAGCCATGTTTCACGGTCATCTGGCCTTGCAAAGACTATCTTGCAAGGCACCGTAAGAGGGGGGAGACGAAGTGGTAGACAGAAGAAGAGGTGGGAAGACAACATCTAAGAGTGGACAGGAATGGAGTTCGCTGACTCCCAGAGGGCTGTCGAGAACAGGGAAACGTGGAGAGAGCTGGTTAGAAAGTCAACAATGGTGCCCCAACGACCCTTACGGGTTATGGGAAAGTGAAGTGAAGTGAAGAAAATAAGAATTTATCCCTCTTCCAGAGATCGTCAAGTTTTTTAACGCAAGGATGATGTTTGGACAGAACATTTGGACAAGCATATGACGATGATTGAACACAGTGTGCGTGTTCTCGGAGTGTAGAGAGAAAAGAGTTGGACGCGTATATAGCAACCTGACGATAAGAAGTGCAATTGTCCCATGAGCAAAGATTCAAGTCAATTGTTTACACAAAACAGTGGAAATCTTCTTAATCTACTAACATGGCAATGTCCCAAATAATTGTTTGTTTTACCGGACAGTGCAATATTTGTTTTTGTTTGCTATAACTTTAAATATTCCTGGATAGTTTGCAGTTATATGATGGTTTGTATGTGTCAGGTAAGCAACACTGACCGAACCATTCAGAATAATTATTTGTTGTGTTGCATATTGCTAGACGGAAGGCAAAGTCTCCGTTGGAGTGCGTCTTGGTGGGCTGATGCCATTCTCTTTCGCGCACTCGTGAAGAAATGTGCATAGAATGGTCTGATGTGCAACATATATAGTGATTTTACCTTGAATATTGTTTGTATTTGTAACTTACATAACGGGGATATTTCGCCCAAAAAGCGAGAAAACGGGACCGGTGGGGGGGGGGCGCCATTTCCCTTCAGAATACGACAATGTTGACACCTACGTTCGTCAGTAAAGCGAAACTTAAATGTATTCCCCCTAGTAACGACACAGGAAGCACATTTATGATTCGACCAAGGAGGTGAAACAAAAATCCCGATTATGATGTTGCCACACAAGGGCAAATGATAAATAAGCAGCATTCAGATATGTCTGGGAGATATTCTTCGTTGGTTGGCGCAGGTATCACGCATCAGAGGTAGACATAACAGTTGACGGACAACCGGTAGGCCTAGCTTCCGGAGGAAAGTGTCCCTTTCAACAGTACATATTTATCACACTAGCCAAGTATAGCGCCAAGGTGTGGTGAAATTGCGATGGCGTCATTTCATAACCGTTTAACCGACCGTTTTCTGAAACAGCTTGTTCATGAGCTGGCAGATAATCATATTCAAGTTCGCATACAAAATACAAGAGGTTTGTAGACAAATGTCCGAAATGCATTGCGTACGCTTGATTGTTGGCGATTCCCGCATAACCAGCACCCGAAACAGTACGCCAATCGAGAAAGCTGTGCTGGTTATGTCCAAATGGATGAAATAAGAAAACAGCCTCCGCTATGATAAATATTCATAGACTGATGATATATGTGGATGAACTAATAGAACATTGTATTCATTAACTGCTGACCAGATGACCATGGTAATGGAGACATTATTGGCAGGTGCTGAAAGAGGAACCTGTTAAAGGGTCATCCAATGTAGAAATGTTGGCAGAGGTGTTACAGTCGGAAAATATCCTGCTGTGGCTAAAATTAACGCTCACCTGTCAGACACCAGAGCCAGCGACAAATTGCTATGAATTATCATACTTTATTACAAGGAATACACATCTCCAAAGCGAATAATTCATTAATAATAATTCCCCCGATAAGTCATTAGCATCCCTATAAAACAAGGCCCGTCAAGGGTGATGCTGACAGAGTCGCTGTTTTTCAGCATTGCTCACATTTCCCACCACGGAGCTTCAAGTCTAGTTAAGTATTAGCACTCTAGCTTGATACGGCGGGCAAACTCGGAGATAAACCTATTTTGGTGAGAATTTGGCGTCACTGTTGTAGCTCAAATACCATCAGTGACATTTTTTAACGAAGCACAATGCAAGCACCGCGGAAGTTGACTGCAATGTGGTGTAACTGCCACATTTGAATTCAACTATTCACGATCGCTCATCCAATGGCAGCTTTTCCGTTCATAGGTGATCCTCTCAATTGTATATTGTATTAAAAAAACACAAGCGACGCCTAATAAAAATACGCTCTGACTAAACACGCTTTATGATTGAAGAAGACAACGTTAAGGAAATATTCTCACTTCGTTCGTTCGTTTCAGTTCCTGGTATCAGCTCTCTGGGCTTAATGGCTCGAGGGCAGTTCAGTCAAATGAGCAGTACAATCTCTACATTTTCCTCGTATGGAAGTAACTGCTCTGCTACAGAGGCGAGATGGCACCATTGCATAGCTGTCTCCGGCCGTGGGATCAAGCTCCTGTTTGCTGGAATTGATTCCCTCAAGTACGCTCTCGGCAACGGGATAGGGGTGCCTTCACTGACATTACATACAGACATTCCATGCACCACTTCACTGTTGATTGTTTTTTCTGCCAACATCATCGCCAGCTTTATCTTGACTGGTTGTCCAGTAGCCTTCAGTTTGTCCATGGTCTGTTGGGCGATGAAGGTCGAGTTGGATTGGTCATCCAACAGTGCGTACACCATGATGGACTCATCTGGTTCATCCTTGTGATATAACATCACTGGCACAATCAGCGAGTTGTAGTGGCCTGCCACATCGAAAATGTCAGTCTGGTGTGATGTGACACTCGCAGCACTGGCCTTGGTGCAGTGTTCAGTCCATTTTGCCTCGGGTAATATGAGTTGCTTCCATGAACTTGACCTTAGGCGTCGATTTTACCTCCTCTGCCTCCTCATACCTCTCCAGTGCCTGTAGTTTTGCTGCACTGACACTTAGTTCTGTATGCAACTTCAGTTTTTCCTCTTTATTTTTAATTTCAAATAAAGTCAATTTGTACTCTTCCTCAGCTTTGCGAAACTGCATTTCAATTTGCCGCCTCGCCATCTCCAATTCGTATTCGTATCGTACTCTTTCGCTGCATCCGCGCGGGCCATCAGCTCCGTTTGCCGCTGCTCCTCCTGAAACCTTATGAGGCTGGCGCTGGAGCGCAAGGAACTGCCGCGTGACGTGCGGGAGAGATGGCTAACCTGAGACACGCTGTCTTCAGGGTCGATGCTGTCAATGCCATTCTTGTCGTGTGGCGGTAAGCGAAGCTTGCCCTGCTTCTTGTACATGCAGCCAACATCCTGGGTGGATGTCTCTTGTTCTTCAGTCCATTTTCCAGGTGCAGATGTTGCCATTTTGTTCTTGCAGCCAGGTTCCAGTCCGATGACAACAACAACTGGTCAAGTTTTACTGTAGCGGATTATACATCAACTCTGAACGCTATGTCCAAATCATTCAATGTTGTTGTCTGTTTATTTAGGTAAAACTTTATCCCATGGTTGTCATCTCCTAATTTTTTGTATTTTCGCCTATAACATGAGCCGCGCACAAAAACACGATGCCATGACACTACCCTAGCGGAATCTCTCCTCCCATTCTCTATAGCACACATGCACCCACCAGATGGCGCCACCACACAACTGAATTACTAGCACTTACACAGTCAACTGATTGGAAAGAACAGCCGGACACTCATCGAGCAACGTAATGATGCGGAGTTCTATAACGGACTGAACAATATTCCATGTAATTGTTTTTTTTGGTGACATTACAATATCGCACGTAATTGTGTGTTGTGACTAACACTGCAATATCGCACGTGATTGTGTGTTGTGACCAACTCTGCAATATCGCACGTGATTGTGTGTTGTGACCAACTCTGCAATATCGCACGTGATTGTGTGTTGTGACCAACTCTGCAATATCGCACGTGATTGTGTGTTGTGACCAACTCTGCAATATCGCACGTGATTGTGTGTTGTGACCAACTCTGGAATATCGCACGTGATTGTGTGTTGTGACCAACTCTGCAATATCGCACGTGATTGTGTGTTGTGACTAACACTGCAATATCGCACGTGATTGTGTGTTGTGACTAACACTGCAATACCGCATGTAATTGCTTGTTGACACTGAGAGTGCAACCACTTAATTGTTTGTTGTAAAGGACACTGCAGTATCTTATGTACTTGTTTGCTGTAACTTTAAAAGTATTCCTTGATCATTTACAAGTATAATCTTTAATGAATATCTAAGTATGTAAGCAACACTGGTCGAAGCAGAAACACTAATGGAACCAATTACAAGAATCAATATGTGTGTGTGTGTGTGTGTGTGTGTGTGTGTGTGTGTGTGTGTGTGTGCGTGCGTGCGTGCGTGCGTGCGCGCGTGTGTGTGTGTGTGTGTGTGTGTGCAGCATATTCCGTTTGACTGCTTGGATCGAAAACCATATTAATGATCAAAGAAAAGAAGGCAACCTACAGATGTGCAAAAATTACAGAACAATCAGCCTCATCAGCCACCCGAGCAAAGTCATGTTGAAGATCCTACTCAACAGACTCAAACCCCAGGCAGAAGAAATCATCGCTGAAGAACAAGCGGGTTTTCGAGCAGGACGGAACACCAGTGAACAGATTTTCAACCTTAGAATCCTTTGCGAGAAATACCTTCAACATCAGCAAAGCCTGTATCATGTCTTCATAGATTTCAAGAAGGCCTTTGATAAGGTATGGCATGCGGCCCTATGGGCAACCATGAGGAAGTACAACATTGGCTCCAAGCTTGTCCGAACCATTGAACACCTATATGACAATGCCACCAGTGCAGTAATCTTCAACAGCAGCACAGGAGACTGGTTTCGAACAACAGTCGGAATTCGACAAGGATGCCTACTATCACCAACGCTCTTCAACATTTTTCTGGAAAGGATCATGACTGATACTTTAGGAAACCATCAAGGCACTGTCAGCATTGGAGGCAGGACAATCACCAACCTTCGTTTTGTTGACGACATCAACGGCTTAGCGGGATTTGCACAGAAAACAGCAGCACAAAAAACAGCAGCACCAACAAGGTTGAAACCCTTATGGAACGACAGAAACATCACTGTCATTTCGAAAAGAAGGCTGATGCGCTCCCTTGTCATGTCCATCTTTCTGTACGCTTCTGAAACATGGACCCTCTGAGCAAATCTACAAAAGAGGATACAAGCCATGGAAATGATGTGCTTTCGGAAGATCTTGCGCATATCATACAAAGACCATGTTACTAACGAAGCTGTCCGCAACAAGAGCAAATAAGCCATCGGACCATATGACGACCTTCTTACAACAGCTAAGAAGCGTAAACTGAAGTGGTACGGTCATGTATCATGATCATCTGGCCTTGCAAAGATTATCTTGCAAGGTACCGGAAGAGGGGGGAGACGAAGTGGTAGACAAAAGAAGAGGTGGGAAGACAACATCAAAGAGTGGACAGGAATGGAGATCGCTGACTCCCAGAGGGCTGTCGAGAACAGGGAAACGTGGAGAAAGCTGGTTAGAAAGTCACCAATGGTGCCCCAACGATCCTTACGGGTTATGGGAAAGTGAAGGGAAGTGAATAAAATAAGAATTTGTCCCTCTTCCGGAGATCGTCAAGTTTTTTAACGCAAGGATGATGGTGGATGTCAACTGTTTGGACAGAACATTTGGACAAGCATATGACGATGATTGAACACAGTGTGCATGTTCTCGGAGTGTAGAGGAAAAAGAGTTGGACGCGTATCTAGCAACCTGACGATAAGAAGTGCAATTGTCCCACGAACGAAGATTCAAGTCAATTGTTTACACAAAACAGTGGAAATCTTCTTTATCTACTAACATGGCAATGTCCCAAATAAATGTTTGTTTTAGCGGACAGTGCAATATTTGTTTTGTTTGCTATAACTTTAAATATTCCTGAATAGTTTACAGTTATGATATGATGGTTTGTATGTGTCAGGTAAGCAACATTGACCGAACCATTCACAATAATTATTTGTTGTGTTGCATATTACTAGACGGAAGCCAAAGTCTCCGTTGGAGTGCATCTTGGTGGGCTGATGCCGTTCTCTTTCGCGCACTCGTGAAGAAATGTGCATAGAATGGTCTCATGTGCAATATATATAGTGATTTTACCGTGAATATTTTTTGTATTTGTAACTTACATAACGGGGATATTTCGCCAAAAAAGCGACAAAACGGGACCGGTGGGGGGGGGGGGGGGCGCCAATTCCCTTCCGAAAACGGCAATTTTGACACCTACTTTTGTCAGTAAAGCGAAACTTAAATGTATTCCCCCTAGTAACGACAAAGGAAGTACAGTTATGATTCGACCAAGGAGATGGAAAAAAATTCCCGATTATGATGTTGCCACACAAGGGCAAATGATAAATAAGCAGCATTCAGATATGTCTGGGAGATATTCTTCGTTGGTTGGCGCAAGTATCACGTATCAGAGGTAGACATAACAGTTGACGGACAACCGGTAGGCCTAGCTTCCGGAGGAAAGTGTCCCTTTCAACAGTACATATTTATCACACCAGCCAAGTATAGCACCAAGGTATGGTGAAATTGCGATGCCGTCATTTCATAACCGTTTAACCGACCGTTTTCTGAAACAGCTTGTTCATGAGCTGGCAGATGACCATATTCAAGTTCGCATACAAAATACAAGAGGTTTGTAGACAAATGTCCGAAATGCACTGCGTATGCTTGATTGTTGGCGATTCCCGCATAACCAGCACCCGAAGCAGCACGCCAGTCGAGAAAGCTGTGGTGGTTATGTCCAAATGGATGAAACAAGAAAACAGCCCCCGCTATGATAAATATTCATAGACTGATGATATATGTGGATGAACTAATAGAACATTGTATTCATTAACTGCTGACTAGATAACCATGGTAATGGAGACATTATTGGCAGGTGCTGAAAGAGGAACCTGTTAAAGGGTCATCCAATGTAGAAATGTTGGCAGAGGTGTTACAGTCGGAAAATATCCTTCTGTGGCTAAAATTAACGCTCACCTGTCAGACATCAGAGCCAGCGACACATTGCGATGAATCATCATACTTTGTTACAAGGAATACACGTCTCCAAAGCGAATAATTCATCAATAATAATTCCCCCGGTAAGTCATTAGCATCCCTATAAAACAAGGCCCGTCAAGGGTGATGCTGACAGAGTCGCTGTTTTTCAGCATTGCTCACATTTCCCACCACGGAGCTTCAAGTCAAGTTAAGTATTAACACTCTAGCTTGATACGGCGGACAAACTCGGAGATAAACCTATTTTGGTGAGAATTTGGCGTCACTGTTGTAGCTCAAATACCATCAGTGACATTTTTTAACGAAGCACAATGCAAGCACCGCGGAAGTTGACTGCAATGTGGTGAATTCAACTATTCATTTGAATTCAACTATTCACGATCGCTCATCCGATGGCAGCTTTTCCTTTCATAGGTGAACCTCTCAATTGTATATTGTAATAAAAAAACACAAGCGACTAAACACACTTTATGATTGAAGAAGACAACGTTAAGGAAATATTCTCACTTCGTTTCGGTTCGGTTCCTCGTGTATGACGATGCTCCCGATTTTGCTGAAGCTCCGAAGTCACGCAGAGTAACACCAGTTACCACAAATCGAACACACCGATTCCCGACAAAATATCTGCTCAGTAATTTTAAATAACTTTTCAGGGCGTAATAATATATGTCGAACCGTTGAAAAGTAACACTAGTGACAGTTTGATGGTTTCGGTTCAAGCAGACGAAAAGTTTGCCATTATCTATCGTTAAAACTGTATCAGTTTGTATGAATCTGAACTGTTGTGAGGTATCGCACCAGATAAAGTGCAATAGATATAAGATCTAACGAAAAAAAAAGAAAACGTAAAACTACTGGATTTCGAGATTGGCTCAAATATCAAGCTTTGAACAGTTGCTTGTTTATGTGTTTTCTTGATGCCACCGTGTCAATCATACTTTAGTTTTCAAAACAAACTAAATGGCAGATGCATTCCTGGCCATTTTGTTAGGATTTTAGTATTTTTGTATGAAAACGAACAACTGTATGTAAGATGGGGCAGTCGTGTGTCTGTCAGACAGGGATATATATATTAAGCCCATATTTGTTCAGTGTTTACATGGATGATATATCCACTGTACTTAATGGTTACAATGTAGGATGTTATGTAGGACATACTTGTGTAAATAACATTATATACGCTGATGACCTTGTAGTGCTTCGTCCGTCCGGCAGAGGGCTATAAACCCTTCTCCCTATACCTATGAATAAGGCTTCTCACATTACATAAAACACAATTCTAAAAAGTGCTATGGGTGTTGGGCCTAGTGTTGTGATAGGGTAGCGTCAAATGGCGCTCCTACTTGGTGTGAAATTGATGGATCATTTGCCATCACCTGTGGACGGAAATGTCACATGTATACACACAAACTTCTGTCTGGCGCATCAGTAGTCGAATACTTTGGGACATAGATTGAGGCAAGTACGATGATAAAGTAAACATTTGAATTCTGTACGTGTCTGGCTCTGGCCTACCAGAAGCATTGGTTCATTGTATCGTGGCAGTGGGCTGGATATGTGAATGCGGACGCTTAAAATAGACCAGGCTTGGCCATTGTATTAACAAACCTATTGCTAAGACCTGGCCAGCTCTTGGTTGGCTCGTCAATCGATCAACACAACAATGCCAAACACTACGAAAGACGTAACACTGCAGAATCAGTCTGGTGTGGAAGAGATAAAACGGTCTCTGGACTTTCTCATCGAGTATTTCGATGACAAAAAGAGGAGATACAAAGCCACCGAAACAGATATTGAAGAACTCGTGGCAGTAACAGGAAGCAAAGATGAACAAACAGAAAATTAGAAAAAAAACAAATGACCTGAAACAGAAATTCGTGGACTTAATGTACATGAACTATTTGTTGCAATATCCCACATAAATTCTTTGTTGTAACTGACAATGCAATATCCCACATAAATTCTTTGTTGTAACTGACAATGCAATATCCCACATAATTTTTTTTATAACGGACAGGGCATTATCACACATCAACTGTTTGTTGTAACTGTACACATTTCAACCGCAAGAATCAATAGATATGTGTTGTGTTGTATCTATCTAGTGCAGTCTAACTTGACGGATGGAGGGAGTGTTGGTGGACCGATGAATGTACTCATCTCTGGTGGACCATCTCCGTTGGGCGTCCACCTCGCCGACTACCTTCTAAGCAATGGACACCGTGTCAGTATCACGCAGCACAAAGAGCTCGACTCGTATCAATTGCGATTGTGTCCAAACTACGGGAACAGATTCTCCTACCTCCACGCGACAACCTGAAGACAACGTCAACGCAATCAGTCAATGTTATTAACGTCAGATATGTCGGAGAATTGCCACCAGTGATCATTGAATCCATGCTAACGTGCCCGACATGCAGACATATTCACATTGCTAAGTCTTCGTCATCTGGGCATCCACACTCGTGGGATCAGCTGTGGAAGACATGGAACGATCCTTCAGCAGGGAAGCTCTCCCGAAAATCAACTCTAAATGGGAAGACGTTGTATTTACAACGTTCCTCACATCGAAGAAGGACCCACACCGTAACGTGTTTATGAAGAACGACAACTACAGTTACATGGCCGACTGGCACTTGAGCTTGCGTGACGTAGGGATCAAGGCAATCATGTTCCATGATGGCCTCGGGGACCAGTTCAGGTGTGTTTCTTATATTTTTGCTATCTTTTCTTTACTGACGATCTGTCAAGTTCTTTTGAAGTCGGCTTTATTGATGAAAACTACAGCGATATTAAATGGGTCTGCCAACGAGACGTTGCTGACGAAGGTAATCCGTTCACGACCATTTGCCAGTGCTTGATATCACCACTTGTATGTATTACATGCTTATTATCTATTTGAGTTGATTTGAGCTATGTGTCACTAAGGTTATTGCTATTAATATTATTGCATCCAATATTATTATCATTATAAATTATGTTGGGTTTGTCAGTGACTAGCTTACTGAAAATTACTTTCTTTTATATTGTTATTTCACACACCAACAGGATACAACCTTGGCTCCGCTGCCAGCCTTTAATTGTACACAAGTTTACCATATATTATATTTGTTCTTAATTGCTGTATTATTTATACAATTCAGAAATCAACTATGTAACTTGTGATTGCGATTCTTAGTGTGCCGACAATGAGGATTCACATCAACATGGGTTCCTAAAAGCAAGGTCATGTCTAACCAATCTCTTATGTTTTTTGGAAGAAATTACAAAGTGGGTAGATGACGGGTCACCAGTGAATGTTGTCTACTTAGATTTTCAGAAAGCTTTGCCACATCAAAGACTGTTACTTAAACTAAATGCTCATGGTATAGGTAATGATGTAATCAACTGATAGAAAAGTGGCTTACACACAGAAGACAGAGAGTAATAGTAGATGGAGAGATTTCAAACTGGAAGTCTGTTTTGAGTGGGGTACCACAGGGATCAGTCAGTTTTGTTTTAGGCCCTATACTGTTTTAAAAAATATATATATATATATATATATATATATATATATATATATATATATATATATATATATATATATATATATATATATATATATGTAAAGGATTTGGAAGATGACATATCTAGCAAAGTACTGAAATTTGCAGATGACACAAAAGTATTCAGAAAGGTTACTAATGATATAGATAAACAAAGTTTAGAGGATGATCTAGATAAATGAGTTAAATGATCAGAAAAATTACAAATTTTATTCAATTTTGGGAAGTGTAAATGCACACACATAGGACACGGAAACATGGACAAATAATATAAAATGGGGGATGCTCTACTAGGTAGAACCACACAAGAAAATGACTTAGGAGTAACATCTAGTGTTGACATGAAAGTTTCAGAGCAATGCTGCTTCGAAAGGAAAGCAAATTCTAGGGCTAATTAGGAGAACTAATACGTATAAGGAGAAACAGCTAATTGTACCCCTGTACAAAGCAATAGTTAGACCTCATTTGGAATATTGTATACACGCATGGAGGCCGTATCGTAAAAAGGACATAGACAAACTTTGCAAGTTTGAAAGAATACAACGAAGAACAACTTAAATGATTCCAGAATTGAAAGACCTTAGTTATGAAAGCCGCTTATTACAGTGTGATTTGACAATACTAGAGACCAAGAGACTAAGAGGAGACCAAATAGAAGTGTTTAAAATAATGAACGGTTATGAGGACGTTGATAGGAATACGTTCGTCAAACTTAAAAAAGGCAGTAGAACCAGAGGACATCAAGCAGAATTAGTTAAGGAGCAGTGTAGGTTGGACATGAGAAAGTACTTTTTCTCACAGAGGGTGATAAATGAATGGAACAAACTGCCAAATGATTGTGTTAATGCTAGTAGTGTGAATATGTTTAAAAATAGAATTGACATATATCTGATAAGGGCGGGTTATATATAGATAAGAAAATTGTTGGACTCTCGATAAGCCAAGGGCTTCCTTGTCCATTTGCCATCCGGAACTTGTTGTTTGGGATGGCAATTTTGCTAAGTCTTGTAAAATCTCTCTACGACGCACGCTGGAATAGAACTGTGGAGACATAAGTGATTTACTAATTTTATGCGGGACGATGTGCATCTTTCAGATGAGGGCCTTAAGCGTTACTATTTTTAGCTAAAGAGGGCGATCGTTCAGAACGTTTAAGCTTGTCGTATATCGGGGCCTCTTGCCGGAAATCGTCGCTCACAGACACAGTACAGTACAATTTCACTTGTTTACCTTGTGTCGTGAAACTCGTTCTACTCATTCAACATCCATATGCGTTTATTAATGTAGAACTGCTCATATATCAGTTTAGTGTTACATTTATTTTAATCGTCCCGACGTCTGTTCGCTTTTCAAATATGTGGAAGCCAATGTGCAAGTGTCCTTTCACTTGTTGACAATAAGCGGCAGTGGCCAGCGCCGTTTGCTAAGGACCAGGTTTTAATGCTTCAGTCATTTAAATCACTTTTCCCTCTGTTGGGACTAAGCAGAACTGTGTGGGGCTTAATTGGGCCTTTGTTTAGTCCCGGGATGCTTTCCTGATTGTGTGAATCTGTCTGACAGGTTGTTTCAGCAACTGACAAACCCAGTTTAGGCCATCATAAATATTGTTGACATACATCATTGTATGCCTCCGTCCGGCCATGTGTTGTTGTATGTCATCACGATGGGTTTCTCTCCAGTGCGGAGTAACCCTGTATATATTTGTGCCCAAACTGTTGGGCGATAATCAGCCCCTGGCTGTGTGGAACACCGCCTTTGTAGTGGGTTACCAGTGCGCGTGCCCTGTGTTTTTGTATACAGTCGAAACTTGTTTTAATAATGTTATTGCAAGGTAAAAACTGGTTCCTGATCTCACATGGTCGGTTAATGCAGGTAATTTAATTAATTGAGCTGTCGTAACTTAGTGCCAGAGCGTTCGCTTTACGTGTGAAAGGTCGTCTGTTCAATCCGTCCGATATACATTTTAATATGTGGTACTTGCAATAAAGAAGAGTCGACTGGGCTCGACACGAGGTAAGACGGCAGAAGAGGAACAGCTACATGACCGATCTGCGGCCCATTTGACCCTACTCTCTACACCACCTTGATGTCGGCGATATCCACCCAGATAGCCAAAAGGTTTGAGAAGCTGCCTGCCGAGGGCGATGCTGCACCATCAACATCCCAGGCGAGCCAGGTATATCGGCGCAAGCGACGATCATCGGACGACTTCACCGATGACGACAGCGACCAGAGCGACAGAGCGGAGGCAACATACGAGCGACGCGCCCGCAGTGACGCAACGCAAAGGAAGAAAGGAAAACAAGGCACGGCTAGTGCAACCAACACTCACGCAAGTCAAGGTACCACTTCCTATTGATTGGATGCCTTGGGGAAAGCATCGGTAACAACCACTGACTATGCCAACACCCTAAAGCCAGATATCGTAGCAACTGGCGACAGTTTATATCTTTCTGTTAACACCTTAAAGAAAGCAAATGCCAATTTCTCCCTTCGTTCGGTGAGACACTGCATAAGGGCGGCAAAACATCACCAGATTTTAGTGATCCCACATCTGACTACCTGGTCACTAAACACATGCGCGGTGTAGCCAAACGTCGACCAAGTATAGATGTTCGCAGTCCACCCTCTACAAGAGATTTGAAGAGGTTGATTAATTAAAGCTTGGTCGACAGCTGGGTGCTCAACTTTCAATCTCGTTCCCCTTAGAGTTCTATTCACGATCGCTCATCCAATGGCAGCTTTTCCGTTCATAGGTGATCCTCTCAATTGTATATTGTATTAAAAAACACAAGAACATTTGGACAAGCATAAGACGATGATTGAACACAGTGTGCATGTTCTCGGAGTGTAGAGGAAAAAGAGTTGGACGCGTATCTAGCAACCTGACGATAAGAAGTGCAATTGTCCCACGAACGAAGATTCAAGTTGTAGTGATGGATTTGGGATTGGAAGGTTCTATATTAAATTGACCAATTCCTGGTTTTATTGTAGTTTTGAATTTATAATACTTCCAGAAGGCTCTTGAGTTCTGCTTTTTTTTTTAATAGCTACATTTCTTTCAAACGCCTTTCGAAGTTTTCGTGTTAAGGCTCTGAATTTGTTTCTAATTTTGCAGTACACAACATATTTCTTCCCATCTCTTGTTCCCATATATCTTGTCCATAATCTCTGTTTACGTCTAATCAGTTTTCTTGTGTAGGCATTCAGGGGAAAGTTTCCCTACCTGTGGTTAGATATTTCTTTTTGTGGTATGTGATTTTCTTTTTACAATGTTATTATGGATTTCCCATTGTCTATTTACACTATTGTCGGAATCGTTAAATTTGGTTTTTCAGTCTATTAAAAAAAAATCAATCCTCATACTATGATGTGTTCGAAATCTCGGTGTATTCACAGACAGGCACATGTTTACATTTGATATGAAAAAGCAAATGTTTCAAACCGTCAGTGCTTGCTCATTCTTCCCAAAGAAGTTGAGATGGCCTTGGAATGAACAGGTCTGCCAGGGGGTGAAGTGTAAAGCGCTTTGAGCAGTCCTATGGACCGGATACCGCGCTATATAAGAACGTACCTTTTACCTTCTTTACCTCCTCCACATCAATCAAATCAGCTGGGTTTTTTTTCAAAGGAACGCGTAGTCAATGCCATCATCACAATGGCTACTGCAATGCACTATGTACAGCGCGTCTGTAGTTTACATTGCCCGTCTGCAACGAATACACAATTCGGCTGCCAGATTGATTCTGCGTCGTCCACGTAGCGAGAGAGCCAGGCCCCTGTTACAAGAACTTCACTGGCTGCCCGTGGCACGCAGAGTCGATTTCAAGATACTTGTACTTACTTACAAAGCCATGCACGACGAAGCGCCAGTGTATCTGTGTGAACTCGTGCGCCCATATCAACCGGCAAGAGCACTGCACTCTGCCAGCAGTAACAATTAAGAAGTGACGCCCACTCGTACCAAGGCTGCGGGCGGCTCGTTCGCAGTGGCTAACTTTATTTAAACATGTGACACTCCCGCCAGCTTCAAACGTCGCCTAAAGACACATTTCTTTCGTTTCCCATATTAGCGTAAATTCCAGATGAACATCGTCCTCTACTCCTCTATCATTCCACTAAACTTATTCATGATATTTAACATTAATTTACCGGTACAATCGGTACAACCAGTAATGTAATAATCGACCGGTAATGTAATAAATCGACCGGTAATGTAATAATCGACCGGTAATGTAATACATCGACCGGTAATGTAATAAATGACCGGTAATGTAATAAATCGACCGGTAATGTAATAATCGACCGGTAATGTAATAAATCGACCAGTAATGTAATAACAATGATGATGATAATCATTATGGTGGTGGTGATGATGATATTAATAATGATGATGTAGAAAGTGAGGGTGATAAACGATAATAATGATGATGATGACAATTAAGGGTTCATCTTAGAGACGAAGATAATGATGATGATGATTATGATGATGATGATAACGATGGTGATGATGAGGGTAATAAATGGTTATAATGATGATCAGGAAGAAGATGAAGACAATGGAATGCCGTTCATATAACCTCTAAGGTAGCGCTAAGATAAACCCTTAATTATCTTCATCTCTCTCCTGCTATTCATCATCACCATTACGTAGCATCCACTACAACATGCTAGCTCGTCTGTGCAACGTCTGTAAGTAGTTTTTATAAAATCATCAGACAAACTATTAAATCAGTTATTGCTTGTTCAAGTATTAACTGAAGTGAAAATCGAAATGCTAAAAAATCACGATTTTCTTCCTTGGTGAAATTTCGTAACTTGTGGTCGGCGAGAGGATGGAGGTCACGCCCATGATCAGCATTGACCCATACAGTGGTTAACATTTTGGACATCCACTATTTTGGTCCTTACCAAATTTAACGACTAAAGTAAATTATTTCGATGATTTGAACACAAATAGGCATTTTTATTAAATAGACTGAGCACATTACGTAAACTAGTGACACACTATATATCTGGACATGAATTGGATTCACGATGGGCTGAACCATTTGAGGAAGCAGCTTTAACTTTAAGTGGTAGTAGACCCGTCGTACCTGGTCGGACTGGTTAATGAAGGGCATTTCATGGAAACGCTCTTTGAAGTTTGAGCGCGTGTGCATCTAGTTGCCAGAAATACGTCGACCAAGACAACAAGTGGACTAAGTAGAAATGATTCAGCCTACATCGACACATGGCGTGGCATGAACTGAACAAATCCACATTTCAACAAGTTGATCTGCCAGGGGTACCGTACTTCTACCACCACCCCTAGCTAGCTATCTAGCGAAGGTGATCCTAATTACCCCTGGCTAGCAAGGGTGATCCCACTTACCCCTTGCTAGCGGGGATGGTCCTACTTACCCCTGGCTAGCGGGGATGATCCTACTTACCCCTGGCTAGCGGGGATGATCCTACTTACAAGTGGCTAGTGAGGGTGATCCTACTTACTCCTGGCTAGCGGGGATGATCCTACTTACCCGTGGCTAGTGAGGGTGACCCTACTTATCCCTGGCTAGCGGGACTGATCCTACTTACCCCTGGCTAGCGAAGGTGATCCTACTTACCCCTGGCTAGCGGGAATGATCCTACTTACCCCTGGCTAGCGGGAATGATCCTAGTTACAATCTCAACAATATTCATAGCAAAATATAAATATTTGCACAGTCAATAAGCATAAAGACAGCCGGTCTCAGTGGATCACAAAGGTTATTATCTGACAAATTGCTTTCAGAAATCAAGTATATTTGAAATTAAATACACACCTTCAGATTCAGACCAATACAGAAATCGTAAAACTAACTTAACCACTTTTCAAATAATTCTGAAGAGACTAATTAGCAATGCCAACACAATTATCGTAACTGTTTTGAAAACATTAGCAATGACAAAAACGCGGTGTGCTATCAAATGACTTACTAATCGGACTCCAAATAAATTTGAATTACCGGATATGTTTTAACTGACAATAATAAATAAAAAAATTAACGGTAATAAGCAATGTTGTTACAAATCGATTTAACTGTTTCTTTGCAAATACAGGGTCTACGCTGGCCTAAGCTGGAATTACTAATTAAAATCGCAAATTTAATAGCGTTATATATTACAATTAGCCTTAGAGAAAACATTCCACTCAACTTTCTGCGCTCGAACTCATCGACAGAATATCTCAGGAACTTGACAGATATATATCACATCAATAAATATATCACACCAATAAATATATCGCACCAATAAATACATGCCTCGATTTGTTAAAAGTGCTCGACACACTTGACCACGAAATTCCAATAACTAAATGAAATGTTTATGGGATTACAGGCTCGGCATTAGAACTTTGCCAAATATCACTAACAAGATTGAGCAGGTCTACTTTGGAAGTAGGACTACATTGGGTATTATGAGCGTAGTAACTAATATGAGCACCGTTTATAGCCTATAGAAAACGACTGTTTGTTTTGTACTGAAACGTTATCACGAAACCGGAGAGCTGACGCAGCGACAGGTGCCAAGCGAAAGATATCGGTGTCTGAAGACCTATTCATCTTTCGATTGTGCACAATGACGTCTTCAACTACCAGCAAGAAGATACGCTGTCAAGTGCACGCACAAAGAACTACTATCGTCGGCGCATCAACTATCAGACGACACTTGAATCAGCAGTTTAGAAAGATGACACGGTTGACACCAATAATCGTAAACAAGCAGCTTTCCTGGTCCATGCAACACCGTCACCTCTCGTTAGACTTTTCGTGTAAAGCCGTGTGGTCAGATGAGACAATAATTCTCTAGTTCGCAACAAGAAAGACTTGTATAAGAAGACCAATTAAATTCAATTCAACTTTATTCTCAAAAACCTTAACATGTTACACAATAATTACAATGTTGTATAGTGTTGCACTGTCAGATGGCTATAAGTGCATGTAATCCAACCTTCAGTACTACATAGAAATTACAATGGTAAACGGCTTTACCGAACATACAAAACACAAATGTGTTACAGGAAGATTATCTTACAAGTGTGCGAATATACATAATCTAGTTAGCTTTACATGGCTTGAAAAAATAAACAACTGATCCAAGTATTATATATATATATATATATATATATATATATATATATATATATATATATATATATATATATATATATATATATATATATATATATATATATATATATATATATATATATATATATATATATATATATATATATATATATATATATATATATATATATATATATATATATGTGTGTGTGTGTGTGTGTGTGTGTGTGTGTGTGTGTGTGTGTGTGTGTGTGTGTGTGTAGCTTCTTGACAAAAGGACATTTAAACAAATAATGAAACTCATCCCCAATAGCATTACAATTACATGAATACAAAATATCTCCCTCCTGTCAATTACACGATACCTGCCGAATCGGCAACCGATGATAACAAGGGCAAAATTTACACAAAGGTCTAAATAAATTTGGTGGTAAAACTAGCAAATATGTCTTAGTAAGTTTTAATTTGATAACGGCTTTAAACCATTTAACATTCACTATTTCTTGATTCAACCACAAGTTAGATAGGCCAATGTTATTTAAGAATGTGTTTAACATAAGTAATCCAAGGAGATTCAAATGTATTTCTAACAGTAATATAACCAGTTTTAATAGATAATGTATGCATAATGCAACACAGTTTAGAGTCCTTTCCTATTATTTTATTCCCGAAAATTAAAAAACTACTGTTTATTTTAATATTTAGTGGAAATTGCCCAAATTCCCCATAAACCATGGAAATATAATATATTATATTGTTTACCCAAGTAAAACAATTCCTATACAGCTTTTAAATTAACATATTTTTACAACCTCATACTTCTCACCCATAGAGCAGAATTGGGCATTTAAGAGAATCAAAACGTTCCAACTGGTTATCAATAGGAAATTTTAGATGACTACAAATGTATCATCAGCAGCACACAAAGGTTTAAATACACAGCAATTTCCTCATTTTAAAATAATTGTTTTATTAGACTAGAAATGTCTATTAACCCCCCATATGCATTTCCGAGATATGTTTCGAGGTTATTACAAAACAATGCAAACATTAATGGTGATAATTGTTTGACTTGGCGAACACCAATATTGCATGGGAAGAAAGGTAATACATGTTTCGTACCTGTATTGATAATTCATAATTTAACTTCACTATAAATAAAATATCACAATGAAAATGTTACCATCAGTTTTATTTGATAATAATTTTGCCCATAGAAGTAATTTGTTTACAGTGTCAAAAGCCTTTCTGTAGTCTACAAAGGCACAACATAAGCGCCTAATTTTTTTTAAATATTAATCAATAAAAAGTTTCAAGACAAATACATGAACTCACGCGGTCGATGTCGTGACTCACATACAGTGCAATAACAATACAGTGCAATAGCAACACAGTTAGTGGATGATTGTGTGCGCATCAGCAAGGCGAAGCGACAGTTCGAGAAAGGGTACATGGTAAATTAGAGCGACCAACTCGGTGAAGTGTTTGACGGAACCTTCTACGAACTACAAGAAGTATAGGTTTTGAAAGATTAACTGTACCGTGTGGAATCGGTGCTGCCGCGCCGGAAGATGGGGAAGAAGACGCGAGTGCAGGTGTCCTGTGCGGCCCCTCGTCGTTCAACAGTTGATTCGACGCCAGCGCGCTCGTAAAGTATAAAGAGTAACGGCATGCAGGTCGAAGTGTGCTCCTCAAGTATAAAGGATAACCGCCCGCAGGTCGTGTAACAACTCGGACGACGATGGACGAGAAGATAGAGGTTTGTAGTAACACCGATGTAGACGCAACGGACGCGCTAGGGCAGCGAAAATCCCAAAAGGAGATCGCCTATCTGTGTCATGACGTCGTTTTGTACACGGTCATCGTGGTGACCATTTACAATCTGACAGGAGGTCACGGCGACTCTAACCTGTAGACTGCTCTCGGTTACCCATTGCCTAATCCGTCGATGAAACATAACAAAATCTACCCAGCAACTCGTCTATGGACCTACACTCCGACAACACATTGACCCACTACGTCACGGCGTTACCGAGATGCATCAGTCTGTCCGGTCTGTGGGAGTGCGGGCTGGTGGTGATTCACTACCCGCACAGTTGGTACAACGTCAGAGAAGACGACTCCTGGGTGGAGGTGATCATCGGGGTGGATAAGGACGATGTTCGAAAGACTCAAATCAACGTAGGCTTTTACGCTACACCCGAAAGGTTGATTCATTCTATTAACAGAACAGTGAAAAAAGCATTATGAGCGAAGATATGACATTGACGTATAGCGACATGACGCAAAAAGAACTGAAGCCGGACATGATTTTCGGCATGAACATGTCGAATATGCGAGGCTTTAAGAGCGTGGTGCTTGCCGAATCGCAAGAAGCGGTTCCGTGGCAGATGCCTCTTTCGTGTGTTGAGGTGACCCTTTTTAATGACCCCCCTGTTCCTTACCACTCTGTCTGACTCGGTCCGATTGTTTCCCAACATGTAGTTACTGCCCTGCGTTACCTAGGAAGTTATATGAACGGCATTCCATATGTCCTCCCAGAAAACATGCGGCTAACTTGTTCTGAGATTCCTATGTTAATCATACGTTTGTGAACGTCGAGGATGATGATGACGATGAGGAGGAGGAGCAGGATGATGATGTTGATGATGTCATTGTCATTGTCCTCATCATCGTAATAATGATCACTCGCATTGTCACCATCTTCGTCATTATCATCACTAAGACCGCTTAGTTGTCTTAATCTTCTTCCTCTCATCATCATAACCATTTATCACCCTCATCATCACCATCGTTATCATCATTATCATTATCATCACCATGATCATCATCATCATCACCATAATCTTTATCATCATCATCATCGTAATAATCATCATCATCATCATTATCATCGTCACTAAGATCGCCCCTTAATTGTCATCATCATCATAATCGTTTATCGCCCTCAACACCTTCTACATCATCATTATTAACATTATCATCATCATCATCATAATGATTATCATAATCATTTTTATTACATTACTGGTCGATTTATTACATTATCGGTCGATTTATTAAATTACTGGTTGTACCAATCGACCGGTAATGTAATAAATCGAACGGTAATGTAATAAAAACGATGAAGATGATTATGATGACGATGATGATAAAGATGATAAATGGTAATGATGATGATGAATAGGAGGACAGAGATGAAGATAATTAAGGGTTTATCTTAGCGCTACCTTGGAGGTTATATGAACGGCATTCCATATGTCCTCCCAGAAACCATGCGGCTAACCTGTTCTAAGATCCCGATGTTAATCATACGTTTGTGAACGTCGAGTGGGTGTCAGCATGGCTAGCCATTATAAGGGTGAACATCGTCGGGGACCTCGTCGTGCCGCTGTTGCGCATCGTTCTTCTGGAAGGCCAGCACGGAGAAACGATCATTCTCGTGTGCCTTTGTTGGCCAATGACTATAATGAATGACGTTGCTTTGACAAGCTACCAGCATTTTACATTCAAAATGTTCAAGGTGCCAGTGTGTCGTCGCCGGTTATTGCGTTTGTCCCATAAATCACCCTTCTATGTGTTGCACATGATTTACGAGCGAACTCGCAGACTCCTCGTTGCCATTCCCCGTGACTCGCCAACCGTAGTGGTGCCCATGGAAACATCTGTCTAGGGGAGGGGCAATCACGCGATGCGCTGTGTTCTTGTTCGAATTAATGGGAAGGAGGTGTAGTGTTGAGGTGTAGTGTGGAGATGTAGTGTGGAGGCGATACGCTTCAGTTTGGCAAAGCCCACGATACGGTTACATAGTTTGTTTGCTGCAACTCGATCTAAATTTCAGATGGTTGATAAACCAACTAGAGGTAATAATATCTTTCGACTTGTGTCCATTTCAGACCCCAGTTGTACAGACAAACTCCAGGTAGAGGAAAGCTTTGCTCTGAGTGATCATAGAAGACAGTTTGCTTAAACTAGCTGACACAAACAATAGTATCAATTGTGACCAACATGGTTTCCAAAAAAAGTTCATGCATTACACAACTGTTGAGTTGTGTGAATGTCAACATGACTGGAATGCAAAGATAGATAACAGTGCTGAAACTGATGTAATTTACTTAAATTCTTCTAAAGCCTTTGATAATGTACCTCATAAATGATTGAACAAAATTGGTCATATAAATCTAACAAACCTAACAACGTAAAATTTTAATTTGTAGAATGTACAAGAGATGCATTTATGTCTCAACAAGTGACATACTCAAACATAGGTTCAAATAACCCAAATGTTTTAGATTTAATTCTATCAAATGATGATCATAGTAGATGTAGAAAACCTCAGCCCCTTAAGAAGAAGCGACCACTGTATACTAACTTTTGAAATTATGTGTACAATCAAACAAAATAATTACTCTAAAAGAAGAAAGTATCGCAACAATGCATATTTTGATAGTAATAATAATAATAAATATATTAGCTACTATTAATAAGAATAAAAAAAATTAATATAGCATAATAATTATATAAATAATTAATAAACAAATGTATATGTATGATTAATAATAATAAATAATTTAATAATTTAGTAAAATAGTTTTATATTAATAGTTTAAGTGATAAAAATGTATTGGTAAATTAATGTTAAATATCATGAATAAGTTTAGTGGAATGGTAGAGGAGTAGAGGACGATGTTCATCTGGAATTTACGCTAATATGCGAAACGAAATAAATGTGTCTTTAGGCGACATTTGAAATGGCGAGAGTGTCACCTGTATAAATAAAGTTAGCCACTACAAACGAGCCGCCCGCAGCCTTGGTACGAGTGGGCGTCACTTCTTAATTGTTACTGTTGGCAGAGTGCAGTGCCCTTGCCGGTTGATATGGGCGCACGAGTTCACACAGATACACTGGCGCTTCGTCGTGCATGGCTTTGTATGTAAGTACCAGTATCTTGAAATCGACTCTGCGTGCCACGGGCAGCCAGTGACGTTCTTGTAACAGGGGCCTGGCTCTCTCGCTATGTGAACGACGCAGAATAAATCTGGCAGCCGAATTGTGTATTCGTTGCAGACGGGCAATGTAAACTACATACGCGCTGTATATAGTGCATTGCAGTAGTCAAGCCGAGATGTGATGATGGCATTGACTACGCGTTCCTTTGTAAAAAAAAACCCGGCTGATTTGATTGATGTGGAGGAGGTAGAATGAGCAAGCACTGACGGTTTGAAACACTTGCTTTTTCATATCTAGCGTAAACATGTGCCTGTCTTTTGAGATTTCGAACACATCATAGTATGAGGATTGATTTTTCATAAATAGACTGAAAAACCAAATGTAACGATTCCACCAATAATGTAAATAGACAATGGGAAATCCATAATAACATTCTAAAAAGAAAATCACATGCCACAAAAAGAGATCTCTAACCACAGGTAGGGAAATTTCCCCTGAATGCCTACACAAGACAACTGATTAGACGTAAACATCGATTATGGTCAAGATATATGGGAACAAGAGATGGAAAGAAATATGTTGTGTATTGCAAAATTAGAAACAAAGTCAGACCCCTAACACGAAAACTTCGAAAGGCGTTTGAAAGAAATGTAGCTATTCAAACAAAAACAGAACCAAAGAGCCTTCTGGAAATATCATATATTAAAATTCCTATCATTATTTCGCAATGCTCTAGAAATCTATTGTAAATGGTCTATGATTTATTGAGTGTAAAAATGACCTATAATTAAATTATGTGACTTGTTTTCAGCTAATAGTATGCGCAGGGCATTGTTTTCATTTGGCTGTGAAACAAATAATAATGTCACGACAAGCAGGAGTATCCTATAATGAGTTTACATATACATTGTGCTTAGAATTAAAATTGGACTTAGAACATTGTCTGTGTCAGGCTAGTTAATATTATATTATTATGTATATTTTATTCATTCCATCTAGTCAACAATATAATTATTTAAGAAGCGCCGCTATTACATAAACTGTGTAACCGTCTCCTTTGCGGTATCCTACCAATGGTCTGCTATATATAAAAATTGTAAAATAAATGTACGTACTAAATGACTTAGAATCCACTGTGCAGCTTTGGGCACATTGAGGCAGTAGTACGACTCGTCATGTTGGATAAGTCTACACTGTGGGAGTATTGATGAGATAGGTTTTAGTTTGAGTTTATGTTAGAATAGTTTTGTGTGTGTTAGGATTAAATGTTAGAAGACGCTTCTACGATTACACTGGGTGATTAACCCTTGTCCGATTGTCAGAGGATCGGAAGATTATATTATATTACGTAGACCCAGGAGTCTACATGGTTTCCTTGTAAATTATTTAGTAACTATCTTGTATTAAATGTTTATTTTTCCTTCCCTTTTCTTTGTTATCTTCTTCACTTGTACAACCGCCATTAACAAACGTTGAATTATAGAAATGGGACATCCCCACTATACCCGATTCAAACTAGTACGCGGAAACCCCGCCAATCATTGACAGTGACTGTCTTTGCTATGAAATACTAACATAAATGTAGACTAAATGAAATTAAAGTGGTGTTTGAAATTAAATTGTGAATAATATCGGTAAAACCAAACGTGGTATTGGTTGTGTTTATTAAAGAAAAGAGCATAACACACAGGAACCCAATATCATATATTTGATATTGGATATGCGAATTTATAAGCAACAACTCAAATAAACGATATATTATTTCCTGTTCATTTGATGTTACTATGTACCTTCCAGCAACCCTTGTAAATAAAAATGTTGTGTCTGTTTTAAATGTGTCAATAATTAGCTACATATTAAATTAAAGACATATTTACTTTCCAATCTGCAAATAATATGTATGCGTCCTAGTAATATTGTTTGGTTTCTCTTCTATAAAGACATTCCCAAATTTAACAAAGCTAATTTAGGATGTATGCTTAAACAATCAACATATTGTTGCACTGAATTCTATTTACTGCATGTGAGATAGATAATATATTCTGCGTGTTGGAGATAGCGATGTTTGAGACAACCGACATTAGTCAGCCAATGCCGGTTGTATGGCGGATTTTTGTACAGAATTTGTAAAACTTTTACAACAAAATATGGCTCAAGAAACGTTATCCCACCTACTGTTAGATTCGGTACACTTTGCTCTCGGGAAGCATTTAAAGTCCTTATTAAACAACAACTGTAAAACAGCAGCCCCTTTTGTCAACTGTGAAACGACGCAAGTTTCTTGTTTTGATCACACCATTCGGCACAACACCATTTCAAAAACCACTGTACAAGGCACCCTGTAGCGCAAGAGAAAGTAGAGCTGCCAGAAGAAAAACTCGATGGATAACATAAAGGAATGGACAAATCAGCCTACCGACCGTACAACATGACATAGACCAAGCTGGCAAAGACGCTCCGTTGAAATCGCACCCATTCGGCCGTCCCGGTCAAGGGAATAAACGAAGAAGTGAAGTAAAGTAAACGATGAGAACTGCTAGGTTCACGTGGCGAGTCAGCTGTGTCACCCTGGCAGGTGTTCCAGTCAATGAATGTGAATGAACAAATTAAGTACACGCTTCACCCTGGTAGGTGTTCCAGTCAATGAATATGAATGGACAAATTAATTATACGCTTCACAATGCCAGCGTTGTGTTCATATTACCCACATATGTTTGGTCAAAAAATACAAACACAATGTACTCAAAGTTATTTCAGATATTGAATTTTATATGTTATAATGTGTCAGGTCATCCCCAATGTTGGCTTCAATGGTCGTTGCTCTACTATGATGTCATATTTTCCCTTATTACCCACTTACCCTATATATAATAGCTTATTATTTATATTTCTTCACGTTGTATGCGAATTGTTCAGACATAATATAGATATTATGAAATAGACATAGCAGGATGTGAAAATGTTTATCTACAAGGTACAACATTTACCCAAATGCAAACTGCAGTCAGCGCAGCCAATACAACTACATGCCTGTTTGTATGCGATATTCATCGGTCCAATATACGTTACAAGGACGTTGAAAAACCTGCGGCATTATTATAATTGTAGCTGGCAATTTACGCTGGGGCGGGTTCGCAATCTGCGACACTTGCATAGTATGACTGGTAGACAATCACAAGAAACTACCTACCCTAAGTTACACAATTATAGATTAAACGGAATATTTTATTCGTGTTCACATGTGATGATTTTTTTATTTTATAACACTGCGGTCGTTGTCATTTCAGGCGTCACATATATTGGCCTAAAGTCGGTGATACGATGTCGTGACTCGTTCGAAGTCGTGAGTCATATGTTCGATGTCGTGACTCACACGGTCGATGTCGTGACTCACGGGTTCGATGTCGTGACTCTCGCGGTCGATGTCGTGACTCACGCGGTCGATGTCGTGACTCACAGGGTCGATGTCGTGACTCTCGCGGTCGATGTCGTGACTCACAGGGTCGATGTCGTGACTCTCGCGGTCGATGTCGTGACTCACACGGTCGGCACATACAGTGCAATAGCAACACAGTGAGCTCACACGGAGTCAGTATCTGTGCCAAGTGCTCCTCTCACCTCACTCACTGACCACACCGTTTGACTGTAGGTATAATATCATGTTTGCCCGGCATGCTGAACGGAAAGGTCGATATTCATAAGCAGATACAAATTATATTAAAGCGAAACAAAAGTCATGATTTTCGGTCTATACACCTATAAGAGTTATTAAAACGGAATAATTTTAATTACAATTACGAATATCACGCCAGTGGTTTACCACGAAAACCTCGTTGAACCCACAACATCTTATTTTCATGGGCCGCACCATACTGTTAGATAATCCTACAATGACCATGACCTTTGTTTCGCTTTGAAGCATAGTTTAGTCAATGCAACATACATTTACGATAAAACCTATTGTACTTAGTACACAGCACAATGTGTACTAAGTGTATATATATATATATATATATATATATATATATATATATATATATATATATATATATATATATATGTATGTATATATATATATATATATATATATATATATATATATATATATATATATATATATATATATATATATATATATATATATATATATATATATATATATATATAATATGTTATTTATACTTGAAGTCAGACGAATGCCTACCCCTACAAACAAATGGGAACCACAAACATACGGTTACTTTTTACAAGACCCCTCCATTATACAAACATACAGACATCATAAAATATCTTTGTAGTTAGCCTACCAGTGACAAACGAATGCATATCCCTACAACCAAATGGCTAGGTTTTACAAACCCCTCCATTTTACAAACATACATATATGGTATGACTCATAATATCAGGTTTTGCTTGGGGTCCCTTCTTAACTGCAGTTGAAAATTAATAAACCACATGCTTTGAAATAATAATACCCATTAAACCAATATATTTGTAGGTAGTCTACCAGTAATTAAACATTCCCCCAAACATGTATATCATTTGAAGGGGTAGAAGTGAGAATATTTGTCCAAATTGCAACAAATGGAATGTGTGGCAATTTGAATCAAGTTTGTTTGTCGTTGTTTTGAATAAAGACCACATAAGACCAATTTGCATGCTTATGCATCAGTTCAGTTTGTCTACTTTTGGAGCACAGAGCTATTGTTGCAATTTGCAATGTTATTAGAAGTTTGCAATTTTTTATTTTCTGATCTTAGACTACTGGTTGTTGAGTGGGTTAGCACATGCAAATACAACAAGCTCAAAATCCCCTTTGTACTTTTTTAGCCAGACTGCGTGCACCTTATTTTACTGGTGTAGGAGGCAGTCTGACTTCTAACTTATACAGAAGAAGACTCAGTTGGCAGTTCATAGCAGTTAGCACTGTCAGCCAGTGTCAAGTGGCATGGTCTCCTGACTGCATCAAAGGAGTGAGAGAGAGAGAGAGAGAGAGAGAGAGAGATAGAGAGAGAGATAGAGAGAGAGAGAGAGAACATTTTATTTTTGACTAATATCAAACAAAACAAAATCCACACGCGCACATATATAATGATATAAGAATATTGTCAATGGAGATTCTTACTAAGACATAGCATAGCATATGTCGCTAGCGTTTAATGTAGAACAAATAAACATTTTGCTAATTAGCTCGCCTGCCAAAACAGATTGTAAGAAAAAAGGATAATATAATGATAATACAGACGTGGCGCAGCAGCTATGAAACACTTGTGAAGTGAAAAAATACGCCTATACGTACATGTATTCTAAAAAATATCATACATAGAGTATAACATTGAAAAACATAATGCTAGGTATTTTTGATGTAGTTTCATGATGTTTTATGCATTTTGGATGGTCACGCTTTTGGAAAAGTTTAATCTTGGTTTTGTAATTTGCATACATAACAATTTGGAATATAGTAATATGTTTCGTATTTGTTTAAATAGTTTTGTTTTGCACAAATGAAGAACCCATGCAGACTATGTGTGCGACATTTATTTTTAATTATATTAGGAGTGACATTTAGGATATACACGAAAGTTATTCGAATGCTTCTATTTGTATATTCATAATTAGTTCTTGAAGTACAAAATTGTTTCTGTGCCTTGTATGGTGGCTATGAATTTCAGAATGATAGATAAAGGACATGGCTTGAAAATACTCTGGCAAGTTGTGCTGGGCGTTGTACCTACTTCGAGTGATTGCTCTGATAGCTTTTTTGAATTTTGTAAATCTGATCAAACTGTTAACCCCAAGCTAATATAGCATAATTTATGTGTGACAAAATAAGAGAATTGTATATAGCTAACATTACATTTTGCGGTAGTATGTTTTTCAACTTATTCATAACACCGATAGATTTTGATAATGTATTTGCTAATTTATTGATGTGGCTCTTCCAATTTAAGAATTTATCAACTGTGATGCCAAGAAAGTTGAACTCTTCTACGCATTTCAATTCTGATCCATCAATATGCAAAGTTGGCAGTCGTATCTTTTTCTGCGGTGTACAGAAGATCATGAACTATTATTTACATTTAATGATAACCTATTGGCCTTTAGCCATGTGCTTATCTTAGACAATTCATAATTTATTATTTCATTAAGATTTTTTTGTTTATTTGAATCTTGAAGACTATTTAATGTACTATGTCATCTGCATATATTATTGATTTGAAAACAGTACTCGCAAATACGATGTCATTTATATAATTAATAAATAAGATGGGCCTAGGATTGACCCCTGTGGAACTCCGGTAGTGACATAACCTATATCTGATTTGACGTTGTCATATTCCACATGCTGTGTACGTTTAGATAAATAACTTTTTAATAATTGCAAAGCTGTTGCATTTAGACTGTAGTATTTTAATGTATATAACACGATTTCAAGATCAAGTGTATCGAAAGCTTTGGATAAGTCAAGGTAAATGTTTATTGGGGATTCTCCTTTATCCATGCTCTGCAGTGTCCTGTCAATTAGTTCAAGAGCAGCAAGTTCAGTGGAGTGCTGTTTCCTGAAGCCGTATTGACTGCTATAATATAGCTGATTAGAATGAAAGTGGTCATGAAGTTGATTAACGCGTTCAAAAATTGTTGAGACGGCAGGTATGATTGATATGGGTATGTAATTGTTGAGAATGGTATTGTCGTCTTTTTTATGAAGTGGTATAACTTTTGCAAGTTAAAATTTATCTGGAAATATGCCAGTCGCTAACATTTGATTCATTATTAAAGTAATTGGCTTGTATATTTCCGCCTTTATTGTTTTCAAAAACTTAACTGAAATATCATCAACACTGCAACTTAGTTTAGGCTGTAGCATATCAATTGTTTTAAAGACAGTTTCTTCGTCAACTGGTTTAAATTGAAAAACATGCATACTTGGATTGTTTAGATAATTGTGGTAGGTAGTGTTAAATTTTTAATTTATTTGCTAATTTCAAACCAATGCTAGTGAAGAAGTCGTTAAATTTGTTTGCAATAACATGTTTGTCAGTTACCGTAAGTCCATCAATATTAAAATATTCGGGTAATTGTTTTCGCTGACTGCTTTTGTCAATAATCTCTTTGATTGTTAACCATGTTTTCTTTGTTATTTCTATATTTTTCAAAACTGGATTGATAAAATGTTTTTTTCGCAAGGTTAATGCTTTTCTTAAGTATAGTGTTGTAGTTGCGTAGGTTGGTTTTAAGACCATCATCATTGATTTAATTGGCATTTGTTTAAGTCGCTTGTACATTTGATCTCTAATAGAGATTGATCTCACCATATCACTAGTAATCCAGTTTGAATTTTTATGTATATTTTTGTTATATATTTTTTTGTAGGTAAAAATGCATTTTTACACCGATGGATGACATTATCTATAGTGTTATAATTGTCATTTGGATCGGATATTCGATCACTGTTTAATTTCTTAATTATGTTGGATGAAACGATAGCCCTTTTGAAATAGAGTTTAAATCATGTGAATTTAATTTGATAAATTTAGGCACACATTTTTGAATATGTATGAGGTCAAGGATGATGAAGTATAGCTGATGATTAGAAATACAGTTTATTAAGATACCCGTTGAATATTTGTCCGGATTTCCTGAAAGTTTGCATAGCAAATTATCCAGAAGAGTACAATTTCGTGCAGAAAATCTAGTTGGCAGCGTGATTACTGGATAGAAACCTTGTGCAAGGACAGTATCTAAATATTCACAGAATAATGGTTTTTCGTAAATTTTTAGTAAGTTTATATTATAGTCACCGGCAATAACTACAGCACATTTGGACTTTTGAAATTATTTCAAAATAATAGTGAACATTTCTAAGTACTACTTTTTTCTGTGATTTGTTTCCAGATACGTCAATAAATTGACTTTCCCATATTTCAGAGTATTTATGCAGAGATAGTAATTTATAGTTATATTTGTCACTTAGGTATATAGCAAGACCTCCGTGCGTCGTGTAGATTTTGCCTTGTAAAATCACATAGTAACAATCTAATCTTAGCAAGGATGTATCAGACTGATCAGACAACCATGTTTCCTGGAGACATATAGCACAAAAGAAACAGTGATTATATTTTAACTTTTCTACAATATTTTGATTTCGTACATTTTTGCATTGAGACTTTGACAATTAAGGCTCGTTCGAGATGTTTCGTCATATTATTTTTAAACATGTAATGCTGTAACATTAACCTATAGCACGTTGTTGTATTTGTAACTTTACCTTTCATACATAATATTTTTTTACTTTCATTTGAAAGAACACAAGTAAATAATTGAATAGTTATATGACGTATGTCG
This sequence comes from Lamellibrachia columna, assembly GCA_963662155.1. Lineage (NCBI taxonomy): Eukaryota > Metazoa > Annelida > Polychaeta > Sabellida > Siboglinidae > Lamellibrachia > Lamellibrachia columna. Next base: position 41,303,930 of record OY759273.1, on the reverse strand, counting down.
AATATACGCAGTGTCACATACAAATTGAACATATTTTTCACAGTATGGATTACAATGCATAATACAGTAATTTTCAACAAATGTATATAAAACAAAATTTCAGCTTGTGTGATATCTTACGCACACTGGAAGAATAGTCAAGGTGGCATAAGCCAGGTGCAACATGGAAAACAAAGAAGATGGAGTTTGTCGGCTCCGTGCATGTTTCAGAACAGTAGCAAGGGTAAGATTGGCTAAGTGATGTGAATATGTAGGAAATGATAAATATCACAAATGGTTGAGGGAAGTTGAAGTTATGTGGAGGTGTAGTGGTAGGAAGACAGAAAATGGGGTTTGTTGGTCCCGTGCAAATATCACAGAAATACCATCCGTGAATATGATTTAGTGCAACTAACAGGAGGAAAATCACAAGCCTCTTGAAGGCCATGAAACGTTTGCGTAGATGCAGTGACTGACAGTAGAAAAATATATAGTGGCTGTATATTGGACATAATTTCTTTAAACGTTGTTTAAATAAATATATATATATTAAGGGAGATATAGAAACAATTGTAAACATTCGAAACTGTAATACAGTAATATTGTATTACATGAAACAGCGACCGAAGGATGGTCGTAACAATTTGATAATTTGTAAAGGGAACATAAAATTATAGATGAATCTTTACACATCTTGCAATTTGTTTTTAAATAGAGCATATAGGTAACAAAAATGATAAACACAAAAGATACACTGTTCATTTTGACCGGCCGACTAGATCGGCGCACCCATTTTGAAGTGTCTATTTAAACTCTTGGATATCCGCGGCTGACCTGATTTGGCGTATTTTGTTTTGATTGTCTTTCACCATAACATTTCCGCTTGCGGTCCAACAGTCATTTAGTTTTCCTGTCCTTTTCAGTGCACGACACTCCCGGGCTAGGGTGGCACGGCACTCCCGGGCTAGGGTGGCACGACACTCCCGGGCTAGGGTGGCACGACACTCCCGGGCTAGGGTGGCACGACACTCCCGGGCTAGGGTGGCACGACACTCCCGGGCTAGGGTGGCACGGCACTCCCGGGCTAGGGTGGCACGGCACTCCCGGGCTAGGGTGGCACGGCGCACAGTTAAATATTCATTTATGTAGATTCTTGCGTCACGATGCCATTCATTGTGTCCCTTGAGCCGGAACCGCGCCTTTAGAACCGCGCCTTTAGAACCGCGCCTTTAGAACCGCGTAACGTTTGTTCTCGCTCTTAAATATGACGGTAATAAGTAATAGGCCGGGAGCGAACTCGATCTTGCTGATCTAATTTGGGCCCAACACGGTGACTGCGTTCCAGCTGACTGGACTCTAGTGGTGGTTTGAAGGACATCTGTGAATTGATCACATCCAGTACGATGGCTGTTGTGCCTTCGTTATCATGTTCAGGAACACCGTGAATACGCATGTTTGGTCTTCGGGAATACTGTTCTTGATGATCAATGTTTTCTTCCATTTTCTGTATTTTTTTTTCTAGTACAGCGAAACGTTCCTCTTTTTTCTTCAGCAGGCCTGTCAGGCTGACAAGCAGTTGTTTAAACCGTCAATGTTGTCTGCTATTTCCTGGGGGGTAAAGTGCGCGTCTCAGTTTTGTAAGTACATGTTCTTCCGTGAGTAATTCAATGAGTTTTAAGGCCATTGTGTCCATATCGCTTTGGTCGTCTTTTGGGTTTTCCCATTTTTCAGGTAATGTATACGTTTAATGTTTCCAGTCACGACATCTCTACAACACGGCTAGTAGCACATTTCTAATTTTCGACTGGCGGTATGTTTAACTGATACACTGATACACTCACTGTTCGCAGCGACACTAAGGAATTTCATGGCTAACTGGTGGGTTAACTGATTAATGGCCCGTTATGGACTGAACTGGTAGCCTACAATTGTTTGCTTAACAGGGTGTTTCTGACTGGGAAAAGATGGTGCTTGTTGCATTTTTTGGGTATCGTAGTCATGGTTATTGGAGAATGAGGGTATCCTATGTGTAGGGATGGCAAGGGGGGTAGTCATTCAGAAATAATAAAGTATTAAAACAGTAGTTTAACATTAAAATACTTAAGGAAAGTTTCATTTTGTTAACTACAAATAAATTAATTTTCACACATATATTGAGAAAGTAATCAGACATATCCGTAATGTACTCATAAAATCTGAGCCATATATTTTACGAAAACAAAGAAAAGTACTTGGGAAAGTACTTGCCAAGTTCAAGTACTTTGACAGTCAAGAACAAGTCCAAGTACATGTACTGCACTAAGCAAAATGGCAAGTACAAGTCCAAATCCAAGTACAGTACTTGCTGTACTTAAGTACACAAGTACTCAAGTACTCGAGTACTTGAACCCATACCTGGTCCCAACTACGTCAGCGGGACTGCATATATCTAAATATCATCAGTTAACTTGTCGTACGGCTCCGTAAACATCATTAGATGTCACGATACACAAATTAAAGCAACTTCAGCTGGTATCTTGAGGTAGACAATGATTTTTAATAACTTAACAACCACGCCAAGAATAATAAATTCAGTGACACTGATGCTTCTCTTAGTACAGAGTGGGATATTACAAAGTTATTAACACAGCTGGTGGTGAGCTGTAGCCAAATCGTTAGGTCTTTCGGATGATCGGACGGCTATATAGGCTAACACCATAAACAACACAGGTCTGTAGCTGCAGTGTGCACAATAGGGGACTGTTAAAAGCCACACGAACCAGTTCCACTGCATGTTTAAAAGGCGAAATCATGCCGCCTGAGAGAGTTGTCATTCCACCATATATGGATATATACAGACTGGTGCCGAAATCCAAATATGTCTCTTAAAGAGGGTATGTAGACGTTTTTTTAGTACAGTATGCCGACACACGGTATTATGGTGATTTGGGTGTGCTGAATCCAAACAGTGATGTTGGCAAATTGTGGGAGGGGTCATTGACCCTTTAAATGAGAAAAAACTAAATGGCGCCCGATTTGCCCACAAAATAGAAAAAATTCATTCTAATTAGTACAATAATGATCTCTTAACAATGGTTTTAGGATGATTTCGGTGTGCTGAATCCCAAAAGTCATGTTATCAAGCTATGGGAGTTTACCCTCTCTCGCCAACATCACGTTTTGTCTATACTTGCGGAAATGTGTGCGATATGCAGAAACATTAATGGGCTTTCGGAAAAAACTTAAAGCACCGTTATTTTATTTGCACTACCTGCCTTGATACAGACTGATCTTTTCGCATATAAGTGACATTACTTTCTATTTTGCAGTATTGGTTATTAATTTCATTGCCTGAAACTGTATTTTAACACTCTAAATATTTTATGTTTCAGCTTAATTTATTAAATTTTTTAAATTAATTTGAGCTTTTAGTTTACAAGTCAACATAAACGAAATTACTCTCTATTTTACAGCATTTATGTTAATTTTCATTCTTTGAATCTGTATTTTAACACTCTAACAATTTTATTTTCTAGCTTAATTTAATTTAAGTTAATTTATTGAATTTATTGAGCATTTAGTCCACACGTAATTTTATTGTGTGATGCGCTTTGATTGGTGATCATTTACCTAAAAAGCGCTATATGAAGAACCGGCATTATTATTATTATTATTACATACATTTTTACTGACAGACATCCATCAACTTTGGAGTCTGCTGACTAAGCTGACTAAATTACAATAAACAAGTATATGCGATATTACAACCAAGAATAACGTGACATAAAACAGTGTTAGTTACAAAAAATAATAACCACAAGCATGTTGCAGGCATTGCCAGTGAAAACTAATAGTATTACGTCACTATATGTGGCGACAATAGGATGGTAACCCATGCTTCTCTGCTGTACTAAAAATGGTTGGAATAACAGCTTTGTTCCCAGGGTTTTGGTGACGGTCCGAAGCCGTGTTCGTAAAAAATACGGCTTTTCAATCTTCCATGGGCAGCGCATGCACACGATCTTATTCAGCTTGTCAGTGTAGTATAGGACCCTAAATTCAATGCATATGCATGACACTGCATGTGCATGAATAATATCCGGTTTATTGTGCACGATACATATATCAGAAACGTGTAATCCATTAAATACATATTTTTATAGATACATCAGGTACATAACTAGATAACAGTAACACAAATAATGAGTATTTGAACGTACGTGCATTTGTAATGGACTGTGAATAAAACATGCATTAACACATATTACTGTGTGTTTCATTAAAGACGCTAAGCCAAATATATCCACGGGTAAATACAGGGAATGCGCCCCTCGGTGCAATCCTGAAACTAAAGTGGAAAGTGATTGTCGATTTTAGGTTTTACTCTTTGTAGCCGCGAAGTGGCAACGCTGAGTGAAAACATAATCTGTGACTTTAAAATGTACTGTTAAATACGACACCTTACGGAACATTACACGTGTTGTTGATTTACATAAGGAGTTATAATCAGGCGAGTCAGGGTATGACAAATTAGGGGTAGTAGTAGTACAAAACCCAAAGATTAGATCTTGATGTTATATGGTGCAATAATATCACATTATCAGCAGGCATGTGCTATTAAAGTGCGTTCATGGAGTGTTGACTTACTATAGCAATTTAGCAACAGCGTCCTTCAAGCGCGCGAGAAGTGTGCGTTAATATTAGCCTATACTCATGCTACCCGCAGTCTTCCCAAGTGAATAAATGATAGCAACAATTAACAGATAGTAATATTCATTATTCTCCAACTATGTATCATGCGTATAAAACACACTAGCGTCCGCAAGGGGTCGCTGCTTGATTGAATATATTTAATGACGATCACTGACACGAACTTCGACAATAAACTATGGCAACCGAACTTTGGTAAATTGTGAGGGAACACATCGGAATTGACGATACATAAACTGTGACCCATATATCAGACCCACCGGTTTCACACTCAAACTATCAAAGATAAAACCAACATGTCGATCTGTTCTACTTACCTGTTTTGATCAGGTTCATCAAAACCAAAGCCCCTCCGAAGACGAATCCACATAGGATGTATTTATTCCGCATTTTTGAGCCGATCACAAGCACTGCTGCTTTTGACGGTATATGGTTGTTTAACTCAACGACAGGTGTACAGTCCCAACGAACATGACACTCGAGACAGACGCGGAGCTGCTAGCACCTTTAACGATCACAACGGAATACGTGTCGCTGTTCTAGATATATTCGCAAGGTGGCGCAGTGGTCGTCAAGACTACTAACGGCTTGACCTCATCGTTCATTCACGGTGTTTAACGCAGCAGATGCGGATACAATGCTTGCCCTATCGAACGCGGCACACACATTTTAAATAAAACAATATGTACGAGCTGTTTGGCTTTTTATTGCGTATTTATGTTTCACTTAACTCCACTTAGAATGATGTCTGCAGTCCGTGACCTGTGCTGTTTACGGCGGTACCCATGTGTCCACATTTCTTTTCATTTATGCCAATTATTACCAAATAGTTACATATGAAATTAAGCATTTCGTTATTTTCCCAGTTTGCATATAATGTGTATTCTGCATCTCAAATGTTATTACACTGTCTTACATTGTGTATTACTTGTAAGTAAAAACGCTTTGCAAGTGTTAAATAGTATATTAAAATTAATTTGTCATTCAAAATTGGAGTTTTATATTTCTCCTGCTCTCCTGTGTTGTTATATTCAGAGATCTATTGGAATGTACAGTATTATATGTGAGGCTTAAGTGCTGTTTCATATCTAAGTCTACTTAGTGTTTCTCCTTGTGCGCTATACTTCTTCTAATTAACACAATTATTGGTTTTACCTCAGACAATGCAATCCGTTGATGCCGACAAATAAAGTCTTCTGTTTTATATCCACAAACTCCTGGACTGGTTGCTTGTTTATTCACACTCACGGAACAATACGATCGTGTCACACTCATGGCGGGTCGGCCATTCAGTCCGCAAGCTGCCCACCGTTACAGTAAAACTCCGTGCTAATAATAGCCACGTGGCTAGCGAATGATATGGCTTGGTGTGCCTCTCTATACGATTTTGCGTTAATGTGCTTTATTTGTAAGCATACTATATTTCAGATAAGGCTGTGAATGTTTGCGATTATGCGATAATGTGCTTTATTTGTAAGCATACTATGTTTCACACGTGGTTGTAAAATGTTAGCGATTATGCGTTAATGTGCTTTATTTGTAAGCATACTACATTTCACATATGACTGTGAATGTTTGCGACTATGATATATGTTGCTTCACTCGTGTGGCTTAAATTTCGTTTGCAAAATGGCAGAGAAAATAACTTCCCCAAACCCTGATGATGAAAGCTAGCGAGAAAGAAAACTCACAGAAAAGGGTCTCGAGTATAAAATTCAACAGCAGAAGTATCGTTATAGCGATCCATGTCTTCGTGGAGGCGACAGGCCAATCACGTGGAGCGGTTGTTGTGTGATTGCGATGATGTTGACTGCAATTCGGAAAGAACGCGATAACATTGATGTGCTCTTCAATTCGACCTTAGCGCGGCAGATGCTTACAGTCGTATGGTTTAGGATGAAGTTAGAAAACCATTCCAAAGAAAGATTGAAGTGATCGATGTCGCTCATCAGAAACTTTCGACGCGTATTTTGGCGCTCATTATGTTCCACACCAAATCAAGTACTACTTCGATGGAAAGTCGCCAAGACGGAAGTCGGACGTCGCGCACTTCCAAATCGTCACGCAGTTCCAAAGTCTCCAACAGCAGCAAGATGGCAGAGGCTCCTGCTGAGGCAGACGCCTTGAAAGAAAAACTGAAATTTCTCGAAATAGAATCTCATTAGAGACACGAGTTAGACAAAATCCATACAATGAAAGAGATCAAAATGGCTGAAGCTCGCGTAGAAACCGTTTCAAAGTTCGAAACGATGTCTAACCATTCCGACACCCCACTTGACTTACCAGATGGGAACATGATCATCTGACAGAGTTCATTTCTACTGAGACTTTCAAATCGAACATAGTGAATACTCAGCTACCCCAACCGAACTCCACTGACAACCCCCATACACACACCAAGGGATACTTTCTGATCAACTTCTACTTAGCCGTTTGCCAGCCCCCGAGCCTGGTGTCTTCTCGGGGATCCACTTCAGCTGGAAGAGTGCTTTTCATGCATTGATTGAGAGTAGAGTATTTCTGTCGAGTGAACGAATACATTACCTCGCGGTTTCATCCCCATGCTGTGCTAATTTCGGATTGATGCAGGCAGCGAATGACGGTGAAACCGAATTTGGAACAGATGCAGCAAACTTTGTGCGTAGCGACTTCTATGTCGACGACGGGCTCAAGTCTGTTCCTACTGTTGATGAAGCAACTTACCTAATCAGCAACACAAAGCAATTACTTGCAAAGGCTGGCCTCCGACTACACAAATTTCTGTATAATTCCATGGGAGTTGTTCAAATGATGCCGCGGGAGGATCTCGCTCAGGGTCTTAAGGATTTAAGCCCACATGTAGCTCTGCCAGTCGAAAGAGCTTTATGAGTCCAATGGTGTATGGAGAATGATTCATTTCAGTTCAGAATCACTCTAAGAGATATGCCTCTAACCAGACGAGGTGTCCTGTCAACCATAGGTTCGGTCTATGATCCGCTTGGATTCATTGCGCCAGTCATTCTGAAGGGTAAGAAAATACTAGAACAATTGTGCCTTTACAACTCAGACTGGGACGCACCAGTGTCTGATAGAATCAGTGCTCAACGGGAAAGCTGGAAAACTTCTCTCTTCTTATTTGAATCCTTGTTGATCAAACGATGTCTCAAACATGACAACTTTGGAGACGTGTGCTACGTGGAATTACACCACTTTTCTGATGCCAGTACTATTTGGAATGCACAATGCTCCTACGTCCGACTCACAGACAACTATGGCAGTGTCCACTGTTCATTCATGATGGGCAAGGCTAGAGTTATGCCAATCAAGCCTGTCACGATCCCACGTCTTGAGTTGACTGCCGCTCTATATAAGCAAGATGCTACAAAGTGAAGTCAAATACGACAACGTGACTAACATCTTCTGGACTAACAGTAGAATTGTGCTTGGATATATCAAGAACGTAGCACGAAGAAGAAGAGGGTGCAACAAATCAGAAATCTCACTGAAGTTTCGCAATGGAAACATGTCACTGCAGCAGACAACCCAGCAGACTGTGGCTCCAGAGGTTTATCACCCGATGAACTGACTGTTCATTGCATATGGCTTCAGGGTCCAGACTTCTTGCGCAACAATGAGTTTCCTTCCGATGATGCGTATGCTAATTGTACTCTTTAATTTTATTTTGCAAGGTGGCTCCTCGATAGCGACTAACAAAGTCTTAGAGGAGTCTCCTGACCCTATTTGTTTGTTTACCTTAATATATACCATGTTTACTTACAACCATATACACCTGTACTATTTAAAATTATAATTTAACATGGACATATATGTATTATGTGAAATGAACGATGGGTCAAATAAAAACATTTCTTCTTCTACTATAAATCCAAATGACTCCGGAGTTCGGAAGTCACAATCCTTTGCGAGTGCGAACGTTGCCCTATTCTACACAATTCTGGCGTACCACGAACCCCATGTCAGTTTGGCACCGTGCAAAGCGTGTCATCGCAGTTTGGCTACTTTGGAAACAGAAGCTGAGGTATGCCATTGAGCAGACTCATCCCGCTTCTGTCAAGAGAACTCAGCACCACGTGCCTGTTGACACAGAAACCCTACATAACGCTGAGTTTGAGATCGTGCGAAAGATTCAAGCAGAATGCTTTTCAGAACAAATCAAGATCCTTCTTTATCTGAAGTCAAAGTCAAATAGTGTGGAGGGAACGAACGACAGCCAGACAGCGTAATAACTAACAGGGACAAGTTCACTCTACAGACGCGACCCATTTCTAGACGACCAAGACATCATGCGTGTTGGTGGACGCATTAGAAGAGCTGAAAGAACTCATCCTTCAACAACACTATGATGCTACCGCGAAAGCATCACATTATGGATCATTGGTCATTTCCACAAACACGTCCAACATCAAGGTCGTGGCATGACAGCTAACGAAATTAGGTCCAACGGATTTTGGATTGTCGGATGTAGTTCTGCACTGGCGCATTACATTAAACAGTACGTGTTTTGCCGCAAATTGCGCGGTGGAGTATTGCATCAGAAGATGGCTGACTTGCCAGAAGACCGACTTGAGCCTGTTCCACCCTTTACCTACTGCGGCGTGGACTTCCTTGGTCCATGGGCAATCAAAGAAGGCAGGAAAGAATTGATGAGATACGGTGTTCTGTTCACTTGTATGGGTTGCAGAGCTATTCATCTGGAAACCGTGAACACAATGGAGACAGATCCGTTCCTTAATGCATTTCGTAGGTTCCTGTCAATACGAGGACCTATACGCTAACTCCGATTAGATCAACGCATTAACTTGGAAGGAGCCAAGAACGAGCTTGAACGAACCTTGTCTGAAATTGATGACACGCAAGTGCAACAATTCCTATTGAAACAGGGCTGCGACTACTTCCCTTTTAACATGAATGTCCCTTCAGCTAGCCATATGGGCGGTTCGTGAGAGCGACACATACGAACTGTACGTAGTATTCTGCCGTCTCTTCTCGATGAAGCAAGTTTGCTACTGAGTGACGAGTCACGCAGGACCTTGATGTGTGAAGCATCAGCTATTGTCAATAGCCGCCCTCTGGCACTTGATAGCCTATATGATGCGACATCACTTGAACCTTTACTCCCAATCATCTTCTCACCTTGAAATCGAAGGTAATCTTACCGCCACCAGGTGAATTCCTTCGAGCGGATGTCTATGCTCGCAGACGCTGGCGTCGAGTATAACACCTTGCGAATGCGTTCTGGACGCGTTGGAAAAAGGAATTCATGCAAACACTTCAACTGCGAAGAAAGTGGGTACAACCCAGACGTGATCTACAAATCGGAGACATTGTCATCATCAATGACAGTAACTAACCTCGCAACCAATGGAAGCTGGCGAGAGTTGAGAAAACGTTTAGTAGCAAGGACAATAAAGTACGATCAGTTCTGCTCGTCACAGCTGATCATTCGCTGGACGAAAAAGGGAAGCGAACCAAACCCATCTCGTTCTTCGAACTTGCCATTCACCAGTTGGTTCTTTTGCTGGAAAAAGACTGAAGCTGTACAATCACATGACACTCTTTTATCCAAACTTTCGTATTGTTTTATACCTATAAAATGTCAATGTCATTTCGTGGAGCCATGTAAATGGTGTTTTGACTTGCCAGACGTTAGACTGCGGGACGTTAAATAAGCAAGTATCGCCATCTAGCGATTGTTCCATTTATTATATTTGTGTTTTGTGAATGTATCGTATTGCGTTATTCTGTTTTATATTATTCAGTACTGTATTGCGTTATTACAGTTTTACGGAGACCACTCAATGGATCCTGCGAAGATAATTCTTCCGTTGATGCTGACAAATAAAGTCGTCTGTTCAATACCCACAAACTTGTGATCGTGATGATGAGGTAAATATAGGAACAGGGAATTGAATTTAGTGGATTGGATATTTGTCTAAGGCTGTCTAAAACTTGCAAGATACCTCGTTTAGGCAATACTCGCTGTTAAAATGTAGCCATAGGAGTAATTTAGGGTAGTTTATATCGTAGATCTTTGAAGACTCGGTATCGCAAGCGATAATTAAGGTTTGTTGTGATCTGTTGATTGGGTACATTATACGAAACATAATATTATTGTAAATAATTTAGTACATATATTAAATATTGAGCACCTGGATATTTTGTTTTAGCAACATTTGTTGTTATAATGTAGCCGTAGCTAGTAATTCAGTATAATTTAGAGAAGGTCATTGAAATTTCGTTAGCTCGAGCGATATTATTTTTATTGACGTCAGCTGTTACATAGAAAATAAATAAGTTGCAAGTCAATAGTTGTAAATTTAACGAAGACCTAAGTAATATAGCATAAAGTGTGTATTACAACATAAAACAAGCTTTGTAAAGACTAGTATAAATTGTAAACACAACTGATTATAACAAGATTTAACAAGATTTGCCATCCAAGCCAAAGGCCCAGATGGCAAGTGGACAAGGAAGCCATTGGCTTATCGAGAGTCCAACAATGTTCATCTACTTATAGCCCGCCCTCCTGAGATATGTGTCAACCTTGTTTTTAAACATATTCACGCTGCTAGCAGTTACACAATCTGTAGACAATTTGTTCCATTCATTTATTGTCCTCTGTGAGAACGAGTGCTTCCTGATGTCCAATCTACATTGATCCTTTACTAATTTTACCTTATGTCCTCTAGTTCTGCTATCCTTCTTGAGTGAAAAAAACATATTTCTATCAATATTTTCATACCCATTCAATATCTTAAAAACTTCAATCTGATCTCCTCTTAACCTCCTTGTCTCTAGTGTTGTTAAACCACATTCTTTCAGGCGTTCTTCATAACTAAGGTCTCTCAGTTCTGGAATCATTTTAGTTGCTCTCCTTTGTATGCGTTCAAGCGTATCTATATCGTTCTTACGATATGTCTCCATGCTTGTATACAGTATTCTAAATGAGGTCTAACTATTGCTTTATAAAGAGGTATAATTAACTTTTTTCCCTTGTATGTTATGTTTCTTCTAATCAATCCAAGAATTTGATTACCCTTTGAAGCTGCAATACCACACTGCTCTGAAACTTTCATATCAGCGCTTATTGTAACTCCTAAGTCCTTTTCTTTTACAGTAGTACCCAGAACAGTATCTCCCATTTTATAGTTTACATTCAAATTCCTATGTCCTGTATGTAGGCATTTACATTTCCCAAAATTGAACAACATCTGCCATTTCTCAGACCATTTCACTAATCTGTCTAGATCGTTTTGTAAATGTTGTTTATCACCATCAGTATTAACCTTTCTAAACAGTTTTGTGTCATCCGCAAATTTCAGTACGTTACTTGTTATACTGTCGTCCAAGTCATTGATATAAATTAAGAATAATATAGGTCCTAATACTGATCCTTGAGGTACCCCACTCAAAACCGATTTCCAATTTGAAACTTCTCCATCTACTACAACTCGTTGTCTTCTGTCAGTCAGCCATTGTTCTATCCAGTCAGTTATGCTATCCCCGATACCATGGGCTTTTAATTTAAGTAGTCATCTTTGATGTGGCACTTTGTCAAAAGCTTTCTGAAAATCTAAGTAGATAATATCTACTGGCGATCCCACGTCTATCCACTTAGTGATTTCTTCCAAAAAACATAACATATTTGTTAAGCATGACCTCGCTTTAAGGAATCCATGTTGAGATGAATTTAATAATTTATGCTTAACGAGGAATTCCACCATATGGTCTTTAATTAACCTTTCAAATAATTTACAAATCACTGACGTTAAACTCACTGGTCTGTAATTCTCTGACTTATTTCTCGAACCCTTTTTAAATAATGGTATGATGTTTGCTTCTTTCCATTCAAACGGAACAACTCCCTCTTTTAATGACAAGTTGAATACTCTTGCAAGTGGTATACTGATTTGTTCTACTGTTTCCATTAGTAATTTCGGAGGAATCCCATCCACTCTCGGTGATTTGTTATCCTTCATTGCCTTTATTTTCTGAGCTACCAATTCTGGAGTTACAACTAACGGACCTAAATAGTCAGATTTAGCCCCCTGAAATTTAGCATCAGCAACTGGTAATGAACTAATATCTTCTTTGGTAAACACTGAACTGAAGTAACCATTTAGGTCTTCCGCCATTAAAAACCCCTGTGATATTATATTTCCAGCACTGTCTTCTAGAGGTCCAACCTTGTCTTGTACGTTTTGTTTACTCCTGACATATGCATAAAAACTCTTGCTGTCATTTTTTATGTTACATGCTAGTTTTTGCTCATAGCTTCTTTTAGATTGTCTGATTTCAGTTGTAGCTGCATTTAGTGCCTCTTTGTATTTTGCATAGTCTTCGTCCTTTCTGGTACGCCTATAAACCCTCCACATAGTTTGTTTTAGCATTATTTTTCTAATAGCCTCTTTTGACAAGTGTTTCTTTCTACACCGTTTTCCTTGTTTTTGGAAGGGAACAAATTTATCGATGATACTCTCAATTTCATATTTTAGAATATTCCAACATTCAATTGCGGTCTTATTCATCAGCATGTTATTCCAATCTAGCTTTGCTAAGTATTTTCTCATATCTTTGTAGTTACCTTTGTGGAAGTTTCTCTTGTACGTTTTCTTATTTTTACTTTCTGATTTTACATTGATGTCAAAATGTATTTGATTATGGTCACTATTACCCAATGGTTCAAATATTTTTACATTGTCCACTAATTCTTTTTGTGATGACAAAACTATATCTAATACATTTTCTCCCCTGGTTGGTTCTAGTACGTGCTGAGTAAGAAAGCTATCCTGGATTAAAAATATAAATTGTTGGTCCTCAATCCCTGTGCTCTCTAGAGAATTCCATTGTATGTGTCCATGGTTAAAATCTCCCATTATGATACATCCCCCTTTACTAACTTCTTTATAGCGTTTTTATTTTTGTGTTGTCCTCTTCGTTTATGTTTGGACTTCGGTAAACTAATCCAATAGTTAATTTTGAATTTCCTGAAACAATTTTGCACCAAACAGCTTCATCGCAATCTGCTTCCCTTTCTAGTTTTATTTCATATGCCTGAATAGATTCTTTAACATATAAAATAACTCCCCCGCCCCTTCTTCCTATTCGATCTTTCCTAAACATTACATATCCTGTCAGTCCTAATTCAGCATCTGTTATATCTATGTTGGCCCATGATTCAGTTATACCAATTATGTGAGGGTCAATATCTTCTACTATAATGTTTAATTCGTTTTTCTTATTTACTATGCTCCTTGCATTTAAACATACGCATCTATAACCTTTTTCAGAGATGTTTTTCGGATGATTTGATATTGGTTTATCTGTGCTAGTGGCCTCTTGTTCTGCTTGAGACACCTCTAGGTAACCCCCCTGCACTTCTAGTTTAAAGAATGTTTACTTCCAAAAATATTTGTCATTGTACCCAAGTCACTATCTACTGCTGCTGAAAGTTTGTCCGCGAATACTGCCGCCCCCTATCCACTTAAATGAAGCCCATCCTTCATGTACATATCAGCCCTCCCAACAAAACTTCCCCATAAATCCACAAATCCAACTTACTCTTCCCTACATAACTTCTGGACTAACATGTTAATTGCCATCCCGCGACAATTTCGATATTTGTGACCCCTCCTGCCCATTACAGGTAAAATCCCTGACAGTATTACCTGCTCAACCCGCGTCTGTTTTAGTGTTCTGACCAACTGCCTATATTTCCTAACTATGGCAGTTGTACCCTCCCTCTCTACGTTATTTGTCCCTACGTGTACTAAAACAGATCCACCCTTACCCGAGCCTACGATGTTTTTTTACCCTCTCAGTTATCGCCTCTATTTTGGCTCCAGGCAAGCAGACCACCACATCATCTCCCTTGTTTAAGACTCTGTCGGTCTTCCTAACTATCGAATCCCCCACAAACACCCTCGCTCTCTTCCTCACCCCCTCTATCACTGCTGCAGAATAACTCTTCCGTTCGATCCCCTCCATCACATTCTGTCCTGACCCCTTCCCTCCTGTCTCCTTCGCTCCTGTCTCCCCCACTTCCCACTCCTTTGCTCTTGTTTCTCCCACTTCCCTCTCCTTCACTCCGGTTGTTTTCCCTCCCGTCTCCCCCACTCCCTTCTCCTTCCCTCCTGTCTCCCCCACTCCCTTCTCCTTCCCTCCTGTCTCCCCTACTCCCCTCTCCTTCGCTCCGGTTGTCTTCCCTCCCGTTCCTTTCCTTCCCGTCTCCTTACGTCCTGTCTCCCTACGACCTGTCACCTTCCCTCCTCTCAGGTTCCTCCCAGGCTGCGGTGAGCTTTCCATAGCATATCTTGTGTCTTTCCCCACTTTATCATCTACTGTTCCCCCACCGGAACTACTGGCACAACCCCCCTGTTCCCTTCCCACCATTGCCACAACGAGCAGCCTCAGCTCTTCCAACTCCACCTCTAGTTCCTTCATCTTCGTACATCCCCTACACTCAAAACTAAAACTATCTGCCTGGACCTCAGCCCAGGACTTCTCGCACCCAGACTTGACGAAGTCCACCCAGTTACTGCAACTGCCACAAATTAAGTGCCTTGTGGCCTTTAACTGCCGTTTGCACGGCGCCATCATACAATTTAGTTTTAATTAGTTTGCAACGTTAGCCTTGAATAAGGCTGTTTTTGTGATCAAAAGAACACTTTAGTCTAATATACTTGCTAACTGTGTCTTCTATTAACCTCGCATGAGAAAAAAAAACCTGCCACCTAGCGAATACGGAGAACACTGTGTAACAAAACAACGAATTCAGTGTGTACTAATTTATGCTAAAATCCTGCTGTTAATTCCTTTTTACCGAAAACGTTTACTACCACTATGTCAGATATTACCTTATGTATGTAATTTAAGTAAATATATCACTTTATCTTATATATATATATTAGCCAATGTAAACTATTCACTATGCTATCTCAATTTTCGAATAGTAAACAACCCTATTATCGCTCGCTGAATTCCCTAACAGAATCCGAAACTAACTTACTCTAAAATACTCCCTCTGACTAATAATTAACAAAACCTGTTTCCTAATATATGTCTACAATACGTTTGTGTATAACCTATATTCAATAGTAATACTTATTCTATTTGATATACCGCGTTTTTCTGTAAATGATCTACACCAAATTCAAGTCGCTGCACCAAGTCCAAGTAGCCGGAAGTCAAGATATATACAAATATAAATTAAACATTTCTAACATGGCGCCGTGCAGACGCCAAGTAAATGCGAAACGTAATTTGACATTTTCTGGTTGTGACAGCTCGATACGGTTAGAGGTGAGAACGAGGAGAGTAGATATGGTGAGAACGAGGATAGCAGAAGTAGTGAAAACTAGGAGATCAGAGGTGTTTAGAACAAGGAGAGCAGAAGTAGTGAAAACGAGGAGACCAGAGGTGTTTAGAACAACGAGAGCAGAGGCAATGTGAGGGAGAAAGCTGGTAAGAAGAAGAAAGATGGAAAAAGGAAGAGTGTGCAACAAAAGGAAGATAACTGGGTGAGTGGAGAGGGATTGTCAGGTGGTAAGATGGTCGAGGATAACAAGAGCAAAAAAGTGGAAGACTGTGGATCAGAAGTATAAAGATGACAGGAGGCAGAGTTTGTAACAAAAACAAGGTAAACGAGTGAGTGGAGAGGGATTGTCAGGTGGTACAACAGTAGTGGTTGATAATAGAAGAGAAAGGGGCATAGTGTGCAGCAGGAAAGGAGCTTTGCTGACGTAGTATCACAGGGGAATGTGAGGAAAGCCTGGATAATCATGGGGATTCTATTTTTAGGAAAGTGGAAAAAGAGGAGATGATATCACGGTATCCCTACCAGGGCAAAAATAGAGGATATGGCATTGAAGGCAGGACAGGTCATGGATGGTGGCACGGGAGGTGTAAGGAGGGTACGTCGGCCTTCGTTGGTAAGTACAGGAGGTTGGCCAAGACACTTAAAGAGGCAGGAATTGAACATCTTATATTGTCGGCGATATTACCAGTAATGGTAATGGTAATCAGCACACAAGGTAATCAACACACAAGTACAGAAGGTATGTATGAAGGAGGGAGTAGGCTTTATAGACATGTGGTTAAACGTTGTGGGACGAGATGACATTTTCATGAGCGAAGAACTTCATCTGAAAGGGAAAGGTGCTGCAGTTCTTGGGTGTGAGTTTGTCAGAAAGAGCTGGGATGACGACCATTAGTTTCCACTTCTAACAAAGGATTATTTCTTTACTCAACATGTCTTGGAACCAACCAGAGGTGGAAATGTGTTAGATTTAAATTTTGTCTTCTCAAAATGAATTTGTTGACAATGTTAAATTATACGAACCTTTGGGATCAAGTGACCATAGGTAAGGTAAAGTAATTCCCCAGGCATTACGCCTTAGGAAGCCATGAAGGCTTATATGGCCAGTGCTTAAACCTGGTTTCTATAGTGCGAAGCAACTTAGAGTGCAGTGCAGAATGCAGTACTGACTCTCCTGGACGGGACACTAGTCCATCGCAGGTATCTTCCAAAAAGTGTTTGTACACATTTGCAGCTGAGTGGACTGAGGCAAATTAGAAATTGCGTAAGCTTCGAAAACGAACTGTGCCCAGTGTGGGTCTTGAACTCACAACCCTTGAATTTAGAGTCCAACACCTTAACCACTAGGCCACGGCTGCCCCCAAAGTGACCATAACCAAATCCATTTTAATACAAAAAGTAACAACAGGGAATACATATTAAAAACAATGGAGGAGAAATTTCAACAAAGACGAATGTAAAGATTTGCTAGATATGTTCACATCTCTTGCAGAAGAAAAAGACGGCAATATAAAATTGATGGCATTACTGTGAAATATGCTCTATTAAGAAAACAAGGAAAAAGGTCCAGGAAGAAACACATCAAAAGAGGCTATTAGAAAATGTTTTCACAAACAGATGCTGTGGAGGATATATATACACACTGGAAATGTAGAAGACTACACAAATTACAAAGAGGCACTTAACCAAGCTACAACTATATTAGAAAATCGAAAAGAACTTTTGAAAAAAAATTTGTAGATAATATAAAAAATGACAGCAAGAGTTTCTATGTTTATATAAGGAGTAAACAGAAAGTTTGAGATAAGGTCGGAAAACAAAAGTGGAAACATCATTTCAGACGGGGGTCAAATGAATGAGTATTTCAGCTCAGTTTTTACCACAGAAGGTATCAGCTCACATTCAGTTCCAATTACTAAATTTGAGGGCGATATATCAGAACATTTAGGGCAGATATTTGTAACTCCTGAAATGATAGCAAAGAAAATTAAGAAGGTGAAAGATAATAGATCAACTGGAGTTGATGGGACACCACCAAAACTACTTAAGGAAATTGTTGAGCAAATTAGTATATCATTTGCAAAAGTGTTTAACTTGTCACTAGAAGAAGGAATAGTTCTGTCAGAAAGGAAAGAGGCAAATATTACGCTGCTATTTAAGAACGGATCGAGGAACAAGCCAGAAAAAACACAGACCAGTGAGTTTAACATAAGTTGTATGTACATTACTCGAAACATCAATTACAGACCACATGGTGAAATTCCTCTTAAAACATGAATTAATAAATACATTTCAACATGGGTTCCTAAAAGCAAGGTCATGTCTAACCAATCTCAAATTTTTTTTGGGACGAAATTACAAAGTGGTTTGACGACGGATCACCAGCGAATGTTGTCTACTTAGATTTTCAGAAAGCTATAGATAAAGTGCCACATCAAAGATTTTTACTTCAACTAAAACCCCATGGCATAGGTAATGATGTAATCTACTGCATAGAAAAGTGGCTTACACAGAGAGTAAAAGTAGATGGTGATATTTCAAACTGGAAATCTGTTTTGAGCGGGGTACGACAGGGATCAGTATTAGGCACTATACTGTTTTTAATATATATATATATATATAAATGATTTGATGACATACCTGGCAAAGTACTGGAATTTTGAAGATGGCAGAAACGTATTCAGAAAGGTTACTAATGATACAGATAAAAAAAATGTACAGGATGATCTAGATAAATTAGTTAAATGGTCAGAAAAATGGCAAATGTTATTAAATTTTGGGAAGTGTAAATGCATACACATAGGACATGGAAACATGCACGAAGAATATAAAATGGGGGATGCTGTAATAGGTAGAACCACACAAGAAAAGGACTTAGGTGTAACATGTAGTGCTGACATGAAAGTTTCAGAGAAAATGTGGGATTGCTGCTTCAAAAGGAAATAAAATTCTATTTCTAATTAGGAGAACTATCAAGTATGAGGAAAAACAGCTAATTGTGCCCCTGTACAAAGCAATAGTTAGACCACATTTGGAAAATTGTATACAAGCATGGAGGCAGTATCGTATGAAGGACATACACAAGTTAGAAAGAATAAAACGAAGAGCAAAGAAAATGATTCCAGAATTGAGAGACCTTGGTTACGAAAATCGCTTATTACAATGTGGTTTGACAACATTAGAGACCTGGAGACTAAGAGTAGACCAAATAGAAGTGTTTAAAATAGTGAACGGTTATGAGTATGTTGATAGGAATATGTTCTTCAAACTTAAAGAAGGCAGTAGAACCAGAGGACACAAAGCAGCATTAGTTAAGGAACAGTGTAGGTTGGACATGAGAAAGTACTCTTTCTCACAGAGGGTGATAAATGAATGGAACAAACTGCTAAATGATTGTGTTAATGCTAGTAGTGTGAATATGTTTAAAAATAGAATTGACAGATATTTGATAAGGGCGGGCTACACATAGATGATAAAATTGTTGGACTCTCGATAAGCCAATGGCTTCCTTGTCCACTAGCCATTTGGAACGTGTTGTTTGGGATGGCAAACTTGTTAAATCTTGCTAAAAATATGCAACCATACCAACTAAATCGAGAACCATTTATTTGTTAATTACCTTATGGTTTCACGTATTTGTTCATAACTTAATGCAAAACAATCTTTCACCATCAATCACGTGTACAAATTTCAATTGTTGGCCATGTATAATATGAAATACACTGTTTTTCAGCCAATATACGTTAGACGGAATCACACACGTAACAACATCATGCCTTATACGAAATGTCCATATTGAATGTCATATGGACAATTACGTCAACTTACTGAACAAATAATTACCAGTTGTTATGTTTGAAAAAGTATATATAGACATTTCAGTAGCCCTACCCCCTTATCGAACAAAACCACAAAGTCTCGTCAGAATGGGCATAGTTCGCATTGTGTTCATGTAAACGATTTTCTATGTGATTACATATATTTCTGGCTAACAGGTGTTTAATAATACAACATATTTATCATTATGACATCCAGATACATAACTATAAGATGCATGTATTGACTTCACAATTATGTTAATGTAAGTACACTTTTTGGCAAATCACACATATTATGAAAATGATGACAACAAATATTTTAAATGCAACATAATTTTAAAGGTTCTCTATTGAAGTTCACAAACTGACACACTGCTTCGTGGACCACATATCACTCCATATCGGAGTCGTCTTCTGATAGTAATGGGTCAACATCCATGTCTGTCTGTGTGACCAGTCTATTTTTGCAGTTACCGACACCACAGCAGCAAGCACCAGTACATGTCAACCGATTGAGCTTGCACGAGCAAAGAGCGACAGCACATTTCTTACACTGTGGAGCTGCAGGACTGTCCATCCAAAGTACCAAAATCGCGACATTACAGATGCTTAATTAGGATTGACAGGATACGTAATGTTTAGGAGAGATCGAATATGAAGAAGGGGAGGGGGGGTTATTCTATATGTTAAAGAATCTATTCAGGCTTATGAAATAAAATTAGAAAGCGAAGCAGTTTACGATGAAGCTGTTTGGTGCAAAATAGTTTCAGGAAATAAAAAATTAACTATTGGATTAGTTTACCGAAGTCCAAACATGAACGAAGCGGATAACACAAAACTACAAAATGCTATAAAGGAAGTTAGTAAAGGGGAATGTATCATAATAGGAGATTTTAACCATGGACACATACAATGGAACTCTCTAGAGAGTACAGGGGGTGATGACCAACAATTTTTATTTTTAATTCAGGAGAGCTTCCTTACTCAGCACGTGCTAGAACCAACCAGGGGAGAAAATGTATTATATATAGTTTTATCATCACAAAAAGAATTAGTCGACAATGTAAAAATACATGAACCATTGGGTAACAATGACCACAATCAAATACATTTTGACATCAACGTAAAATCAGAAAGTAAAAATAAAAAAACGTATAGGAGAAACTTCCACAAAGGTAACTATAAAGATATGAGAAAATACTTAGCAAAGCTAGATTGGAATAACATGCTGATGAATAAGACCACAATTGAATGTTGGAATATCCTAAAATATGAAATTGAGAGTATCATCGATAAATTTGTTCCCTTGAAAAAACAAGGAAAACGGTCAAGAAAGAAACACTTGTCAAAAGAAGCTATTAGAAAAATAGTGTTTAAGCAAACTATGTGGAGGGTTTATAGGCGTACCAGAAAGGATGAAGACTATGCAAATTACAAAGAGGCATTTAACCTAGCTACAACTGAAATTAGAAAATCTAAAAGAACCTTTGAAAAAAAATTGGCAGGTAATATAAAAAAATACAGCAAGAGTTTCTATGCTTATGTAAGGAGTAAACAGAACGTTCGAGATAAGGTCGGACCACTGGTAAACAACAGGGGAAACATAATTTCGGAGGGGTTTCAAATGGCAGAGGTCCTGAATGAGTATTTCAGCTCAGTATTTACCACAGAAGATATCAGCTCACATTTAGGGCATTTATTTGTAACTCCTGTAATGATAGCAAACAAAATTAAGAAGATGAAAGAAACTGCTTAAGGAAATTATTGAGCAAATTAGTACACCACTTGCAAAATTGTTTAACTTGTCACTAGAAGAAGGAATAGTTCCATCAGAATGGAAAGAAGCAAACATTACGCCACTATTTAAGAGGGGATCGAGGAACAAGCCAGAAAATTATAGACCAGTGAGTTTAACATCAGTTATATGTAAATTACTCGAAACAGTAATTAGAGACCACATGGTGGAATTCCTTGTAAAATATAATTTAATAAATACATCTCAACATGGGTTCCTAAAAGCAAGGTCATGTCTAACCAATCTCTTTTGTTTTTTTGAAGAAATTACAAAGTGGGTAAATGACGGGTCACCAGTGGATGTTGTCTACTTAGATTTTCAGAAAACGTTCGATAAAGTGCCACACCAAAGATTGATACTTAAACTAAAAGCCCATGGTATAGGTAATGACGTAATCAACTGGATAGAAAAGTAGCTTACACATAGAAGACAGAGAGTAATAGTAGACGGTGAGATTTCAAACTGGAAATCGGTTTTGACTGGGGTACCACAGGGATCAGTATTAGGCCCTATACTGTTTTTAATATATATAAATGATCTAGACGATGACATATCTAGCAAAGTACTCAAATTTGCAGATGACACAAAAGTATTCAGAAAGGTTACAAATGATACAGATAAACAAAGTTTACAGGATGATCTAGATAAATTAGTTAAATGGTCAGAAAAATGGCAAATGTTATTCAATTTTGGGAAGTGCAAATGTATACACATAGGGCATGGAAACATGGACGAAGAATATAAAATGGGGGAAGCTGTACTAGGTAGAACCACACAATAAAAGGACTTAGGAGTAACATTTTGTGCTGACATGAAAGATTCAGAGCAATGTGGGATTGCTGCTTCAAAAGGAAATCAAATTCTAGGGCTAATTAGGAGAACTAACATGTATAAGGAGAAACAGCTAATTGTACCCCTGTACAAAGCAATAGTTAGACCACATTTGGAATATTGTATTCAAGCATGGAGGCCGTATCGTAAAAAGGACATAGACAAGCTAGAAAGAATACAACGAAGAGCAACCAAAATGATTCCAGAATTGAGAGACCTTAGTTATGAAAGTCGCTTATTACAGTGTGATTTGACAATACTAGAGACCAAGAGACTAAGAGGAGACCAAATAGAAGTGTTTAAAATAATGAACGGTTATGAGGACGTTGATAGGAATACGTTCGTCAAACTTAAAAAAAGGCTGTAGAACCAGAGGACATCAAGCAGCATTAGTTAAGGAGCAGTGTAGGTTGGACATGAGAAAGTACGTTTTCTCACAGAGGGTGATAAATGAATGGAACAAACTGCCAAATGATTGTGTTAATGCTAGTAGTGTGAATATGTTTAAAAATAGAATTGACAGATATTTGATAAGGGTGGGCTACACATAGATGAGAAAATTGTTGGACTCTCGATAAGCCAATGGCTTCCTTGTCCACTTTGCCATCTGGAACTTGTTGTTTGGGATGGCAATCTTGTTAAATCTCTTGTTAAATCTTGTTAAACATCACTATACTGACGCCGATTGCCTGCTGGCGCTTCACGAGAACGTCTACACAGACCATGGTGATAGTGGGTAACAACGAGACCACGCCTCTGCATCTAGACCCTCTTCTTGGTTAATTCACGAAGCCGAGCGAAAGTAAGATAATATATATATATATATATATATATATATATATATATATACACACACGAGATACTTTGGAAGTCTTCCAATGCTAGTTGCGCTTATCTTAGTATGTTGCTCTCGCTCGGCTTCGTCAATTCACCGAGACGAGACGCTTGGTGAAATTTCATAACTCTGTCAAGTGGTCGGCGAGAGGATGGAAGTCACGCCTATGATCAGCCTTGATCCCATAATATGCATACCATTTTGAGCCTAACTAGATCTAAAGACTAAAGTCAATCTTTCGGTGATTTTAACAAAAACACACACTTTTTATTAATCCGACTGCGGATACAACTCAAGGACAAGGCAATATCTATCACCAACTGTTTGTTGTAACGGACAGTGCAATAACCCACGTAACTGTTTGTTGCAACGGACCGTGCAATATCCCTCGTGTTTGTTTGTTGTAACTGTAAGATATTCCAATCAAAACAATCAATAGATATGTGTTGTGTTGCATCGATCTAGTGCGGTCAAACTTGACGGATGGCAACCTCTCCGTTGGAAGGCGTCTTGGCCGATGAATGTGCTCATCTCTGGTGGACCATCTCCGTTGGGCGTCCACTTCATCGACTACCCTATACGCGATTGTCAGCATCACGCAGCCCAGAGTTCGACGCGTCCGTTTCAAATGCAATTGCATCCAACGACGGGAACAGATTCTTCTAGTGACAGCGTGCATCCTGAAGACAACGTCAACGCAATCAGTCGATGTTACTAAAGTCAGCATTATCGTGTTCGATGGCACATTCCTATATGGAAACACACGCGCAATCGTCGTTCGTCATTCATTGGGATGTCTCGTCGAACTGTTCGAGACAACGAAGGGAGGTAACTATCGACCTCACTTGACCCTCCTCGTCAACGCAGGCGTCGTCACCGGGAAAGCAGAATTCCCGTCCGTGTTGGAATTTTCGATGGCGTAGTAGTATATTAACAAGTTTCAGGCTCAAATGAAGATCGCATTGGGACGGTCTTTGGCATCGTCTTAAGGGAACTAGTAAAACAAGCGTCTTTAAGAGCATCAACAGGAACATCAAATGTAAAACTAATTAGGTCAAAGATCAAATAAATCAGGTGAAAGGTCAAAATTAGTTAGGGCAAACGTCAAATAATTATGTCAAATGTCAAACTAATTATGTCAACGGTCGAATTAATTAAATCAAAGGTCGAATTAATCAGGTCAAAAGTCAAATTAATGTTGTCAAAGGTGAGGTCAAACAGTGAGGTCAAAGGTAAAAAAATGAGGTCAAATTAACGAGATCAAATTTCGTGTTTTGGGTAGTATCGTATTATAAACCGGTGCGCCGGTTCAATCGACGAGATGGACACGCGGTGGAAGCATCCGTTCACCTGCATTGTTGCAGGTCCGACGGGGTGCGGTAAGACCACTTTCGTTACGCGATTACTACGCTATGCGTCCTCAGTGATGGACTCGCCTCCCGAAAAACTGACGTGGTGTTACGGGGAATGAAAACCCATGTACGCAACGTTTAGAGAAACAGTACCAAACTTTAACTTCGAAGATAGCCTACCGAACGCATCGTTGTTCGACCCAAGTAAGAAGAACTCTGTGATCACAGCCGACCTTATGGCGGAAATCGACGGAAGGGTCACGACCTTTTTCATTAAATAGAGTCATCACGTCAACACGTCCATCCTCTATCTCATGCAGAGCCTTTCCAAAAAAAACATGGAGAGTCGCACCATCAGTCTGAATGCGCAATACACGGTTTATTCAAGAACCCGTGTGACGCGTCGCAGATAACGCTCCTTCTTCCGTTGCTCCACTAGTTGCTACAGTAGATGGCGCACACCAGGAAAGTGGGCTTGTTGTTCGAGACCCTCCGACCCCAACCGCCTACATATACCGTCGGAAACATTAAACGAAGTCGCGAGGACGAAATGGATCAACTCTTGAGTCGCTACAACGATATGAACGATAGACGCGCGCAACAACCGACACGACTGACCGTGGTGAACGACGGGGCGACGAAATAAGAAACGTGCCGTGGGAGAAGCAGCGGAAACGGAAGCGGCGGTGTCGGCAGCTGTAGATCGTGTAGAAGCCGATATCGCAGATAGCGTCCTGAAAACCCTGAAAAAAAACCCAGCGACTGGTGGAAAGACTCAAAGCCGATCCCAAGGCGGAATGGAACGATCGAGGCGAATTCGTGTGCGACGGCGTGGCTGTGACCGAAAGCAACATGGTAGACCTCGTGAACGATGTTCTGAGAAAAAGAAGGAAGATGTGCCGACGGGGTGTCAACCATTTGCGCGACACCTCAAGCGACTCAACGTGCCGAACGATGTGGTCGGCAACCCCGATCGGTGGCAATACATGCAGCTACAGTAGCAGTCGACCCGCCGAAAGAACGAGCCGCAGCCGCTACCGCCAATCATCACTACCACCGTTGTGACGTCTATTAAAGAGTCGCACACATCGCAACGATGCTGTAGTGTATCGTGGACGTGATAGTAGATAGTGCTGTGTGCAGCGTGTTGTACACCGTCGCGCGCGTATAGACTATCAACAGACATATTCGCCAGCCAGCCAGCCAGCCAGCCAGCCAACCAGCCAGCCAGCCAGCCACCACCACCACCGCTACCACCGCTAGGCCTTCTATTAAAGAATACACAGCGGCAACGCAAGAGTTTATCATGGCACCACTAGGATACAGAATGACGATCATCATCGTAGGTGGGTCAGTGGTGGTGGGTATGGTATTGTATATCGCCGCGCTCGTCGGTAGGTGTAGCGAAATGATGTTCGAAAGACTCAACTGTTTTGAAGGCAGAGTCGCAACCGGTTCGATGACGATTACTACGCTTGACTACCCGTCTTCGCCGGTGCTAGAGTACAGCGCGTGCACGGCTTGGGTAGTTTGTTCGGCGGTCTGCTCCGAAGCGCAGTGCCGTTTATCAAGCGAGGAGCCGTGACCTAGGGGAAGCGGGCGTTGAAGACCGGCATGCACGTTGCCGAAGAAGTCATGTCCCGTCGGAATATAACACAGGCGGCTAAGCGACGCGTGAAACAGGCGGGAATGGACTTGATCGGTAATCGTGCCAAGGGGTCAAGAACGAACGGTGAACCGACGACTCAAACGATCATCGAAGATGGACAGTGGGTGGAACATCGACCAACGGCCTCACTCAGGGCGGGTGGATTTATCGAGTTCTTAATAACTGGATCGGGGAACGATTACTTGGACTTGGCCAGCACTTGCCTGTACGTACGAGCGAAAGTGACTAAAGCAGACGGAACGGATCTCGATACGGACAACCCCGTGGAACCAGTGAACAGTTGGTTGCATCCACTGTTCAGTCAAGTCGACGTCTCGGTATGCTCGTGATGCCGTCGGCAAACACGTACGCGTACCGTGCTTATTGCCTACATCGAAACTTTACCGAGTTACGGCGTTGAGGGTAAAAAGACGTAGCTCACATATTGTTGTTGGTGTTGTTGTATTGACCTGTGCACTTCTGTGTTCTATATCGCGAAATTGAACTACGGATACAACTCACTTATGGAGGCTATGTAGATGTCCTCGCAAATCCGACACGGAATAGAAGACCTTTCCACGCTTTCAGCACGAATAGGCCTTCACCATAACTGTGGCTGCAGTGGCATCTTCTGTTGTAATAAGGACTAGTGGGTTCGTTCGCTACGTGTACATACCGCATGTCCCTCCTCCTATTGACGTCAACGGACCCGCCCCGACCACCTCAACCAGATAGCAAGGCGCTATTATGGGAGACCTATTGATCACCAGGGGCGCCACTGTTTCGTAACGGGACCCTGTTTTGTTCTGACTAGCGTTGTCGATCGCCAGATGCGCCACTGTTTTCTAGTGGGAGCGTGTTTGCGTGTTTTGGTTGACTAGCTTTCCCCAGGTGTCGCCACTGATTTCTGGAGGGAACGTGTTTGCGTTCTGGCTACCCCGGATGTCACTGCTGGTTTTCCTTTGGAATTGTATTTGAGTTGCCTGCTGCTCTGTTGCCATTCCCCGTGGAGCAATCTAGCGATGTGCAGTGTACCTGTTTGAATTAATGGAAGTGTAGTGTGGAGGTGTCACGTTTCAGTTTGGCAAAGCCCACGACAAGATTACATAGTTTGTTTGTTGCAACTCGATCTACTGTTCAGATTGTCGATAAATCAACTAAAGATAACAACATGCTTGGCCTTGTATGCATTTCAGACCCCAGTTGTATAGACAAACTCCAGGTAGAGGAAAGCGTTTGCTCTGAGTGATCATAGAAGACAGTTTGCTCAAACTAGCTGACACAAACAATCCTATCAATTGTGACCAACGTGGCTTTCAAAACAAATTGTCATGTAATAGACAACTATTAGAATGTCTACATTACTGGAATGCAAATATAGATAGTAGTGCTGAAACTGGTGTCAAAATTACCTATAATTAAATTATGTGACTAGTTTTCAGCTAATAGTATGGGCAGGGCATTGTTTTGATTTGGCTGTGAAATAAATAATAATGACGCGATAAGCAGGAGTGTCCCATAATGGGTTTCTATGTACATTGTGCCGCAACTTGATATACAATTGGACTTAGAACATTGTCTGTATCAGGCTAGTCAACATTATATTTTTATGTACATTTGATTGATTCCATCTAGTCAACAAGAGTATTACTTGTTAAGCGCCGCTATTACATAAACTGTGTAACCGTCTCCTTTGAAGTATCCTACCAATAATCTACAATATATCAAAAATGTAAAGTAAATGTACGTATTAAATGCCTTAGAATCAACTGTGCAGCTTTGGGCACATTTAGGCGGTAGTAGGACTCGTCACGTTAGATAAGTATACACGCCAATGTGGTAGATCTCCCTGTGGGAGTATTGATGAGATAGGTTTTAGTTTGAGTTTATGTTAGAACAGTTTTTGTGTGTGTTAGGATTAGATGTTAGAATAAGCTTCTACGATTACACTGGGTGATAAACCCTGGTCCGATTGTCAGAGGATCGGAATATTATATTATATTACGTACACCCAGTGATCTGCATGGTTTCCTTGTAAATTACTTAGCAATTTATTAAATGTTTATTTTTTCTTTCACTTGTCTTTGTTGTCTTGTTCACTTGTACAACCGCCATTCACAAACGTTGAATTATAGAAATGGGACATCCCCACTATACCCGATACAAACTAGTAAGCAGAAACCACGCCAATCCGTGACAGTGACTGTCTTTGCTATGAAATACTAAAAGAAATGTATATTAAATTAAATTAAATTAAAGTGGTGTTTTAAATTAAATTGTGAATCATTTCGGTGAAAACAAACGTGATATTGGTTGTGTTTATTAAAGAAAAGGGCATAGAACACAGGAACCCAATATCATGTACTTGATATTGGATATGCGAATTTATAAGCAAAAATTCAACTAAACAATATATTATTTCCTGTTAATTTGATGTTACTTTGGACATTCCAGTAACCCTTGCAAATAAAAATGTTGTGTATGTCTTAATTGTGTCAATAAGTGGCTACGTATGAATTAAATTCATATTTACTTTCCAATCAGCATATAATATGTATGCGTTTTAGTAATATTGTTTGGTCTCGCTTCTATAAAGACATACCCAAATTGAACAAAGCTCATTTAGGATGTATGCTTAAACAAACAACATTTTGTTGCTCTGAATGCTATTTACTGCATTTGAGATATATCATATATTCTGCGTGTTGGAGATAACGATGTTTGAGACAACCGACATTAGTTCAGCCAGTGACGGTTGTATTTTGGATTTTTCACAGAATTTGTAAAACTTTTACAACAAAATATGGCTACTGTTAGATTCGGTGCACTTTGTTCACTGGAAGCATTTAAAGTCCTTAGTAAACAACAACTGTAAAACAGCAGCCCTTGTTGTCAACTGTGAAACGACGCAAGTTTCTTGTTTTGATCACATCATTCGGCACAACACCATTTCAAAAACCACTGTACAAGGCGCCCTGTAGCGCAAGAGAAAGTAGAGCTGCCAGAAGAAAAAGTCGATGGACAACATAAAAGAATGGACAAATCAGCCCACCGACCCTGCTACGCACAACATGACATAGACCAAGGTGACAAAGACGCTCCGTTGAAATCGCACCCATTCGGCCGTCCCGGTCAAGGGAATAAACGAAGAAGTGAAGTGAAGTAAACGACGAGAACTGCTAGGTTCACGTGGCGAGTCAGACAGTTGTATCAGCTGTGTCACCCTGGCAGGTGGTCCAGTCAATGAATATGAATGGACAAATTAAAATACGCTTAAATTAAAATGCCAGCGTTGTGTTCATATTACCCACATATGCTTGGTAAAAAAATACAAACGCAATGTACTCAAAGTAAGATATTGATTATTATATGTTATAATGTGTCAAGTCATCCCTAATGGTGGCTTCAGTGGTCGTTGTTGTACTATGAAAACATATTTATTTCATTACCCATTTAACCTATATATATAATAGCTTATTATTTATATTTCTTCACGTTGTATGCGAATTGTTCAGACATAATATAGATATTATGAAATAGACATAGCAGGATGTGAAAATTTTATCTACAAGGTACAACATTTACCCAAATGCAAACTGCAGTCAGCGCAGCCAATACAACTACATGCCTGTTTGTATGCGATATTCATCGGTCCAATATACGATACAAGGACGTTGAAAAACCTGCGACATTACTGTAATTGTAGCTGGCAATTGACGCTGGGGCGGGTTCGCAATCTGCGACACTTGCATAGTATGACTGGTAGACAATCACAAGAAACTACCTACCCTAAGTTACACAATTATAGATTAAACGGAATATTTTATTCGTGTTCACATGTGATGATTTTTTTATTTTATAACACTGCGGTCGCTGTCATTTCAGGCGTCACATATATTGACCTAAAGTCGGTGATACGATGTCGTGACTCATACGTTCGATGTCGTGACTCACGGGGTCGATGTTGTGACTCACGCGGTCGATGTCGTGACTCTCGCGGTCGATGTCGTGACTCACGCGGTCGATGTCGTGACTCACACGGTCGATGTCGTGACTCACGCGGTCGATGTCGTGACTCACACGGTCGATGTCGTGACTCACACGGTCGGCACATAAATTGCAACAGCAACACAGTGAGCTTACACGGAGTCAGTATCTGTGCCAAGTGCTCCTGTCACCTCACTCACTGACCACACCGTTTGACTGTAGGTATAATATCATGTTTGCCCGGCATGCTGAACGGAAAGGTCGATATTTATAAGCAGATACAAATTATATTAAATCGAAACAAAAGTCATGATTTTCGGCCCATGCACCTATAAGAGTTACTAAGACGGAATACTTTTAACTACAATTACGAATATCACACCAGTGGTTTACTAGGAAAACCTCGTTGAACAGACAGCATCTTATTTTCATGGGCCACGCCAAACTGT
The DNA here is from genome assembly GCA_963662155.1 of Lamellibrachia columna. Taxonomy (NCBI): domain Eukaryota; kingdom Metazoa; phylum Annelida; class Polychaeta; order Sabellida; family Siboglinidae; genus Lamellibrachia; species Lamellibrachia columna. The sequence goes on along the minus strand of OY759273.1, from coordinate 41,273,230 downwards.
TTGATAATCTTACTTCACCAGCGTGGTGTTCTGGCAATACTCGCTAGCCAAATTAAAATATATTTGTATACACCTATTCCTATACTTGCTAATAGGATATAGCCATGCTATCTGTGTCCAAACTCAATTTATGTAACATAGTTTGGCTTTGTTTACTAAACTAGTCCTCTTTCTGGCCAAATAACACTTTTGTTTGAGACTTTGCGGTGGTTTCCTTTTTGTCGACCTCCCTTAGTACGTCACGTTCAATCTATGTTGCCCCGATTTCACAGAACTGCGAAAGTGTTAATCAAGTGTCAAGCGTTAATCAAGTGTTAATCAAGTGTCAAGCGCAAGTGTCAATTTGTTTTATCTCTTTTAGGCGCATAGCCCCCAAACCATGACATTTGTTTCGCTTTAAAATATAATTTAGTCAATGCAACATAAATTTACGATACAACCTATTAGACTTAGTACACAGCACAACTTGTTAACTAATGATCATTAACAAAACCAGCAAAGGGAGCTTGGGGCAAAGTTGTAGATACAAAATTATTGATGAAAAACATACATTTTGCCAAATTTATATAAATAATACAGTAACATATCAAAAACATGCTGTAATCTTATTGTCAAACACCTACTGTAAATCTCACAAAGCATATCAAAAACAGTTGATAAATGAGCGCAGGCAGTTTAGCATTCACGAAACAATCAATACTTCATCATTGTAATGCCACACGGAAAGTGATGCTGATTTACAATTATTATTTACTAATGGTGAAAGACCGAGTGATACAGTTATTTTGCGAAATATCAACAAATATCAGTCTTTCAGGAAACAACTAATTACACAGTTTGAATGTAACATTATTTCAGGCTGGCTAGTCGAATGATGTCTCATAAAACCATCTTATTCTGGTAACCACAACGTACATATATATACTTGTCAGCTAATATAAGGTTCCGAGTGTTAGAACGGAAGAAGAAGGCTGCTAGCTATTTGTGAACCAAGTAAACGTCCGATAGAGCGTCCTCATACTGTTTGTATTGACTCGTCATTGGAAAGCCAGAGAAAGTGACATTGTCGAAGTATTTGTGCGCGATCAAGTTCACCACCGCCGTGTTGCAGTTTTTGTCACCGGCGATGTCACTCAACATGGCCGTCAGGAGACGTAGAAAACGCAACATGATATGTCTGGAACCGCCTATGATGCCAGCGTTGTACACTATGGAGAACCGATTCAGCGACTTAGTTTCGCCTTCACTGTTGAAACTCCTGCCGAAACACGACGCGATCTTGTCTACTGTCCACGGAAGGTTCCCGATTAGTGGGTATCCTTCCATATCGTCGCCAATATACAGACGGTCTCCGAGGTGCCGCATCAGATCGAACGGATTGCGCAGAAAGACGACATCCGAGATGTCTGTGAACAGTATACGCTTGATATTTGGGTGACGTTCGATGTAGCTGAGATACTGGAAGTACCGTTCGTCATTCACCGACCTTACACCTAGTGTCATCTTTTGGAACGCTATGTCCGGCTGCAGCGATTTCCTGACAGAAGAAAGAACACATTAACTTATGCTAAGATAGTCAATGTGTTTGTGAATTATCTAATGACGGAAAGGATCAATCAATTAAGTAATATACACGATTTAGCTAACTATTTAAGTAATGAAAGAATGAACATATGCTACGAACATTGCATACTACAATTATGTTGTTATTTGTATAATACATATAATTCATTTATTGTCAACACATTGGCAACTACATCATTAGTATTAATGTAAAGTAGCCAGCATGTAACATTTACCTAAGCAAGAATGGCTTACTATTGATATTTGAATAAAATTAATGTGTGTCTTTGTATTTGTTCTTCTATATATGATGCAGAAAAACACCGGTTAATTATTGGCCAATGATTCGTTGTCAGTATGACCAATGTTGTCGAGATCGGATTACCTCTGTGTGCAACGTCTCGTTTAATATTACTTGCCATCAATAAAGCTGACTCCATTAGGATTTGACAGATCATCCGTTAAGGTAATACAACAGGTATATAAAACCCACCTTAACTGGTCCCCGAGGCCATCATGGAAGACGACTGCCTTGATCCCTACGTTACGCAAGCTCCAGTGCCAGTCGGCCATGTAACTGTAGTTGTCTTTCTTCACAAACACGTTACGTTGTGGGTCCTTCTTCGAAGTGAGGAACGTTGTAAATACAATGTCTTCCCATTTCGAATTGGTCAGCGGGGAGAGCTTCCCTGCTAAAGGATCCTTCCATGTCTTCCAGAGCTGACTCCAAGAAAGGTGACACCCGGATGACGATGACTTGGCAATGTGAATATGTTTGTAGGTCGGGCCCGTTATAATGGCTTCTGCGATCGCTGATGGTAATTCTCCGACGACCACTGAAGCTTCCCCCGGCGCTTTTGATATACGATTGTCGGTGGAACACAAGAGCTTCACTAATGTAAATGGAACGCCGTACAGCGACTGGTACAAAGACACAACGATCTCCATCGACGATTCCAACACGGATGTGAATTCTGCTTTCCCGGTGACGCCTGCGTTGACAAGAAGGGTGAAGTGAGGTGGAGAGTTACCTCCCTTCGTTGTCTCGAGTAGTTTGACGAGACATCCCAATGAACGTCGAAAGACGATTGCGCGCGTGTTTCCATACAGGTATGTGCCATCGAACACGACGTGGCTGACGTTAGTAATATCGACTGATTGCGTAGATGTTGTTTTCAAACTGCACGTTGTGGAGTGGAGGTAGGAGAATCTGTTCCTGTAGTTGGACGTTCTCAGTCGGTCCAGTAGGTCGTCTGTCAGCTCTCTGTCTTCAGCCGAAACGGACACGTCGAGCTCTTGGTGCTGCGTGATACTGACACGGTGTCCATTGCGTAGAAGGTGGTCGGCGAGGTGGACGCCCAACGGAGATGGTCCACCAGATATTAGCACATTCATCCGTCCATCGGGACGCCCTCCAACGGAAATCTTGCCATCCGTCAAGTTAGACCGGACTAGATAGATGCAACACAATAAATATTTATTGATTCTTGCGATTGGAATGAATAGATTACAGTTAAAACAAACAATTACGTGGGATATTGCACTGTCCGTTACAATAAATTGCTTATGTGGGATATAACATTGTCAGTTACAACAAATAGTGTATTTGGGAGTTTGCAATGTCTGTTACAGTTAAATGAATCGTGTATGTGGAATATTGCATTGTCCGTTATAACAAAGAGTTGATGTGTGATCTTTCAATGACAGTTAGAACAAACAGTTTTGGATTATTTCGCACTTTATTGCTCGTTACTTCGCCTACCTTTGTTTGCAAAAAACGATGTCTGCGAATGGTTTCGTATGTACCAGACTGCAATAGAAAAAATAGGTGTTTCAAAGCAAAATAATATGCATCGCCAGTTCTATTGGCGACACAAGGGAGTCACTGTGCCACCTGAACATTTCCCGATAACATAAATGGGACGCTATTTTTCTTAAACAGGGTCCCGTAGGCGTTTTTTAGTGCAGTATGCTGACAAACGGTTGTATGGTGATTTGGGTGTGCTGAATCGAAACAGTGATGTCGGCAAATTGTGGGAGGTATCCTTGACCCTTTAAATGAGAAAAGACTAAATGGCGTCCGATTTGCCCACGAAATAGACAAAAACGGTTGTAATTGGTATAATAATGATCTCTTAACAACGGTTTTGCTATAGTAAGTCAACACTTTATGAACGCACTTTAATAGCACGTGCCTGCTAATAATGTGAGATTATTGTACCATATAACATCAAGACCCAATCTTTGGGTTTGGTACTACTACTACGCCTAATTTTGCAACAGCGTCCTTCCAGCGCGCGAGAAGTGTGCGTTAATAGTAGCCTACACCCATGCTACCCGCAATCTTGCTAAGTGAATAAATGATAGCAACAATTAACACATAAAGGAGTCGCTGCTTGATTGAATATGCTGAATGACGATCCTGTATCAACCACCGACACGAACTTTGACAATAAACTGCTACAACAAAGAAGATATATTTTCAAGTTGCTTGAAACCAAATGTGCAGAATTTCAGGCCGTATGCTTTTAAGCGGTCACCCGAGTAACACGGTTAGCGCAACTGAAGTGTTAACGCATAAATCATTTAAATCCTAGTCAGGCGCAACTGACCCGAGTGACACGGTCACCGCAACTGACACTCTAACACGACATTCATCAAACTGTTGATGTAGGTAAACCGACCCTTAGTGTCGTCTAATGATTGTGTGTGTTCTGTTCACTTGTGAATAACATAAATAAACATTTTCGTTAGTGCAGACCTGGTTTTAACTTAATTATTCGTATCTGGCACTGCTGATACAGACACTAAACAAATCTTTATTTCGCACATTAAAAATGTGTATACTAATACTCTCTGTGTTCTGTGTGTAAGCCACTATCCAGTTGATTACATCATTACCTATACTATGGGCTTTTAGTTTAAGTAACAATCTTTGATGTGGCACTTTATCGAAAGCTTTCTGAAAATCTAAGTAGACAACATCCACTGGTGACCAGTCATATACCCACTTTGTAATTTCTTCAAAAAAACATAAGAGATTGGTTAGACTCGACCTTGTTTTAGGAACCCATGTTGAGATGTATTTATTAATTTATGTTTTACAAGCAATTCCTCCATGTGGTCTCTAATTAATGTTTTGAGTAATTTATATACAACTAATGTTAAAATCACGGGTCTGTAATTTTCTGGCTTGTTCTTCGATCCCTTCTTAAATAGCGGCGTAATGTTGGCCTCTTTCCATTCTGAAGGAGCTATTCCTTGTTCTAGTGATAAGTTAAACAATTTTGCAAGTGGTGTACTAATTTGCTCAACACGTTTTGGTGGTATCCCATCAACTCCGGGTGATTTGTTATCTTTCATCTTCTTCATTTTCTTTGGTATAATTTCAGGAGTTACAAATAACTGCCCTAAATATTCTGATGTCTGAAATTATGTTTCTCCTGTTGCTTACCAGTGATCCGACCTTATCTCGTACTTTCTGTGTACTCCTTACATAAGCACAGACACTCTTGCTGTATTGTTTTATATTACCTGCCAATTTTATTTTCAAAGGTTCTTTTATATTTTCTAATTTCAGTTGTAGCTAGGTTAAATGCCGCTTTATAATTTGCATAGTCTTCGTCCTTTCTGTTACGCCTATAAACCCTCCACATAGTTTGCTTAAACACTATTTGTCTAATAGTTTCTTTTGACAAGTGTTTCTTTCTAGACCGTTTTCCTTGTTTTTCAAGGGAACAAATGTATCGATGACATTCTCAATGTCATATTTTAAAATATTCCAACATTCAATTGCGGTCTTATTCATCAGCATGTTATTCCAATTTAGTTTTGCTAAGTATTTTCTCATATCTTTATAGTTACCTTTGTGGAAGTTTCTCCTATACGTTTTTTTATTTTTACCTTCTGATTTTACATTGATGTAAAAATGTATTTGATTGTGGTCGCTGTTACCCAATGGTTCATGTATTTTTACATTGTCCACTAATTCTTTTTGTGATGATAAATCTATATCTAATTCATTTCCCCCCTGGGTGGTTCTAGCACGTGCTGAGTAAGGAAGCTCTTCTGAATTAAAAATAGAAATTGTTGGTCCTCACCCCCTGTTGGTCCTCACCCCCCGTTCTTCATGTACATATCCGCCCTTCCAAGAAAACTTTCCCACAAATCCACAAAACCAACTTCCTCTTCCCTACATAGCTTCTCGACTAGCATGTTAATTGCCATTCCCCAGCAATTTCGATACCTATGACCCCTCCTTCCCATTACTGGTAAAATCCCTGACAGTATTACCTGCTCAACCCACGTCTGCTTTAGTGTTCTTACCAAATTCCTGTATTTCCTAACTATGGCAGTTGTACCCTCCATCTCTATGCTACGTGTACTAAAACAGATACACCCTTGTCCGAACCCACGATGTTTTCTACTCTTTCAGTTATCGCCTCTATTTTGGTCCCAGGCAAGCAGACTACCACGTCATCTCCCTTCTTTAAGACTCTTCCTAACTACTGAGTGCCCCACAAATACCCTCGCTCTCACCCCCTGTATAATTGCCTTGGAATAGCTCTTCCGATGGATTCTCTCCATCACATTCTGTCCGGCAGCCTTGTCACTTGGTGGCAGACTGTTATCAGGCTCTCTCTCACTCATCAACACGTCACCTTTCCCTCCCGTCGCCTGGCTAAATTGCGCTCCCGTCGCCTTCCCTATTGACACCTTCCCTCCCGTCTCCCTCACTCCCGTAGCCTTAACTATCGTCTCCTTTCCACCCGGCTCCTTCGCTACTGTCCCCCCCCACTCCCCTTTCCTTCGATCCATTTGTCTTTCCTCCCATTTCTTTCCTTCTTGTCTCCTTTCGTCCTGTCTCCCTACGTCCCGTCTCCTTACATCTAATCTCCCTACGTCCCGTCTCCTTACGTCCTATCTCCGTACGACCTGTCACCTTACCTCCTCTCAGCCTCCTCCCAGGCTGAGGTGAGCTCTCCCTAGCATCTCTCTCGTCGTCTTCCCCCACTTTATCTTCTACTGTCCCCACACCAGAACCACTGGCACAACCTACCTGCTACCTTCCCACCACTGCCACAACGAGCAGCCTCAGATGTTCTACCTCCAACTCAAGTTCCTTCATCCTCGTACACCCCTTACACTTAAAACTAAAATTATCCGCCTGAACATCAGCCCAGGACTTCTCACACCCGGACTTGACGAAGTTCAGTCCACCCTTGTAATGGGTGAAGTGTAAAGCGCTTTGAAAGGTATAGGTCAAGTATATGGGCAATGTACTTAAGTACAAGTGTAAATACTTTCAATTTTGCTAAGTCCAAGTACTCGTCTAAAAATTGAGGCAAGTACAAACACAAGTACTTTTTGAAAAATTCATGTACAAGTACAAAGTTTATTCAAGTACAGTCAAGAACAACGAAAGCTACATGTATGTGTCATAATGGTGATGGTCAAAGCGATGAAAACACAAAAGCAGCAGTATTATACATTCATTCATTATTTAAGTCAAGGACAAGTTTAAAATACCTCTTTATTTAATCAACAATAACATGCACTTCAATTAAAACTAAACAACCAATAGGAGGAAGTGTTACCTGACAACACACTGGCTACATTTCTTTGTTTAGCATTTCTCTTATCTCTCTATCTCTCTGTGAAGCACTTGAGTCATTGTTAGGAGGATGTTTTACTTGTCAATACTCTGGCCACATTACTTTGTTTAGCATTCCTCTTATTTCTGCTCGCTCAGTCCCTTTTCTCTCAGAACCAGGCTATCATGTATTATGGCTTCATGAAACATGCTGCATGTCTTCACTGATACCACACGTAGTTCATTGTTATGAAGCACTTGAGTAATTATTGTTAGCAGTTGCTATCAATGGTCAGTTAGGAGTCCTTCAGATCTGGACAGTGGATATGGTCTAATCAATGAATTAAATAAGGATCATCTTAAATTAATCACTGTCACATATTTTGTTGCATTTTTTCTTTTAGGAAAATATTTCTGATAGTTGTAACATACTTTGTAAACTAGGGAAATTCTCCGTATACCCACGCAATATAATTATGGTTTAGCGCCATATATATATATATATATATATATATATATATATATATATATATATATATATATATATATATATATATATATATATATATATATATATATATATATATATATATATATATATATATATAATATGCTATTTATACTTGAAGACATACGAATGCCTACCCCTACTCCAAACAAATGGAAACCCAATCATACGGTTACCTTTTACAAGACCCCTCCAATATACAACCACACAGACATGGTAAAATATCTTTCTAGTTAATCTACAAGTGACAAACGAATGCCTATCCCTACAAACAATTGGCTACATTTTACAAACCTCTCCATTTTACAAACATACATACACGGTATGACTCATAAAATCAGTTTTTGCTTGGAGTCCCTTCTTAACTGCAGTTAACAATTAATAAACCACATGTTTTGATAAAATAATACCCATTAAACCAATTTTTTGTAGTTGGTCTACCAGTTACTAAACATTCCCCCCCAAACATGTATATCATTTGAAGGGGTAGAGGTGAGACGATTTGTCCAAATTGCTTTGTTTGTTTGTCATTGTTTTGAATAAAGACCACACATGCTTATACATCAGTTAAATTGATCTACTTTTGGTGCACAGAGGCATTATTGCAATTTGCAATGTTATTAGAAGTTTGTAATTTTTTATTTTCTGATTTTAGACGTTGAGAGGGTTAGCACATAATAATACAACAAGTTAAAAATCTCCTTTGTACTTTTTAGCCAGACTGCTGGCACCATATTATACTGTAAGAGGCAGTCTGACTTGATTCACCTTACTTCTACAGAAGAAGACTCAGTTGGCAGTTCATAGCTGTTTGCACTGTCTGCCAGTGTCAATTGGCATGTTCTTCTGACTGCATCAAAGGCATTTCATGGCCAGTGGTTGGTTAACTAATTAATGCTGGCTTAATTAAACAAAATGATTATGGCCCGAACTGGTAGCCTACAGTTGTTTGCTTAACAGGGTGTTTCTGAGTGGGAAAAGATGCTGCATGTAGCCTTTTTTGGGTATCATAGTCATGGTTATTGGAGAATGGGGGTATCCTATGTGTAGGGATGGTAAGGGGGGTAATCATTCAGAAATAACAAAGTATGTAAAAAAACAGTTGAACATTCAAATACTTCAGGAAAGTTTCATTTTGTTAACTACAGATAAATTAATGTTCACACATATATTGAGAAAGTACTCAGATATACCCGTAATGTGCTCATAAAATCTGAGTACATTAAGTATGAGTATGATACAGCCAAATATTTAACGAAAACATACAAAAGTACTTGGGAAAGTACTTGCCAAGTCCTAGTACTTTGACAGTCAAGTACAAGTCAAAGTACATGTACTGCGCTCAGCAAAATGGCAAGTACAAGTCCAAGTCCAAGTCCAAGTACAGTACTTGTTGTACTAAAGTACACAAGTACTCAAGTACTCAGTACAAACTCCGTAAATTTCATTAGATGTCACTATACACCAATTAAAACAACTTCAGCTGGTATCCTGAGGTAGACAACGATTTTTAATGACTTAACAATCACGCTAAGAATAATAAATTCAGTGACACTGATGCTTTTCTTAGTACAGAGTGGGATATTACAAAGTCATTAAAACAGCTGGTGGCGAGCTGTAGCCAACCAGCCGGTCAACAATTGACGGATGGTCGGACGGCTATATAGGCTAACATCGTAACGTGATAACAGGACGCTAAGGCTAACACATCCACGTGTAAATACAGGGAATGCGCCTCTCGCTGCAATCCTGAAACTAAAATTGATTTTCGGTTGTTACTCTTTGTAGCCGCGAAGTGGCAACGCTGACTTTAAAATGTACTGTTAAACACGACATCTTACGGAACATTACCCGTTTTGTTGATTTACATACAGAGTTATAATCAGGCAAGTCTTTCAGGCAAGTCAGGGTATGACAAATTACGGGTAGTAGTATTAGTAGTACCAAACCCAAGAATTGAGTTGTGGTGTTATATAGTGCAATAATCTCACACCATCAGCAGGCATGTGCTATTGAAGTGTGTTCATGGAGTGTTGGCTTAATATAATAATTTAGCAACAACGTCCTTCCAGCGCCCGAGAAACCAATATATCTGTTCTACTTACCTATTATGATCAGGTTAATCCAAACCAAAGCCCCTCCGATGACTAATCCACATAACATATATTTATTCCGCATCTTGAGCCGATCACAAACCCTGTTGCTTTTTACGTTGCACATATATGTTTGTTTAACTCAACGACAGTGCACAGTCCCAACGAACATGACAGTCGAGATAGACGCGGAGCTGCTAGCACCTTTAACGATCAAAACAGAATACCTGTCGGTGTTCTAGATATATTCTCAAGGTGGCGCAGTGGTCGTCAAGATTACTAACGACTTCACATCAGCGTTCACGCACGGTATTTAACGTAGCAGATGAGGATACATTGCTTACCCTATCGAACGCGGCACACACATTTTAAATAAAACAATATGTACGAGCTGTTTGGCTTTTTATTGCGTATTTATGTTTCACTTCACTCCACTTGGAATGGTGTCTGCAGTCCGTGACCTGTACTGTTTAGGGCGGTACCCATGTGTCCACATTTCTTTTCACTTATGCCAATTATTGCCAGATAGTTATGTGTATGTGTATTCTGCATATCAAATTTTATTACACTGTCTTACATTGTGTAATACTTGTTAATAAAAACGGTTTGCAAGTGTTAAATAGTAAATTGAAATTAATTTAATATTTAAAAATGAAGTTTTATATTTATCCTGCTCTCCTAAGTTGTTATATTCATATGTAATAACTCTCAGAGATCTATTGGAATATGCAATATTATGTGTGAGGCTTAAGTGCTGTCAGAAAATGCAAATATGTGCTGCAATAAAACTCTCATAGCTTCATTAACTGCTACAAAAGAGTCGCATTTCTCTGATTCTCTTTGTAGTGATGCATGCTTCTACCCCTCCCTATAACGCGGATTTTTCATATTTAGGCATTTGAGATTCTTCAAATTGAACATGGCTTATATGACTGAAGGCTTTTACAAGGATCGCTTTGTACTGCGATTGAGATGAAGAAACATATAAAGTATACTGAAGGTTGCAAATCCTGAAGCATGTAACATCAGCTCAGCGAATCATCGTTGTATGGCTGATTATGAGATAGGGTGGATTAATTACGCATAATTCTCATAGATGTCATAGACATCGAATTTGATGGCATCCCATTTCAGTCGGAAGAAATTCAACAGGCTATATATATATATATATATATATATATATATATATATATATATATATATATATATATATATATATATATATATATATATATATATATATATATATATATATAAAATCAACAGGATATATATATATATATATATATATATATATATATATATATATATAGTGTAATAACCATGGGTTAAAAAATATATACTGTAATAGCCATGGGTTAAATTTTTTGGACATAAAGTACATCCATTCGTGCGTTCATGCATAATATATATATATATATTTATATATATATATATATATATATATATATATATATATATATATATATATATATATATATATATATATATATATATATATATATATATATATATATATATATATATATATATATATATGTATATATATATATATATATGTATATATATATATACACACACACACACACACACACACACACACACACAAACACACACACACACACACACACACACACACACACACACACACACATAGTATTATGCATAAACGCACGAATGGATGCACTTTATATCAACAAATTCACATACACTGTTGTTACGGTGATTGTTTATTGATGCATAATAATAATAATAATTATTATTATTATTGCAGATGTCGTCTCCATAAGGTGGGCGTTGTAGACGATGTGTATATTTTAGTGGTGTTTTCATTTTTCTCGTTGTCTTAAGATATTACATTGTTGTGGAAAACCACATCGTTGACTATAATATGCGAAGAAAGTTTATACCTGGTGGCACTGCGCGCCTGTCAATGAGTCGACCTCCGCATTTCTCAAAAATCTTTACAAAAATATGCAATGTCAGTCTAGATAAATGTACAGAAAAGTATGACATTCTAAGTAGTAGTCAGTATGGGTTTAGGACAAGTATGTACATCAATGGCTCTGTTAGAACTAACTTAAAACATTACATCTGCCTTGGACCATGCATTGTTGGTGTTTTTATTGTTTTGAAAAATACATTTGATACAAGTGTTCATAATTTTTTATTCGGTAAATTAGAAGCTTATGGAATTAGAATAATGGCCAATGAGTGGCTAAGAGGTTACTTGCATAATACACTACAGTATGTTAGCATTGACGACAGTAATTCGTTTATTTATTAAATGCGGGCCCTTAGGCTCTATTCAGGGCCCAACACTATTTATTCTATATAACAATGATCCACATTTACTAACAATATAATTCCATTCTGGGCCCAAAACTATTATAATATATAAGAGTGGTTTTCAACCTTTTCACCCCAAGACCCAATTTTCTGTCAGAAGATAAGATCGCGACCCCCCACTCCCCCAAAAATCACACATCACTTTATAATCATTCAATCATTCAATTCAAATCACTATGCCGTGACTATGGTATGCAATGATGCGTAATATTTATTGGCAACAAGTTGTAACAAAATAACAAGATGATTGTTACAAAAAAGTAACGTACTGGCTAGATACAAACTGGCTAGCAATGCTAATGACGATTAATCTTACATCAAACTCAGTCACTCAATGAGATTGCTGGAATTGCTTCTCAGCAACGAGTCTGGCGATTCTCGATTGCGTGGACGACAGGCAGCACCGTATATCGGGCTCAAGTTGCAGCCTGTTGCGAGCCTTTGATTTTATAGTGAGCATTGTAGAAAATGCGCTTTCACACAAATAGGTTGTGGGGAATGGTATTAGCCTCCTCAGCCCAATGTCACATATACGCGGATAGCTCTGCATCACCCCACACCAAAACTGTGACAGGTCTTTTGCACCAGAGTCAGTGGCAAGGGTGATCAGCTCCTCTTGAGCGGCATCTTCGTCATCCGGAACACACTGGTTGATGTCAGCTGTGAATGGATTCCTCACCAGTGCAAATGTGGTGCTGTCAAGATCCGGAAAATAGGTTAGCGATGCATCTGGCGAAACCTCTTTAACCAGAGCTTGGAAACCAGAATTTCTCCCCAGCATAGATGGCGCTCCATCTGTGTAAACTGCTTTGACTTTGCTCCAGTCGATTCCCTCTGCTTCAAAGAAAGAATTTACTGTACAGAACACATACATTCCTCGTGTGGTGGAGTCTAAGGCGACAACACAGCAGCTCATCCTTGAAATCTGAATTGTGAATGTAACGCACATAGACAATTAGCTGGGCGCATGAAGAAACGTCCGTTGATTCATCCAACTGCTAGCAAATGATTGGCGAATCTTTGATCTGCTCCACCATCTGGCTCTTAATATCGTCGGCCATATCCACTATTCTACAATAAACAGTGTTGTCAGAAATGTAGAGTGCATTCGGTTTATTTACAGTTGCATAACATCTGTAATGCATGGGAAAATCAATTCTTCGCCAATGGTGCGCGCTTTCTTTGCTTTTGCTATGCTAGTGATACGACGTATGACGTAGTCATACGACGTATGACGCCTCGACAGCGGCTTTCGATTGCTGATATGTTTTACCAGTGCTATCTATGCGAGCATTTTGAGCAGATTTCACTTTTCGTTGAAAGAAAGAGATGTTTCTGTCTTTGTACGTGGGATGCTCCTTCTTGAAATGACGTCTAAGCTGAAACGGCTTCATCGACTCTGCAAATAACACTTTCATGTACAAGTGGCATTGTGGTTTCTGCACGCCTTTCTCTTTCAGGAACGAAAAACCGAATCGTAGATACTCCTCACTATAGGTCTTTTTTTCTTCACTGCAGGTGCATCACAGGCTGCAGACATCGTAATATTGATGACGTGAGCACGGTTAGCTGCAATAAAAACGAAACGTGCACCGTGGTATTTAACTGTTCGCCAGGTGCCACATTACGGTACACTGCACTATAGTCGCCTTCGCAGTTTTGAAGCCGCATATCATTATCATCATAATGCTCGCCAGTGTCAGATGCATAAGTCACCATTAATGACAGTAATGTGAATTATATTAGTTCAATCTGCAATGCTAGCTTTACTTAATCATTGGTATTGTATTTTAGTTAATTATTACACGATGGGCGCTTCATACATTTGATTGAGACTATTCTGCTGATCGCCTTCGTCGATGTATAAATTACTGACATTATATTCACTATAGTTATTAATAATTCACGGAATCGTCTTCACGTGATACAACATGTATTCATGTTAGAACTGATACATTGTGCCTAACGTACAGGAGTGTACAATTTCACGAAACCTATGGCTTTTGTAGCTCTCTCTCCCTCTGATAAGCGAACGTCACGGACACGACGAGTGAGTCGGCGATCAGGTCGGTGTATAGCAAAATTTTACTCTTATGAAATAATACGTATTCCCTTTCGTAAAAATAGTGCTATTCCAAAACCAAAAGGAATAACCATGATCTGAGAAAAAAAAAATTATATTAAAAATATAAATACAATAAGGTCAATATGGCCTATATATACAGTTTTGCATGTTGCTGGCCGCGAGCCCGCGAACCCTCTTAAATGTCCTCGCGACCCCCAGGTTGAAAACCACTGGTTTAAGTAATAGCGGCGCTTAATAAGGAATACTCTTGTTGACTAGATGGGTCAATAAAATATACATAATAATATAATATTAACTAGCCTGACACAGACAATGTTCTAAGTCCAAGTTTAAGTATAAACACAATGTATATTATATAAACCCATTATGGGACACTCCTGCTTGTCGCGTCATTAGTATTTGTTTCACAGCCAAACCAAAACAATGCCCTGCCCATACTATTAGCTGAAAACCAGTCACATAATTTAATTATAGGTCATTTTGACACTTGATACAGCATAGACCATGTTCACTAGATTTCTAGAGCATTGCGAGCCAATGATAGGCTTTTTAACGCCAATAATATTTGATTTTAGTTATTGTTACTCTTCTATAATTGTATTCTTCTATAATTGTAGTCTTAAAGGGGAACTGAAGCAATTTTGTGTTATGCCGTATATTTAAATATATATTATCTAACTATGCATTAATGGTGACAGATACCTGCTAATTTATGAGATAAACTGAAAAACTGATTTTGTTCGAGACAAAAATCGACAAAATACATCACTGCGTATCGCCATTTTGTTGTCGAAACGAGTGGTTTGAGTCGCGTATATCTAATCAATGTAAATTTTCGATTTTTTGCGATTTATTTCGTAAATAGGCATTCTGGAGCGAAAAAAAAGATATGGGTCTCTGTTATATATACAAGTGTTTACACACGTCAACAAAATAGCGTTTTTGTTCGTTCCAAATAAAAAAAGTTAAAGAAATTACAACAAAACACGCACAAAATCGTGGAAAACGCCGCACTTCTCGAACACACGAGATGCTAACCAACGAGAATATGCGATAACGGAATACCGGAACTATTTTTTACTTGTTGACAAGATGGATGCATCGCTTGGGACAGTTTTACCAGATCTGCTACTAGCGATTAGTGGTTTACTGAACTTCCGTAATAGTTGTCTATCTTTGGAGAAATGGAAACCACATACGAAGAGTCTAGTTCGACAGCCCACACGGAAACAACCGTTGACAGTCGTAAAATGTCACCGAGTGTGCGAGTCACGCTCTAGACTCCAGGTCGGCTTCGCCTTTGTTGACGTTGGATTCAGGAAAAATTACAACAGCGCTTTGACTGTCAACGATTCCTGACTAGGTAATGTGATGTGGTGAACCTGTGGAAATTGCGTCCCGATGTCTGCGCACGTTTACGTTGAGTCATTATGCTGCGCCGAGGAAGCTACCATGCCTAGGGCTAGGCTATGGCTATGCAGCACCGTCACCGTGTGCCCGACCGCGTTGGTGCTTGCAGCACCGTGCGAAGACGATGATTTTGTAGTGATATGCACAAACAAAGCGGTGCTAGATGTTGGTCTGCTGTCATTGCATGATTTGCGTGCCGATTCATCGATTCGCCCTATAGCTAGCAGGTCAGTAATTCAATTGTTATCGAATCATTGCCATTTTAATAATCATATTTTTTCTGCATATTTCTTTTACCTAGCCCGAGGGCGAGGTCCGAACTACAATGGCAATGCAAGCAGGCTTTTCTCTTTATTTTGTAATCTAATGAAGTGTACCGTGACTGTATTTTAATATTGGGTTTGATTTGTTGTTGAATAACATTGATGACAATAATAACATGAGAGTTTATTTAATTCATTATGTGAATATATATATATTCTTAAATGTTACCGTAATCGTGATTGTAATAATGATTGTAATCATGACTACATTAGTAATTGTGATTGCAGTAATTACTGTAATCATGATTACGTTAATATTCGTACTTGTAATCACCCCTCTCTGTAGCACACCACACCTTGTTGTTTGGTGCAATGTAATCATTTAAATAACAATAATTAACTACTGACAGTATGTAATGTTCACAGTTTTGCAACTATTATGGTAATTATGGAATTAGTGCTATCAACTAACCATGACAAATTATATTTCAGGCTCAGGAAAGGCAAGACAAGTAATCCCATCCTGCGATGTGGGAAGGATCTGTGATGTCTATTCTGAACCAAATTGAATTGATGGAAAGTTTAGCTATGGAGATTGACTTGACACAGGTGAGTGTACTGATAATCTGATATAGACAAATTGTGAGGCACCCACAGTATGCAGCAGGTCGAAAAACAACCTGGAAAACTACAAAAATTCCCACTAAAATATTAATAACTGAATGATGTGAATGCCTTCTTATCCATATCCCATTTCTGTCAACAAAAATGTTACCTGCAGCATCTTGCATGTCACTACACACAATTTCATTTATATTGAGACCAACATAAAATATATCAACAGTTTATTCACATAGAAAAACAATTACCAAAGAAATAAGGCTTGACTAAAAACAGTGACTTCTTACCACCGGGAAATACAACCTGGAACATGGATATCACAGTTACACACATCATTATTATGCCACAACATTATCAAATATACTGGTAGTTTAGCTTAGGAAATAATTAATCTTTATAAAGCCAAGGCATTTTAACTGTTTCACCATCATCATCTGTACCAATGGCAATAGACTACTTGTTTTGATTGGACAGTAAATGTACACCAATCATGTGTAACAATATTACTTGTTCTGACTGACAGTAAACGTACACCAATCATGCATACCAATACACTACTTGTTCCTACCAACAGTAAATGTACACCAATGATCTCATTCTGAAATCTGCACCATTTCACTACTTCTTCTGACAGTAAATGTACACCAATCATGTGTATCCAATATACTACTTGTTCTGACTGAATCTACTACTTGTTCCTACCGACAGCAAATGTAAACCAAGCGTCTCATTCTCTACCAAATACACTACTTGTACTGACAGTAAATGTACACCAATCATATGTATCAATACACTACTTGTTCTGACTGATAGTACTTGCACACCAACCATCTGTTCCAATACACTACTGGCACTAAATATACACCAATACACTACTTATTCTGACTGATAGTACATGTACACCTAACATATTCAATTCACCTTTCACTCATCCAGGGGTAGAAATCAGCACACTTTCCTGACAGACACCCCAGTATCCGAAAGACCTTGGCTGATAGATCAGACATGAGTACAACCTGTGTCACAGTTTATGGCTGTTTGGTGTGTGGCAGGTGCAGAAAAGTGACATGTTTTTCTCACGAATGACAAACTTCTTCTCTTTCTCATAGGTGTCGGAGCTGCTTGAGTCACCCTCGGTTATGTCGCTGTTATCACATAGTGTGCATCATCTGCACCAATGTCTTTATTCTCATTGAATCTGATGGAAGCTTCACATAGGAGTAGTCACGATCAACGTTCATTGGTGCAATAATGTCATCCATGACTACAGCAGCATTCGCGAAGTGTCGCACTTGAAATATCGTTACCGGATCGATTTGCGTTTCAGCATCAGTTGTATGTTGTGCCACAGCAGTAGTAGCAGTGATGGCACTAAAGGTGACATCCATAATGTAAAGATTGACGGCATCACCCGTAGCGCTGGATGCTTCAAAACTAGAACCTGTACTTGTATGAACCAATGGTGAATCCTTCATCTGAAAAGATTACACATACAGTGACTTGAACATTTTACAAAATTCATCTTTTGCATAATAAAAATGAATCACAATGTGAGAAACTTTCTCTTGTATATATTATTTTTAGAATATAAGAGTGCCAGTGTCATATAGAATGTATAAAGTAATCAACCACAGGGAAAAGCATTTTCCCTATGGAGCCATGTTAATTCAACCAATGGGTCTTTCACTGATCTCTTAATGTTTTTAATGAATCTGTTTGGTCAGTTTGACAAATGCCACTGGTAACATAACCAAACGCATGTAACCAAAATTGTAGCATCCTAGCTCCAAAGTGCATTATATTATCTAATCAACATTGCACTGTTTTCAATGGGCCAGGGAGGTCAAAATTCTATAAGGGGTCCAAATTCCATAACAAAATATGGACCCATAGGTACACTTTCTATGGGGTTCCTTATTTTATATCTGACACTCGATTTAGATAACATAATGCATGAATATTGTTATTGGACCAAATGCAGATCTATGCTTGTGACATCTTTACCTTATAAATGCTGCATGCACACACACATACGTATATATATATATATATATATATATATATATATATATATATATATATATATATATATATATATATATATATATATATATATATATATATATATATATATATATATATATATATATATATATATATATGTATGTATATATGTATGTATATATGTATGTATATATGTATGTATATATGTAAATATATATATAATTATTAGGTATTATACTGAAAGCATCTGCTAGATAGTATGGTGCATGGACAAAAGCCCCTCCCGACAAAAGCCCCACAGACATAAGCTTGTTTCAATTCAATTATACTGTTCATGACTGTTGCTGTAGTACACAGAGACAAGATATTGTCATGATTATACTTCAGGCATGTGGTCAATTCCATTCCGGAATTGGAACTGACCCTCAATTCCAGTTCCGGAATTGGAATTGACTACAAATTTTTTTTTTTTATTGAATTTGTTTTTCCAAAATTTATTTTTTGGGAATTGGAATTGATTTTGTTGGAATTATTGACTTGATACTGTTAATATTTACCCTGATATTTACTTATATTACTTTTAAAATCATATTTGTCTTCTATTAGCATGTCACCCTGAATCTGGTAACAGCCAGGAAGTTGTCAACATTACAGCATAGACACTGTCTACTCTGGTATTGAAACATTGTGACCAAGAACAATATAATCAAGCATTTGCATCAAAAAGAAATATTAAGTTACTGTAACAGACAGTAAAACCAAAATCAGACCATTCAGGCCTCATTTTCTTTCTCAGTGTAGAAGGTTTATTTACAGAGATTGCCAATTAAGGGCACCTGCCTGCTCATTCCCTTTGTGTGAGAGAGGAAGCCTGCCCCACTTGAATGCAGCCCCTTGTTTATCCAAGCCTAATGTTCAGCCCACAAGTTTCCCATACTAAACATGTCACTGGTCACCTGTACAATGCTGTTACATGTGGCTGTAGGGTTTGCCCTTTGTAGTAATTAAAAATGTCCCCATGTAGAATACATGTTGGAGATTAGGATGTTGAAGACTCAAACTTTCCAGTAAATTTGATGAAATATCAATGATACCACAACTGATAGCGATATAAATCCGCCTCCTAGTATATTTGCTCCCCCCCCCCGGACATCTGCCCTTTTTTTCCATGATAGTTGACAAGTGAAAATCAGTTTGCAGTTTTATCATTATTTCTACAATAACAACATTCAATGACAAGTCAAAGTCACTTTAGCCTAATGCAATGGCCTATCCCCTGGAGTGTGTATGAGATGATCTTGTCACCAGTTGTTTTCCAGGTATCATTGATAGTCAGATCAGTGGTGGAAGATGGGTTCTTGGGGTGATGCTTCCACAAACAGTGGTGGACAGTAACGAGTCAGAGATCAGCTGGTTTGGAGTGCCCCTGGTATTAGCTGCTTTAGTTTTCAGGTCCTCGCGGACCTTGGCAGCTTCTATCTGTGCCGTGTCACCATCATGATTGCAGGCAGTCTTGTTGATCACATTCTGGATCTGGAGATCAGATCAGTGACCACAGCACCCTTGCATGATCAGGATCGACGCTGGCTTCACTCCCAATGAAGAGTAATCTTGTTGGTCCCCCTTCTTGGTGTAGGAATGACACTCAAAACATGACCTCCTCAAATGCTAGTAGTAATTTCCATGGTGAAGTTATAAGTGAATTCTGACAACTCTGGCTTGTGCATCCAGTTTTATAGGAAAATGGATTCACTCCAACTCTCCATGGTAAATGCAATTCAAAAGAAACCTTGTTGAGATGGCTTCTTTCAAATATCCTCAATTGTCCTAACATGTCCAGGTCCTAATGTCACTGGCTTCTTCCACAATTGCAATAAAGATAATCCTTTGATTACAGGATCATCTCCAACTACATAAAGTAATTTACTTGGCTGATCTTGCACAAAGAACATTAATTGCAATTAGGGTAATATATATATTGAATTCATGTTCAGAAATAAAAAAATAAGTTAAAAAAACATTTCTTAAAACAACTTACAAATAATCCAGAAGCTATAGACAGGGGGCAAATGTCCAGATTTTTAATAAGGCAAGGGGCTAATGTCTGGGGGGCAAGTGACAAAGGGGCAAATGTCCGGAAGGGGGGCAAATGACCTGGACCCGATATAAACAGGGGAAACTGTTCAAAACTCAGATTAATGACCCAACTGTCCAGGGCTGTCCAAAATGTCTGGTTTTGTTAGCAAAAATCCAGGAGAGGTGTCGCAGCAGAATGTACATATGAAATGGCTGGATGCCATTTTAAAGTTTTTTATATGGCAAACCTGATATATATGTGTGTGTGTGTGTGTGTGTGTGTGTGTGTGTGTGTTTGTGTGTGTGTGTGTGTGTGTGTGTGTGTGTGTGTGTGTGTGTGTGTGTGTGTGTGTGTGTATTTAACGAACAATAATTTTTTAATCATATCTAATTAAATATGATTGTGCACACGTGACAAATAAAACTGTGTTAAAACGAATTGGATTTGAATTTTTCTTTAGCCTAGGATTTTAACGTTTTGGAATTGATTTTTTGCAAGGCGGAATTAGAACTGATTTTTTGGAATGGACAAAACAGAATTGACCCCATGCCTGATATATTTCCTTCATATGTATAGCTTGTACTAATACTATTGTGGGTTGCCGACAGTTGCCCCCTCCACCCACGGTATTCATTACAGTGTTATCAGTCGGCTTAGAATAAAATGTAATTAATACATCTCTATGAACTTCCGGTTATTACATGTGGGGTTTAATCTGATCAATAAAGAAAATTAATTTTATATAATTTTGCCTTATTGTCAAGTCACAAGAATTCAGACAGAAATTGTAAAGTGTCATTATAGAAAGCAGACATGTAATCTGACAGTGTTCAACTGGGTAGATGACGATGCCTTAGTAAGTTTCCTTTCCAGCTAGCTAGACATTGCATGGGTGAAATGCATTTTACTTAAATATTTAAATACTTTTAAACAGTTTTTGTAACTGCATTTGCACTTAATCACAATGAAAGTATTTGTACATTTTAAATATTTCCATAAAGAATATGAAATGTAAACAGCAACAGTAGGCTTCTGTTGCACTATAGTCTATACTGTCTTTTGGTCGTGTTTCTCCCATGCATCTAACCCCCCCCAGGCTTAGCCTTACGCTTGCTGCTTGCTCTCTAGGCATTTAGAACACATGAGTATGAGACTTATTATGACTGTCAATAAATAATATCAAATTATTTTCTTGAATAATTTTGCCTAGTACATACGCCATGGCCCATGTTATAAGGTTGCAGTATATACTGTAGCACTTACTGAGTTATTGTTATTGTTCTGAGTACGGCCACGTGTTGACGGTACGTATCAGTCGTATGATCACGTCGAATATAAATCGGCGGATTGGAAAACACTCGTAATTATATCAAACTATTAAAACTTACTCGCACTTTATTGTATTCATACATTTCGATTTACTGTGGGTCATATATATGCTGACGTTGAAGCACAGCTGTGCTTATTGGGGTGGAACTATATTGTAATCGTAGTGATAAGTCACAATGGTAACGGTAATCCAATTTACTAACCTGGTTTCGGCTCGTCGCTTCCTACGCATCGCTCTGCCCTCTGATATCTGACGTTTCCTTGTCGCAGAATAGTCTGTAGATGCATGGTCATATGCGAAAAAAAAGATCTAAGATGGAACGGTATCTTCGACTAAGAATGACATCTTGATGCTCACCGTCTGTCCATGCTCATCACATAGTCTTTTGTCTTGTTATCTGCATCGGACAAGTGCTCACTCGCAGAGCCTGCGGCTGGCGGACACGGCAATTTCCGCATTTGCAACCACAGTTTCCGCTGCAAATTCTTCCTGGGAAGTCGATCAAAAGTTTTTTCCTTGCATTTGTAGTACTAGTTGATATATCCAGGAGCCATCCATTGCACACCAGTTTTCTTTTTATTAGATTTTCCATGCGTTTCGGCCGTTTTTCCGAGAGGTTTTTACTGTGTGAACGCGGTGCCAGGAGCTCGTACTCAAACCACTCTGCCGCTGAGCCCCCCCGCAAAGCAATATGGCGCCGCCCAGCGAAGATAATGGCAAAGTTAAAAAGGATATTACAAGATTACCGTGGCGTTGCGCCCATCATATAAGGGTGATATATACTGTAAATGGTATGTTATTATGTTTGGGCTATGGTTGTTCAAGTGCTTCACCCCCCCTTTAACTCTTGGTATAATTGCTATTCCCCCTGGCTCTTCAGTTCTAAATACGCTAACGAAGTAGGTTGCAAGAATATTTGCTTTTTCAAACCATATGTTGTAGTATTGGATTTGGGGTTGGTTGGATCTATATTTAATTTACAAATTCCTGTTTTGATTGTAGTTTTGTCTTTTGGACAGAACGATTTTTGGTCCTTCTTTGTTTGAATAGCTACATTTCTTTCAAACTCCTTTCGAAGTGTTCATGTTAAGGCCCTGGCTTTGTTTCTAATTTTCTATTTTTGCAGTACACTAAATATTTCTTCCAGTCTCTTGTTTCCATATATCTTGTCCATAATTTCTTTTTTACGTCTAATCAGTTTTCTAGTGTAAGCATTCAGGGGAAAGTTTCCCTTCCTGAAGTTAGAGATTTCTTTTTGTGCTATGTATTTTCTTGTAATAATTTTATTATGGATTTCCCATTGTCTATTTTCATTATTGTCGGTATCCTTAAATTTTGTTTTCTAGTCTATTTTTGAAAACTCAAGCCTTCTATAAAAATCTGCATTGTTGTAATACTTTCCTCTTTTAGTGTAATTATTTAGTTTGATTGTACACATAATTTCAAAAGTTATTATACAGTGGTCGCTTCTTCGTAAGGGGCTGAGGTGTTCTACATCTCCTATGATGTCATCATCATTTGATATAATTAAATCTAGAACACTTGGGTTATTTGAACGTCTGGCTCTGGTTGGGTCTGTCACATGTTGAGACATAATTGCATCTCTTTTACATTCTACACATTTAAAATTTAAGTTGTTACGGTTGTTCGATTTAGTTGTCCAATTTTGTTCAGTCGTTTATGAGGTACAGTTTCAAAGGCTTTTGAAGAATTTAAGTAAATTACACCAGTTTCAGCACTGGTATCTATATTTGCATTCCAGTCATGTAGACATTCTAATAGTTGTGTAATGCATGAACATATTTTTTTTAACCCATGTTGGTCACAATTTATAGTATTTTTTGTGTCAGCCAGCTTAGTTTAAGCAAACTGTCTTCCACGATCCCTCAGAGCAAAACTTTCCTCTACCTCGAGTTTGTCTATAGAACCGGGGTCTGAAATGCATACAAGTCCGAGGATGTTGTTACTTCTAGTTTATTTATCAACCATCTGAACTTTAGATTGAGTGGCAGCAAACAAACTAAGTATTCTTATCGGGGCCTTTGCCAAAATGAAGCGTGTCGCCTTCACACTACACCTCCATCCCATTAAGTCGAACAGGCACAATGCACATTGCGAGATTGCTCCCCCCCCCACCAGACAAACGTTGCCTGCGAGTTCGCTCGTAAATCGTGTGCAACGCGTAGAAGGGCGACTTATTGATCGATCGGAAACACACGGTAACCGGAGACAGTAACCGGGGTAGCCAGAAAGCAAACACGGTCCCACCAGAAATCATTGGTGACACCTGGGGATAGGCTGAATGATTGTCAACCAAAACACGCAAACACAGTCCCACTAGAAAACAGTGGCGCATCTGGCGATCGACAACGCTAGTCAGGACAAAATATGGTCCTGTTAGGAAACAACTTCCGGCTATTTGGACTTGGTGCAGTGACTTGAATTTGGTGTAGATCATTTACAGAAAAACGCGGTATATCAAATAGAATAAGTATTACTATTGAATATATATTATACACAAACGTATTGTAGACATATATTAGGAAACAGGTTTTGTTAATTATTAGTCAGAGGGAGTATTTTAGAGTAAGTTAGTTTCGGATTCTGTCAGGGAATTCAGCGAGCGATAATAGGGTTGTTTACTATTCGAAAATTGAGATAGCATAGTGAATAGTTTACATTGGCTAATATATATATATATATATATATATATATATATATATATATATATATATATATATATATATATATATATATATATATATATATATAAGATAAAGTGATCTATTTACTTAAATTACATACATAAGGTAATATCTGACATAGTGGTAGTAAACGTTTTCGGTAAAAAGGAATTAACAGCAGGATTTTAGCGTAAATTAGCACACACTGAATTCGTTGTTTTGTTACACAGTGTTCTCCGTATTCGCTAGGTGGCAGGGTTTATTTTTCTCATGCGAGGTTAATAGAAGACGCAGTTAGCAAGTATATTAGACTAAAGTGTTCTTTTGATCACAAAAACAGCCTTATTCAAGGCTAACGTTGCAAACTAATTAAAACTAAATTGTATGATGGCGCCGTGCAAACGGCAGTTAAAGGCCACAAGGCACTTGATTTGTGGCAGTTGTAGTAACTGGGTGGACTTCGTCAAGTCTGAGTGCGAGAAGTCCTGGGCTGAGGTCCAGGCAGATAGTTTTAGTTTTGAGTGTAGGGGATGTACGAAGATGAAGGAACTAGAGGTGGAGTTGGAAGAGCTGAGGCTGCTCGTTGTGGCAATGGTGGGAAGGGAACAGGGGGGTTGTGCCAGTAGTTCCGGTGGGGGAACAGTAGATGATAAAGTGGGGAAAGACACAAGAGATGCTAGGGAGAGCTCACCGCAGCCTGGGAGGAAGCTGAGAGGAGGGAAGGTGACAGGTCGTAGGGAGACAGGACGTAAGGAGACGGGAAGGAAAGGAACGGGAGGGAAGACAACCGGAGCGAAGGAGAGGGGAGTAGGGGAGACAGGAGGGAAGGAGAAGGGAGTGGGGGAGACAGGAGGGAAGGAGAAGGGAGTGGGGGAGACGGGAGGGAAAACAACCGAAGTGAAGGAGAGGGAAGTGGGAGAGACAAGAGCAAAGGAGTGGGAAGTGGGGGAGACAGGAGCGAAGGAGGCAGGAGGGAAGGGGTCAGGACAGAATGGGTTGGAGGGGATCGAACGGAAGAGTTATTCTGCAGCAGTGATAGAGGGGGTGAGGAAGAGAGCGAGGGTGTTTGTGGGGGATTCGATAGTTAGGAAGACCGACAGAGTCTTAAACAAGGGAGATGATGTGGTGGTCTGCTTGCCTGGAGCCAAAATAGAGGCGATAACTGAGAGGGTAAAAAACATCGTAGGCTCGGGTAAGGGTGGATCTGTTTTAGTACACGTAGGGACAAATAACGTAGAGAGGGAGGGTACAACTGCCATAGTTAGGAAATATAGGCAGTTGGTCAGAACACTAAAACAGACGCGGGTTGAGCAGGTAATACTGTCAGGGATTTTACCTGTAATGGGCAGGAGGGGTCACAAATATCGAAATTGTCGGGGGATGGCAATTAACATGTTAGTCCAGAAGTTATGTAGGGAAGAGGAAGTTGGATTTGTGGATTTATGGGGAAGTTTTGTTGGGAGGGCTGATATGTACATGAAGGATGGGCTTCATTTAAGTGGAAAGGGGGCGGCAGTATTCGCGGACAAACTTTCAGCAGCAGTAGATAGTGACTTGGGTACAATGACAAATATTTTTGGAAGTAAACATTCTTTAAACTAGAAGTGCAGGGGGGTTACCTAGAGGTGTCTCAAGCAGAACAAGAGGCCACTAGCACAGATAAACCAATGTCAAATCATCCGAAAAACATCTCTGAAAAAGGTTATAGATGCGTATGTTTAAATGCAAGGAGCATAGTAAATAAGAAAAACGAATTAAACATTATGGTAGAAGACATTGACCCTCACATAATTGGTATAACTGAATCATGGGCCAACATAGATATAACAGATGCTGAATTAGGACTGACAGGATATGTAATGTTTAGGAAAGATCGAATAGGAAGAAGGGGCGGGGGAGTTATTTTATATGTTAAAGAATCTATTCAGGCTTATGAAATAAAACTATAAAGGGAAGCAGATTGCGATGAAGCTGTTTGGTGCAAAATTGTTTCAGGTAATTCAAAATTAACTATTGGATTAGTTTACCGAAGTCCAAACATAAACGAAGAGGACAACACAAAAATAAAAAACGCTATAAAGGAAGTTAGTAAAGGGGAATGTATCATAATGGGAGATTTTAACCATGGACACATACAATGGAATTCTCTAGAGAGCACAGGGATTGAGGACCAACAATTTCTATTTTTAATCCAGGATAGCTTTCTTACTCAGCACGTACTAGAACCAACCAGGGGAGAAAATGTATTAGATATAGTTTTGTCATCACAAAAAGAATTAGTGGACAATGTAAAAACATTCGAACCATTGGGTAATAGCGACCATAATCAAATACATTTTGACATCAATGTAAAATCAGAAAGTAAAAATAAGAAAACGTACAAGAGAAACTTCCACAAAGGTAACTACAAAGATATGAGAAAATACTTAGCAAAGCTAGATTGGAATAACATGCTGATGAATAAGACCGCAATTGAATGTTGGAATATTCTAAAATATGAAATTGAGAGTATCATCGATAAATTTGTTCCCTTCCAAAAACAAGGAAAACGGTGTAGAAAGAAACACTTGTCAAAAGAGGCTATTAGAAAAATAATGCTAAAACAAACTATGTGGAGGGTTTATAGGCGTACCAGAAAGGACGAAGACTATGCAAAATACAAAGAGGCACTTAATGCAGCTACAACTGAAATCAGACAATCTAAAAGAAGCTATGAGCAAAAACTAGCATGTAACATAAAAAATGACAGCAAGAGTTTTTATGCATATGTCAGGAGTAAACAAAACGTACAAGACAAGGTTGGACCTCTAGAAGACAGTGCTGGAAATATAATATCACAGGGGTTTTTAATGGCGGAAGACCTAAATGTTTACTTCAGTTCAGTGTTTACCAAAGAAGATATTAGTTCATTACCAGTTGCTGATGCTAAATTTCAGGGGGCTAAATCTGACTATTTAGGTCCGTTAGTTGTAACTCCAGAATTGGTAGCTAAGAAAATAAAGGCAATGAAAGATAACAAATCACCGGGAGTGGATGGGATTCCTCCAAAATTACTAATGGAAACAGTAGAACAAATCAGTATACCACTTGCAAGAGTATTCAACTTGTCATTAAAAGAGGGAGTTGTTCCGTTTGAATGGAAAGAAGCAAACATCATACCATTATTTAAAAAGGGTTCGAGAAATAAGTCAGAGAATTACAGACCAGTGAGTTTAACGTCAGTGATTTGTAAATTATTAGAAAGGTTAATTAAAGACCATATGGTGGAATTCCTCGTTAAGCATAAATTATTAAATTCATCTCAACATGGATTCCTTAAAGCGAGGTCATGCTTAACAAATATGTTATGTTTTTTGGAAGAAATCACTAAGTGGATAGACGTGGGATCTCCAGTAGATATTATCTACTTAGATTTTCAGAAAGCTTTTGACAAAGTGCCACATCAAAGATTACTACTTAAATTAAAAGCCCATGGTATCGGGGACAGCATAACTGACTGGATAGAACAATGGCTGACTGACAGAAGACAACGAGTTGTAGTAGATGGAGAAGTTTCAAATTGGAAATCGGTTTTGAGTGGGGTACCTCAAGGATCAGTATTAGGACCTATATTATTCTTAATTTATATCAATGACTTGGACGACAGTATAACAAGTAACGTACTGAAATTTGCGGATGACACAAAACTGTTTAGAAAGGTTAATACTGATGGTGATAAACAACATTTACAAAACGATCTAGACAGATTAGTGAAATGGTCTGAGAAATGGCAGATGTTGTTCAATTTTGGGAAATGTAAATGCCTACATACAGGACATAGGAACTTGAATGTAAACTATAAAATGGGAGATACTGTTCTGGGTACTACTGTAAAAGAAAAGGACTTAGGAGTTACAATAAGCGCTGATATGAAAGTTTCAGAGCAGTGTGGTATTGCAGCTTCAAAGGGTAATCAAATTCTTGGATTGATTAGAAGAAACATAACATACAAGGGAAAAAAGTTAATTATACCTCTTTATAAAGCAATAGTTAGACCTCATTTAGAATACTGTATACAAGCATGGAGACCATATCGTAAGAAAGATATAGATACGCTTGAACGCATACAAAGGAGAGCAACTAAAATGATTCCAGAACTGAGAGACCTTAGTTATGAAGAACGCCTGAAAGAATGTGGTTTAACAACTCTAGAGACAAGGAGGTTAAGAGGAGGTCAGATTGAAGTTTTTAAGATATTGAATGGGTATGAAAATATTGATAGAAATATGTTTTTCTCACTCAAGAAGGATAGCAGAACTAGAGGACATGAGGTAAAATTAGTAAAGGATCAATGTAGATTGGACATCAGGAAGCACTCGTTCTCACAGAGGACAATAAATGAATGGAACAAATTGTCTACAGATTGTGTAACTGCTAGCAGCGTGAATATGTTTAAAAACAAGGTTGACACATATCTCA
This sequence comes from Lamellibrachia columna, assembly GCA_963662155.1. NCBI lineage: Eukaryota > Metazoa > Annelida > Polychaeta > Sabellida > Siboglinidae > Lamellibrachia > Lamellibrachia columna. Next base: position 41,244,191 of record OY759273.1, on the reverse strand, counting down.
GGAGGGCGGGTTATAAGTAGATGAACATTGTTGGACTCTCGATAAGCCAATGGCTTCCTTGTCCACTTGCCATCTGGGCCTTTGGCTTGGATGGCAAATCTTGTTAAACTCTTGTTAAACTCTTGTTAAACAGTGGCGCCCCTGGCGATCAATAGGACTCCCATAATAGCAGTTCTTCGAATAGCGCCTTGCTATCTGGTTGAGGTGGTTGGGGCGGGTCCGTTGACGTCAATAGGAGGCGGGGCATGCGGTATATACACGTAGCGAACGAACCCACTAGTCGATATTACGACACAAGAGGCCACTGCAGCCAGAACAACAACAACAGGTGAGTTGCGTCTTTTTAGCCTCAGCGCCGTAACTAAGCAAAGTTTCGATGTAGACATTCTAAAAACATCCGTGAATGCGTTTGCCATCACCCCCGACTCCTGGGAACAAACAGCCATGGACCGGGCCAAGTGGCGTTCCTCCGTGCACAAAGGCTCCAAGATATGCGAGGCCAACAGGACCGCTGTAACAGAGCAAAGGAGGCAAGCCAGGAAAGCCCGAGCCAGCAGTCCTCAAGATGACGCACCCCTCATCCCCTGTCCCAACTGACAACGTACCTTCCGTGCACGGATTTGCCTTATCAGCCATCTGCGCACTCACCTGATCCCAACTACCCCCAGATGACTAGAGTGGAAATGATCAGTAGAGCCGTCCAAATGCTAGAGTCGCCGTGACCTCTCGTCAGATTGTAAATGCTCACCACGATGAACGTGTACAAAATGACGACTTGACACAAAAAGACAACCTCAGTTTTGGGACATTCGCTGCCGCAAAGGTACCAGCGCGAACGCGGGCTTTCGCTATCGCCCTACATAGCTGTTACTGCACACCTATCTTCTCGTCCATCGTCGTCCGAGTGGTTACACGACCTGCGTGCGGTTACCCTTTATATTTGATGAGCGCGCTGGCGTCCATCCAACTGTTGAACGGGGCAGCTGCCGCACCGATTCCATGCAGTACAGTTTATCTCTCAAAACCGATAATTTCTTTAGTTCCTGTTCGTAGAAGGTTCCGTCCAGCACCTCACTGAGATCGTCGACCAATCGATACACAGTTGGATCGAAGGTGTGAACTTAACGTCGTGAAGATCTCTTGGTTCCAATTTGCCATGTACTCTTTCTCGAACTGATGATTTGCCTTGCTGATGCGCAATGATCCACATTGAACTTTGGTAGACCCTTACCGTCGTGACCGTACAAGCGCTGCCATACAGCCATCTGTTTCGTGGCGTTGACTAGCAAAGGTGTTGTTGCACGACCGCACAAAATCCTGTAGCGCGTCGATATACCGCATCATGTGATATTTTATAAAGTACCTGTGTACATGCGCGACTTCTGCGTGTGATTGAACCTCTCGACGATGCTCGCTTTTGTCTCCTCGTAGTGAGTGGACATATGCCGGACGCCGTGCTCATTCAACAACTCTTGCAAAGATTGGTTGAGGCATTCCAGTCCTTTATCGGTTTGCAACGTCATCGGCACGATACCCGTCAAAAGATCTTTAAACGCATTCACGAACGACGACGCCGATTTATTCTTCAGCGGGGTACACCACGCCTGCTTTGAAAATACATCGATCTTGGTCAACAGGAACTGCCACTGCTGATGTTAACCTCCCATCACGACGCAGCGGAACTTGAAACGCAATCTCACTGGTTTATGAAGCGTGTACGCGTCTTGTTCCGTCAACGACTTTCACGGGAGCTCTCGAGACCACCGTAACTTCCGACGCGTTTCGGATCGAAGTAGATGTCTTTTAATACCTCGTTGCTGCGGCGTCACATCGCGTCGTATTGAGGTCATTGCGTGCCACCGCCGCTATACCTCCTTCGCATTAGGGCACCTCTGTATTGTCTACCGACGAGCGCGGCGATATACAGTACCATACACACAACCACTGACACTCGTACGATGATGATCGTCGTTCGGTATCCTAGTGGTGCCGTGGTGAAGTGTTGCGTCGCCGCTGTGTGCAGTTCTTTAATAGAAGGCCTAGTGGTGGTGGTGGTGGTGGTGGCCTTCTAAAGGTGCGAATCTTACGGTTGATAGTCCATAGGCGCGCGACGGTGTACAGGACGCCGCACACAACACGATCTACTATCAAGTCCACGATACACTTCTGCTTCGTTGAGACGTGTGCGACTCTTTAATCGACGCCCCAACGCTGGTAGTGATGACTGGCGGTGGCGGCTGCGGCTCGTTCGTTCGGCGGATCGACTGCTCCTGTAGCTACTAGCTAGCAGTTATATAATATGTAGATAATTTGTTCCATTCATTTATTGTCCTATGTGAGAAAGAGTGCTTCCCAGTATCCAATCTACACTGAAACTTTACTACACCTTAAATTGATATTTGCAATATTTGTGATGATGACAACTCAATTGTACCTTCACGCCTACATTAAAACTGCGTCCTCAATGATTTTGCTTAAGTAGTAACCGCAGTCGGCTTAATAAAAAAGTGTGTATTTTTGTTCAGATCAAGAATTAACTTTAGTCGTTAGATATGGTAAGGCTGCTCAAAATAGTGGTTATCCAAAACGGTATGCATATTATGGGGTCAAGGCTGACTTCCATCCTCTCGCCGACCACCTGACAGAGTAATGAAATTTCACCAAGGGTCTTGTCTCGAATCCCACTTTATATTTGTTGGATTAGCTATGGCATGCATTACAATATACAATCACTGCCATACTATCCCTTTTTAATGAGTATAACCCATTCTCATTGTGTTTAAATTGAACCCTTAAAGGGAGATGCTATTTCTCACTAGCCATATGTTGTGAATAAATTAAGGAGTAAACATGTGTAGACATAAATAATACTTTATCTAATATTAAAACAGCGAAGCAAACATAATCAACAAATTCCTGAGACATGAGGTGAGTTGGCTTGGTCGTCCTCTTCCGGAAGTGAATCCGGGTAGTTTATTCATCACATGAGTTGAATTGCAGGGCTTGTGAAACGTCTGAAGACAGAGCTGGACATATAATGTCATATGATTTTTAACAGCAAAAGACATAAATGGATACTTCAGTTCAGTGTTTTCCGGGTAATATTTGTTCACTGCAATTACCGGATGCGAAATGGTGAAAAAGGTCTAGAAAGAAACAATTGTCAAAATGAGCTTATAGAAAAATAAAGCAAACTATGTAGAGGGTGAATAGGAAAGAAAGGGTGTAGTCTATACAAATTACAAAGAGGCACTTAACGACTGATATTAGAAAATGTTAACGAAGCTATGAACAAAATTAGCATGCAACATAAAAGAATAACTGCAAGAGTGTTAATGTATATGTCAGGCGTAAACAAAACGTACGAAACAAGGTTGGACCACCAGAAAACGGTGCTAGAAATATAATATCATAAGGTTTTGTAATGGCAAAAGAAGTTTTGGTAATGTTAATGCCGTTTCAAATAGCGAATAATAATAATAATTAACTTCTATGGCGCCTATGTCCTCAGGAATCAGAGCTCAGAGGCGCAACAAAACAAAGTCATTAAACGTAATCGTGAACGGAGACGGGAATGCAGTTTGGAATAAATATGTCTGGGGAGTTCATTCCAGACCCTAGGCGCAGCGTCAGAGAAAACACGTTTGCCCAAGTTAAGTTTTTGTTATAGACAAATTGTTGCGAAATTGATGATCTGAGCTGCCTAGGGATATTTGAAAGATGCAGGAGATTAGCCAAGAAGGGTGGTTGTTGTGTAGATAGAGCACGATATGTAAGAGTGGACAACTTAAAATGAATTCGATAAGTAACAGGAAGCCAGGGTAACTGTCTAAGTAGTGGTAGTAATGGTGAAAACCGAGGCGCCCTGCGTACCACACGTGCCAGACAATTTTGTACTCGTTGGAATTTAGCCAATTCTCTTTTAGAAATGTTATTTAGTAGTGAATTACAATAGTCAAGGCAGCTACTAATTAATGCCGTTGGCATTGTTTTAACAGTAGATATAGATATGTGACCCAATTGAGAATAAAACACGCAAACGATATGTCAACACTGCGAATGATAACCAAAACATATTAATATGCAATGACAAATTGTACTCTAGAAATCCATTGAAGTTTTGTTTGCTACGCAATTTGGTAAAAACCAACCGTGCCTGTAATATTCATGGCGTTATTCAGAATATTAGCCAAGTCGGTATTGTATTTGATAGTGACTAGAGATGTCAAGAAAAAATCAAATGGCAGATCTGTATTTTTTTGTAGTTTTATTATATTGGAAACTGAGATATGAATCAAAGTTTCAAAAGCGATGAAGTAGTTTTCGAGATATGATTTTTTGAACACGTCAATTTAGTTTTACAGATTGCGCCTTGGCTTAGGCTTTGCCGTTGATTATATATATAGTCAATGACAATATTGCCATTGCATTGATAATAATTAAATTAATCATTAATGTACATATGATGTCAATGCTAGCCCAATAAGGTGTTATTAACTCAAATCGTAGTGTTTAAATATAAAACTTCTTATCGTTTTCTGATGGAGGTGCTGGTATGGTCGTGGGCATGGCCCGTATCCGCCTGCCTACCTATAGGGTCATTGGGGTTATATATGTAATCTTAGCCGTTGCGTTCTTATCGTACCCCTTCCCAACCAGTAAGCAAACCCAGAAAACGTAATTAGACAAATGAAGGGTCATATCATGTATATAAATGTAAGGCTTGTTTATGTAGGTTCGCTTTCATTCTCTGTGCAGCCCAATGATTCAAGCCGATCACCATACATCATACATAAAGGTCAATCTTGGGGACGAATGAAGAGAAAAACTGCTACACCAGCCTAGTCCAAGATGTGGAACGACCCTTGACCAATTTTTTTAAAGACGTTATTAACTTGGAGCAAATATCACTGGATGACTTCAGACTGGTCACCCCTGGCACGGGCTTTAACGAACAAATAATTTTGCAACTATGTGAGTTTATGCTAAATTACTTTATTTCTATTGCCATCAACACCTGATTGGACATAGTAAGGGTACACGGTGGGCATGGGATCCATATTTCGAGAAGGTAATACATGTTGTGTTTGACATAGGCTGTCGTTGGGGAACCACTGCATGTTTTCGTAAAATGTTTTTCCACCCCACTCGGTCCTTCGTCGTCTCCAGGCTCTCTGTGAAACTCAGTCCCGTCCACACTTCGACCCAACTCTTCTTCAGTCGGCTTCTTATACGTCATACATTCGTTGTGCCTTGCATACTTGTTTTGAAGAACAAGAACAGGAAAGTTTATTTTGACCCCGTTTGTGACACAATTCAAAATAATTAATGATAGAAGAAAATGTGCATTAATACGTTCACATAGAAAAACACAAACACAGTATAACTTAATAAGGAGTCAGTGACTCATATAAAGACTTTACAGTCGCTCTCACAGGAGCCACCAGTTAAATATAATTAACTAACTCATTTATACAAAAGGTTGTGACAGTGCGTGTGCGCAGAGGGAGAAAGAGTGTACATGAATATTTGAGTGTTTATATTGATAATATGTAATATTAATTATAATAGATAGTAGTCGTGCATTAATAAATGTATTACTGATTAAGTCGAATTTGACAGCAAGTATAGCAATTTAGTATTGCACATGTATCTTTATATTTTTAAATAAATATGTTTTTGCATAATTTGCAAAACCTTGTAAACTATGAGTTCATATCTTCTCTGTAACTATTTTAGGGGTATTATTTACAACATGTGGCAACTTATATCTAAGACACCTTTTGGCAAATTCATGTTTAGCTCTGAATAGAATAAGTATATATCAGTTATACACTTTGTGTTATGATTGTGTATATTTGGTGTTATTTTCCATTTTAATAAGTAGAGAGGCCTGTCGATCTCATGACACGACTTGCTAGTTCGTCAATGTAATCTGCAAAATGTGTGAAGGCCCTACCTCATCAATTCGCCGTGCCTTCGGGGTCAGCAATGGTTTCTGCCATGTTCCGTTCTAGATATATGTTGAAAAGTAAGTTAAAGTATACATCCGTGTGTTAGATGGTGTGAATCAGTTTGCTACCCACTTTGCATTTGCTCACCGTATCCCATAAGGCACCGTGCCATACTATGTCAATGAATACATTATGAATTTCCAGTTGGTGTTGTTGGTATTTTTCACACAGAACTCGCAAGTTTAACAGTTGTTCTGTTGTACTTCGTCCTTCACGAAAGCCCGCTTGCTATTTGGGAATGATGTTTACTGCTTGAAGCTTGTTTCGGACCGCTTTTAACATCATTTTGATTGGATGGTGAGGTTGTTGTGACACATTTGATTAGACAAATGGTGAGGTTGTTGTGACACATTTGATTAGACGGATGGTGAGGTTGTTGTGATACAATTGATTGGACGGATGGTGAGGTTGTTGTGATACATTTGATTAGACGCATGATGAGGTTGTTGTGATACATTTGATTAGACGGATGGTGAGGTTGTTGTGATACATTTGGACATTTCCTTTCTTTGGTAAGGTTATTATCAAAAATTGTGTCCATGTGTTAGGCTGCTTTCCAGTCTGCTAAATCTTGTTGTAGAGTATGGTTAGCGCGTCAGTCATTGCTTGGCCTCCTTCTTCTATCAGTTCTGCTGGAATGTTCTCGTTGCCGACTTATTGTCTCCCTTTTTAGTGACTTAGCACAACTTACGGCCGTATACAGAAGCCTCTCCTGTCGAATATGTATGATACTTGTCTATCGTAAACCTATCCTTGTTAAAACATTATGTCTCTTAGATTATAATACTTGTTCTCCCAGGTAGGTAATACGTAATCGTAATACAATGATATGTTTACCCAATGCAGCTTCGGAGTTGAAGTGTCAAATCGAATGATAGAAACATCGCAACGGGCGACGCCAGCTTTGCTTCAATTCTACACGACACGACAGTATCTGTGTAATGGTTCTTTCCCTTCCACAGAGTGGCGCCACAGTTCCTAAAACGAATGGCTAAAACATAACGTACAGCTTAACCCTTTAGTTCCCGATCAGCGTCGCGATTTTTGTTTACGTCACAGGTTCGTTACTAGTCTAGAGGTAATTATTGTGAATCAAAAATGCGATATAACAACACGGATTCGTTGTCTTATGGCAATACACGAGAAACATAAACAAAACAACACCAATATATAGTTTGCACAATTTAATAATTATAAACAAAACGTCCACGTCACTGTGGCTCACAGTGACTCATTATAGGCGTGCCCGCATATGTTCTTTTCATTCTACGAACGGTCGTTGTTATATTAAAGTCTTTCGAGCGAGTGCTGCGTTTGGAGAACCGCTTAACGATTGTAGAGCGGACTGGAGCTAGACGATTGAAGTGTAGATTTCACGAACGAAAGTTGAATTTCTGAAGAGCGGTGTCACGATCGTTGAGCGGAGTCAAACGAGACGATTGAAGTGAAGATTTCACGAACGAACGTTGAATTTGAAGAAATACATAACAACTTCAGGCGATGAAACATGCCTTTTGGCAAAACTAGTTTATTTCCTACATTCCTAATTAACTTATCTTATTTAACTTTCAAATAGCACAAAGTTAAAGTAGCAACATTGGGCCAATGTTGCCCATCCTCACTAATCTGACTACATTTTTGCATAGCTCTTAGACAAGTATTTTCTCTTCCCAACCAGACCGCACACCGACCAATCTTCCCGTACCCTAGCGTTCCCAAAAATCAAAGTCCCCCTCTTTCTAAACCAACCAATCAAATTGTACCATACGTCACCCGCGGCTGACGTGACTGATTCTAGAATGTTCATCCACATGATCTGGATCTCGATATTCAAAGGAATTATGGTATATATAACTCGAAACAACGCTTTTCGCCATCTATACTTAATGTACTTAACTAAAGTGTGACCTTTTAGATTTCTTTCTATGACCGTCTGTTTCATAAATTTTCCGTCGATCAAGAACACGAACACGAATAATTGCTGGATATATACCAACGTTTCATAGTCTTTGTATGAACTATGATTGCGGGTAACAACGTGTATAAATTCAATAGACACAATAACTAGAATATATTACTGAATGAACCGTAAATACCAATGTTCAAATCAAGCAGGCTGAACAACGTGAGTTTGGCAACATGCCAGCTGCACTTAACTGGAATAAAAAGTAGTGTCGCCACCTTGTACGACTGAACATAGAAAATAAAAAAGAAGCTACAGTGAATGAGCAAAACATTTGCATTTAATAGAAAAAATCACAGCAAGATTTTTTGCATGCATATGAATGGAGTAAACAGAACGTTCGTGATAGCTCAGTTCAGCGTTTTCTAGTATGGATGTGGCCTTATTCTGATTTTGCATTGATGTCAAAATGTATTTGATTATGATCACTGTTACACAAAGACTATATTTTTATAATGTCCACTAATTCATGTTGTGAAGGCAAAACTAAATATAATACATTATCTCCCCTGGTTGGTTCTAGCACGTGTTGAGTAAGGATGCTATCCTGAATAAAAAATAGAAAATGTTGGTCCTCACCCCCTGTAATCTCTAGAGATTTCCATCTTATGTGTCTGTAGTTGAAATTTCCCATTATGATACATTCCCGTTTACTCACAGCGTTTTGTAATTTTCTGTTTTCCTCTTCGTTTATGTTTGGACTTCTGTAAATTAATCCAATAGTTAATGTCGAATTTCCTGTAACTATTTTGCACCAAACAGCATCGTCGCAATTTACTTCCCTTTCTAATTTCATTTCGTAAGCCTGAATATATTCTTTAATATATAAAATGACTTCCCCTCCCCTTCTTCCCTTGCGGTCTCTCCTAAACATTATGTTTCCTGTCAGTCCTAATTCAGCGTCGGATATGTGTTTGTTGGCCCATGATACAGTTATGCGAATTATGTGAGGGTTAATATATTCTACCATAATGTTTAATCGCTTAAATTGAATATGAAATGGATAATTATATAAGTACTGCTTCAAAATGATGGAGGTAAAACAGTTAATACGAGACAGATATATCAAAGAAAAATTTACTGTACTGAAAAAATGGGAGAAGAGCTGAGTAAAATATAAAAACGGCGATAATGTTGCTATGCTATGCGGTGGTGTACACAGAACCTCGACTGTTGACTATAATGCCCATAACTCAGAGTAACTGGAAAATAAAACAAGACGAAATCAGTCTGGTATAGAGACCCTCACTCCATGCACCACCCAACGGCAAACACGACTAGTAAGGGGCCCCACCCACGTCATATGGAATATACTGGATCCCACCATGAGTGACAAAACCAAGTATATGTTCACCAGATAGCACTGAATGCCATATAGGTACATGTGATCATTACCTACTTAATACCTCCCTAAATTTCTCCCCAGTGATGGAACAGGTACCTCCATACACAATGTGGTTATACCAAAGGACATACTGGGATGACCTATCGGAAGAACTTGGTGGATCAAATTGAGAGAACATTATAAAAAATAAATGACCCGGAAGGTTCGTGTAAAATATAACCGAAACAATCAAGAAGGCCATGGAAAACCACGTCCCCAGACGCACGGTTAGGTCCTTCGTAGTTAAGCTGGAATAGTGCAGTGAAACGTGTGACATAGCACTCAACAATAAATTCAGAACCTGGAGGCAATACAAGACCAACAAGATACCAGAGGCCATGTTCAGATACAACCAGGCCCGAAACACAAACACTTACATCACTCGGAAAGCAGTGACAGAAAACAAAGTAAGAGTGAAGAAAAATGACAACCGGACTAGAGAAAGGGAGCAAAAGCTGGTGGTGGACTGCGAAACAAACTGATGGGACAGGGTGGCAAATGTGCTATACCAGTTATATGCAGTAATGATCAGGCCGTCGTTACTTCAACAGACAAAGCTGAATGTTATGCTGACATCTTTGCTGAGAAATCAATTATCCCAGAAGCTGAAAACGAAAAGCCAGTCCCCCGTGTGCACAGGAAGAAAAGTGCACCCTTGAAGAACAATGTTCTTTAGTCAAATAAAGTAAAACACATTCTACAGAAGATCGACATCGAAAAGGCAACTGGGCCAGACTCAACCCCAGCTAGAGTCTGTACCCTTTATACTTGACAAGCGCGCTGGCGTCGATCCAACTGTTGAACGACGAGGGGTAGCCGCACTGGACACCAGCACTCGCGTCTTCTTCCCCACCTTCCGTCCCTTCTTCCCCACACATCACCGAGTTAGTCGACCAACCGATACAAAAGTGGATCGGACGCATGAACTTAACGTATCGTGAAGATCTCCTCGCTCCAATTTACCATGTACCCTTTCTCGAACTGTCGCTTCGCCTTGCTGATGCGCACGCAATCATCCGCTAACTGTGTTGCTATTGCACTGTATGTGTTAGCACATCGACCGCGTGAGTCACGACATCGACCGCGTGAGTCACGACATCGATCGCGTGAGTCACGACTTCGAACGTATGAGTCACGACATTGTATCACCAATTTTAGGTCAATATATGTGACGCCTGAAATGACAGTGACCGCAGTGTTATAAAATAAAAAATTCATCCCATGTAAACAAGGATAAAATCTATAATTTTGTAACTTAGGGTACGTAGTTTCTTGTGATTGTCTACCAGTCATACTGTGCAAATGTTGCAGAGTGCGAACCCGCCCCAGCGTAAATTGCCAGCTACAATTATAATAATGCCGCAGGTTTTTCAACGTCCTTGTATCGTATATTGCTGTATTGGCTGCGCTGACTGCAGTTTGCATTTTGACAAACGTTTTACCTTGTAGATAAACATTTTCATATCCTGCTATGTCTAATTTATAATATATATATATATATATATATACATACATATATATATATATATATATATATATATATATATATATATATATATATATATATATATATATATATATATATATATATATATATATATATATATATATATATATATATATATATGTATGTATATATATATATGTATATATATATATATATATATATATATATATTATGTCTGAACAATTCACATACAACGTGAAGAAATATAAATAATAAGCTATTATATATATAGGGTAAATGGTGACCTGACACATTATAACATATAATAATCAATATCTTACTTTGAGTACATTGCGTTTGTATTTTTTGACCAAACATATGTGGGTAATATGAACACAACGCTGGCATTGTGAAGCATATAATTAATTTGTTCATTCATATTCATTGACTGGAACACCTGCCAGGGTGAAGCGTGTAATTAATTTGTTCATTCATATTCATTGACTGGAACACCTGCCAGGGTGACACAGCTGATACAACTGACTGTCTGACTCGCCACGTGAACCTAGCAGTTCTCGTCGTTTACTTCACTTCACTTCTTCGTTTATTCCCTTGATCGGGACGGCCGAATGGGTGCGATTTCAACGGAGCGTCTTTGTCACCTTGGTCTATGTCATGTTGTGCGTAGCAGGGTCGGTAGGCTTAGATTTGTCTATTCTTTTATGTTGTCCATCGAGTTTTTCTTCTGGCAGCTCTACTTTCTCTTGCGCTACAGGGTGCCTTGTACAGTGGTTTTTGAAATGGTGTTGTGACGAATGATGTGATCAAAACAAGAAACTTGCGTCGTTTCACAGTTGACATAAAGGGCTGCTGTTTTACAGTTGTTGTGTACTAAGGACTTTAAATGCTTCCAGAGAACAAAGTTCACCGAATCTAACAGTAGGTGGGATAACGTTTGTTGAGCCATATTTTGTTGTAAAAGTTTTACAAATTCTTTAAAACAAATTCTGCCATACAACCGTCATTGGCTGAGCTAATGTCGGTTGTCTCAAACATCGTTATCTCCAACACGCAGAATATATGATATATCTCAAATGCAGTAAATAACATTCAGTGCAACAATATGTTGAATGTTTGAGCATACATCCTAAATAAGCTTTGTTAAATTTGGGAATGTCTTTATAGACGCGAAACCAAACAATATTACTAGGACTTATACTTATTATTTGCAGATTGGAAAGTAAATATGTCTTTAATTTAACATGTAGCTACTTATTGACACATTTAAAACAGACACAACATTTTTATTTGCAGGGGTAACTGGAAGGTCCAAAGTAACATCAAATGAACAGGAAATAATGTATTGTTATTTGAATTTTTGCTTATAAATTCGCATATCCAATATCAAGTATATGATATTGGATTCCTGTGTTTTATGGTCTTTTCTTTAATAAACACAACCAATACCACGTTTGTTTTTACCGACATTATTCACAATTTCATTTAAACACCACTATAATTTCATTTAGTCTACATTTATGTTAATATTTCATAGCAAAGACAGTCACTGTCACGGATTGGCGGGGTTTCCGCCTTCTAGTTTGTATCGGGTATAGTGGGGATGTCCCATTTCTATAATTCAACGTTTGTTAATGGCGGTTGTACAAGTGAACACGACAACAAAGACAAGGGAAGGAAAAATAAACATTTAATACAAGATAGTTACTAAGTAATTTACAAGGAAACCTTGTAGACTCCTGGGTCTACGTAATATAATATAATTTTCCGATCCTCTGACAATCGGACCAGGGTTAATCACCCAGTGTATCGTAGAAGCTTCTTGTAACATTTAATCCTAACACACAGAAAACTGTTCTAACATAAACTCAAACTAAAACCTATCTCATCAATACTCCCACAGGGAGATCTACCACATTGGCATGTAAACTTATCTAACATGACGAGTCATACTACTGCCTCAGTGTGCCCAAAGCTGCACAGAAAGTCATTTACTACATACATTTAATTTGCATTTTTTATATATATTAGATCAGTTGTAGGATATCTCATAAATGAGACGGTTACAAAGTTCAAGTAATAGCGGCGCTTCATAAATAATAATCTTGTTAACTAGATGGAATAAATAAAATATACATAATAATATAATAGTAATTAGCCAGATACAGACAATGTTCTAAGTCCAATTTTAAGTCTAAGCACAATTTATATGTCAACTCATTATAGGATACTCCTGCTTGTCGTGACATTATTATTTGTTTCACAGCCAAATCAAAACAATGCCCTGCGCATACTATTAGCTGAAAACAAGTCACATAATTTAATTATAGGTAATTTTTACACTCGATAAATCATAGACCATTTACACTAGATTTCTAAAGCATTGCGAACCAATGATAGGCTTTCTAACGCCAAAAATATGTTTTTCGTTCAGTTATTCCTAACACTTCCATCATTGTATTAGTATTAACTCTTGGTATAGTTGCTATTTCCCCTGGTTCTTCTGTTCTAAATACGCTAGCGAAGTAGGTTGCAAGAGTATTTGCTTTTCCCCATCATCAGTTGTAGTGATGGATTTGGGATTGTATGGTTCTATATTAAATTTACCAATTCCTGGTTTGATTGTAGTTTTGAATTTATAATATTTCAAGAAGGCTCTTGAGTTCTGCTTTTTAAATGGCTACATTTCTTTCAAACGCCTTTCGAAGTTTTCGTGTTAAGGCTCTGAATTTGTTTCTAATTTTGCAGTACACAACATATTTCTTCCCATATCTTGTTCCCATATATCTTGTCCATAATCTCTGTTTATGTCTAATCAGTTTTCTTGTGTAGGCATTCAGGGGAAAGTTTCCCTACCTGTGGTTAGATATTTCTTTTTGTGGTATGTGATGTTCTTTTTACAATTTTATTATGGATTTTCCATTGTCTATTTACATTATTGTCGGAATCGTTAAATTTGGTTTTTCAGTCTATTTAAAAAAAATCAATCCTCATACTATGATGTGTTCGAAATCTCAAAAGACAGGCACACGTTTATGCTAGATACGAAAAAGCAAGTGTTTCAAACCGTCAGTGCTTGCCCATTCTACCTCCTCCACATCAATCAAATCAGCTGGGTTTTTTTTCCAAAGGAACGCGTAGTCAATGTCATCATCACATCGCGGCTTGACTACTGCAATGCACTTAATACAGCGCGTATGTAGTTTACATTGCCCGTCTGCAACGAATACACAATTCGGCTGCCAGATTGATTCTGCGTCGTTCACGTAGCGAGAGAGCCAGGCCCCTGTTACAAGAACTTCACTGGCTGCCCGTGGCACGCAGAGTCGATTTCAAGATACTTGTACTTACTTACAAAGCCATGCCTGACGAAGCGCCAGTGTATCTGTGTGAACTCGTGCGCCCATATCAACCGGCAAGAGCACTGCACTCTGCCAGCAGTAACAATTAAGAAGTGACGCCCACTCGTACCAAGGCTGCGGGCGGCTCGTTCGCTAACTTTATTTAAACAGGTGACACTCTCGCCAGTTCAAATGTCGCCTAAAGACACATTTCTTTAGTTTCCCATATTAGCGTAAATTCCAGATGAACATCGTCCTCTACTCCTCTATCATTCCACTAAACTTATTCATGATATTTAACACTAATTTACCGGTACAACCGGTACAACCAGTAATGTAATAATCGACCAGTAATGTAATAAATCGACCGGTAATGTAATAATCGACCGGAAAGGAAAAAAAAAACGACAGGTAATGTAATAAATCGACCAGTAATGTAATAACAATGATGATGATAATCATTACGGTGGTGGTGGTGATGATATTAATAACGATGATGTATGTAATGATGATGATGAAAGTGATGAGGGTGATAAACGATAATAATGATGATGATGACAATTAAGGGTTCATCTTAGTGACGATGATAATGATGATGATGATTATGATGATGGTGATGATGATGACAAAAAAAGTGTTGATGATGAGGGTAATAAATGTTTATGATGATGATCAGGAAGAAGTTGAAGACAATTAAGCGGTCTTAGTGATGATGATGATTATGACTATGATGATGACGATAATACAGATTATTATGATGATGATAATGACGATGATGATAATGATGATGATGATGATGATGATAACGATGGTGATGATGATGGTGATAAATGGTTATGATTATGATGAGGAAGAAGATGAAGACAATTAAGCTGGTTTAGTGATGATGATGATGATGACGAAGATGATGACAATGAGGGTGACCATTATTACGATTATGGACGAAGACCTTCAGCCTCATCATCCTGCTCCTCCTCCTCATTGTCATCATCATGTTATTACCTCTAGTTGGTTTATCAACCATCTGAACTTTAGATCGAGTTGCAGCAAACAAACTAAGTAACCGTATCGTGGGCTTTGCCAAACTGAAGCGTATCGCCTCAACACTACACCTCCACACTACACCTCCACACTACACCTCCTTCCCATTAATTCGAACAAGAACACAGCGCATCGCGTGATTGCCCCTCCCCTAGACAGATGTTTCCATGGGCAGCACCACGGTTGGCGAGTCACGGGGAATGGCAACGGGCAGCCTGCGAGTTCGCTCGTAAATCATATGCAACACATAGAAGGGCGACTTATGGGACAAACGCAATAACCGGCGACGACACACTGGCACCTTGAACATTTGGAATGTAAAATGCTGGTAGCTTGTCAAAGCAACGTCATTCATTATAGTCATTGGCCAACAAAGGCACACGAGAATGATCGTTTCTCAGCGGCACGACGAGGTCCCCGACGATGTTCACCCTTATAATGCCTAGCCATGCTGACACCCACTCGACGTTCACAAACTTATGATTAGCATAGGAATCTTAGAACAGGTTAGCCGCATGGTTTCTGGGAGGACATATGGGATGCCGTTCATATAACCTCCAAAGTAGCGCTAAGATAAACCCTTAATTATCTTCATCTCTCTCCTCCTATTCATCATTATCATTACCATTTATCATCTTCATCATCGTCGTCATCATAATCATCTTCATCGTTTTTATTACATTACCGTTCGATTTATTACATTACCGGTCGATTGGTACAACCAGTAATGTAATAAATCGACCGATAATGTAATAATCGACCGGTAATGTAATAATCTACCGGTAATGTAATAAATCGACCAGTAATGTAATAAAAATTATGATGATAATCATTATGATGAGGATGATGATGATGATGTTAATAATGATGATGTAGAAGGTTATGATGTGGGTGATAAACGATTATGATGATGATGACAATTAAGGGGCGATCTTAGTGACGATGATAATGATGATGATGATGATTATTACGATGATGATGATGATGATAAAGATTATGATGATGATGATGATGATTGAGGTGATGGCGATGATGATAATTATGATGATGATAATGATAATGATAATGATGATAACGATGGTGATGATGAGGGTGATAAATGGTTATGATAATGAGAGGAAGAAGATTAAGACAATTAAGCGGTCTTAGTGATGATGATGACGAAGATGGTGACAATGCGAGTGATCATTATTACGATAATGAGGACGATGACAATGACATCCTCAGCATCATCATCCTGCTCCTCCTCCTCATCGTCATCATCATCCTCGACGTTCACAAACGTATGATTAACATAGGAATCTCAGAACAAGTGAGCCGCATGTTTTCTGGAAGGACATATGGAATGCCGTTCATATAACTTCCTCGGTAACGCACGACAGTAACTACATGTTGGCAAACAATCGGACCGAGTCAGACAGAGTGGTAAGGAAGAAGGGGGGTTATTAAAAAGGGTCACCTCAACACATGAAAGAGGTAATCTACACTCAATTAAGGGATCATCTCAAACAATTATTTAAGGGATCATTAAAATGCTTAATAACTGATCATCATTTGGTCAAATTAAGGGGTCATATCAAACAAATTAGGAGAAATCTCAAAATGCAATGTGATATTATATTAGAAACTTAAGTTTAACCGCAAAAATAATTAAATAAAGGACCAGATGAAACAATTAAGCGGTTATCTAACAAATTAAAGTTAAGGGTACTTCCAGTCAACTAAAATGTTCATGTAAACGATTTAAGGGCACTTAAAGTATTTAAAAATATTATAAAATTAAGAGATTTTACCAAAAACAAGTTAAAGGATAATTTAAAAAATGAGTCATTAAGGGGTCATTTAATAATGAACTAACTGATCATCTCAAAACAGTATGGGATTATCTCATAAAATCAAATGGTCGTCTCGAAAAAAATTAATAAATTAAGGGGTCATTTCATAAAATTAATGGGTCTTCTAAAAAATTAAAGGATCGCATAAAATATGTAAGAAGTAATTAACAAGTTAGCTAGTAATGTAATAATCGACCGGTAATGTAATAACTCGACCGGTAATGTAATGAAAACGATGAAGATGATTATAATGACGATGATGATGAAGATGATAAATGGTCTCCTCCTATTCATCATCATGAATAGGAGGAGAAAGATGAACATAATTAAGGGTTAATCTTAGCGCTACCTTGGAGGTTATATGGACGGCATTCCATATGTCCTCCCAGAAAATATGCGGCTCACTTGTTCTGAGATTCCTATGTTAATCATACGTTTGTGAACGTCGAGTGGGTGTCAGCATGGCTAGCCATTATAAGGGTGAACATGAGGATGATGATGACGATGAGGAGGATGAGCAGAATGATGAGGCTGAAGGTGTTATCATCATCATCATCATTATCATCATCATCATCATCACCATCGTCATCGTCATCATCATCATCGTCATAATCATCATCATCATTATCATCGTCACTAAGATTGCCCCTTAATTGTCATCATCATCATAATCGTTTATCACCCTCATCATCACCTTCTATATCATCATTATTAACATCATCATCATCAAAATTATATTTATTATTATCATCATTTGTATTACATTACTGGTCGATTTGTTACATTACCGGTCGATTTATTACATTACCGGTGGATTTATTACATTACCGGTCGATTATTACATTACCGGTCGATTATTACATTACCGGTAGATTTATTACATTACTGGTCGATTATTACATTAATGGTTGTAACACACGTGGCGAGTCAGACAGTTGTATCAGCTGTGTCACCCTGGCAGATGTTCCAGTCAATGAATATGAATGGACAAATTAATGCTTGGTCAAAAAATACAAACGCAACGTACTCAAAGTTAGATATTGATTATTATATGTTATAATGTGTCAAGTCACCCCTAATTGTGGCTTCAGTGGTCGTTGCTGTAATATGAAATCATATTTTCCCTTATTATCCATTTACCATATATATATATATATATATATATATATATATATATATATATATATATATATATATATATATATATATATATATATATATAATAGCTTATTATTTATATTTCTTCACGTTGTATGTGAATTGTTCAGACATAATATAGATGTTATAAATTAGACATAGCAGGATATGAACATTTTTATCTACAAGGTACAATGTTTGTCAAAATGCAAACTGCAGTCAACGCAGCCAATACAGCTACATGCCTGTTTGTATGCGATATTCATCGGTCCAATATACGTTACAAGGACGTTGAAAAACCTGCGGCATTACTATAATTGTAGATGGCAATTTACGCTGGGGCGAGTTCGCACTCTGCGATATTTGCCCAGTATGGCTGGTAGACAATCACAAGAAACTACCTACCCTAAGTTACAAAATTATAGATTTTATCCTTGTTCACATGTGATGAATTTTTTATTTTATAACACTGCGGTCGCTGTCATTTCAGGCGTCACATATATTGACCTAAAATCGGTGATACAATTTCGTCACTCATACGTTCGAAGTCGTGACTCACGCGGTCGATGTCGTGACTCACATACAGTGCAATAACACATACAGTGCAATAACACATACAGTGCAATAGCAACACAGTTAGTGGATGATTGCGTGCGCATCAGCAAGGCGAAGCGACAGTTCGAGAAAGGGTACATGGTAAATTGGAGCGACCAACTCGGTGAAGTTTTGAAAGATAAACTGTACCTCGTGAAATCGGTGCTGCAGCGACGGAAGGTGGGGAAGAAGACGCGAGTACTGGTGTCCTGTGCGGCTACCCCTCGTCGTTCAACAGTTGGATCGACGCCAGCGCGCTCGTAAAGTATAAAGAGTAATGGCATGCAGGTCGAATTGCGCTCCTCAAGTATAAAGGGTAACCGCCCGCAGGTCGTGTAACAACTCGGACGACGATGGACGAGAAGGTAGAGGTTTGTAGTAACACCGATGTAGACGCAACGGACGCGCTGGGCCATAGCGGAAGCACGCGTTAGCGCTGGTACCTTTGGGGCAGCGAATGCCCCAAAGGGAGATCGCCTATCTGTGTCATGTCGTCGTTTTGTACATGGTCATCGTGGTGACCATTTACAATCTGACAGGAGGTCACGGCGACTCTAACCTGTAGACTGCTCTCGGTTACCCATTGCCTAATCCATCGATGAAACATAACAAAATCTACCCAGCAACTCGTCTATGGACCTACACTCCGACAACACATTGACCCAATACGTCACGGCGTTACCGAGATGCACCAGTCTGTCCCGTCAGTGGGAGTGCGGGCTGGTGGTGATTCACTATCCGAATAGTTGGTACAACGTCAGAGAAGACGACTCCTGGGTGGAGGTGATCATCGGGGTGGATAAGGACGATGTTCGAAAGACTCAAATCAACGTAGGCTTTTACGCTACACCAGAAAGGTTGATTCATTATATTAACAGAACAGTGAAAAAAGCATTATGAGCGAAGATATGACATTGACGTATAGCGACATGACGCAAAAAGAACTGAAGCCGGACACGATTTTCGGCATGAACATGTCGAATATGCGAGGCTTTAAGAACGTGGTGCTTGCCGAATCGCAAGAAGCGGACTCCGTGGTAGATACCTCTTTCATGTGTTGAGGTGACCCTTTTTAATGACCCCCCTCTTCCTTACCACTCTGTCTGACTCGGTCCGATTGTTTCCCAACATGTAGTTACTGACCTGCGTTACCGAGGAAGTTATATGAACGGCATTCCATATGTCCTCCCAGAAAACATGCGGCTCACTCGTTCTGAGATTCCTATGTTAATCATACGTTTGTGAACGTCGAGGATGATGATGACGATGAGGAGGAGGAGCAGGATGATGATGTTGAGGATGTCATTGTTATCGTCCTCATCATCGTAATAATGATCACTCGCATTGTCACCATATTCGTCATCATTATCATCATCACTAAGACCGCTTAATTGTCTTAATCTTCTTCCTCTCATCATCATAACCATTTATCACCCTCATCATCACCATCGTTATCATCATTATCATTATCATTATCATTATCATCATCATCATCATAATCTTTATCATCATCATCATCATCGTAATAATCATCATTATTATCATCATTATCATCGTCAGTAAGATCGCCCCTTAATTGTCATCATCATCATAATCGTTTATCACCCTCATCATCATCTTCTACATCATCATCATCATCATCATCATCATAATGATTATCATCATCATTTTATTACATTGCTGGTCGATTTATTACATTACCGGTAGATTATTACATTACCGGTCGATTATAACATTATCGGTCGATTTATTAAATTACTGGTTGTACCAATCGACCGGTAATGTAATAAATCGAACGGTAATGTAATAAAAACGATGAAGATGATTATGATGACGACGATGATGAAAATGATAAATGGTAATGATGATGATGAATAGCAGGAGAGATATGAAGATAATTAAGGGTTTATCTTAGCGCTACTTTGGAGGTTATATGAACGGCATTCCATATGTCCTCCCAGAAACCATGCGGCTAACCTGTTCTAAGATCCCTATGTTAATCATACGTTTGTGAACGTCGAGTGGGTGTCAGCATGGCTAGCCATTATAAGGGTGAACATCGTCGGGGACCTCGTCGTGCCGCTGTTGCGCATCGTTCCTCTGGAAGGCCAGCACGGAGAAACGATCATTTTCGTGTGCCTTTGTTGGCCAATGACTATAATGAATGACGTTGCTTTGACAAGCTACCAGCATTTTACATTCAAAATGTTCAAGGTGCCAGTGTGTCGTCGCCGGTTATTGTGTGTGTCCCATAAGTCGCCCTTCTATGTGTTGCATATGATTTACGAGCGAACTCGCAGGCTGCTTGTAGCTATTCCCCGTGACTCGCCAACCGTAGTGGTGCCCATGGAAACATCTGTCTAGGGGAGGGGCAATCACGCGATGCGCTGTGAATGTCTACATGACTGGAATGCAAAGATAGATAACAGTGCTGAAACTGATGTAATTTACTTAAATTCTTCAAAAGCCTTTGATACTGTACCTCATAAATGATTGAACAAAATTGGACATATAAATCTAACAAACCTAACAACGTAAAATTTTAATTTGTAGAATATACAAGAGATGCATTCATGTCTCAACATGTGACATACTCAAACATAGGTTCAATTAACCCAAATGTTTTAGATTTAATTATATCAAATGATGATCATAGGAGATGTAGAAAACCTCAGCCCCTTAAG
Source organism: Lamellibrachia columna (assembly GCA_963662155.1). Classification (NCBI taxonomy): domain Eukaryota; kingdom Metazoa; phylum Annelida; class Polychaeta; order Sabellida; family Siboglinidae; genus Lamellibrachia; species Lamellibrachia columna. Next base: position 41,222,733 of record OY759273.1, on the reverse strand, counting down.
AAGAAGCGACCACTGTATACTAACTTTTGAAATTATGTGTAAAATAAAACTAAATAATTACTCTAAAAGAAGAAAGTATTGCAACAATGCATATTTTGATAGTAATAATAATAATGAATATATTAGCTACTATTAATAAGAATTAAAAAAATTAATATAGCATAATAATTATATAAATAATTAATAAACAAATGTATATGTATGATTAATAATAATAAATAATTTAATAATTTAGTAAAATAGTTTTATATTAATAGTCTAAGTAAGGGTTCGGCAACCTTTTTGAACGGAGGGCCAAATTAGTTACTTGGAATAGGTCAGCGGGCCGCACATACACGCACGCACGCACATGGAAGCACGCACGCACGCGCGCACATAAGGATATTATCTTTCTTGTAACACGTACAATATATATATATATATATATATATATATATATATATATTTATATATATATATATATATATATATATATATATATATATATATATTATATATATATATATATATATATATATATATATATATATATATATATTTATATATGTATATACATACACAAATATACATATATACACACACTCACACACACACACATACACACACACACACACACACACATATATATATATATATATATATATATATATATATATATATATATATATATATATATATATATATATATATATATATATATATATATATATATATATATATATATATATATATATATATATATATATATATATATATGCATGCATGCACGCATGCATGCAACATGCATACGTTGCTGTTGTAAATAGGTCTGATTTTGAACAACAGTTCGATGGTCACTATGCTGTTTAAAAACACACATTATTCATGTTACGTGTTCTTGGCATGCCGCTGATGCCATGTTGACCCGTGTGACACTGACGCCTGATGCTAGAGATGTTGATGCTAGAGTTGCTGCGCCACCAAGTGTCCCACATTTGGCAGCAGACTTGATACTGCGAGCCTCAGCACGTCATCCAAATGTCCATCTGTTAGATGCGTTCATGGCTTGCATTACACGAAGTTCAGCTTCATTTTTTCACTTCCTGTTGCGAGCCCTGAGATTGTCAATCGGTCAGCAAACTCCCGTCTCAGCAGCTCAGTGAATGCTACGAAGGCCTACATATCCGGAGTAGCTAGTTTGTTTTCTATGAGTGTCGGGAAGTAAAACCTGGTCTCGAAAGCGGAGACAAACGGGCACAGTTCATTGATTAGTTGGGCGTTCAGCAGAGTGAGGTGCTCCGTGACGCAGACTAAAATGCAAAATTGTAGATTCATAAGGGGTCAGTGAATGCCGGTACTTCTCCACCCTTCTTCTCCATGAATACGCTAATCTCAAGTCTCAGCTCGTACACGTGGCACAGCATGACAACCCAACCTAGTCAGGGCACTTCGGTTTAGTGCAGGAATTGTTAATATTGCACATTCATCTGGGACGGAGGGTGCTGGAACTGCCAGTGATTTAACGAGTGTTGACGAGTGTTATTCAAAACAACACATTATCACTCAAACAAAAAAGATAGAAAGTTCATGTCTGCATGTGGGCAAAACTTAATTAATTAAAGTTTTAAGGAATTGAGAAATGTTTGATATGTTCATCGCGTGGAAATGGTATTACCGAGTTGCATTATGTGATATGTTTCGCCTAGACGTCTCGTCTAGAATTTAGTCTAGACAAGACGTACTATTTTTATTTTATATATCAATATTGCAATATTGCAATATTGCACCATGCATAATCTCGCTATCAGTCCGCGGGCCGAATGAAATAGCTCTGCGGGCCGCAGTTGGCCCGCTGGCCGCAGGTTGCCGACCCCTGGTTTAAGTGATAAAAAATTATTGGTAAATTAATGTTAAATATCATGAATACGTTTAGTGGAATGGTAGAGGAGTAGAGGACGATGTTCATCTGGAATTTACGCTAATATGCGAAACGAAATAAATGTGTCTTTAGGCGACATTTGAACTGGCGAGAGTGTCACCTGTATAAATAAAGTTAGCCACTACGAACGAGCCGCCCGCAGCCTTGGTACGAGTGGGCGTCACTTCTTAATTGTTACTGCTGGCAGAGTGCAGTGCTCTTGCCGGTTGATATGGGCGCACGAGTCCACACAGATGCACTGGCGCTTCGTCAGGCATGGCTTTGTAAGTAAGTACAAGTATCTTGAAATCGACTCTGGGTGCCACGGGCAGCCAGTGAAGTTCTTGTAACAGGGGCCTGGCTCTCTCGCTACGTGGACGACGCAGAATCAATCCGGCAGCCGAATTGTGTATTCGTTGCAGACGGGCAATGTAAACTACAGACGCGCTGTATATAGTGCATTGCAGTAGTCAAGCCGCGATGTGATGATGGCATTGACTACGCGTTCCTTTGTAAAAAAAAACCCGGCTGATTTGATTGATGTGGAGGAGGTAGAATAAGCAAGCACTGATGGTTTGAAACACTTCATTTTTCATATCTAGCGTAAACATGTGCCTGTCTTTTGAGATTTCGAGCACATCATAGTATGAGGATTGATTTTTCAAAAATAGACTGAAAAACCAAATTTAACGATTCCACCAATAATGTAAATAGACAATGGGAAATCCATAATAACATTATAAAAAGAAAATCACATACCACAAAAAGAGATATCTAACCACAGGTAGGGAAACTTCCCCTGAATGCCTACACAAGACAACTGATTAGACGTAAACAGAGATTATGATCAAGATATATGGGAACAAGAGATGGGAAGAAATATGTTGTGTACTGCAAAATTAGAAACAAAGTCAGACCCTTAACACGAAAACCTCGAAAGGCGTTTGAAAGAAATGTAGCTATTCAAACAAAAACAGAACCAAAGAGCCTTCTGGAAATATTATAAATCAATAACTACAATCAAATCAAACCAGGAATTGGTAAATGAAATATAGATCCATCCAATCCCAAATCCATCACTACAACTGATGATGGGGAAAAGCAAATATTCTTGCAACCTACTTCGCTAGCGCATTTAGAACAGAAGAACCAGGGGGAATAGCAACTATACCAAGAGTAGAGACTAATACAATGGAAGTGTTAACAATAACTGAAAGAAATAATTATTATTGGCGTTAAAATTCCTATCATTATTTCGCAATGCTCTAGAAATCTATTGTAAATGGTCTATTATTTATTGAGTGTAAAAATGACCTATAATTAAATTATGTGACTTGTTTTCAGCTAATAGTATGCGCAGGGCATTGTTTTCATTTGGCTGTGAAACAAATAATAATGTCACGACAAGCAGGAGTATCCTATAATGAGTTTACATATACATTGTGCTTAGACTTAAAATTGGACTTAGAACATTGTCTGTGTCAGGTTAGTTAATATTATATTATTATGTATATTTTAGATGTTAGAAAGAGCTTCTACGATTACACTGGGTGATTAACCCTGGTCCGATTGTCAGAGGATCGGAAAATTATATTATATTACGCAGACCCAGTGGTCTACATGGTTTCCTTGTAAATTACTTAGTAACTATCTTGTATTAAATGTTTATTTTTCCTTCCCTTGACTTTGTTGTCTTGTTCACTTGTACAACCACCATTAACAAACGTTGAATTATAGAAATGGGGCATCCCCACTATACCCGATACAAACTAGTTAGCGGAAACCCCGCCAATCCGTGACAGTGACTGTCTTTGCTATGAAATACTAACATAAATGTAGATTAAATGAAATTAAAGTGGTGTTTGAAATTAAATTGTGAATAATATCGGTAAAAACAAACGTGCTATTGGTTGTGTTTATTAAAGAAAAGAGCATAAAACACAGGAATCCAATATCATATACTTGATATTGGATATGCGAATTTATAAGCAACAACTCAAATAAACGATATATTATTTCCTGTTCATTTGATGTTCCTATGTACCTTCCAGCAACCCTTGCAAATAAAAATGTTGTGTCTGTTTTAAATGTGTCAACAGATATTGAATTTTATATGTTATAATGTGTCAAGTCATCCCCAATGTTGGCTTCAATGGTCGTTGCTCTACTATGATATCATATTTTCCCTTATTACCCATTTACCCTATATATAATAGCTTATTATTTATATTTCTTCACGTTGTATGCGAATTGTTCAGAAATAATATAGATATTATGAAATAGAAATAGCAGGATATGAAAATGTTTATCTACAAGGTACAACGTTTATTAAAATGTAAACTGCAGTCAGCGCAGCCAATACAACTATATGCCTGTTTGTATGCGATATTCATCGGTCCAATATACGTTACAAGGACGTTGAAAACCTGCGGCATTACTGTAATTGTAGCTGGCAATTTACGCTGGGGCGAGTTCGCACTCTGCGACACTTGCATAGTATGACTTAGATAATCACAATAAACTGCCTACCCTAAGTTACACAATTATAGACTAAACGGAATATTTTATTCGTGTTCACATGTGATGATTTTTATATTTTGTAACACTGCGGTCGCTGTCATTTCAGGCGTCACATATATTGACCTAAAGTCGGTGATACGATGTCGTGACTCGTTCGAAGTCGTGAGTCATATGTTCAATGTATTGTCTCACGCGGTCGATGTCGTGACTCACGGGGTCGATGTCGTGACTCTCGCGGTCGATGTCGTGACTCACACGGTCGGCACATACAGTGCAATAGCAACACAGTGAGCTCACAAGGAGCCAGTATCTGTGCTAAGTGCTCCTGTCACCTCACTCACTGACCACACCGTTTGACTGTAGGTATAATATCATGTTTGCCCGGCATGCTGAACGGAAAGGTCGATATTCATAAACAGATACAAATTATATTAAAGCGAAACAAAAGTCATGATTTTCGGCCTATACACCTATAAGAGTTATTAAAACGGAATAATTTTAATTACAATTACGAATATCACGCCAGTGGTTTACCACGTTGAAACCTCGTTGAACACACAACATCTTATTTTCATGGGCCGCGCCATACTGTTAGATAATCCTACATCACCAGTGTGGTGTTCTGGCAAAATTTACTCGCCAAATTAAAATATATTCGTATACACCTATTCCTATACTTGCCAATAGGATATGGCCATGCTGTTTGTGTCCAAACTCAACTTATGTAACAGTTTGGCTTTTGTTTACTAAACTAGTCCTCTTTCTGGAAAAGTAACACGTTTGTTTGAGACTTTGTGTTGGTTTTCTGTTTGTCGGCCTCCCTTAGTACGTCACAATCAATCTATGCTACCCCGATTTCACAGAACTGCGCAAGTGTTAATCGGTCGTGCTGGATAACATGTCAGCCATTGGTCATTCGGAGAAATGACAGGAATCTCCTACTTTTAGAACACACATTCTGGTTAAACCAATGCCTACTCTTGATTTTAGTCGCACATTGTTAATTTTTGTATCTCTTTTAGGCGCATAGCCCCTAAAACCATGACCTTTGTTTCGCTTTGAAGCATAGTTTAGTCAATCCAACATAAATTTACGATAAAACCTATTGTACTTAGTACACAGCACAATGTGTTAATTAATTATCAGTAACAAAACCAGCAAAGGGAGCTTGGGGCAAAGTTGTAGATACAAAATTATTGATGAAAAACATACATTTTGGCAGTAAATTGCAATCTTTCCATAAATAATACAGTGACATATCAAAAACATGCTGTAATCTTATTATCAATCAGCTACTGTAAATCTCACTAAGCATAATAAAAACATTTGACAAATGAGCGCAGGCAGTTTACCATTCAAGAAACAATCAAGACTTCATAATTATTCAGAACCATTGTGACAGTAATGCCACAAGGAAAGTGATGCTGATTTACAATTATCATTCAGTAATGGTGAATCACCGAATACAGTCATTTCGCGAAATATCAACAAATGTCATTCTTTCAGGAAACAACTGATTACACAGTTTGACTGTAACATTATTTCATGCTGACTAGACGAATGATGTCTCATAAAACCATCGTACTCTGGTAACCGCAGCACAACTTACATACATAGTAGTCATTTAATATAAAGTGTCAAGTGATAGAACGGAAGAAGAAGGCTGCTAGCTATTTGTGAACCAAGTAAACGTCCGATAGGCAGTCCTCATACTGTTTGTATTGACTGGTCATTGGAAAGCCAGAGAAAGTGACATTGTCGAAGTATTTGTGCGCGATCAAGTTCACCACCGCCGTATTGCAGTTTTTGTCACAGGCGAAGTCACTCAACATGGCCGTCAGGAGACGTAGAAAGCGCAACATAATATGTCTGGGACCGCCTATGATGCCAGCGTTGTACACTATGGAGAACCGATTCAACGACTTGGTTTCGCCTTCATTGTTGAAATTGTTGCCGAAACACGACGTGATCTTCCTTACTGTCCACGGGAGGTTTCCGATTAGTGGGTATCCTTCCATATCGTCGCCAATATACAGACGGTCTCCGAGGTGCCGCATCAGATCGAACGGATTGCGCAAAAAGACGACATCTGAGATGTCTGTGAACAGTATACGTTTGATATTTGGGTGACGTTCGATGTAGCTGAGATACTGGAAGTAGCGTTCATCATTAGTCGACCTTACGCCTAGTGTCATCTTTTGGAACGCTATGTCCGGCTGCAGCGATTTCCTGACAGAAGAAAGAACATATTAACTTATGCTAAGATAGTCAATGTGTTAGTGAATTATCGAAAGACGGAAAGGATCAATCAATTAAGTAATATACACGAGTTAGCTAAGTGTTTAAGGAATGAAAGAATGAACTACAATTATGTTGTTGTTTGTATAACACATATAATTCATTTATTGTCAACACATTGGCAACAACATCGTTGGAAATAATGTAGGTATCTAGTATGAAACATTTACCTAAGCAAGAATGGCGTGCTATTAGCAAGTCATGCAAAGCTAATTAAATTATATAAATTCGTACAGGAGATTTTAAATAGTTTAACGTTGTAAGTTGATCTTCCTGTTATACTTTTGTGTTTTGTATTTTAGTAAAACTATTTACCAATGTAATTTATAGGTATTATTGAAGCCTGGTTTACATACACTTAAAGCCACCTCACATTGTAACAGTATGCAACATTGTGATTCTCGTGTAACATAATAAGGTTTTTGAGAATAAAGTTGAATTGAATTGAATTAATATTTGCAGAAAATTAGCGTTTGTATTTTTATTTGTTCTTCTATATATGACGCAGAAAAACACCGGTTAATTATTGGCCAATGAATCGTTGTCAGTATGGCCAATGTTGTCGAGATCGGATTACCTCTGTGTGCAACGTCTCGTTGACAGGCCCATTTAACATCGTTGTAGTTATCACCAATAAAGCCGACTTCATTAGGATTTGACAGATCAACAATAAAGGTAATACAACAGGTATACAAACCACACCTGAACTGGTCCCCGAGGCCATCATGGAAGACGACTGCCTTGATCCCTACGTTATGCAAACTCAAGTGCCAGTCGGCCATGTAACTGTAGTTGTCTTTCTTCACAAAGATGTTACGTTGTGGGTCCTTCTTCGAAGTGAGGAACGTTGTAAATACAACGTCTTCCCATTTCGAGTTGGTCGGCGGGGAGAGCGTCCCTGCTGAAGGATCGTTCCATGTATTCCAGAGCTGACTCCACGAAAGGTGAAGCCCAGATGACGATGACTTGGCAATGTAAATATGTTTGCATGTCGGGCCCGTTAGCATGGTTTCAATGATCGCTGGTGGTAATTCTCCGACGACCACTGAAGCTTCCCCTGACGCTGTCCATATACGATTGTCGGTGGAATACAAGAGCTTCACTAAAGTAACTGGAACGCCGTACAGCGACTGATACAAAGACACAACGATCTCCATCGACGATTCTAACACGGACGTGAAGTCTGCTTTCCCGGTGACGCCTGCGTTGACGAGGAGGGTGAAGTGAGGTCGAGTGTTGCCTCCCTTCGTTGCCTCGAGTAGTTCGACGAGACATCCCAATGAACGACGAACGACGATTGCGCGTGTGATTCCACACAGGTGTGTGCCATCGAACACGACGTGGCTGACATTAGTTATATCTACCGATTGCGTAGTTGTTGTTTTTAAGCTGCACGTTGTCCCGTGGAGTTCGGATAATCTGTTCCCGTAGTTGGATGTTTTCAGTCGGTCTTGAAGGTCGACTGTCCGCGCTATGTCTTCAACCAAAGCGGACACATCGAGCTCTTGGTGCTGCATGATACTGACACGGTGTCCTTTGCGTAGAAGGTAGTCGGCGAGGTGGACGCCCAACGGAGATGGTCCACCAGAGATTAGCACATTCATTGGACCACCAAGACGCCCTGCAATGTTGCCATCCGTCGAGTTAGACCGCACTAGATAGATGCAACACAATAAATATTTATTGATTATTGCGATTGGAATATTTTACAGTTAAAGCAAACAATTACGTTGGATATTGCACTGTCCGTTACACCAAATTGTTTATGTGGGGTATTGCACTGCCGTTACAACAAACAGTTTACGTGGGATATTGCACTGTCTGTTACATCAAATAGTCTATGTGGGATATTGCAATGTCTGTTACAATTAAATGAATAGTCTATGTGGGATATTGCACTGTCCTTTATAACAAAGAGTTTATATGGGATCTTTCAATGACAATTACAACAAACAGTTTTGGATTATCTCGCACTTTATTGCTCGTTACTTCGCCTACCTTTGTGTGCAAAAACCGGTTTCTGCGAATTGTTTCGTATGTACCAAACTGCAATAGAAAAAATAGGTGTTTCAAAGCAAAATAATACGCATCGCCAATTCTAATGGCGACACAAAGGAGACTCAGTGCCACCTGAACATTTTCAGATGACATAAATGGGGCGCTATGGCATAGCTGCTAGAAGGTCAGGCACTCAATCGAGAGAACTCGAACTCGAATTCTTTTGTTGCCATTTCGAACTTTGGCAACTTGGTTCAACCCACGTTACCACAATTCAATCGACGAGTATGAGCACCTGGCTACATACATAGTTGGATATGTGGACGAATAGTCTTCGCGCAGTAATGGCAACGTGGCTGAATGTTTCCCATCTAAATCGAGATGGTGTTGGAATGAGCAGGTCTGGCAATGGGTGAAGTGTAAATCGCTTTGAGCATTCCCAAGGACTGGATGCCTCGTTATATAAGAACGTATTTTTTGTATTCTTCACTTTACAAATTTCACTGCCTTGCGTTAATAAAACTGTAGTCCCAACCAGGTATGGGTCACGTATATGGGCAATGTACTTAAGTACAAGTACAAGTACTTTCAATTTTGCCAAGTCCAAGTACTCCTCTAAAAACAGAGGTTAGTACAAGTACAAGTACTTTAAAATTTTAGTCAAATACAGTCAAGTACATCGAACGCTGCATTTATGTTTAATAATGGTGACTGATAGTCAAAGCGATGAAAACACAAAAGCAGCAGCATTATGCATTGATTTATTATTTAAGTTTACATTTCTTTGCTAAGCATTTCTCCTACCTCTGCTCGCTCAGTCCCTGTTCTCTCAGACTCAGACTACCATGTATCATGGCTTCATGAGACATGCTGCATGTCGTCACTGATCCCACAGTGAGTTCATTGTTATGAAGCACTTGACTAACTGCTAGCAATTGCAATCAAGGATCAGTTTTTAGTCCTCCAGATCTGGACAGTGGATATGTTCTAATCAATGAATTAAATAAGGATCATCTCAAATTAATCACTGTCACATATTTTATTGCATTTTTTCTTTTAGGAAAATAATTCCGATAGTTTTAACGGACTTTGTAAAGTAGGGAAATTCTCCGTAGACTCATACAATATAATTATGGTTTACCGCAATATATATATATATATATATATATATATATATATATATATATATATATATATATATATATATATATTTGTATTTATATATATATATATATATATATATATATATATATATATATATATATATATATATATATATATATATATATATATAAAGGTATATATATATATAATATGTTATTTATACTTGAAGACAGACGAATGCCTACCCCTACAAACAAATGGGGACCCAAAACATACGGTTACTTTTTACAAGACCCCTCCATTATACAAACATACAGACATGGTAAAATATCTTTGTAGTTAGCCTACCAGTGACAAACGAATGCATATCCCTACAACCAAATGGCTAGGTTTTACAAACCCCTCCATTTTACAAACATACATACATGGTATGACTCATAATATCAGTTTTTGCTTGGAGTCCCTTCTTAACTGCAGTTGAAAATTAATAAACCACATGCTTTGAAATAATAATACCCATTAAACCAATATATTTGTAGGTAGTCTACCAGTAATTAAACATTCCCCCAAACATGTATATCATTTGAAGGGGTTGAAGTGAGAATATTTGTCCAAATTGCAACAAATCGAATGTGTGGCAATTTGAATCAAGTTTGTCGTTGTTTTGAATAAAGACCACATAAGACCAATTTGCATGCTTATACATCAGTTCAGTGTGTCTACTTTTGGAGCACAGAGCTATTGTTGCAATTTGCAATGTTATTAGAAGTTTGCAATTTTTTATTTTCTGATCTTAGACTGCTGGTTGTTGAGAGGGTTAGCACTTGCAAATACAACAAGCTCAAAATCCCCTTTGTACTTTTTAGCCAGACTGCTGGCACCTTATTTTACTGGTGTAGGAGGCAGTCTGACTTCTAATTTATACAGAAGAAGACTCAGTTGGCAGTTCATAGCAGTTAGCACTGTCAGCCAGTGTCAAGTGGCATGGTCTCCTGACAGTCATTTAGTTTCCCTGTCCTTTTCAGTGCACGACACTCCCGGGCTAGGGTGGCACGGCACTCCCGGGCTAGGGTGGCACGACACTCCCGGGCTAGGGTGGCACGGCACTCCCGGGCTAGGGTGGCACGACACTCCCGGGCTAGGGTGGCACGGCACTCCCGGGCTAGGGTGGCACGACACTCCCGGGCTAGGGTGGCACGACACTCCCGGGCTAGGGTGGCACGGCACTCCCGGGCTAGGGTGGCACGACACTCCCGGGCTAGGGTGGCACGACACTATCGGGCTAGGGTGGCACGACACTCCCGGGCTAGGGTGGCACGACACTCCCGGGCTAGGGTGGCACGACACTCCCGGGCTAGGGTAGCACGGCGCACAGTTAAATCTTCATTTATGTAGATTCTTGCGTCACGATGCCATTCATTGTGTCCCTTGAGCCGGAACCGCGCCTTTAGAACCGCGCCTTTAGAACCGCGTAACGTTTGTTCTCGCTCTTAAATATGACGGTAATAAGTAATAGGCCGGGAGCGAACTCGATCTTGCTGTTCTAATTTGGGCCCAACACGGTGACTGCGTTCCAGCTGACTGGACTCTAGTGGTGGTTTGAAGGACATCTTTGAATTGATCACATCCAATACGATGGCTGTTGTGTCTTCGTTATCATGTTCAGGAACACCGTGAATACGCATGTTTGGTCTTCGGGAATACTGTTCTTGATGATCAATGTTTTCTTCCATTTTCTGTATTTTTGTTTCTAGTACAGCGAAACGTTCCTCTTTTTTCTTTAGCAGGCCTGTCAGGCTGACAAGCAGTTGTTTAAACCGTAAATTTTGTCTGCTATTTCCTGGGGGGTAAATTGCGCGCTCAGTTTTGTAAGTACATGTTCTTCCGTGAGTAATTCAATGAGTTTTAAGGCCACTGTGTCCATATCGCTTTGGTCGTCATTTGACGACGCAGTTCTACTTTCGAGTTTTCCCACTTTTCAGGTAATGTATACGTTTAATGTTTCCAGTCACGACATCTCTACAACACGGCTAGTAGCACATTTCTAATTTTCGACTGAAGGTCTGTTTAACTGATACACTGATACACTCACTGTTCGCAGCGACACTAAGGAATTCCATGGCTAACTGGTGGGTTAACTGATTAATGGCCCGTAATGGCCTGAACTGGTAGCCTACAATTGTTTGCTTAACAAGGTGTTTCTGACTGGGAAAAGATGGTGCTTGTTGCCTTTTTTGGGTATCGTAGTCATGGTTACTGGAGAATGAGGGTATCCTATGTGTAGGGATGGCAAGGGGGGTAGTCATTCAGAAATAACAAAGTATTAAAACAGTAGTTTAACATTAAAATACTTAAGGAAAGTTTCATTTTGTTAACTACAAATAAATTAATTTTCACACATATATTGAGAAAGTAATCAGACATATCCGTAATGTACTCATAAAATCTGAGCCATATATTTAACGAAAACAAAGAAAAGTACTTGGGAAAGTACTTGCCAAGTTCAAGTACTCTGACAGTCAAGAACAAGTCCAAGTACATGTACTGCACTAAGCAAAATGGCAAGTACAAGTCCAAATCCAAGTACAGTACTTGCTGTACTTAAGTACACAAGTACTCAAGTACTCGAGTACTTGAACCCATACCTGGTCCCAACTACGTCAGCGGGACTGCATATATCTAAATATCATCAGTTAACTTGTCGTACGGCTCCGTAAACATCATTAGATGTCACGATACACAAATTAAAGCAACTTCAGCTGGTATCTTGAGGTAGACAATGATTTTTAATAACTTAACAACCACGCCAAGAATAATAAATTCAGTGACACTGATGCTTCTCTTAGTACAGAGTGGGATATTACAAAGTTTATAAACAGGTGGTGGTGAGCTGTAGCCAAATCGTTAGGTCTTTCGGATGATCGGACGGCTATATAGGCTAACACCATAAACAACACAGGTCTGTAGCTGCAGTGTGCACAATAGGGGACTGTTAAAAGCCACACGAACCAGTTCCACTGCATGTCTAAAAGGCGAAATCATGCCGCCTGAGAGAGTTGTCATTCCACCATATATGGATATATACAGACTGGTGCCGAAATCCAAATATGTCTCTTAAAGAGGGTATGTAGACGTTTTTTTAGTACAGTATGCCGACACACGGTATTATGGTGATTTGGGTGTGCTGAATCCAAACAGTGATGTTGGCAAATTGTGGGAGGGGTCATTGACCCTTTAAATGAGAAAAAACTAAATGGCGCCCGATTTGCCCACAAAATAGACAAAATTCATTCTAATTAGTACAATAATGATCTCTTAACAATGGTTTTAGGATGATTTCGGTGTGCTGAATCCCAAAAGTCATGTTATCAAGCTATGGGAGTTTACCCTCTCTCGCCAACATCACGTTTTGTCTATACTTGCGGAAATGTGTGCGATATGCAGAAACATTAATGGGCTTTCGGAAAAAACTTAAAGCACCGTTATTTTATTTGCACTACCTGCCTTGATACAGACTGATCTTTTCGCATATAAGTGACATTACTTTCTATTTTGCAGTATTGGTTATTAATTTCATTGCCTGAAACTGTATTTTAACACTCTAAATATTTTATGTTTCAGCTTAATTTATTTAATTTTTTAAATTAATTTGAGCTTTTAGTTTACAAGTCAACATAAGCGAAATTACTCTCTATTTTACAGCATTTATGTTAATTTTCATTCTTTGAATCTGTATTTTAACACTCTAACAATTTTATTTTCTAGCTTAATTTAATTTAAGTTAATTTATTGAATTTATTGAGCATTTAGTCCACACGTAATTTTATTGTGTGATGCGCTTTGATTGGTGATCATTTACCTAAAAAGCGCTATATGAAGAACCGGCATTATTATTATTATTATTACATACATTTTTACTGACAGACATCCATCAACTTTGGAGTCTGCTGACTAAGCTGACTAAATTACAATAAACAAGTATATGCGATATTGCAGTGCTACTTACAACCAAGAATAACGTGACATAAAACAGTGTTAGTTACAAAAAATAATAACCACAAGCATGTTGCGGCATTGCCAGTGAAAACTAATAGTATTACGTCACTATATGTGGTGACAATAGGATGGTAACCCATGCTTCTCTGCTGTACTAAAAATGGTTAGAATAACAGCTTTGTTCCCAGGGTTTTGGTGACGGTCCGAAGCCGTGTTCGTAAAAAATACGGCTTTTCAATCTTCCATGGGCAGCGCATGCACACGATCTTATTCAGCTTGTCAGTGTAGTATAGGACCCTAAATTCAATGCATATGCATGACACTGCATATGCATGAATAATATCCGGTTTATTGTGCACGATACATATATCAGAAACGTGTAATCCATTAAATACATATTTTTCTAGATACATCAGGTACATAACTAGATAACAGTAACACAAAGAATGAGTATTTGAACGTACGTGCATTTGTAATGGACTGTGAATAAAACATGCATTAACACATATTACTGTGTGTTTCATTAAAGACGCTAAGCCAAATATATCCACGTGTAAATACAGGGAATGCGCCCCTCGGTGCAATCCTGAAACTAAAGTGGAAAGTGATTGTCGATTTTAGGTTTTACTCTTTGTAGCCGCGAAGTGGCAACGCTGAGTGAAAACATAATCTGTGACTTTAAAATGTACTGTTAAATACGACACCTTACGGAACATTACACGTGTTGTTGATTTACATAAGGAGTTATAATCAGGCGAGTCAGGGTATGACAAATTAGGGGTAGTAGTAGTACAAAACCCAAAGATTAGATCTTGATGTTATATGGTTCAATAATATCACATTATCAGCAGGCATGTGCTATTAAAGTGCGTTCATGGAGTGTTGACTTACTATAGCAATTTAGCAACAGCGTCCTTCAAGCGCGCGAGAAGTGTGCGTTAATATTAGCCTATACTCATGCTACCCGCAGTCTTCCCAAGTGAATAAATGATAGCAACAATTAACAGATAGTAATATTCATTATTCTCCAACTATGTATCATGCGTATAAAACACACTAGCGTCCGCAAGGGGTCGCTGCTTGATTGAATATATTTAATGACGATCACTGACACGAACTTCGACAATAAACTATGGTAACCGAACTTTGGTAAATTGTGAGGGAACACATCGGAATTGACGATACATAAACTGTGACCCATATATCAGACCCACCGGTTTCACACTCAAACTATCAAAGATAAAACCAACATGTCGATCTGTTCTACTTACCTGTTTTGATCAGGTTCATCAAAACCAAAGCCCCTCCGAAGACGAATCCACATAGGATGTATTTATTCCGCATTTTGAGCCGATCACAAGCACTGCTGCTTTTGACGGTATATGGTTGTTTAACTCAACGACAGGTGTACAGTCCCAACGAACATGACACTCGAGACAGACGCGGAGCTGCTAGCACCTTTAACGATCACAACGGAATACGTGTCGCTGTTCTAGATATATTCGCAAGGTGGCGCAGTGGTCGTCAAGACTACTAACGGCTTGACCTCATCGTTCATTCACGGTGTTTAACGCAGCAGATGCGGATACAATGCTTGCCCTATCGAACGCGGCACACACATTTTAAATAAAACAATATGTACGAGCTGTTTGGCTTTTTATTGCGTATTTATGTTTCACTTAACTCCACTTAGAATGATGTCTGCAGTCCGTGACATGTGCTGTTTACGGCGGTACCCATGTGTCCACATTTCTTTTCATTTATGCCAATTATTACCAAATAGTTACATATGAAATTAAGCATTTCGTTATTTTCCCAGTTTGCATATAATGTGTATTCTGCATCTCAAATGTTATTACACTGTCTTACATTGTGTATTACTTGTAAGTAAAAACGCTTTGCAAGTGTTAAATAGTATATTAAAATTAATTTGTCATTCAAAATTGGAGTTTTATATTTCTCCTGCTCTCCTGTGTTGTTATATTCAGAGATCTATTGGAATGTACAGTATTATATGTGAGGCTTAAGTGCTGTTTCATATCTAAGTCTACTTAGTGTTTCTCCTTGTGCCCTATACTTCTTCTAATTAACACAATTATTGGTTTTACCTCAGACAATGCAATCCGTTGATGCCGACAAATAAAGTCTTCTGTTTTATATCCACAAACTCCTGGACTGGTTGCTTGTTTATTCACACTCACGGAACAATACGATCGTGTCACACTCATGGCGGGTCGGCCATTCAGTCCGCAAGCTGCCCACCGTTACAGTAAAACTCCGTGCTAATAATAGCCACGTGGCTAGCGAATGATATGGCTTGGTGTGCCTCTCTATACGATTTTGCGTTAATGTGCTTTATTTGTAAGCATACTATATTTCAGATAAGGCTGTGAATGTTTGCGATTATGCGATAATGTGCTTTATTTGTAAGCATACTATGTTTCACACGTGGTTGTAAAATGTTAGCGATTATGCGTTAATGTGCTTTATTTGTAAGCATACTACATTTCACATATGACTGTGAATGTTTGCGACTATGATATATGTTGCTTCACTCGTGTGGCTTAAATTTCGTTTGCAAAATGGCAGAGAAAATAACTTCCCCAAACCCTGATGATGAAAGCTAGCGAGAAAGAAAACTCACAGAAAAGGGTCTCGAGTATAACATTCAACAGCAGAAGTATCGTTATAGCGATCCATGTCTTCGTGGAGGCGACAGGCCAATCACGTGGAGCGGTTGTTGTGTGATTGCGATGATGTTGACTGCAATTCGGAAAGAACGCGATAACATTGATGTGCTCTTCAATTCGACCTTAGCGCGGCAGATGCTTACAGTCGTATGGTTTAGGATGAAGTTAGAAAACCATTCCAAAGAAAGATTGAAGTGATCGATGTCGCTCATCAGAAACTTTCGACGCGTATTTTGGCGCTCATTATGTTCCACACCAAATCAAGTACTACTTCGATGGAAAGTCGCCAAGACGGAAGTCGGACGTCGCGCACTTCCAAATCGTCACGCAGTTCCAAAGTCTCCAACAGCAGCAAGATGGCAGAGGCTCCTGCTGAGGCAGACGCCTTGAAAGAAAAACTGAAATTTCTCGAAATAGAATCTCATTAGAGACACGAGTTAGACAAAATCCATACAATGAAAGAGATCAAAATGGCTGAAGCTCGCGTAGAAGCCGTTTCAAAGTTCGAAACGATGTCTAACCATTCCGACACCCCACTTGACTTACCAGATGGGAACATGATCATCTGACAGAGTTCATTTCTACTGAGACTTTCAAATCGAACATAGTGAATACTCAGCTACCCCAACCGAACTCCACTGACAACCCCCATACACACACCAAGGGATACTTTCTGATCAACTTCTACTTAGCCGTTTGCCAGCCCCCGAGCCTGGTGTCTTCTCGGGGATCCACTTCAGCTGGAAGAGTGCTTTTCATGCATTGATTGAGAGTAGAGTATTTCTGTCGAGTGAACGAATACATTACCTCGCGGTTTCATCCCCATGCTGTGCTAATTTCGGATTGATGCAGGCAGCGAATGACGGTGAAGCCGAATTTGGAACAGATGCAGCAAACTTTGTGCGTAGCGACTTCTATGTCGACGACGGGCTCAAGTCTGTTCCTACTGTTGATGAAGCAACTTACCTAATCAGCAACACAAAGCAATTACTTGCAAAGGCTGGCCTCCGACTACACAAATTTCTGTATAATTCCATGGGAGTTGTTCAAATGATGCCGCGGGAGGATCTCGCTCAGGGTCTTAAGGATTTAAGCCCACATGTAGCTCTGCCAGTCGAAAGAGCTTTATGAGTCCAATGGTGTATGGAGAATGATTCGTTTCAGTTCAGAATCACTCTAAGAGATATGCCTCTAACCAGACGAGGTGTCCTGTCAACCATAGGTTCGGTCTATGATCCGCTTGGATTCATTGCGCCAGTCATTCTGAAGGGTAAGAAAATACTAGAACAATTGTGCCTTTACAACTCAGACTGGGACGCACCAGTGTCTGATAGAATCAGTGCTCAACGGGAAAGCTGGAAAACTTCTCTCTTCTTATTTGAATCCTTGAAGATCAAACGATGTCTCAAACATGACAACTTTGGAGACGTGTGCTACGTGGAATTACACCACTTTTCTGATGCCAGTACTATTTGGAATGCACAATGCTCCTACGTCCGACTCACAGACAACTATGGCAGTGTCCACTGTTCATTCATGATGGGCAAGGCTAGAGTTATGCCAATCAAGCCTGTCACGATCCCACGTCTTGAGTTGACTGCCGCTCTATATAAGCAAGATGCTACAAAGTGAAGTCAAATACGACAACGTGACTAACATCTTCTGGACTAACAGTAGAATTGTGCTTGGATATATCAAGAACGTAGCACGAAGAAGAAGAGGGTGCAACAAATCAGAAATCTCACTGAAGTTTCGCAATGGAAACATGTCACTGCAGCAGACAACCCAGCAGACTGTGGCTCCAGAGGTTTATCACCCGATGAACTGACTGTTCATTGCATATGGCTTCAGGGTCCAGACTTCTTGCGCAACAATGAGTTTCCTTCCGATGATGCGTATGCTAATTGCACTCTTTAATTTTATTTTGCAAGGTGGCTCCTCGATAGCGACTAACAAAGTCTTAGAGGAGTCTCCTGACCCTATTTGTTTGTTTACCTTAATATATACCATGTTTACTTACAACCATATACACCTGTATTATTTAAAATTATAATTTAACATGGACATATATGTATTATGTGAAATGAACGATGGGTCAAATAAAAACATTTCTTCTTCTACTATAAATCCAAATGACTCCGGAGTTCGGAAGTCACAATCCTTTGCGAGTGCGAACGTTGCCCTATTCTACACAATTCTGGCGTACCACGAACCCCATGTTAGTTTTATCACCGTGCAAAGCGTGTCATCGCAGTTTGGCTACTTTGGAAACAGAAGCTGAGGTATGCCATTGAGCAGACTCATCCCGCTTCTGTCAAGAGAACTCAGCACCACGTGCCTGTTGACACAGAAACCCTACATAACGCTGAGTTTGAGATCGTGCGAAAGATTCAAGCAGAATGCTTTTCAGAACAAATCAAGATCCTTCTTTATCTGAAGTCAAAGTAAAATAGTGTGGAGGGAACGAACGACAGCCAGACAGCGTAATAACTAACAGGGACAAGTTCACTCTACAGACGCGACCCATTTCTAGACGACCAAGACATCATGCGTGTTGGTGGACGCATTAGAAGAGCTGAAAGAACTCATCCTTCAATAACACTATGATGCTACCGCGAAAGCATCACATTATGGATCATTGGTCATTTCCACAAACACGTCCAACATCAAGGTCGTGGCATGACAGCTAACGAAATTAGGTCCAACGGATTTTGGATTGTCGGATGTAGTTCTGCACTGGCGCATTACATTAAACAGTACGTGTTTTGCCGCAAATTGCGCGGTGGAGTATTGCATCAGAAGATGGCTGACTTGCCAGAAGACCGACTTGAACCTGTTCCACCCTTTACCTACTGCGGCGTGGACTTCCTTGGTCCATGGGCAATCAAAGAAGGCAGGAAAGAATTGATGAGATACGGTGTTCTGTTCACTTGTATGGGTTGCAGAGCTATTCATCTGGAAACCGTGAACACAATGGAGACAGATCCGTTCCTTAATGCATTTCGTAGGTTCCTGTCAATACGAGGACCTATACGCTAACTCCGATTAGATCAACGCATTAACTTGGAAGGAGCCAAGAACGAGCTTGAACGAACCTTGTCTGAAATTGATGACACGCAAGTGCAACAATTCCTATTGAAACAGGGCTGCGACTACTTCCCTTTTAACATGAATGTCCCTTCAGCTAGCCATATGGGCGGTTCGTGAGAGCGACACATACGAACTGTACGTAGTATTCTGCCGTCTCTTCTCGATGAAGCAGGTTTGCTACTGAGTGACGAGTCACGCAGGACCTTGATGTGTGAAGCATCAGCTATTGTCAATAGCCGCCCTCTGGCACTTGATAGCCTATATGATGCGACATCACTTGAACCTTTACTCCCAATCATCTTCTAACCTTGAAATTGAAGGTGATCTTACCGCCACCAGGTGAATTTCTTCGAGCGAATGTCTATGCTCGCAGACGCTAGCGTCGAGTACAACACCTTGCGAATGCGTTCTGGACGCGTTGGAAAAAGGAATTCATGCAAACTCTTTAACTGCGAAGAAAGTGGGTACAACCCAGACGTGATCTACAAATCGGAGACATTGTCATCATCAATGACAGTAACTTATCTCGCAATCAATGGAAGCTGGCGAGAGTTGAGAAAACGTTTAGTAGCAAGGACAATAAAGTGCGATCAGTTCTGCTCGTCACAGCTGATCATTCGCTGGACGTAAAAGGGAAGCGAACCAGACCCATCTCGTTCCTCGAACTTCCCATTCACCAGTTGGTTCTTTTGCTGGAAAAAGACTGAAGCTGTACAATCACTTGACACTCTTTTATCCAAACTTTCGTATTGTTTTATACCTATAAAATGTCAATGTCATTTCGTGGAGCCGTGTAAATGGTGTTTTGACTTGCCAGACGTTAGACTGCGGGACGTTAAATGAGCAAGTATCGCCATCTAGCGATTGTTCCATTTATTATATTTATGGGCTGCACCCTGCACAGGAGACCCGGCGAAGTAGACTGACAGCAATTTGCATTCACCTGATAAACATGTTATAAGCTGCGTGAGTTTATTGATTATGAAAGGCCCAAGGAGGATAGTAATTGTACTGTTTAGTTGCGTGTATGTGTTCTTCTGTAATTACCAACTAGGTGTTGCTAATAGTCTTTCTTGATGACTCGCGCTTTGTGTTTTGTGAATGTATTGTATTGCGTTATTCTGTTTTATATTATTCAGTACTGTATTGCGTTATTACAGTTTTACGGAAACCACTCAATGGATCCTGCGAAGATAATTCTTCCGTTGATGCTGACAAATAAAGTCGTCTGTTCAATACCCACAAACTTGTGATCGTGATGATGAGGTACACATAGGAACACGGAATTTAATTTAGTGGATTGGATATTTGTCCAAGGCTGTCTAAAACTTCAAGAGACCTCGTTTAGGCAATACTCGCTGTTAAAATTTAGCCTAGGAGTAATTTAGGGTAGTTTATGTAGTAGATCTTCGAAGACTCTGTAACGCGAGCGATAATTAAGGTATGTTGTGATCAGTTGATTGGGAACATTATACGAAACATAATATTATTGTAAATAATTTAGTACTTATATTAAATATTGAGCACCTGGATATTTTGTTTTAGCAACATTTGTTGTTAAAATGTAGCCGTAGCTAGTAATTCAGTATAATTTAGAGAAGGTCATTGAACTTTCGTTACCTCGAACGATATTATTTTTATTGACGTCAGCTGTTACATAGAAAATAAATAAGTTGCAAGTCAATAGTTGTAAATTTAACGAAGACCTAAGTAATATAGCATAAAGTGCGTATTACAACATAAAAACAGTCTTTGTGAAGACTACCTAGTATAAATTGTAAACACAACTGATTATAAACAAATATAAATGAAACATTTCTAACATGGCGCCGTGCAAACGCCAAGTAAATGCGAAACGTAATTTGACATTCTCTGGTTGTGACAGCTGGATACACTTTGCAAAGTCTGGGTGTGTAAATTCGTGGGCAGCGGTTCAGGCAGATGATTTTCATTTCGTGTGTAGGGGGTGTAAGACAGTGAAATGTCTCCAGGAGCAGGTAAATGAGTTAAGCCATACGATTGTGATGATGACAAGGCAGGGTGAGAAAGAAGAGAGCAGAGGTGGTGAGAATGACGAGAGCACAGGTGGTGAGACAGAGGAGAGCAGAGGCGGTGAGAACGAGGAGAGTAGAGATGGTGAGAACGAGGAGAGCAGAAGTAGTGAAAACGAGGAGACTAGAGGTGTTTAGAACAAGGAGAGCAGAGGTAATGTGAGGGAGAAAGCTGGTAAGAAGAAGAAAGATGCAAAAAGGAAGAGAGTGCAACAAAAGGAAGATAACTGGGTGAGTGGAGAGGGATTGTCAGGTGGTAAGATGGTCGAGGATAACAAGAGCAAAAAAAGTGGAAGACTGTGGATCAGAAGTATAAAGATGACAGGAGGCAGAGTATGCAACAAAAGCAAGGTAAACGGGTGAGTGGAGAGGGATTGCCAGGTTGTACAACAGTAGAGGTTGATGATAGAAGAGAAAGGGGCATAGTGTGCGGCAGGAAAGGAGCTTTGCTGACGTAGTATCACAGGGGAATGCGAGGTAAGCCTGGATAATCATGGGGGATTCTATTTTTAGGAAAGTGGATAAAATGTAAACAGAGGAGATGATATCACGGTATCCCTACCAGGGCAAAAATAGAGGATATGGCATTGAAGACAGGACAGGTCATGGGTGGTGGCACGGGAGGTGCTGTTCTCGTGCATATGGGAAAAGCAATGCCGAGAAGGAGGGTAGGTCGGCCTTCGTTGGTAAGTACAGGAGGTTGCCAAGACACTTAAAGAGGCAGGAATTGAACATCTTATATTGTCGGCGATATTACCAGTAATGG
Organism: Lamellibrachia columna; assembly: GCA_963662155.1. NCBI lineage: Eukaryota > Metazoa > Annelida > Polychaeta > Sabellida > Siboglinidae > Lamellibrachia > Lamellibrachia columna. Next base: position 41,200,323 of record OY759273.1, on the reverse strand, counting down.
TAATGGTAATCAGCACACAAGGTAATCAACACACAAGTACAGAAGGTATGTATGAAGGAGGGAGTAGGCTTTATAGACATGTGGTTAAACGTTGTGCGAAGAGATGACTTTTTCATGAGCGAAGAACTTCATCTGACAGGGAAAGGTACTACAGTTCTTGGGTGTGAGTTTGTCAGAAAGTACTGGGATGTTTCCACTTCTAACAACGGATTATTTCTTTACTCAACATGTCTTAGAACCAACCAGAGTTGGGAATGTGTTAGATTTAAATTTTGTCTTCTCAAAATGAATTTGTTGACAATGTTAAAGTATACGAACTTTTGCGATCAAGTGACCATAGGTAAGGTAAAGTCATTCCCCAGGCATTACGCCTTAGGAAGCCATGAAGGTTTATATGGCCAGTGCTTAAACCTGGTTTCTATAGTGCGAAGCAGAGTGTAGTACTGATTCTCCTGGACGGGACACTAGTCCATCGCAGGTACCTTCCAAACAGTGTTTGTACTCATTTGCAGCTGAGTAGACTGAGGCAAAGTAGAAATTGCGTAAGCTTCGAAAACGAACCGTGCCCAGCGTGGGTCTTGAACTCACAACCCTTGAATTTAGAGTCCAACACCTGAACCACTAGGCCACGGCTGCCCCCCAAGTGACCATAACAAATCCATTTTAATATAAAAAGTAACAACAGGGAATACATATTAAAAACAATGGAGGAGGAATTTCAACAAAGACAAATGTAAAGATTTGCTAGATATGTTCACATCTCTTGCAGAAGAAAAAGACGGCAATATAAAATTGATGGCATTATTGAGAAATATGCTCTATTAAGAAAACAAGGAAAAAGGTCCAGGAAGAAACACATCAAAAGAGGCTATTAGAAAAATGTTTCACAAACAGATGCTGTGGAGGATATATAAACACATTGGAAATGTAGAAGACTACACAAATTACAAAGAGGCACTTAACCAAGCTACAACTATATTAGAAAATCGAAAAGAACCTTTGAAAGAAAAAATAATATAAAAAATGACAGCAAGAGTTTCTATATTTATATAAGGAGTAAACAGACATTTTGAGATAAGGTCGGACCACTGGAAAACAAAAGGGGAAACATAATTTAAGACGGGGGTCAAATGAATGAGTATTTCAGCTCAGTTTTTACCACAGAAGATATCAGCTCACATCCAGTTCCAATTACTAAATTTGAGGGCGATATATCAGAACATTTAGGGCAGATATTTGTAACTCCTGAAATGATAGCAAAGAAAATTAAGAAGGTGAAAGATAATAAATCAACTGGAGTTGATGGGACACCACCAAAACTACTTAAGGAAATTCTTGAGCAAATTAGTATATCATTTGCAAAAGTGTTTAACTTGTCACTAGAAGAAGGAATAGTTCTATCAGAAAAGAAAGAAGCAAATATTACGCTGCTGTTTGAGAACGGACCGAGGAACAAGCCAGAAAAAACACAGACCAGTGAGTTTAACATCAGTTGTATGTACATTACTCGAAACATCAATTACAGACCACATGATGAAATTCCTTTTAAAACATGAATTAATAAATACATTTCAACATGGGTTCCTAAAAGCAAGGCCATGTCTAACCAATCTCTAATGTTTTTTTGGAAGAAATTACAAAGTAGTTTGACGACGGATCACCAGCGAATGTTGTCTACTTAGATTTTCAGAAAGCTATCGATAAAGTGCCACATCAAAGAGTTTTACTTCAACTAAAACCCCATGGCATAGGTAATGATGTAATCTACTGGAGAGAAAAGTGGCTTACAAAGAGAGTAATAGTAAATGGTGATATTTCAACCTGGAAATCTGTTTTGAGTGGGGTACCACAGGGATCAGTATTAGGCCCTATGCTGTTTTTAATATATATATATATATATATATATATATATATATATATATATATATATATATATATATATATATATATATATATATATATATATATATATATATATATATATATATATATATATATATATATATAAATGATTTGATGACATACCTGGCAAAGTACTGAAATTGCAGATGGCACAAACGTATTCAGAAAGGTTACAAATGATACAGATAAACAAACTTTACAGGATGATCTAGATAAATTAGTTAAATGGTCAGACAAATGGCAAATGTTATTAAATTTTGGGAAGTGTAAATGTATACACATAGGACATGGAAACATGCACGAAGAATATAAAATGGGGGATGCTGTACTAGGTAGAACCACACAAAAAAGGACTTAGGTGTAACATTTAGTGCTGACATGAATGTTTCAGAGCAATGTGGGATTGCTGCTTCAAAAGGAAATCAAACTCTAGTTCTAATTAGGAGAACTATCAAGTATGTGGAGAAACAGCTAATTGTGCCCCTGTACAAAGCAATAGTTAGACCACATTTGGAATATTGTATTCAAGCATGGAGGCCGTATTGTAAGAAGGACATAGATAAGCTAGACAGAATACAACGAAGAGCAAATAAAATGATTCCAGAATTGAGAGACCTTAGTTACGAAAATCGCTTATTACAATGTGGTTTGACAACACTAGAGACCAGGAGACTAAGAGTAGACCAAATAGAAGTGTTTAAAATAGTGAACGGTTATGAGGATGTTGATAGGAATATGTTCTTCAAACTTAAAGAAGGCAGTAGAACCAGAGGACACAAAGCAGCATTAGTTAAGGAACAGTGTAGGTTGGACATGAGAAAGTACTCTTTCTCACAGAGGGTGAAAAATGAATGGAACAAACTGCCAAATGACTGTGTTAATGCTAGTAATGTGAATATATTTAAAAATAGAATTGACAGATATATGATAAGGGCGGGCTACACATACATGATAAAATTGTTGGACTCTCGATAAGCCAATGGCTTCCTTGTCCACTTGCCATCTCGAACTTGTTGTTTGGGATGGCAAACTTGTTAAATCTTGCTAAAAATATGCAACCATACCACTTAAATCGAGAACCGTTTATTTGTTAATTACCTTATGGTCTCACGTATTTGTTCATAACTTAATGCAAAACAATCTTTCACCATCAATCACGTGTATAAATTTAAATTGTTGGCCATGTATAGTATGAAATACATTGTTTTTCAGCCAATATACGTTAGACGGAATCACAGACGTAACAACATCATGCCTTATATGAAATGTCCATCATGTCATATGGACAATTACGTCAACTTACTGAACAAATAATTACCAGTTGTTATGTTTGAAAAATTATATATAGACATTTCAGTAGCCCTACCCCCTTATCGAACAAAATCACAAAGTCTTTTCAGAGTGGGCATAGTTCGCATTGTGTTCATGTAAACGATTTTCTATGTGATTACATACATTTCTGGCTAACAGGTGTTTAATAATAAAACATATTTATCATTATGACATCCAGATACATAACTATAAGATGCATGTATTGACTTCACAATTATGTTAATGTAAGTACACTTTTTGGCAAGTCACACATATTATGAAAATGATGACAACAAATATTTAAAATGCAACAAAAGTTTAAAGGTTCTCTATTGAAGTTCACAAACTGACACACTGCTTCGTGGACCACATATCACTCCATATCGGAGTCGTCTTCTGATAGTATGTGACCAGTCTATTTTTGCAGTTATCGACATCACAGCAACAAGCACCTGTACATGTCAACCGATTGAGCTTGCACGAGCAACGAGCACGAGCACATTTCTTACACTGTGGAGTTGCAGGACTGTCCATCCAAAGTACCAAAATGTCTCCGTCAACAGTCCATCCATTGCCATGAGGGAATAAGGTGAGACAGAATCCATGTCCAGAAAGAATGCACGTACTGTTGACATATGAAATCTTCACAATGGCAAAGCAGCGTTTCACAGGTTTTAGTCCATCACTTGGACCAAATGGAAAGTTCTGGTCATCATACATTGATATTGTGGATGTTCTTTTTCAATTTAATCGGTCCACCAGTGAGAATTGTTGGAACGTGCACGTTCAGTGTTTGTAGAGATGATGCCATGGTTTGCAGAATATGACAGGATAAATTATGCTACATATTTTCCTGCATATTTTCTACAAATGATGACACTTCTGGAAAGTCATCCAGATGCACACACATTTCTTATCAATGGTGAATTTGCAGTGCAAAGATCGACATGAAATTCATTTGGCCTCATTCCGCATAACTAAAGCATTGAAGTGACTGCAAATCTGGACACGAAATCCCGTGGTGGAATTGTGGGAATCACACTGAATCATGGAGCAATTCTTAAATGGATGGTACTTAGGGCTGATCGAGGTGAATACTTGCATTTGTGCAAGGAGATGTTTGGAGAATCGAATGCAGCTATAAACAACAGACCAAAGGATGCTGGGAAAAAACGTGTTGCAGAAGACGAAGCGGCTGTGCGACGTATTGAGATATGCATCACAAACTGGGTCAACCAATTTCAGGCAGTTGACAAACTCTGTCATCAGGCTTCTGGAAGAAATGCGGCAGATGACATTTCAGCAGACATGTTGGGAACACATGCAAAGGGGGAGGAAGCTATCAAATAATTTGTTTGTGAGAGGTTGGACACAGATGACAAAAGGACTTCTATGCATGATATTGTTGTTACATGTGTGATTCCGTCTAACGTATATTGGATAAAAAACAGTGTATTTCATTCCATACATCGACCAAAAAAACACATAATTGATGATTAAAGATTGTTTTGTATAAAATATATATTTGGAATAACGGAAATTGTGTACGCGCCCAAATTCTAGGCGCATGCACAAGTATTTAATTAAGATCTCATCCGGGCATTTCGCTAATTAAAAAAAAAGAGTGAACTGTTACCAATTTATACGATGCGATTCGAATTAACTTTAAACTTTTATTATATTGACACAACTGTCGGACTGAAAAGTTAAATATGGCAAAACTGTGCAGTGTAACATCACGATATTGATGCCGATTGCCAGCTGACGCTTCACGAGAACGTCTACACAGACCATGGTGATAGTGGGTAACGAGACCATATATATATATATATATATATATATATATATATATATATATATATATATATATATATATATACACACACACACGAGATACTTTGGAAGTCTTCCAATGCTAGTTGCGCTTATCTTAGTATCTTGCTCTCGCTCGGCTTCGTCAATTCACCGAGACGAGACCCTTGGTGAAATTTCATAACTCTGTCAAGTGGTCGGCGAGAGGATGGAAGTCACGCCTATGATCAGCCTTGACCCCATAATATGCATACCATTTTGAGCCTAACTAGATCTAACGACTAAAGTCAATCTTTCGGTGATTTGAACAAAAACACACACTTTTTATTAATCCGACTGCGGATACAACTCAAACTATTCACACACTACATATTAGGACATCAACAATCCGGATTCGTTATAGACTAAATCATTGAGGACGCAGTTTTACTACGGTCGAGAGACAGTTCTGTCACCACGCATGGTCATAGTCATGCAGGCGTGATGGTACAATTGCGTTGTTATCATGTTGCTATTTGCTCAACAAATATTGGAAATATCAATTCACGAGGAATATTAACTCGAGTAATAAGAATGTCTGAAGAAATATGAAATGTGACATTTACATAGAATTCATATTTGAATAATATTTAAATTAATAAAACTATTTTTCTCAATCAAAAAAGATAGTTGAACTAGAGGACATGAAGTAACATTAGTAAAGGATCAGTGTAGATTGTATATCAGGAAGTACTCTTTTTCACAGAGGACAATAAATGAATGCAACACGTTATCTACATATTGTATAACTGCTAACAGCGTGAATATATTTAAAAACAATGTTGACACATATCTCAGGAGGGCGGACTCGATAAGCCAATGGCTTCCTTGTTCACTTGCCATCTGGGCCTTTTCATTGGATGGCAATCCTGTGAAATATTGTTAAACCACTAGGCACTGCGCCCCGTTTATGTTATCGGGGAGGGAGATTGCACAGTGGATGGATTTCTCCTTTGTGTCGTCATTAGAACTGGATATACACATTTCTTTGCGTTTTAACAACTATTTTTCTATTGGCCATGAGTACAAAAAACCGGCTTCTGCGAATAGTTTCTTACGGAACCTATTCACAGAAGCAGGATTTTGTACTCAAACGTAGGCGAAATAACCAGCAATAAACTGCATGATAATCCATAAGTGTTTGTTGTAACAGTCATTGAAATATTCCACCTAAACTATCTGATGTAACGGATGTGTAAAATCCCACATAAAATATTTGTTGTAACGGATAGTACAATATATATTCCACATAAAATGTTTGTTGTAACGGACAGTGCAATATTTCACATAAACTATTCGTTGTAACGGACAATGCAATATCCCACATCGACTTTTTGTTGTAACAGACACTACAATATCTCATATAAGCTATTTGTTGTAACGGAGAGTGCAACATCCCACATAAACTGTTTGTTATAACGGACAAGGCAATATCTATCACCAACTGTTTGTTGTAACGGACAGTGCAATAACCCACGTAACTGTTTGTTGCAACGGACCGTGCAATATCCCTCGTGTTTGTTTGTTGTAACTGTAAGATATTCCAATCAAAACAATCAATAGATATGTGTTGTGTTGCATCGATCTAGTGCTGTCAAACTTGACGGATTGCAACCTCTCCGTTGGAAGGCGTCTTGACCGATGAGTGTGCTCATCTCTGGTAGACCATCTCCGTTGGGCGTCCACTTCACCGACTACCCTATACGCGATGGGTAACGTGTCAGCATCACGCAGCCCAGAGTTCGACGCGCCCGTTTTAATTGCAATTACGTCCAACGACGGGAACAGATTCTCCTAGCGACAGCGTGCATCCTGAAGACAACGTCAACGCAATCCGTCGATGTTACTAACGTCAGCCATGTCTTGTTCGATGGCACATACCTGTATGGAAACACACGCGCAATCGTCGTTCGTCATTCATTGGGATGTCTCGTCGAACTGTTCGAGACAACGAAGGGAGGTAACTCTCCACCTCACTTGACCCTCCTCGTCAACGCAGGCGTCACCGGGAAAGCAGAATTACCGTCCGTGTTGGAATTTTCGATGGCGTAGTAGTATACAAGTTTCAGGCTCAAATGAAGATCGCATTGGGACGGTCTTCGGCATCGTCTTAAGGGAACTAGTAAAAAAGCGTCTTAAGAGCATCAACAGGAACATCAAATGTAAAACTAATTAGGTCAAAGGTCAAATAAATCAGGTCAAAGGTCAAAATTAGTCAGGGCAAACGTCAAATAATTATGTCAAATGTCAAACTAATTATGTCAAAGGTCGAATTAATTAAATCAAAGGTCGAATTAATCAGGTCAAAAGTCCAATTAATTTTGTCAAAGGTCAAACAATGAGGTCAAAGGTAAAAACATGAGGTCAAATTAATGAGATCAAATTTTTTGTTTTGGGTAGTATCGTATTATAAACCGGTGCGCCGGTTCAATCGACGAGATGGACACACGGTGGAAGCATCCGTTCACCTGCATTGTTGCAGGTCCGACGGGGTGCGGTAAGACCACTTTCGTTACGCGATTACTACGCTATGCGTCCTCAGTGATGGACTCGCCTCCCGAAAAACTGACGTGGTGTTACGGGGAATGAAAACCCATGTACGCAACGCTTAGAGAAACAGTACCAAACTTTAACTTCGAAGAAAGCCTACCGAACTTATCGTTGTTCGACCCAAGTAATAGAACTCTGTGATCATAGCCGACCTTATGGCGGAAATCGACGGAATTGTCACGACCTTTTTCATTAAATAGAGTCATCACGTCAACACGTCCGTCCTCTATCTCATGCAGAGCCTTTCCAAAAAAATATGGAGAGTCGCACCATCAGTCTGAATGCGCAATACACGGTTTATTCAAGAACCCGTGTGACGCGTCGCAGATAACGCTCCTTCTTCCGTTGCTCCACAAGTTGCTACTGTAGATGGCGCACACCAGGAAAGTGGACTTGGCGGCTGTTGAAGATCCTCCGACCGCCTACATATGCCGTCGGAAACATGACACGAAGTCTCGACGACGAAATGAAAGCGATCATCACCCGAATGGATCAACTCTTCAGTCGCTACAACGATATGAACGATAGACGCGCGCAACAACCGACACGACTGACCGTGGTGAACGACGGGGCGACGAAATAAGAAACGTGCCGTGGGAGAAGCAGCGGAAACGGAAGCGGCGGTGTCGGCAGCTGTAGATCGTGTAGATATCGCAGACAGCGTCCTGAAAACCCTAAAAAAGCCCAGCGATTGGTGGAAAGACTCAAAGCCGATCCCAGGGCGGAATGGAACGATCGAGGCGAATTCGTGTGCGACGGCGTGGCTGTGACCGAAAGCAACATGGTAGACCTCGTGAACGATGTTCTGAGAAAAAGAAGGAAGATGTGCCGACGGGGTGTCAACAATTTGCGCGACACCTCAAGCGACTCAACGTACCGAACGATCTGGTCGGCGACCCCGATCGGTGGCAATACATGCAGCTACCGGAGCAGTCGACCCGCCGAAAGAACGAGCCGCAGCCGCCACCGCCAATCATCACTGCCACCGTTGTGACGTCTATTAAAGAGTCGCACACATCGCAACGATGCTGTAGTGTATCGTGGACGTGATAGTAGATAGTGCTGTGTGCAGCGTGTTGTACACCGTCGCGTGCGTATAGACTATCAACAGACATATTCGCAGGCCAGCCAGCCAGCCAGCCACCACCACCACCGCTACCACCGCTAGGCCTTCTATTAAAGAATACACAGCGGCAACGCAAGAGTTTACCATGGCACCACTAGGATACAGAATGACGATCATCATCGTAGGTGGGTCAGTGGTGGTGGGTATGGTATTGTATATCGCCGCGCTCGTCGGTAGGTGTAGCGGCGGTGGCACGCAAAGACATCAATATGACGTGATGCTACACCGCAGAAAAGAGGTATTAAAACGCATTTACTTCGATCCGAAATGCGTCGGCAGCTACGGCGGCGAAAGTCGTCAAGCAATGGTTGACGGAACAAGACGCGTACACGATTCATAAACCGATGGAAGGCGTTTCAAGCGCCGCTGTGTCGCGGTGGGAGCTCAACATCAGCAATGACAGGCTGACCTCGTCTTCGCCGGTGCTAGAGTACAGCGCGTACATGGCTTGTGTAGTTTGTTCGGCGGTCTGCTCCGAAGCGCAGTGCCGTTTATCAAGCGAGGAGCCCTGACCTTGGAGAAGCGGGCGTTGAAGACCGGCATGCACGTTGTCGAAGAAGTCATGTCCCGTCGGAATATAACACAGGCGGCTAAGCGACGCATGAAATAGGCGGGAATGGACTTGATCGGCAATCGTGCGAAGGGGCCAAGAGCGAACGGAGTACCGACGGCTCAAACGATCATCGAAGATGGATAGTCGGTGAAACATCGACCAACGGCCTCACTCAGGGCGGTTGGATTTATCGAGTTCTTAATAACTGGATCGGGGAACGATTACTTGGAATTGGCCAGCACTTGCCTGTACGTACGAGCGAAAGTGACTAAAGCAGACGGAACGGATCTCGATACTGACAACCCCGTGGAACCAGTGAACAGTTGGTTGCATACACTGTTCAGTCTAGTCGACGTCTCGTTGAACAGTACGTTCGTGATACCGTCGACAAACACGTACGCGTACCGTGCATATTGCCTACATCGAAACTTTACCGAGTTACGGCGTTGAGGCTAAAAAGACGTAGCTCACATATTGTTGTTGTTGGTGTTGTATTGACCTGTGCACTTCTGTGTTCTATATCGCGAAATTCAACTACGGATACAACTCACTTATGGTGGCTATGTAGATGTCTTCGCAAATCCGACACGGAATAAAAGACCTTTCCACGGTTTCAGCACGAATAGGCCTTCACCATAACTGTGGCTGCAGTGGCATCTTTTGTTGTAATAACGACTAGTGGGTTCGTTCGCTACGTGTATATACCGCATGCCCCGCCTCCTATTGACGTCAACGGACCCGCCCCGACCACCTCAACCAGATAGCAAGGCGCTATTATGGGAGACCTATTGATCACCAGGGGCGCCACTGTTTCGTTTTGTCCTGACTAGCGTTGTCGATCGCCAGATGCGCCACTGTTTTCTAGTAGGAGCGTGTTTGCGTGTTTTGGTTGACTAGCTTTCCCCAGGTGTCGCCACTGATTTCTGGAGGGAACGTGTTTGCGTTCTGGCTACCCCGGATGTCACTGCTGGTTTTCTAGTGGAATCGTATTTGAGTTGCCTAACGGGGTCGTGTCGTTTGTTTATTTTCACAGAGCGTGTTTGCTGTGAGGTATGCGTTAGTTGAAATAAAGAGAGTTATTGGGATGCCACACATCTTTTTATCGCTCATTCTCGTGTGCCTTTGTTGGCCAATGACTATAACGAATGACGTTGCTTTAACAAGCTACCAGCATTTCACATTCCAAATGGGCAAGGTGCAAGTGCGTCGTCGCCTGTTGTTGTGTGTTTCCCATCGATCCCATCGATCCATACTCGCAGGCTGCTCTGTTGCCATTCCCCGTGGAGCAATCTAGCGATGTGCAGTGTACCTGTTTCAATTAATGGAGGTGCAGTGTGGAGGTGTCACGTTTCCGTTTGGCAAAGCCCACGACAAGATTACATAGTTTGTTTGTTGCAACTCGATCTACTGTTCAGATTGTCGATAAATCAACTAAAGATAACAACATCCTTGGCCTTGTATGCATTTCAGACCCCAGTTGTATAGACAAACTCCAGGTAGAGGAAAGCGTTTGCTCTGAGTGATCATAGAAGACAGTTTCCTCAAACTATCTGACACAAACAATACTATCAATTGTGACCAACGTGGCTTCCAAAAAAAATTGTCATGCAATAGACAACTATTAGAATGTCTACATTACTGGAATGCAAATATAGATAGTAGTGCTGAAAATGGTGTCAAAATTACCTATAATTAAATTATGTGACTAGTTTTCAGCTAATAGTATGGGCAGGGCATTGTTTTGATTTGGCTGTGAAACAAATAATAATGACGCGACAAGCAGGAGTGTCCCATAATGGGTTTATATATACATTGTGCCGCAACTTGATATACAATTGGACTTAGAACATTGTCTATATCAGGCTAGTCAACATTATATTTTTATGTATATTTGATTGATTCCATCTAGTCAACAAGAGTATTACTTGTTAAGCGCCGCTATTACTTAAACTATGTAACCGTCTCCTTTGAGGTATCCTACCAATGATCTACTATATATCAAAAATGTAAAATAAATGTACGTATTAAATGCCTTAGAATCAACTGTGCAGCTTTGGGCACATTTAGGCGGTAGTAGGACTCGTAACGTTAGATAAGTATACACGCCAATGTGGTAGATCTCCCTGTGGGTGTATTGATGAGATAGGTTTTAGTTTGAGTTTATGTTAGAACAGTTTTTGTGTGTGTTAGGATTAGATGTTAGAAGGAGCTTCTACGATTACAATGGGTGATTAACCCTGGTCCGATTGTCAGAGGATCGGAAAATTATATTATATTATGTAGACCCAGTGGTCTACATGGTTTCCTTGTAAATTACTTAATAACTATCGTGTATTAAATGTTTATTTTTCCTTCCCTTGTCTTTGTTGTCTTGTTCACTTGTACAACCACCATTAACAAACGTTGAATTATAGAAATGGGACATCCCCACTAGACCCGATCCAAACTAGTAGGCGGAAACCCAGCCAATCATTGACAGTGACTGTCTTTGCTATGAAATACTAAAAGAATTGTAGTTTAATAAAATTAAAGTGATGTTTTAAATTAAATTGTGAATAATGTCGGTGAAAACAAACGTGGTATTGGTTGTGTTTATTAAAGAAAAGAGCATAGAACAAAGGAATCCAATATCATATACTTGATATTAGATATGCGAATTTATAAGCAAAAATTCAAATAAACAATATATTATTTCTTGTTAATTTGATGTTATTTCGGACATTCCAGTAACCCTTGAAAATAAAAATGTTGTGTCTGTTTTAAATGTGTCAATAAGTAGCTACATATGAAACTAAATACATATTTACTTTCCAATCCGCATATAATATGTATGCATCGTAGTAATATTGCTTGGTTTCGCTTCTATAGCCACATCCCCAATTTGAACAAAGCTCATTTAGTACTGTTTGCTTAAACAAACAACATATTGTTGCACTGAAAGCTATTTACTACTTTTGAAAAAGATCACATATTCTGCGTATTGAAGATAGCGATGCTTGAGACAACCGACATTAGTTCTACTTTAAAACAGCAGCCCTTGTTGTTAACTGTGAAACGACGCAAGTTTCTTGTTTTGATCACACCATTCGGCACAACACCATTTCAAAAACCACTGTACAAGGCGCCCTGTAGCGCAAGAGAAAGTAGAGCTGCCAGAAGAAAAACTCGATGGACAACATAAAAGAATGGACAAATCTAAGCCTACCGACCCTGCTACGCACAACATGACATAGACCAAGGTGACAAAGACGCTCCGTTGAAATCGCACCCATTCGGTCGTCCCGGTCAAGGGAATAAACGAAGAAGTGAAGTGAAGTAAACGACGAGAACTGCTAGGTTCACGTGGCGAGTCAGACAGTCAGTTGCGTCAGCTGTGTCACCCTGGCAGGTGTTCCAGTCAATGAATGTGAATGGACAAATTAATTACACGCTTCACCCTGGCAGGTGTTCCAGTCAATGAATATGAATGAACAAATTAATTACACGCTTCATAATGCCAGCGTTGTGTTCATATTTGATTATGATGATTTTTTTTATAACACTGCGGTTGCTGTCATTTCAGGCGTCACATATATTGACCTAAAGTCGGTGATACGATGTCGTGACTGATGCGTTCGAAGTCGTGACTCGTGCGTTCCATGTCGTGAGTCATGTGTTCGATGTCGTGAGTCATATGTTCGATGTCTTGTCTCACGGGGTCGATGTCGTGACTCACGCGGTCGATGTCGTGACTCACACGGTCGATGTGTTAACACATACAGTGCAATAGCAACACAGTGAGCTCACACGGAGTCAGTATCTGTGCCAAGTGCTCCTGTCACCTCACTCACTGACCACACCGTTTGACTGTAGGTATAATATCATGTTTGCACGGCATGCTGAACGGAAAGGTCGACATTCATAAACAGATAAGATACTCAGATAATCCTACGTCACCAGTGTGGTGTTCTGGCAAGATTCGCTCGCCAAATTAAAATATAATATTATTTGTATACACCTATTCCTATACTTGCCAATAGGATATTGGCAAGTATGCTATCTGTGTCCAAACTCAACTTATGTTACATAGTTTGGCTTTTGTTTACTAAACTAGTCATCTTTCTGGCCAAATAACACGTTTGTTTGAGACTTTGTGTTGGTTTTCTGTTTGTCGGCCTCCCTTAGTACGTCACAATCAATCTATGCTACCCCGATTTCACAGAACTGCGCAAGTGATAATCGGTCGCGCTGGATAACATGTCAGCCATTTGTCATTCGGAGAAATAACAGGAATCTCCCACTTTTAGAACACATATTCTGGTTAAACCAATGGTACTCTTGATTTTAGTCGCACGTGGTCAATTTTTTTTATCTATTTTAGACGCATAGCCCCCAAACCATGACTTTTGTTTCGCTTTAAAATAAAATTAAAAAAATTAGTCAATGCAACATACGTTTACGATAAAACCTATTGGACTTAGTACACAGCACAATGTGTTAATTAATGATCATTAACAAAACCAGCAAAGGGAGCTTGGGGCAAAGTTGTAGATACAAAATTATTGATAAAAAACATACATTTTGACAGTAAATTCCACTCGTTCCATAAATAATACAGTGACATATCAAAACCACACTGTAATCTTATTGTCAAACAGCTACTATAAATCTCACTAACCATATCAAAAACATTTGGCAAATGAACGCAGGCAGTTTACCATACACAAAACAATCAAGACTTCATAATTATTCAGAGCCATTGTGACAGTAATGCCACAAGGAAAGTGATGCTGATTTACAATTATCATTCAGTAATGGTGAATGATCAAGTGATTTCATTTCGCGAAATATCAACAAATGACTGTCTTTCAGGAAACAACTGATTACACAGTTTGATTGTAACATTATTTCAGGCTGACTATTCGAATGATGACTCACTCGTATTCTGGTAACCACAACACAACTTACATACATACAAGTCAGTTAATATAAAGTGCCGAGTGCTAGAACTGAGGAAGAAGGTTGCTATCTATTTGTGAACCAAGTAAACGCCCGATAGACCGTCCTCGCCCCGTTTGTATTGACTGGTCATTGGAAAGCCAGAGAAAGTGACATTGTCGAAGTATTTGTGCGCGATCAAGTTCACCACCGCCGTGTTGCAGTTTTTGTCACCGGCGAAGTCACTCAACATGGCCGTCAGGAGACGTAGAAAACGCAACATGATATGTCTGGGACCGCCTATGATGCCAGCGTTGTACACTATGGAGAACCGATTCAACGACTTGGTTTCACCTTCATTGTTGAAACTCTTGCCGAAACACGACGCGATCTTCTTTACTGTCCACGGGAGGTTTCCGATTAGTGGGTATCCTTCCATATCGTCGCCAATATACAGACGTTCTCCGAGGAGCCGCATCAGATCGAACGGATTGCGCAAAAAGATGACATCTGAGATGTCTGTGAACAGTATACGTTTGATATTTGGGTGACGTTCGATGTAGTTGAGATACTGAAAGTAGCGTTCATCATTCGTCGACCTTACGCCTAGTGTCATCTTTTGGAACGCTATGTCCGGTTGCAGCGATTTCCTGACAGAAGAAAGAGCACATTAACTTATGTTAAGATAGTCAATATGTTTGTGAATTATCGAAAGATGGAAAGGATGATCAATTAAATAATATACACGAGTGAATTAACTATTTAAGGAATGACAGAATGAACTACAATTATGTTGTTGTTTGTATAACACATATCATATAATTAATTTATTGTCAACACATTGGCAACTACATCTTTGAAAATAATGTAGATATCCTGCATGAAACATTTACCTAAGCAAGAATGGCGTACTATTGATATTTGAAGAAAATTAACGTTTGTCTTTTTATTTGTTCTTCTATATATGATGCAGAAAAACACCGGTTAATTATTGGCCAAAGAATCGTTGTCAGTATGACCAATGTTGCCGAGATCGGATTACCTCTGTGTGCAACGTCTCTTTGACAGACTAATTTAATAACGCTGTTGTTATTATCATCAATAAAACCGACTTCATTAGGATTTGACAGATCATCAATAAAGGTAATACAACAGGTATATCAAACACACCTGAACTGGTCCCCGAGGCCATCATGGAAGACGACTGCCTTGATCCCTACTTTACGCAAGCTCAAGTGCCACACGGCCATGTAATTGTAGTTGTCTTTCTTCATAAACACTTTACGTTGTGGGTCCTTCTTCGAAGTGAGGAACGTTGTAAATACAACGTCTTCCCATTTGTTGGTCGGCGGGGATAGCTTCCCTGCTGAAGGATCGTTCCATGTCTTCCAGAGCTGACTCCACGAAAGGTGAAGCCCAGATGACGATGACTTGGCAATGTGAATATATTTGTTGGTCGAGCCCGTTATAATGGCTTCAGTGATCGCTGATGGTAAATCTCCGACGACCGCTGAAGCTTCCCCTGACGTTGTCCGTATATGATTGTCGGTGGAAGGCAAGAACTTCACTAATGTAACTGGAACGCCGTACAACGACTGGTACAAAGACACAACGATCTCCATCGACGATTCCAACACGGATGTGAATTCTGCTTTCCCGGTGACGTCTGCGTTGACGAGAAGGGTGAAGTGAGGTAGAGTGTTACCTCCCTTCGTTGTCTCGAGTAGTTCGACGAGACATCCCAGTGAACGTCGAACGACGATTGCGCGCGTGTTTCCATACAGGTATGTGCCATCGAACACGACATGGCTGACGTTAGTTAGATCTAGTGATTGCGTAGTTGACTTTAAGCTGCACGTTGTCCCATGGATTTCGGATAATCTGTTACCGTAGTTGGACGTTCTCAGTCGGTCCAGTAGGTCGTCTGTCAGCTCTCTGTCTTCAGCCGAAACGGACACGTCGAGCTCTTTGTGCTGCGTGATACTGACACGGTGTCCATTGCGTAGAAGGTAGTCGGCGAGGTGGACGCCCAACGGGGATGGTCCACCAGAGATTAGCACATTCATTGGACCACCAAGACGCCATGCAATGTTGCCATCCGTCAAGTTAGACCGCACTAGATAGATGCAACACAATAAATATTTATTGATTATTGCGATTGGAATATTTTACAGTTAAAGCAAACAATTACGTTGGATATTGCACTGTCCGTTACACCAAATTGTTTATGTGGAATATAACATTGTCCGTTACAACAAATAGTCTATGTGGGATATTGCATTGATCTTTACAACAAATAGTTTATGAGTATATAACAAACAAGTACGTGGGATATTGCACTGTCTGTTACATCAAATAGTCTATGTGGGATATTGCAATGCCTGTTACAATTAAATGAATAGTCTATGTGGGATATTGCACTGTCCTTTATAACAAAGAGTTTATGTGTGATCTTTCAATGACAGTTACAACAAACAGTTTTGGATTATCTCGCACTTTATTGCTCGTTACTTCGCCTACCTTTGTGTGCAAAAACCGGTTTCTGCGAATGGGTTCGTATGTACCAGACTGAAATACAAAAAATAGTTGTTTCAAAGGAAAATAATATGCATCGCCAGTTCTAATGGCGACACAAAGGAGACACTGTGCCACCTGAACATTTCCCGATGACACAAATGGGGCGCTACTGCCTAGCTGCTAGAAGGTCGGGCACTCAGTCGAGAGATTTCGAACTCGAATCCACTTGATGCTGTTTCGAAGCTTTGGCAATTTCGTTCAACCCACGTTGCCACAGTTCAATCGACTGTATGAGCACCTGGCTACATACATAGGTGGATATGTGGACGAAGTCTTCGCGCAGTGATGGCAACGTGGCTGAATATTTCCCAGATAAGTCGAGATGGTGTTGGAGTGAACAGGTCTGCTAATGGGTGAAGTGTAAAGCGCTTTGAGCATTCCCAAGGACTGGACGCCTCGTTATATAAGAACGTACGTTTTTGTATTCTTCACTTTACAAATTTCACTGCCTTGCATTAATAAAACTGTAGTCCCAAACAGGTATGGGTCAAGTACATTGGCAATGTACTTAGGTACAAGTACTTTCAATTTTGCCAAGTCCAATATTTGTCTAAAACATAGAGGCAAGTACAAGAACAAGTACTTTGTGAACAATTCATGTACAAGTACAAAGTACTTTGAAAAATTTAATCAAGTACAGTCAAGTACATCGTAAGCTACATTTATGTTTCATAATGGTGATTGATGGTTAAAGCGATGAAAACACAAAAGCAGCAGTGTCATGCATTTATTCATTATTTAAATCAAGGAGAAGTGTAAAATACCTCTTTGTTTCATAAACAATAACATTCCCTTCAATTAAAGCAAATAAGCCAACAGGAATATGTGTTACCTGTTAGTACTCTGGCTACATTTCTTTGCTTAGCATTACTCTTACCTCTGCTCGCTCAGTCCCTGTTCTCTCAGACTCAGACTACCATGTATCATGGCTTCATGAGACATGCTGCATGTCTTCACTGATCCCACAGTGAGTTCATTGTTATGAAGCACTTGAGTAATTGTTAGCAATTGCAATCAAGGGTCAATTAGGAGTCCTTCAGATCTAAACAGTGGATATGGTATAATCAATGAATTAAATAAGGATCATCTGAAATTAATAACTGTCACATATTTTGTTGCATTTTTTCTTTTAGGAAAATATTTCCGATAGTTGTAACATACTTTGTAAAGTATGGAAGTTCTCCGTAGACCCACACAATATAATTATGGTGTACCGCAATATATATATATATATATATATATATATATATATATATATATATATATATATATATATATATATAGACATGGTAAAATACCTTTGTAGTTAGTCTACCAGTGACAAACGAATTGCTACGTTTAGTCTACCAGTGACAAACAAATGGCTACGTTTTACAAACCTCTCCATTTTACAAACATGCATACACAATATGACTCATACAATCAGTTTTTCTTGGAGTTCCTTCTTAACTGCGGTTAATAATTAATAAACCACATGTTTTGATATAATAATACCCATTAAACCAATATTTTTGTAGTTAGTCTACCAAACATGTATATCATTTGAAGGGGTAGAGGTGAGAAGATTTGTCCAAATTGCAACAAATGGGATGTGTGGCAATTTTAATCAAGTTTGTTTGTTGTTGTTTTGAATATAGACCACACATGCTTATGCATCAGTTCAGTTTGTCTACTTTTGGTGCACAGAGGAATTGTTGCAATTTGCAATGTTACTAGAAGTTTGCCAATTTTTTTCTGATCTTAGACTACTGGTTGTTGATAGGGTTAGCACATGCCAATACAACAAGCCCAAAATGCCCTTTGTACTTTTTAGCCAGACTGTTGGCACCAAATTATACTGGTGTAGGAGGCAGTCTGACTTGAGTCACCTTACTTCTACAGAAGAAGACTCAGTTGGCAGTTCATGGCAGTTTGCACTGTCAGCCAGTGTCAAGTGTCATGGTCTCCTGGCTGCATCAAATGCATTCCATGGCTAACTGGTGGGTTAACTGATTAATGGACCTTTATGGACTGCTGGCTTAATTAAACAAAATGAGTATGGCCTGAACTGGTAGCCTACATTTGTTTGCTTAACAGGGTGTTTATAACTGGGAAAATATGCTGCATGTTGCCTTTTGTGAGTATAATTGTCACGGTTATCGGAGAATGAATGGAGAATGGGGGTATCCTATGTGTAGGGATGGCAAGGGGGATAGTCATTCAGAAATAACTAAGTATTAAAAAACAGTTGAACATTCAAATACTTCAGGAAAGTTTCATTTTGTTAACTACAAATAAATTAATTTTCACACATATATTGCTAAAGTACTCAGATATACTCGTAATGTACTCATAACATCTGAGTACATTGAGTAAGAGTATGATAGAGCCAAATATTAAAAAAAAACATAAAAAAGTACTTGAGAAAATACTGCCAAGTCCAAGTACTTTGACAGTCAAGTACAAGTACAAGTACAAGTACTGCGCTCAAAAAAATGGCAAGTACAAGTCCAAGTTCAAGTACAATACTTGCTCTACTTAAGTACACATAACTTGAAGTCATTCCTGCTCCGTGAACATCATTAGATGTCACGATACACCAATTAAAGCAACTTCAGCTGGTATATTGAGGTAGACAACATTTTTAATGACTTAGCAATCACACCAAGAATAATAAATTGAGTGACACTGATGCTTCTCTTAGTACAGAGTGGGATATTACAAAGTCATTAAAACAGCTGGTGGAGAGCTGTAGCCAACCAGCAGGTCGATAAGTCACGGATGGTCGGACGGCTATATAGGCTAACACCATAAACAACACCGGTCCGTAGCTTAATTGTGCAGATAAATTTACTGTGCACGATACATATATTAAAAACGTGTAATCCAATAAGTACGTATTGTATAGATACATCATGTGCATAACATGATAACAGTCAAACAAAAATAGGTATTTGAACATACGTGCGTTTGTAATGGATTGTGAATAAAACATTTAATTATCACACATTACAATGTGTTTCATTAAGGATGCTAAGCCTAAAACACCCACGAGTAAATACACGGAATGCGCCTCTCGGTGCAATCCGGAAACTAAAATGGAGAGCGGGTGCTTTATCTAAGGATTATCGATTTTCGGTTTTTCTCTTTGTAGCCGCGAAGTGGCAACGCTGAGTGAAAAAATAATCTGTGACTTTAAAATGTACTGTTAAATACGACACCTTACGGAACGTTACAGTTTTAATCAGGCAAGTCATTCAGGCAAGTCAGGGTATGACAAATTAGGGGTAGTAGTATTAGTAGTACCAAACCCAAAGATTGAGTCTTGATGTTATATGGTGCAATAATATTACACCATCAGCAGGCATGTGCTACTGCAGTGCGTTCATGGAGTGTTGACTTAATATAATAATTTAGCAACAGCGTCCTTCCAGCGCGCGAGAAGTGTGTGTTCACATTATTCTACACTGATGCTATCCGCAGCCTTGTTAAGTGAATTAATGATATCAACAGTTAAAAGATAGTAACATGCATTATTCTCCAACTATGTAGCATGCGTATAAATCACACTAGCCTCGACAAGGAGTCGCGGCTGGATTGAATATGCTTAATGACAATCCCGTATCAACCACTGACACGAACTCTGATAATAAACTATGGTAACCGAACTATGGTAAATTCTAATGGAACACATCAGAATGGGCGATACGTAGACTGTGACCCATATATCGACGAAATGACGTCACGGGTTTCGCACTCAAACTATCAAAGATGAAACCAACATCTATGTTCTACTTACCTGTTTTGATCAGGTTCATCAAAACCAAAACCCCTCCGAAGATTAATCCACATAAGATATATTTAATCCGCATCTTGAGCATCAACAAACTCTGTTGCTTTTGACGTGTATATGTTTGTTTAACTCAACGACAGTGCACAGTCCCAACGAACATGACACTCGAGACAGACGCGGAGCTGCTAGCACCTTTAACGATCACAACGGAATACGTGTCGCTGTTCTAGATATATTCGCAAGGTGGCGCAGTGGTCGTCAAGACTACTAACGGCTTGACCTCAGCGTTCACGCACGGTGTTTAACGCAGCAGATGCGGATACATTGCTTGCCCTATCGAACGCGGCACACACATTTTAAATAAAACAATATGTACGAGCTGTTTGGCTTTTTACTGCGTATTTATATTTCACTTAACTCCACTTAGAATGATGTCTGCAGTCCGTGACCTGTACTGTTTAGTGCGGTACCCATGTGTCCACATTTCTTTTAATTTATGCCAATTATTACCAAATAGTTACATATGAAATTAAGCATCTCTTTATTTTCCAGTCTGCATATAATGTGTATACTGCATATATAATTTTATTACACTACCTTACAGTGTGTATTACCTGTTAGTAAAAACGGTTTGCAAGTGTTAAATAGTATAGTAAGATTAATTTAATATTTAAAAATGAAGTTTTATATTTATCCTGCTCTCCTGTGTTGTTATATTCATATGTAATAACTCTCAGAGATATATTGGAATATGCAATATTATATGTAAGGTTTAAGTGCTGTTGCTGTTATGTGAGGTTTAAGTGCTGTTTCGTATCTACTTAGTGTTTCTCCTTGTGCGCTATATTTATTCTAATTAGCAGAATTATTGGTTATACATCAAAAACTACAATTCTATGCTGCAATGAAACTGTCATAACATAATTAATTGCTACAAAGGGGCCGCATTTCTATGATTCTCTTTGTAGTGCTGCATGTTTGTACCTCTATAACGCGTGTGTATATTTAGGCATTTGAGATTCTTCAAATTGAACATGGCTTATATGGCTGAAGGCTTTTACAAAGATCGCTTTGTACTGCAACTGAGATGACGAAACATATTATATATACTGAAGGTTGCAAATCCTGAAGCATGTAATATCAGCTCAGCGAATCATCGTTGTATGGCTGATTATGACCACGGGTGATTTAGTTACGCATAAACTATATACTTTCGATGGGGCAATTGTGTGGATGGCTCGTTACAAGCTGAAAGGGATATTGGTGTCATCACTCCTGAAGAAGCTGAAAAAACGTATTTTTATAAACCATTGAGCATTGCTACTACATGGTTGTGACATCTTCACTAACATATCAGTTAGATGGATGTTACACCCGAGTGTTCAGGATTGTGGAGTGAATGAATGAAGTAAATGCCCAGGAGTGAGAATGAATCAATTGGTAGACTGGTTACCAAAACATGAAGTGAATAATTCATGGAAATCCGCATTCAGTGACATTGAAATGTTGAAATCTGACACAGGTTTGGAAAAGGAGGAGATCGATATCCCAATGCAATACAGCAAACAATGGATAACCATTGTCATTCAATGAACCTAATTAATAAAAGCATGCACGCAAGTAATCAAGCAAGCTGGCAGGCAATCAAATATGCACGCAAGCAAATCTAGCATGCACGCAAGCAATCAAGCGTACACGCAAACAGGCGTGCAGCGACTTACGTTCAACTATCACTAGATAACTAGTTGCAAACTACCAATGGGGAACTAGGAGTAAGTTGGTGTTTAATGTGTCCAAGGCCAATATCGCCCATTCATCGCCACGACAACCGTTACAACGGCAACTACAACTAGGTCGTACTCAGGCAGTGCGATGGGTGACACACATAAGCGCAGACATTCTTGCAAATGTGGATACTACAAAAAATGTGAATGAATGTGAATGAATGTGAACTTCACAAACTGGACGACCATATTAAATGTCAGAGAATTTGTGAAAGTACGTACGAAATTATCGACCGTGCAAGCAAATATGATACCCCGGTGATGCAATGGTATTGGTCTCATTGTAACAGAACAGCCATGAAGGTTCTCACCGGGTTTATGAACTTACAGCACCTAGAGTAAGTCGGATATTCATATTTCGGTAGGTGTGAATAGGAAATTGAACAGCAAGTAGTCAATCTGTTTTCTAATCATAAATGAAAAAGTCTGAACGCTTGGTAGCTCTCAATATATATATATATATATATATATATATATATATATATATATATATATATATATATATATATTGAGAGCTACCAAGCGTTCAGACTTTTTCATTTATGATTAGAAAACAGATTGACTACTTGCTGTTCAATTTCCTATTCACACCTACCGAAATATGAATATCCGACTTACTATATATATATATATATATATATATATACTTTGCAAATTCTGGAATAGGTGGTGCAGCAGTGTATATACAACAATTTCTATAATCTTAGGAGATTCAACTGTTATCAATTGTCACAGAATGTGTCTTAATAAAGGAGAAACTTCGTGGTTGTAGCCGTGTGTGCATTGGTAGTATGTACAGCAGTCCTTCCAGTACGCACGAAAACAATGTGATGTTGTGTGAATTGCTGCGAGAATGTGTAAACAAAACATTTATTGACTGTTTCTCTAAATGGGATTCTAACTATAGGTGTATAAATTGGGTCACAGAGACACTGAAGCAGCGCAGATTGTGAGCTCTCTGAAAGTTGTCTTGTTCAGCACCATACTGTAGTCATGTTGTTTTCTCTGATTATCGAGAGATTATCTTAAATATGTCGAACACATCTACGATATCGAGAGCGTATAAACAAGGAATCAGCAATGACGGTGTGGCAGGATATCTTGCGACGTATTGAGATATGCATCACAAACTGGATAAACCCATTTCAGGGAGTTGATAAACTCTGTCATCAGTCTTCTGGAAGAAATGCGACAAGTGACATTTCAGCTGACCCGTTGGGAGCACATGCAAATGGGGAGGAAGCTATCAAGGAATTTGATTGTGAGAGGTTAGACACAGATGGACAAAAGGACTTATATGCGCCAGTACCAAAGATGAAACTGAAAACCTTTAAATCTTTGGATGTGGGTGAAACATCCAAGAAGCAAACTTCTGTCTTGAGATCAACCCGTGAACTTTTTGGACGTTTCTTGGTAATTAGCCAGAGCTGAAACATATTTCTGCCAGAACTATTCAAGTACTCCTTGTGTCCAGTACCCCTTGCCATTGCAACACCTGATGGGAACTTGTTCAATACTTTCAAAGCATCTCTGCTGAATGATCTGGAAAAGAATTCCAGTGCAGTTAATTTGGTACCTTGTGACAGCACATGGATTATAGATGCGATGGCAATACTGCAGGCAATCAAGGTAGACAAGACAATGGCCTACAGGGAGTTGGCCCATCTTGTTTTCAACAACATTGTCAGAGGTGTTGGAATGTCTTCGCGAATTGACTAGGTGGTGGACACTTATCCTGAAATTTCAATAAAGAATGCCGAGAGAGATCGCCGTACGACGTCTACAGCATGAATGCTGGGAACAACAATTAACTCGGAGAACCAAAGAATTGATCACCAATTTAAAAAGTCACTTCGAAGTGCACAGTTCAAGCCAGAACTATCACATTTTTTTCTGTACTCACGGCGGAAACCCGCGTATGCACCAGAATTAAGTAGGCTGTCCCTTTATAGGACCAATGGAGAAGAGTGCCACCTTTTCCAAGTAGCGACGACTGACAGAAGTCATATAACCATGACAGCAGTTCCTGAGCTCAGATGTAGAAAACCGCCTTCTTCTTCATGCTTCTCACGCGGCTCACCGTGAGTCTAACACAGTGGTTCTCAATTCCCCTGATAGCGACGTTGCCATAATAGCAATTGGAATTAGTCATACCATATCACTCAAATTGGATCTACCATCGGACCAGGCATGTGCGAAGTCCTGATCGGCCATCATGCATTTAGTGGTTGTGATTCAACCGGCGCTTTTGTTGGTCACGTTTAAACCAAAAGGCTACAAATTGCTACATGATCACCGTCCCTTCAGAAGTACCATGGCCAAACTTGGCAAATCGTTTGTCGCCGATGAAGAACTGTTGCATGAAGGTGAAGCGGCAGTGTGCGCCCTGTATGGGCGATTACAAGAGTATGCTTTGAACGGATTGATCATATCATGTTTGGGTCGAGAACAACAGACCCAGCGAAGTTGTCACCATGCAAAGATGCATGCGACCAACACATCAAGTGTGCTAACTATCAGGCAGCCATTTGGCGGCGCTGCTTGGCGGCACGACCATCAACGCCATCCCATCATGGCAATGGATAGACTGTTGACGGAAACATTTTGGTACATTGGACGGACAGTCCTGCAGCTAAACAGGCAGTACTTGAATGTATTAGCTGCAAGTGTAAGAAATGTGCTGGCGCTCGTTCCTCGAGCAAGCTTAATCAGTTAACATGTACTGGTGCTTGCCACTGTGATGTCGATGACTGCGAAAATAGACGCACCACAGTCACAGTCACACCGACACACATGGATGTTGACCAATTACTGTCAGAAGACGATTCCGATATGGAGTGACATGTTGTCCATGAAGCAGTGTGTAAATTTGCGAACTTTAATAGAGAACCTTTAAAGTTATGTTGTATTTAAAATATGTTGTCATCATTATCTTAATATTTGTGATTTGCCAAAAGGACTACTTACATTAACATAATTGTGAAGTCAATACACGCATCTTGTAATTATACATTTATATGTCATAAAGGTAAATATGTTGTATTATTAAATATATGTTAGCCAGAAATGTATGTAATCACATAGGAAGTTGTTTACATAAACACAATGTGAGCTATGCCCACTCTGAAAAAGACTTTGTGGTTTTGTTCGAAAAGGGGGTAGAGTTGCTGAAGTATCTATAGAATTTTTCAAACAAAACAAATGGCAATTATTCGTTCAGTAAGTTGAAGTAATTGACCATACAAACATAGACACCAGGTCTATTAATATGAAATTACATATCAGGCATGATATTATTGTTATGTGTGTGATATGGAAATATACTGATATGAAATTATCTGGTATATATACTATGGGTGTGAGTCAGGACAACCGAAAGCAATAAGGATATATATTTTACTGAAAAAAGTGAGTAATTGTTGCACAAAATGACCGAACGTATCATATTTATAATTGAAAGAGAAACATTTCGAGATACGGTGCTGTTTTACATTCACTTATGTATCTACCCGTTAATTTATAACATGATTCAACTTAGGTTATTTTATTTATGACATATTTTGTGATTTCAGCTATTTCTGAGAATTTTTGCCAACCACTCATGATAAATGTCGTTTTTCTAATAGAACGGACACATAAAATTTGGGTTAATGTTTGGAAATTATTAGTTTATAGTTCACTTAAAAATAAAATATAAATAAACCTATGTTGGCGGGGGGTGCAACGAAATCCTAAATTTACAGAACAAACCCAGGACTACAACTGTATTTGTATTTTGAGGGTAACATGTTTGAAGGTCACTTCTAAAGTAAGACAGTGTATAGAACCATGTCACAACAACCTTCTATGTAATTTTCCAGAATTTGACCTAAACGTTAACTACTTTAAGTTAAAATTATATAAGATTTCCTGCTCGTGTACGCGCACATCTCTATATGTGGTTGAATCTACAACATCCTTATGCAGCCAATACGAATTACTACAATGTGTTGATAGTGTACTGGGCTAAATAAACACTATAAACAAACACACACAAATTACATTTGGTACACTAGCAATCTTTAATCAGCCACACTATGGTGATCACACTTCCGCCGTTCGCCTCCGTCTGTTATAAATAATTCATAGGGCGTGTTAATGGGAGAATTAGGCTGGTGCCAGACCACATTTGATTTTCCCATAGGCCTATAGCGTTACTGCAGTTAGCGTTTTTCTTTAAAATTTCACAGCTCGTGTATAGTCAGTCAGTCAACCAGTGTAGTGATAGGCGAGCGGTCAGCGTCTGTCTATTGCCATCAAATGAAAGATCTAGTGTAGTAGTGCAGCAACCATTCGCTATTCTAATGTATCCGATGTGAAAGTGCTCGGAAAAAAATAACTCATCAGGCGCAATCCTCACTTTCCTGGGGATATTTATGGAGGTAATGGCGGACGGATCCTAAATGTGGTCTGTGGCCAATTCCGGCTTTGGAATAACCTCGATTACCCAGGCTCCGCGCTGTGGCGCCACCGTTTGTCGCACACACCTTCGCCTGGATGCAGAGTGGGGTTCTCACTGGGACGGAAATTATGTATGCGCCCAGAATCTGGGCGCATACATAAGTAGCTAATTAAGATCTCATCCGGGAATTTCGTTAATTAATCAAATAAGAGTGAATTTATCAATTGATACGATGCGATTCGAATTAACTTTAAACTGTTATTATATTGACACAACTGTCCGACTGAAAAGTTAAGTCCGCTTGGTGGCCGCACAAAACTAACCATCCTCCCCGACAGTGGCGCCACCCAAAAAAGCATCACTACCACAACTTTATTATATATTAAAAATGGACAGTTGTAGATTGATATCAACAAGCGGTTGGCCGGGCAACGCCATTGTTGTTTACCACTTGTTACGTCATTGCTACTGTGCACTTGGAAAGGAAAAGGTAAGGCGAAATAACTAGCAATAAAATGCGAGATAATCCATAATAGTTCGCTGTAACTGTCATTGAAATATCTCACCAAAACTGTCTGATGGACGAGGTGCAATGTCCCACATAAAATATTTGTTGTAACGGATAGTACAATGTATATCCCACATAAACTGTTTTTCGTAACGGACAGTGCAATATCCTACATAAACTATTCGTTGTAGCGGACAGTGGAATGCCCCACATAAACTGTTATTTTGTAGCGGACAGTGCAATATCCCACATCAACACTTTGTTTTAACAGACAGGGCAATATCCCATATCGACTGTTTGTAGTACCGGACAGTGTAATATCCCAAGTAATTGTTTGTAGTAACGGAGAGTGCAATATCCCACATCAACTGTTTGTTGTAGCGGACAGTGGAACATCCCATGTAATTGTTTGATGCAACGGACCGTGCAATATCCCATGTATTTGTTTGTTGTAGCTGTAAAATATTCCAGTCACAGCAATCAATAGATATTTTTTGTTGCATCTATCTAGAGCGGTCAAACTTGACGGATGGCAACCTCTCCGTTGGAGGGCGTCTTGATTGACCGATAAATGTACTGATCTCTGGTGGACCAATCTCCGTTGGGCGTCCACCTCGCCGACTACCTTCTACGCAATGGACATCATGTTAGCATCACGCAGCACCAAGAGCTCGACGTGTCCGTATAAACCACAATTATGTCCAACTACGGGGACAGATTCTCCTACATCTACACGACAACCTGAAAACAACGTCAACGCATTCAGTCGATCGATATTACTAACGTCAGCCATGTCGGAGAATTGCCACCAGTGGACACTGACTCCATGCTAACGTGCCCGACGTGCAGACATATTCACATTGCTAAGTCTTCGTCATCCGGGCATCCACACTCGTGGAGTCAGCTGTGGAAGACACAGAACGATCCATCAACATGGAAGCTCTCCCCGCCAACCAAGTCGAAATGGGAAGACGTTGTATTTACAACGTTCCTCGCGTCGAAGAAGGACCCACAACGTAAAGTGTTTGTGACGAACAACAACTACAGTTACATGGCCGACTGGCACTTGAGCTTGCGTGACGTAGGGATCAAGGCAGTCATGTCCCATGATGGCCTCGGGGACCAGTTCAGGTGTGTTTGATATACTTACTACATTGCCTTTATTGACGATCTGTCAAGTTCTTTTGAAGTCGGCTTTATTGATGAAAACTACAGCGATATTAAATGGTTCTGCCAACGAGACGTTGCTCGCAAAAGTAATCCGTTAACGACAATTTGCCAGTACTTGATATCACCACGTGCATGTATTAGCTGATTACTGCACCACCTAATTGAATTGAATTGAAATATGCATTATTAATGTTATTGCTATTTATGTCATTGCATCCATTATTACAATCATTATAAATTATGTTGGAGTTGTCAGCAACTAGTTTACTTATATTACGGTTTTTTTACTTCGATAAAAAAATATTAATAAAATGGCACGCTGGGACAAAAATTACCCCTCCTTCCAGATGCGCATGTGAATCTATCTGTCCTGGTGACGGTTAAGCCAGGTTAAATTCCAGGCGTGATCGGTAGATCGAGATCAAAAGTAATTGTGGTTAGAGGATCGGGAAAATTATTGTCAGTTCATGAGACGTGATGTACCTCTGATAGCCATACAACAAACGTAAATCTAAATGTACCGAATGCATTTTGTGGTGGGTGGAAGTTGTATGGGATCGGTCGAGACGAACGCAATTTTAGGGAGAGTGCATAGGCTAGCGTTACGAAGTTTTATAATGAGTTGTTGAGTCGCAACAATGTCCAAAGATAGCGTAATGTACCTTGAGGATGTAACCAACGGAATAAAGCAAACAGAGAGCCAACATAGCACCAAATTATATGGAGGAAATGCAGCAGGATAGGTGAGAGAAATCCAACACGCCACGTTCCAAGACATGCACTCACATGGGACTCTCAGGCCAACAAGGAAGGCCGAGAAACACCTGGCAGAGAAAAGTGTAGGCCGAGATGGTAAGCTGTGTGTTATGTGGAATCGACGGGAATGCAAGTCCAATACCGGCTCAGGAGGAGCGTAGTCGTTAATGGCATATGCTCCATTGGCGAGTGGAAAGGCTTAAGGGATGAAATCAAAACACATATGTCAAACCTCTTATAATAATGTATGGAATACATGAATTAGATGAGTTATTCTTAATCCAAGGCGTCCATAGCTCGGTCCTCGGGCCAGTTATTTTTACTCAATGCACAATACCAATGAAGCACATGTTCAACTATATGCGTCCTACAATCCAGCTGTGCCGGGAGACCAAGCGGAAACAGTGAGGCGACTGACATACTGCATTAGGAAGTCAGACGGTGGATGAGTCTTCGCTAGCTGAAGCTGAATGATGACACAACTGAGACGATCATTTTACATCAAAACATCATCTCATGTTATATGGAGTTCCCTCCATGACCATTGGAGATGACACGTTGTCACCAGTAGACCGTGTACGAAACGTGGGAGTTCATATGGACCAATATCTGACGCTAGTACATCATGTGACAGCTGTGTGTGCTGCTTGTAACTATAGTCTGTACAGACTGTCATCAATACGTTACTATCTCACAACTGATGCCACAAAAGGTTATGTCAACGCACTCGTCACTTCTATCCTGGTCTATTGTAATTCACTCCTACTCATTCTACCGTCACATCAGACAGCTCGCCTTCAACGAGTGCAGAACAATATCGTCAGACTCGTTACACGCACCAGTGGACATGACCATATCACACCTGTCCTAATGGGGTTACATTGGCTGTTTACGGAGAGCCGCGTCACGTTTAAGGTGTTGGTGTTAGCGTACAGACGTATCCATGGTTTGGTGCCAACTTACTTGGTGGAACTATTGCAGTTAAGAAGTCGCGTTGGGCGTCAGCAGTGACCATGCGCCAACACTACAGCAATGCATCACTAAGACGTGCATCGGCGACTCTGCACTTGGAGCCTCCGCGACTTAGGAATTTATTGTCGGCAGACATTTGAACTTCTAGAACACTAACAATTCTTAGGAAGTCTTTGAAGACTCAACTTTTTATTAGTCATTTCTAATAGATGTATTGTGTTGGACACTATCTTTGCATTAGTAGTAGCTTCTATCGTACCTGCTTGTAACAAAATATATTTAATTCATTTATTTCATTAATAAAAAAGTATTATTTAATTGGCTGATTTATTCATGTTTTTATAGTAATCTAAATTAATTAATTAATTTATTGTGTTTCTAGTTTGATATACAACTAATGTTAACATTTTTAGCTATGTATAAAATAATTATTATCACAGATTGTCAACAAAGATATATATATATATATATACATATATATATATATATATATATATATATATATATATATATATATATATATATATATATATATATATATATATATGTATATATATATATATATCTTTGTTGACAATCTGTGATACACGTACACATTGATGTGCTTATACACACATACATATATATATATATATATATATATATATATATGTATATTAAATAATGATTATATATATACATATAATATATATATATATATATATATATATATATATATATATTTGTTGACAATCGGTGATACACGTACACATTGATGTGCTTATACATATATGTGCGATTGCCAACAAATATATATATATATATATATTTGTTTATATATTTATATATATATAATCATTATTTTATATATATATATATATATATATATATATATATATATATATATATATATATATATATATATATATATATATATATATATATATATATATTGTTATGTTTAGCTTCATGTCAAAATAACATTTAAAAACAATGCCTAGACTATCTCTCCTTTACTTCACCGTACAGGTGGCTAGATCTTTCAGTGTGCACGGACCGTGAAGTAGTCAGCAGCAGAGAAGGATGGACATTGTCTGGTCTTCTCCGCAGTCACATTTCGTACCGCCACCACGTCATGGTTGTCTTTGGTCGACTTATTAGTGCACACAACCACGACTGAGGATTCAGCTGGTTGGAAGTAGGCCAGTACATCTCTCAATCTCCTGTGCCTTTGTTGGTCAGTGATTATATCGAATGACGTTGCTTTGACAAACTACCTGGTGTTGACATTCCATATGGGCAATGGCACCAGAGTACGTTGCCGGCTACTGTGCGTTTCCCATCAAGGCATTAGTCGCCTTTCTATGTGTTGCACATGATTTACTCGTCGGTTGCCGCCGGCTATTGCCATTCACCGAGACTCGCCAACCGCAGCGGTTCCCATGGAAACGCCAGCCTGGTGGAAAATCTAGTGATAGTGCACACCTGTGCACCTGTATCTAGTGTACCTGTTCGAACGAATCGGATGGAGGTGTAGTGTGGGGGCGACACGTTTCAGAGCGCCGATGCATTGTGTACCTTTGTTGGTGAAACCCGCTGCTCATTACTGCTCGTCTTCTAAGGGAAGATCGACAGTTCGGCAAAGCCTAAGGTAAGATTACTTAAATTACACGATATAAAAATGGCGGCGTGCTAGTGTTCAGTGAAAAGTCAGCTCTATAATTCAACTTCTAAAATGCACTTTAAACGCGGACACATCCTCTCTAAAAATATGGTAGCAGGTAAATAATTATGTTGTGAATACAGCACTTCTAAAAACCGAACACCATTCAAGATGGCAACGTGCGAGCCGCCGATCTCGGCTTGATTCAGAATGACGACGACATCTTGAAATCAATACTGCACACGGTATCCCAGGCGATCGTAAAGAAACTTATGGACAGCCCAAACCTTTTCGAAAAGTTGGCAATTTTTTTTCTAAAAAACGGTGTCCGCGATAACATCAAGCAGGACATCTATGAGTCAAGCGCTGTCGACAATGGCCACATGAACGACGCGGTACGAAATTTGGAGAAGCGTGTTGTCAACTTGGAACGCGCCAACAGGGAACTGCGGGATGACAGTGACACACAAGAGCAGTACAGCCGTCGGAACTGCCTCTGTTGCACAGTGTCTCCGAGGAGCAGACTGACTCCGACAAAGCAGCCCTGACGGTCTTTAGCTAATGATTGATTGCATTGACCTTAGCCACCGCCTCGGCCACAGACACTACAACGGCAACTGAAATGCTAAGCCACGACCGACCAATTATCGTGACACTGAGATCGTACGATGCGAGACGATCGATCTTTGGTGCAAAACGCGAACTAAAGGGTACAAGACTGGTGATTGCCGAGAATTTGACGAAACAGCGAATGGAACTAATACATAAGGCGCGCACAGTCGATGGGGTCAAATCGACGGACGAATTGTCTGCCTACTGACCGGCGGCAGAAAAGAAACTATCGTGCACGAGAGAGATCTTGATAACGTGAACTGTGTGGACAGTGAATTGGAAGTCCCCTGTGGACTGGACATAGACAACGGTACTTGTGCTGAGAAATTAGACTTAGACGTGGCTACCGAAAAAAATCCATGTTTTAACATAGACGGTATTATAGAGGACACTGATAGGAGGAAGTAAAGTGTACAAAACTGTTTAAGTGTTATTATCACACCGACTCTAAACTCCACAACCTACCTACAGTGTAAATGTGACACAAACAGTATGTTCTCTACATTGACAGTGAATTGTAGACGTGTATCAAACCATTTTGAGGAACTAGAATATAGTCTAGAATTACTTAATGTTAACTTCGATTGTATAAGTATAGCCAAAACTGGGATACAACCAGTGGAAACATTGATAATTATATGACAGATTACACATTTCTGTTAAAACCAAGAATGGAAAAAAGAGGAGGAGGTGTTGGTATGTTTAACAGGTTAAAGTCTAAGGAAAGAAATGACCTAAATACGAACTCTGAGATTTGTCTATGTGAATCATTATTTGTAGAAGTCGAAATTGAAAAAAAAATTGTCGTTGGTGTTATCACTAAACCGCCTGACACAGGCATCAATACATTTAACACTAGGGGTAAAAAGAGAAAATGAGTACAACATTAAATTAAATGAATTAAAGGAGGGTGAGTACAAGGATCCAGACCTTGCACTTCA
Organism: Lamellibrachia columna; assembly: GCA_963662155.1. Taxonomy (NCBI): domain Eukaryota; kingdom Metazoa; phylum Annelida; class Polychaeta; order Sabellida; family Siboglinidae; genus Lamellibrachia; species Lamellibrachia columna. Next base: position 41,166,938 of record OY759273.1, on the reverse strand, counting down.
TATGATGCCTTTCTGGAAATACCAAACACACAAATGAACGAATGCTTAACGTGAAAAAAATGTAAGGTGAAAACTTGCAAAAGCGAATGGCTCACGATAGGCATATTAATATCCTGTAGGCAAAAAAAAAATCACCTGTTCAAAACATTGAAGTGCAGCCCTACTACCGAAAGTGAGATTATCTACAAAAATATACAAAAACAAACTGACTTATGTAATCAGACAGGAGAACAAAACATATTTTAAAGATAAATTTGATTTATACAAAATGATTGCAGGAAAACATGGATCACCATACACGAAGTGTTAAAGTTCAAAAACAATAAATTTGTAATAAATGTGTGGCGGTCTGGGATTACCAGTCACATCATCATTTTTTTCAATTGTCATTTTATGGTGGAAATGGAAAGAGCTACTATTCTCCTTTCAAGAACAGTTTGAATTATTGAAATATTCCCACTAGTTTTGAAGTTACACTTGTTTTAAAAGAGCACCCGTCATAAACATTTAATGGAGAAAAACACTTTTAAAGTTAGCACCCATTATTAATATTTCATAATCATATAAAATTGTTTGTGTTGTTACTGTTGTGCTATAAATTGGAATATATGTAGCTTTGCATGTCAGCTTTGTATAAGACAAACTTCATCTTCTACCAGTTACTTTTCAAACAAAATATTTGTTGGTCAACTTTGGTGAAAAAAAGGTTGAAACTAAAATGTTATCATCATTCGGTTGATAGCAAACTCTTTCACAGAATGTGGTTAGCTCTGAAAAGAGCTGTTTGTTTTTCTTCGGCTCTGAAGAGAGCCATTGTTTGTGTTGTCGAGCCGGTACAACTTTCTCGCTTCACTTTGTAGCTTTGCAGCCTCGGCCACGGGTTGTCTTAGGGGGTGGTGGTGGTATGTCATCGTCGCTGTCTGATGACACCAATGCAGTGGTCTTCTTAGATGGCTTAGCAACTGCAGGCAGAGGTGTTGTCGTGTCCTGGCAGTGCTCTGATGTGAATGGCTGTATTTCGTCATACATGTACCATTGTCGCTTCGCATCGAGTCCTCTTGGCACAATGATCTCGGGCATTGCATGATGACTCGGCAATGGCTGCTTCACGAGTGTAGACGCAGCATCAACAGCACAACAGTACTGAGTGTACACCGTCTTCTTGGTGCAGTTGGTCGGCAGCAGCTTTACGTCAGTCTTCCAGTGTCCTGGAGTGCGTCCGGGAAGGATGATGGCATGGACTTCAGCATAGTTCACAATGAAGTCAATGACAGCTCGAGTATCTTCATAATTCAGGGCATGAACCGGCCTCTTCCGCTTGTTCTTGTGAACACGGGCTTCCACACCAGCTGTCTTGTAGTGTGACATCAGGGCTGTCAGCTTGTCTTGACCGATACCATGGATGTATCGAAAGATGTCGCGACAGACCCTGAAACCGTGATAGAAGAAATCGGTCCGTTGAGCCTTCCGAACATTCTGCTGCCCTTTCCGTGACGATGTAGTCAGCGATGACAGGTGCATTCCACATGACAGCTTGGCGAGGATCGCAATGTCGAGTTCATCATGTGTCATGCCGAGAAACTGCAAGCGAACATTGGCTAGTTCATCCACCGAGAAACGCCCATGGCAAGGCTGGCCATCGTACAACTTGCATTTGCAGGTCAGTTGGCATTCTGGCTCGGCTGCTGTAGTATCACCATTATCACGAGGCATGATCTCATCGGCCAAGTTCTCGATAGCTCCAGCGAATGCAGCTCCGTCGTCGTCGTCAGTAGTGACAGTCGCACTGTCAGTGTCAGTGACGCTGTCACCGCCGGGGCCTGGCCTGGCTGGTCCACTCCCCTCCGGGTCGCTTTCCTCCTCGGTCAACTCAGTCTCCGATAAATCAGAGTCATCGTCATCGTTAGTGATCGGGCGAGTGACGAAATAGTCGTTAACAAGCTCCGACAAAACGTCATCACTTGCTATATTCCGCATGTTTAGCAGCGTCAACGAGTTCATACAGTGAGCTACATCGTCCGGCTTCGATGCGTCCGCCATCTTGGTTTTCGCAGAACGTAAACAATGACGAAAATCACGCACTGGAAGCGTAATTCCACTTGAAATAGTTATATACACCACGCTACGTAATATATACAGATATAAACTACACCAAAAAAACAACCAACTAAACTATATTCTATCTATGTAAACACTTCGATCTGACAACGAACTCGCGACAACAAAACTTCCAGAACTTTCGATAACAATCCTGCGCAATCAAACTCATCTCAATGTATTCATGCGCACTACGGGTAGGTAGATGCCTGCTAAAAATACCTTGAGAGTGATATGCCATATATGGGTATAGCAAGTTCTTTACAGAACATGTAACCGTCCGCAACGCAGTGCGAAGTTCAGTTTGAAATTGCGCGATCCTTACAAAATACTATTGTTATAAAAACACAGAAATGAATAACTTATACTAAGAATTACATAAAACCGCTTTGTCAGTTTATATATGAATATATTAGCTGAAACATTATGAGGAAATCCCCAAATAGACCGGGTGACGCATTTTTACTATTATGACGATTTTACTCGCGATCGCGTCACGAGACATCCGCCGGGTTTTCTCAGACCGGCACACAAATGATAAATTTGTTACATAAAACGGTACCCACAATACAGACAAAAGGGAAATAGTGGACCATTTCAATACTTATTTTACCAACACATGCCATCACCTTAATGTAAACTCAAACAGGAAATGACCCACACAACTTATTAAAAAACTGCATCAAGTTTTTTCTGTACACCTACATATCCCGAGGAAATCATTAACGTAGTAAGAAAAGCAAATTCAAAGAAATCAAGTGGTTTCTACAATGTTGATCCATACATTATTAAACAAGTTATACCTCAAATTGCATACCAACTTCCCTACATTTTCAACAATTAATTTCTGACTGGCATTGTGCCCAGCAATCTAAAAATAGCAAAGGTTATCCCCTTGTACAAAAGTGAAAACGGTGAACTATTCTCACATTATAGACCAATTTCTATCCTTCCATGCCTTTCAAAAATTCCGGAACGCCTAATGTACAATAGGCTTTAAACTTTTTTAACAGATATATCATAATATAAAAAACAATATGGATTTACGAAAGACTATTCTACGCATATAGCACTAATTGATTGGGTTGATCAAATATAAAGTAACATTGACAATAAAAAATATAATATAGGCGTTTTTCTTAATGTCTCCAAGGCTTTCGATACAATAGATCACAACAATTTAATAAATAAACTTCAATGCTACGGTGTAAGAGGTAGTGTCTGCAACTGGTTTAAAAGCTATCTTAATAATAGTATATGTCATATAACAAAGCAAACTCAAAATGTATGACAATTACATGTGGACTTCCACAAGGATCTATAATAGGCCAATTACTCTTTATCTTAAACATAAATGATACTGAAAATATATCAGATATCCTAATCCTATGCATAAGAGGTAAATATAGAAATAAAACAATTCTCAACATGGTTCCATACCAATCAAGTTTCCTTAAACACCAAAACGTCAAATTTTATTATATTCACACCAAAAGGGAAAAATACAATATCAACAGTGCCTTAATACAAGTAGATGATAACAAAATAAAGCATGTCAAATTCACCAAATTCCTAGGAATATTCATAGATGAACATTTAAACTGGACAATACATATAGACAACCTATCACAATAAATAGCATGGAATATGGGAATGCTTAACAAATAAAAAACATTTTCTCCCTATGTATATAATGAGAACTACTGATTGTTCACTGATCTTATCACATTTACAATATTATACTCTATTATGGGAAAATTCATATTGTACAAGCTCAGACAAACTAATTCTCATTACACACTGATCCTCTATTCTCAAAGTTAAAATTATTAAAATTAGATGATCTATATAAACATCAACTAGGTGTTTGTATGTATAAAGCAGCAAATAACCAACTCCCAGATTATATGTCATCAATGCTTACGCGAATACAAAATATTCACAAACATAATCTAAGAAACCAAAATGGCTATTACATCGAAAACACAAGAACAAACAACAGGACATTTACAATAAATTATTCAGGACCAGTATTATGGAATGCCTTACCTAGTAGATTACAACAGTTTGTATCCATTAATCAATTTAAAACACTGCAAATAAAAAACTTTGTATTTGTGCAAAATGAACTCTATATCTACATGTATTTTCACATGGTGGAGAAGACCATGTGTTTCATGCTTATGTAATACGTAATATATAATTAACATGCACATGCATGTATGCATGCATACATACAGCATGCACGCATGCATGACAGCATGAGTGTAAGCTATGTCAACAAATTGATGTACACTGTTCTTACTGTGATCGTTTATTGATACATAAATATTATTATTATTGCAGATGTCGTCTCCAGAAGGTGGACGATACAGACGATGTGTATACGTTAGTGGCGTTTTCATTTTAATTTTTTTCTTAGCGTATTACATTGTGGTGGAAAACGACATCGTTGACTATAATATGCGTGTGAAGAAAGTGTATACCTGGTGGCACTACGCTCCTGTGAATGAGTCGACCTCCCTAAACGATAGTAGCTCAGCCACAAACGACAGCAGCTCAGTGTTGTTTCCGGAGCGGGCGGGAAAACTCCTGCGAATCGCTTATCAGACCACAGTGTTCGGTAGGGAGGGCGGGTGGGGATGGAGGGTTCGATTTCCGAAACAGTTGGACAGCTGCCCCGATCTCAAGGACAAATGTGTGTTCACAGGCGACCGGTCTCAGTACAACAACAGCGACGTGTTATTGTTTCACATGCGTGATTCGTTTAAAGTCAACTCCTACCGGCCTCCATTTCAGAAGTGGGTGTTCGCCATAATGGAATCGCCAACACACACGTACGTGAATCTGGATAAATATCGCTGGTTGTTCAACATAACAATGACGTACAAACGGTCATCGGAGGTTGCCTGGGATTACGGACACTGCTCCAGGAAGAGCGACGCTGAACTGGCTGCAGCGAAAAACAAACCAAAACCAAACCACAACTTCGCAGACGGAAAGAAGCACCTTGCCGCCTGGTTCGTTTCTAACTGTGGCACGCAGAGCAAACGTGAAGTCTACGCTCGGGAATTAATGAAATACATAGATGTGCATAGTTATGGATGTGGCGGAAAATATTCATGTCCGAGATCAAAGCATGCCCATTGTGAAGCTATGCTGAACACCACCTACAAATTTTACCTGTCGTTCGAAAACAGTTTATGCGAGGACTACATCACGGAAAAAGCGTATCGAATCCTTAATTTGAACGTCGTTCCAATCGTTCTCGGACGCGCCAATTACTCAGATGTTTTGCCGCCGCATTCCTTTATACACGTCGGCGACTACGAGAGTCCGAAAGTGCTCGCCGAATATTTACACATGTTGAACAAGAATGATACGTTATACAACGAATACTTCAAATGGCACGAAACACACACGTGCGTCGATCGTCGAGTTCCAACTGCGTGTCGTTTGTGTGAGTTCGCGCTTCGGGAACGACAACATATTCAGACTGTTGACATTAAGCATGCGTATAGTCGCCAGGAAACCTGCATATCTCCAAAACAGTATTATCGTGGAGTGAACTTGAGGTAACACAAAACGGCTTCGCATCACCGGATATATGTGTCAACACCTGGTACGTCTAATTTGTCTCAATGATAAAATGTGTAAGCTTAATAGCTTATCTTAAGGCAAATTTACAGAAAATTAATGACTCTACAAGAATTACATCTGAAATTTGATATCATCGCTGTATCTGAAACATAGGCTGAACTAGATGTCATAGATGATTTGAATCTAATTGACTACAGTGCTTATCATGTAACTAGAGGAAACCGAAAGGGTGGCGGTGTTGCATCATATATACACAACGAACTAACAGGCAGGCTACTTGAAACAAAAACCATGAAAGTTGAAAACATTTTTGAATGTTTTACCGTAGAACGAGCCATAAAGAATCACACTAATGTTATTATCAACTGTATTTACAGAACCCCTGGTTCAAATAATATTTTGTGAAAAAATGGAACACATTTTAAGTGATGCACTCAAAGCAACATTTCTGTGTGGGGACCTGAATATTGATTTGTTAAAACATGAACACCATAGCAATATTAAAACTTTCATGATTTGACGTATAGCCTAGGTCTTTTTTATTTTGCAATATGTACGTCTTGTACTATATGTCTCTCCCTTGACAACAATAGTCAGACGACAATCATTAAAAAATACGAATTATTAAATGGAAAACACTTTAATTATTTGACATCAAAACACATAATTCATGGAACAATTATCACAAATAAAACATGCCGTTTTTGTCACGTGGTCTCCACACGTATCCACCTCAGAAGCAGGGAGGGGTTGGGCGTTTTCGGATTCTTCAAGGTTACTAAAAGAATGACACTGTAGAGAGGCCGCACAGATCGGACGACCAAAGGAATACACCGGCTATGTTTGCGAATTAAATCAGGTTAACCCTGCAAAAAGACACACGCGGTGCGTGTCTTGTCACTGATTGGGCGGTATCAGAAACACGAGCAGACACATTGTGCTGGGCGTACATTAGTAAACCTTTATTGCGAGTCGTGTAACTATTTGACATAAAATCGACCAGTCGTGCAACGTACGCTGGTACGAAACTCAACAAAACTCTACCCGCGTGTTGATTTGGTGGGACAACAGGTGATATTGGACATGGTACAGAGAAGGTGTATAGTCAATTTAGTTATGAAAGTCGCTTATTACAATGTGGTTTGACAACACTAGAGACCAGGAGACTAAGAGGAGACCAAATAGAAGTGTTTAAAATAATGAACGGTTATGAGGATGTTGACAGGAATATGTTCTTCAAACTTAAAGAAGGCAGTAGAACCAGAGGACATAAAGCAACATTAGTTAAGGAGCAGTGTAGGTTGGACATGAGAAAGTACTCTTTCTCACAGAGGGTGATAAATGAATGGAACAAACTTGCAAAATGATTGTGTTAATGCTAGTAGTGTGAATATGTTTAAAAATAGAATTGACAGATATTTGATAAGGGCGGGCTACACATAGATGATAAATTTGTTGGACTCTCGATAAGCCAATGGCTTCCTTGTCAACTTGCCATCAGGAACCTGTTGTTTGGGATGGCAACCTTGTTAAACCTAAACCTTTAATATCTGGCACGCCTGTGTGTGTGTGTGTGTGTGTGTGTGTTTGCGCGCATGGTTATTTCAAACAAGCACACACACACACATATATATATATATATATATATATATATATATATATATATATATATATATATATATATATATATATATATATAATTACTTTGACAGATCGTACATATTGCATACCGGAAATGTCAATTTATTTCAAACAAGTATATATATATATATATATATATATATATATATATATATATATATATATATATATATATATATATATATATATATGTATATATATATATATATATATATATATATATATAACTGCGGTCGCGGTGTTATGCATGTGTGTACGTTCGCGTTTTGATTTGGCCGACGCGATAGTTGTTCGACCGATTCGGACATTTAATAGCGGCAATGCCCATTTATTTCCAACAAGCAAACATATGTGTGTGTGTGTGTGTGTGTGTGTGTGTGTGTGTGTTTGCGCGCTTGCTTATTTCAAACAAGCACACATATTTGTGTGTGTATATATATATATATATATATATATATATATATATACTTGTTTGAAATAAATTGACATTGACACACATATATATATATATATATATATATATATATATATATATATATATATATATATATATATATATATATATATATATATACTTGTTTGAAATAAATTGACATTTCCGGTATGCAATATGTACGATCTGTCAAAGTAATTTTGTCCCGTACACTTCAAACAGGTACTACCATTAAAATGGCTTGCTAACTGTACCGATGCCTATAGAGACGACCCTCTATGATCAGCTCTGCATGATCATAAACGAAGAACAAATCTAAACCACTTGAAACTTGATATTCAACTTTGGGTGACAACTGACAAGGCATCACCTACTACACAACTACACCTGTGCAGTTTATTTATAATAATTTTTTTGTGACAACTGACAAGGCATAGCCGACTACACAACTACACCTGTCGTGCCATTAAGGTCAACCGTACAACAAATACTGGAATAGATGCGCTGCATAAATTGGTTTTGCCCAGACGGACGTTTCCATGGGCACCGTTACGGTTGACGAGTCACGATGAATTGTATCAGCCGGCGGCATCCTGCGAGTTCGCTCGTCAGACTGCAACACAGGGAAAGACAACTTATCGATCGGTGGGAAACGCGCAGTAGCCGGCGACAGAGATGTAAAATGATTGCCATTCAAGGCTAAACACCCAGATGGCAAGTGGATAACGAAGCAGTTTTGACCTCGCTCTTAAGAATCTATGTAGAGATGGATTTAAGAAATGATTAACAAGGTTAAGTCCAGCATATAGTCTTTAATTAACCTTTCTAATAATTTATAAATCACCGAATCTTTTGTGGTATTTGTTTTACTACGTGAGTAGACGCGGGATCACCGGTAGATATTATCTACTTACATATTCAGAATGCTTTCGATAAAGTACCACCAATTGTTACTAAATGCTGTACTTTAAAAAAAGCGCCCTTTTAGGCTACTCAATCACAGTCCTAGTCGTAGTCCCGAACAGGTCTCGGCGTACACGAAGATGCCCAAGGCAGCTAAATTCCGAAAACGTCGAGAACGTAGCGACAGCGATGGACGATCGCTCGACGGACGTGAAGGAAACGATACAACAACTTTCATCATATAATCAGATTTCAGGCGTCTACAATAAATGATGGAGAAAATATTTGTAAAGCATACCACGTCTCTTTCTTATTTAGGCATGGCATATACTTGAAACCTCCTCATCTTTCTTTTGCCAGTGAACCATTTTAAACCAGGTTGATCATATCATCGTCCATTTCGTTTAAATAGCAATCTCCAATATGACACTTTATCAATAGTTTTATGAAAATCTAAGTAGATAAAATTTACTGGGGATCCCTCATCTACCCATTGAGTGATTTCTTCTAAAAGATCATAGCAGATTTGCTAAGCGTGATTTCGGTTTTACGAATCCACGTTGATATTTGTTAATTTATGCTTAACAAGGAAACTCACCATTATTGTCTTTAATTAACCTTTCTAATGTACAGATAGCTGATGCTAAACGCACTGGTTTGTAATTATTTATCAAACCCTCTTTTAATAATGGTATGAGGTTTACTTCTTCAAATCATCTTGCTGCCATTTCGAAGCTTTGGCAATTTCGTTCCCCCATGTTGTCACAGTTCAATCAGCTGTATAAATGAATACTTGGCTATAGACAGTGGTAGATATGTGAACGAGTAATCTTCGCGTAGTAATTACATGGTGGCTAAATGCTTACCAAACAGTCGAGATGGCACTAGAATGAGCAGTTCTGCCAAGGGGTGTAGCGTGAAGCACCATGGACTGGATACCGCGCTATATAAGAACAACATTTGCACCATGTAGTCTAGTAATTCATCATTACTGTCAAATGCGTTGTATGACTATGTTGTGAGACAGTTCTCTACTGTCGCGCTAGCTTCAAACAGGGCATGATGACGAAGCCACGGGTGACAGACTCTTAGTAACTAAGTTATTTTCCTCGTCACACGTCACTGCACCCTGTTCTCATGAATTTATGGTACCCTACCACTGAAAGGTTAAGTGTTCGCTTTGCGTATAGCTCGCCTTGTAAACTCGCAACCCAGCCCTTTAATTGGTGAGTACCTGGAATATGTGGCGGGTTGAATACGAAGCATTGCCTTTTTTATTGCTAACTGCATTCATAAGTCTGATTAATGTCATGTATCTAAATATTTCATAAAAGGGTTATTTAAATGGTACATTTACCTAATAACATAAAACTTATAACAGAGCTATGGTAAATCAAATAATGCACAAATTCGTGTAAGCTAACAGTTTCTTAATTTTGAATAGCTACACAGTTTCAATCAGTCTTTTGATTTGATAAAGCACACTGCATAGTTAATTTTAATAAAAAAAATTAACAAATGAGACTGTGCTTGTTTATTGAAATTAAGTTATTACCAGAAATCCTAAATGTTATAATGGCACGCACCCGGATACAAATGTATATTTAATATTAATTCTCAATACTTTAGAACTGTAATGCCAACATTATTAAGCAGCAGCAATAAATGTATGCATTCGAAGTTGGATGGCAGCGTGGCACATACGACACTTATATGCAGTGCACACGGTTAACAACATCTTACATATTCCTATGTAGGTGGTAGCGTGAATTTGATTACCTATTTCGGGACACGGCCCCTTGCTAACAAAGCATACATCGGCTTGCTGGGGACAAGCCCACTGCATGGACAATACTGTACACATTAGTGCTCTACACGGGCCGGGCTTTGGGTCCAAGCCCGGCCCGGCCCGCAACACGCCGGGTCGGGCCTCTACATAATTTCGTGGGACGGGCTGGGCCGGACCGGGCCGGGCCGGGCCGGGCCTGGGCCTACATATTGCGGGCCCGGGCCGGGCCTGGGCTGAAACAAAAATAAACGCATCGGGCTTGGGCCGGGCCTGGGCCTAGTGTGAGCGGGCCGGGCCGGGCTTGGGCTGGGCCTGGACATAATAAAAATATTCATACAAAACCCAGATTATTAATTTTATTATTAATAAAAACTTATTATAAATTGTAATTCCGTTTAATGAATGCTTAAAATTATTTCTTTAGTATTATGTAGTTGCAAATTGAGACCTTGCATGGAATTATAAATGACACTAGTGCTTTATACATTGGAATGCAGTTTAATCTCTTTTCAACAATGGGACTTCCTATGGTATCATTTTAATAATGTGCATTCTTTTAATAGAGACATTTCATATAAAATATATGCATAGTCGCATGCCCATATCTTTGTATTGCAACTATTTAAACATGTTCCAAGACACTGTGACTGGAGAAGTGGCACTTGTTTCACTGGCTTCATCACAGTTAATGCATGTTTCCCGTCATTCTTCTTCAGCTCAAACTTAACTTCCTATCCCTTAATCCGTGATGTCTAGACTCTGTAAACCGCATATTTTTGGCATGAATGTAGATCTAATGACCCCATACCAGGCCACTTAAGTTCACCTGGTTAGAAGCAGCTTACTTTAGACATATATGCAGAGGCAATCAAGCCATGATTAACCATCAACTTAATCACGCTTTGACCAAACCAGTGGACATTCTATTGTCTAGGTCTTCCCTCCAAACATTGCCCGCCTGAATGATCAGCCAACTGGCCACTGCCCACTGCCCAGTAGTCCTAGTACCCAGTACCCACCCTAGTTGGTAATTGGTATTTTTCAATTGTGTGAACTAGTGACTACTATTTTGTATCTACAATTTCCCTAGTACTGATTCATTCACACTTGTACTAATTCACACATGTCTCAACCTGATATGTCTCATGCTAGTGACTACGGGCCGGCTGGAAATGCCACTGGGAGTCAGTGTCAGTGGGTGACATATAGTTGTAGCTAGTACTAGCTACTAGCTAGACACTACTAAACAACAACTGACATTAGTATTTCAGTAGTAAACATTATACAATGTTCATATATATATTTTTTTTTTATTAAAACAATAAGTCTGTTTTACAGTTTATTTGTGTTTCGTATTTCTTATAAGATTATAGTTTTATGTTCTCTAAACTTAGCGGGCTGCGGGTCTGAAACTTGCGGGCCGGGCCGGGCCGGGCCGGGCCGGGCCGGGCCGGGCCGGGCCGGGCCTGGGCCAAACATTCACGGTCTGGGTCGGGCCTAGGCCGGGCCTGGGCCTAAATTCTAGTTTGCGGGCCTGGGCCGGGCCGGGCTTGAAAAATTGCTGCGGGCCTGGGCCGGGCCTGGACTCTAACTGCTAATTGCGGGCCGGGCTTGGGCTCAAATTATAGGCCCGCGCAGGGCACTAGTACACATGTAAGCCTACAGACCCTGCTACGCACATACCAAGCTGGCTAAGACTCTCCGTTGAGATCGCATCCACACGGCCGTCCCGTCCTGAATATCAATGGACAGACTAATGATATGCTACACAACGCCAGCGTTTCGGCGTGTTTCATTGGTGCAGACAGTTGAGCACAGTGGGCAAGTGTCAAGTGTCAAAGAGGCCCACCGTGCGCTTTCTGGTCTGTACTGGCGGCGTTGACTGCAGTTAGCATTTGAGTATATGTACCTGAGATGTTTTCCTCGTCACGCGTCACTGCACCCTGTACTCATTAGTTTCTGGCGCCCTACGACTGAAAGGTCAAGTGTTCTCATTTGCATACTGTTCAACTTGTAAACATGCAACCCAACCCTTTGGTTTACCAGTACCTGGAATATGTGGCGGGTTGATTACGAAGCACTGCTTTTTTTTGCATTTATACGTCTTATTAATTGTATTTACTTCATATAGGGTTATTTCAATTCAAATGGCACATTTACCCAATAAATTAAAACCTACAACAGGGCTATGATTAATCACATGATGAACAAATTTGTGTAAACTAACTGTTTATGAACGAAGACTCTCCGTTGAAATCGCACCCATACGGCCGTCCATTTGTCCATTCACTAGATATGTGCTTTGGTCCTCTACATGTTTTTATGTCTATTCAACTGCTTCCTCTAACAGGACCAGGCGTTCGACCGCTCGCCCCTGTCTATCAACGCGTGCTTCCACAGTTCAGAAAACGACGTGAACGTTTTCCCGCACTTCTCGCAAGACAACTTCATGCGCTGGCATTTTCGGGTGCCCACCTGCAAGTTGGACTCGTTCACAGAAGGCAGGTTGCTCCAAATTGAATCTACAGGGGCATGCGCAGAATACGTACTTCGCGTACTCACTACGTCGGGGTTATTTATATATTTTGTTGCTGCGAGACTTGTTACTTTCTTCTTCTGCGTGTCTAACGCATTGAGAGATTCACAGAATTCAAGTGTTTTTAATGGCGCAGTCCGTGGGATATTGGCGCAAATCCTCGGTAGTTATGCATGTATTCGTCACTGCAGATTCGGCAGGTAGTACCACGTGTTCCGCCGCATGATCTGTCAACGGCACACGTGCGTGAGAGGAAACAGTTCGAATTTCATATTTTGTTGGAGTTTCGATGTACGCCACAACAACGTTTTCAGAGACATTGTATTCACATTCCGAAGGGTTTTCTGAAAAAAAGCAACTATAAGTAAAAAAACGTAACTTACAGATTCCACATTTCTGTGTAAATAACATACATATCACTCCTATTTTCCACGGACATAATAAATACTACCGGGCACAATAACCAGCACCACACAACCACAACAGGTCCAAGCAAACACTCCTTGTGGACACAACCCTGACCGTTTTACTTTGAATGTTGGCCAAGTATTGTACACAAGATCAGACAGGGCCTGGATGAGTCACCAAGTATTGTACACAAGATCAGACAGGGCCTGGATGAGTCACCAAGTATTGTACACAAGATCAGACAGGGCCTGGATGAGTCACCAAGTATTGTACACAAGATCAGACAGGGCCTGGATGAGTCATCAAATACTCGTCGCCACCGATCTCTGTCCTAGGTTGCTCGAAATCACACACACGTGTGTGCTTGCGCGCATGAATGCGTGCGTAGTTACACACATGCGCACACGCATGCACGCACGCACGCACATTGTCTTCAATAGTTACATACTGCTTAACTAATTTAGTATATAAAATATATTGATAGAAGTAGTCAGCAGGTCTTTATTAGGACAAATGCATCTACACCAATGGCTCTGTTAATAAACCTAACAACATCTGCATTGGGCATTGATTCATTAATGTTGAATGTTTACTTGATAAATGCATTGCATACAAACACGTACAATGTGTGCGTTTTCTTGATCGCTATCTCCGCTGCACCGACTGCGTTTAATGACTTCAACATTAATCTGGGTGAGCGTGGTAGTTGTCACCAGAATACCGATATATATATATATATATATATATATATATATATATATAAACAACAGCTGATACCTCGCCCGTATGGGTTTTGGTACGTCAAAAGTTTGTTTCTGTTAGTTCACAACAGGTTTTGTTTAATTTCGGGTGTGGTATATTTTACTTTACCCCTAGTGTATACACCATATAGAAGAATCGCCAGTTTTTATACAGTCTCTTCCGAAAGACACATGCAAAGTTGAGTTAACGAAACTGCCCACATTTCGAAACGGCAGTAGGTGTACACGCACAGCGAGCCAACTAAGATACATAGCCCACGAGAACAGTTTGCCTTGCGCTGAAATACCAAATAGAGGCAACGTGTCAAACCTGACCGATATTATATCAGAGAATCGGGTTGTTTGGGTCTGCCGCCCTTGTTATGCGACTGACATATTTTAAGGTTATAAACCTATATGTTCCACACAATGGTAAGCTCTTATTAGAAGCCAGTGTTGTCAGTATTCTCAGGCAATGCATACATTATTAGGATGTGCCCCCCCCCCCCCTCCACACAGAAAGGTCGTATTGCAAACAGTGATCGCATTTCGTTTACCCAGCATAAACATGTGGCTATCGACAGCAACAAATGTATATGGTGTAGCGTCCCACTTTTATGGAATGTCGTTTAACAAGCGCAGGCATATCGTCGTTTATTCAAATGAAGTCGCGCCTGCATTCCACATCCTCCATTAATAGCTGTGATTGCTGCACAGTTTTGTCGTTGAGGCTTAACCTGTACCGCCAGCGTGATAAATGGACCGGGGTCCTATACCACTGTGGTGATCCGTAGTAAATGGGCCCTCGGTTAATTTTTCACTGTGGAAAATGGACCCCTGAAAAATGGACCTGATAGGTAACACAGGAATGCATTTCAATCAAACAACTAATTTTATTCTAAAAAAAACTTAACAGGTTACATTCCTCTGCAACATCATTGCATGCCAAAAAATTAGTTCTCCATTTTAACGTCACGTTGAACTATTCTCTAAGTTTTCACTATTCGAGATAAAAAAAACTTAGTATGTTGCCCGTATCCCCAATATCGTTACATGTCAAAACTAGCAAATAGTTCTCCATTTTGAAGTTACTATGTAAGCTGTCACTAATCAAGATTCGTGAACAGTAAGATCACTGTCTCACACGGCCATCACGTGTTCACTGTCTCACACGGCCATACCTGTTCACTGTCTCACACGGCCATCACGTGTTCACTGTCTCACACTGCCATCACCTGTTCAAAGTATGGGCCCACCCCTGAAATATCCTGTAAGGTAAGGCTAATTGCAGTATGGCACTACACCTCATTTACAGCCTTCCCTTACTAGAATTAGTTTAAAGTTACGGCTACGATAATTACAGCCAGCTGCTGACTGTTGAGTGACTTTGAACGCAATAACAACTCACTGCCCCTCAATGTCACGCTTGATATGAACTGAGCATAAACATTAATATAACATTAAATACATGATATTTACTACATGATATTTATTCGAAATCCCCATCACTTTAAAAAGCCGAAGTTGTGAGGTACTTGAAAAAAGTGGGGGTGGGGTGATACGGCCATTGAAAATGGACCTCTCCCATATTAACAATGGGGGTTACTTTTTATAATCATTCCGTAAATTACGGTTAATGCTAACAATAAGAATAATGTTAATTAAATTAAATAATATTAATTTATTTCAAAAGCCGACGTTTGGAGGTATGTGGAAAGAGGGGGGTACATTTTCCACGGCCATTGAGAATGGACCCCTCCCCCAAATAAACAAAGTAAGAACAGCGTGGGGTCATGGAAGGTACACACACGGGGTCATGGAAGGTACACACATGGGGCCGTGGAAGGTACACACACGGGGTCATGGAAGGTACACACACGGGGTCATGGAAGGTACACACATGGGGCCGTGGAAGGTACACACACGGGGTCATGGAAGGTACACACACGGGGTCATGGAAGTTACACACATGGGGCCGTGGAAGGTACACACACGGGGTCATGGAAGGTACACACACGGGGCCGTGGAAGGTACACACACGGGGTCATGGAAGGTACATATATTGGGATACATTCAATATAGCCAGTGAGTCAGTTACATTAAAAAACCGAGGGTAGGAGGTACATGGAAGGAGGGGGTACATGGAAAGAGGGGGTACATGGAAGGAGGGGGTACATGGAAGGAGAGGGTACATGGAAGGAGGGGGTACATGGAAAGGGGGGTACAAGGAAGGAGGGGGTACATGGAAGGAGGGGGTACATGGAAGGAGGGGGTACATGGAAGGAGGGGGTACATGGAAGGAGGGGGTACATGGAAGGAGGGGGTACATGGAAGGGGGGGTACAAGGAAGGAGGGGGTACATGGAAGGAGGGGGTACATGGAAGGAGGGGGTACATGGAAGGAGGGGGTACATGGAAGGAGGGGGTACATGGAAGGAAGGGGCACAAGGAAGGAAGGGGTACATGGAAGGAGGGGTACATGGAAGGAGGGGGTACATGGAAGGAGAGAGTACATGGAAGGAGGGGGTACATGGAAGGAGGGGGTACATGGAAGGAGGGGGTACATGGAAGGAGGGGGTACATAGAAGGAGGGGGTACATGGAAGGAGGGGGTACATGGAAGGAGGGGGTACATGGAAGGAGGGGGTACATGGAAGGAGGGGGTACATGGAAGGAGGGGGTACATGGAAGGAGGGGGTACATGGAAGGAGGGGTACATGGAAGGAGGGGGTACATGGAAGGAGGGGGTACATGGAAGGAGGGGGTACTTGGAAGGAGGGGGTACATGGAAGGAGGGGGTACATGGAAGGAGGGGTACATTGAAGGAGGGGGTACAGTGAAGGGGGTACATGGAAGGAGGGGGTACATGGAAGGAGGGGGTAAATGGAAGGAGGGGGTACATGGAAGGAGGGGGTACATGGAAGGAGGGGGTACATGGAAGGAGGGGGTACATGGAAGGAGGGGTACATGGAAGGAGGGGGTACATGGAAGGAGGGGGTACATTGAAGGAGGGGGTACATGGAAGGAGGGGGTACATTGAAGGAGGGGGTACATCGAAGGGGGGTACATGGAAGGAGGGGATACATGGAAGAGGGGTACATGGAAGGAGGGGGTACACGGAAGGAGGGGGTACACGGAAGGAGGGCGTACACGGAAGGAGGGGGTACATAGAAGGAGGGGGTACATGGAAGGAGGGGGTACATGGAAGGAGGGGTACATGGAAGGGGGGTACATGGAAGGAGGGGGTACACGGAATGAGGGAGTACATAGAAGGAGGAGGTACACGGAATGAGGGGGTACATAGAAGGAGGGGGTACATGGAAGCAGGGGGTACATGGAAGGAGGGGTTACATGGAAGGAGGGGGTACACTTTCCACTCCCATTGAGAATGGACGCGTCCTATATTTAAAAAATTGCATGTCCACACCCGTGATCCAATTCCACGACTGAATATTTGACTGCTCACAACCGTTCGATATGAAGTTAATCTACTCACACAACTTGGCATGGAGCTCAAAAGTGCCTGCTGGCAATCATATATGAACCACAGTTTCAACAATGCTTTGTTATTTACTGCTCCAAGCAACTCACCATGTTTACACAAAGAGCAATTCACAGTACTTACTATAATAACTTTAAAGATCATATATAAATATATATATATATATATATATATATATATATATATATATATATATATATATATATATATATATATCCACTCGGTACATATTCAGTCGTGTTAAATGAACCCCGGGCGTGGTAAACGTACCTTATATATATATATATATATATATATATATATATATATATATATATATATATATAAAACAATACTGATCGTTCTAAATATATATATATGGGATACATATATATATATATATATATATATATATATATATATATATATATATATATATATATATATATATATATTATATATATATTATATATATATATTATGTATATATATATATATATATATATATATATATATATATATATATATATATATATATATATATATATATATATATATATATATATATATATATATATATGTATATGTGTAAAGATGCTATCAACTAATTTTGCGTTAACTTAAAAAAATTCAATTTGTTTTATTAATCATCACACTCCGATAGTTGGTAAAGTTTGCCACGCAACTCAATGAGTCGGTAGAAAGACGACCGCAGACGACACATGTCCGACTACTTTAAGAACGACGTGTTTCTTGATCACGACCAGCAACTATTTCCAGACAGAGATCGCGCCACGATGTCTGATATATCAAAGCAAACGTTAACCGCCTGTCGGCCTCTAATAATACGGACACCATGCGTTCATTTGGGGATAGGGTTGAACGACTCTTGACACAGATACTCCACTACAAACACAAAAGCGTTGTCATTCAGACTCGCCTGAAAGGACAGTTCACCTCCGCCAATGAAGGGTGAAATACTGATTATACTGCTAGCACTCGGAAACGCGACATGTCTTAGTTCAGGTCATATAGCACCTGTTCTCGGTTAGTGCATTAAGTGCGCGTTTACTTCACACATTACTCAGGGGTATTCCCCTTATGTTAGGGAGTGGAATTGGTCGACAAGAATTGTTCAACTTGTTTCTTCTCAGGTTTCAGCTTTTCCCTAATTGTCCCGATAGTTCCACATAAATGGCTGACTTGAAATGCAGGCCGAATCCATGTTGTGAGCCTTGTTGCTCATAACATATTAATTATTATATTAGTAATCGTGAATGTGATAGTTGTCGTAGTAATAACCATAACCATACTCATAACCACAACCAGGGTCAACTAACAGCTGCTGTGCCCCTTTCAGTGATTCAGATTCGCTGTGCCCCTTTCAGTGATTCAGATTCGCTGTGCCCCTTTCAGTGATTCAGATTCGCTGTGCCCCTTTCAGTGATTCAGATTCGCTGTGCCCCTTTCAGTGATTCAGATTCGCTGTGCCCCTTTCAGTGATTCAGATTCGCTGTGCCCCTTTCAGTGATTCAGCGTCGCTGAAAGCACAACCTTAGTCAGAGTATCGAGTATCCCGGATCTGCGCCTTTATAATGTAATCGTGTTTTGTGCTGTCGATTCTCCCTCAAATGTTAATAACATCGAATACAACGTCATCTTATGTGATCACAATAGACACAAGAAAGGGTACGTATGCCACAAAGCCAATTTGTATTTCATAATGTATTTAAATAGAAATTGCAATGTCCTAAAAGTCACCCAGATAACACTAATAATAATTAATTCCTACATATAAAAAATATAATTATAAAATGCATTTGAGATCCCAAGTCCAAGCAAAAAGTTTTCGAAGTAGGCCTTATCAGGTTTACAATATATGGTCATCATAAACTTGTGGGTGTCATTTTCCGTTAAATATTAATAACATTAATATCAGCAGGCTTTCAGATGTGTTGGATTGTGTTATATGTTTAAACATGGCTCTAACTGCTCTTGCTAATTTACGTGTGTTAAATGGAATGCCTTTATATATATATATATATATATATATATATATATATATATATATATAATGTAAAATGTATAACAATAAACATATATACACACACACACACACACACACACACACACACACACACACACACACACACACACACACACACACACACACACACACACACACACACACACACACACACACACACACACATATATACAACCGTGACCTGTGTTGTTTTTTTATATAAGTTTTTCAATTAAAAATATGAAATGTAGTTTTAGAGCCAACGTGTTGTTTCCCTCATTGGAAGATGGCGGTTTGAAAAATTCTGTCATGTCAACAGTCTGAATATGTACAAAGTGTTAACACATATATCCGGTGATGACGAAGCTGTTTTGTGTTACATCAAGTTCATTCCACGATAATACTGTTTTGGAGATATGCAGGTTTCCTGGCGACCCCATGCATGTTTAATGTCAACAGTCTGAATACGCTGTCGTTCCCGAAGCGCGAACTCACACAAACGACACGCAGGTGGAACTCGACGATCGACGCACGTGTGTGTTTCATGCCATTTGAAATATTCGTTGTACAACGTATCATTCTTGTTCAACATGTGTAAATATTCGGCGAGCACTTTCGGACTCTCGTAGTCGCCGACGTGTATAAAGGAATGCGGCGGCAAAACATCTGAGTAATTGCCGTGTCCGAGAACGATTGGAACGACGTTCAAATTAAGGATTCGATACGCCTTTTCCGTGATGTAGTCCTCGCATAAACTGTTCTCGAACGACAGGTAGAATTTGTAGGTGGAGTTCAGCATAGCGTCGCAATGATTATGCTTTGATCTCGAACACGAATATTTCCCGCCACATCCATATTTATGCACATCTATGTATTTCATTAATTCCCGAACGTAGACTTCACGTTTGCTCTGCGTGCCACAGTTAGACACGAACCAGGCGGCAAGGTGCTTCTTTCCGTCTGCGAAATTGCGGTTGGTATTGTTTTTTGTACGGGTGAGTACAGCATCGCTCTTCCTGGAGCAGTGTCCGTAATCCCAGGCAACCTCCGATGACCTTTTGTACGTCATTGTTATGTTGAACAACCAGCGATGTTTATCCAGATCCACGTACGTATGTGTTGGCGATTCCATTATGGCGAACACCCACTTCTGAAACGGAGGCCGGTAGGAGTTGACTTTAAACGAATCACGCATGTGAAACAATAACACGTCGCTGTTGTTGTACTGAGACCGGTCGCCAGTGAACACACATTTATCTTTGAGATCGGGGCAGCTGTCCAACTGTTTCGGAAATCGAACGCTCCATCCCCATCTTCCCTCCACACCCAACACGGTCGTCCAATAAGCGATTCGTAGGAGTTTTCCAGCTCGCTCTGGAAACAACATCGGACTACTGTCGTTTGCGGCTGAGCTACTATCGTTTAGGGAGGTCGACTCATTCACAGGCGCGTAGTGCCACCAGGTATACACTTTCTTCGCACGCATATTATAGTCAACGATGTCGTTTTCCACCACAATGTAATACGCTAAGAAAAAAATTAAAATGAAAACGCCGCAAACGTATACACATCGTCTGTAACGCCCGCCTTCTGGAGACGACATCTGCAATAATAATAATTATTATGTATCAATAAACGATCACCGTTAGCAAGTAGTATGATATCAGTATAAACATTTACAAAAGTAATATTTCAGTAACATAAAATACATGCTTTTAAATATCATTCCTTACCTGTGCACATCCAACAGCCCGCGAGTGTCGGCCTTGATACAACACAGCCCGCGAGTGTCGTTGTCGGCCTTGTTACCACACAGCCCGCGAGTGTCGTTGTCGGCCTTGTTACCACACAGCCCGCGAGTGTCGTTGTCGGCCTTGTTACCACATAGCCCGCGAGTGTCGTTGTCGGCCTTGATACCACACAGCCCGCGAGTGTCGTTGTCGGCCTTGTTACCACACGGTACCTAACAACCTATTACTCTGGGCTGTGAGTCATTTATGCGTCGCTCCACTGCTAGCGCAATCAACTGAGCCGATGTCACGCGTGTTCACCGAGGCCTCTCAATGGTTTGGCTTGAGGCTATGTCCAATACGGTTGAATGGAATTCTTTCAATGTGAAGCCGATCGCTGTGTCTTTTTATCTATTTAAAGTAAGCATGTGAAGTGAGTAAAACACAAGTTAACCTTCCCACATTGGATTGAAAAGTTAATTGTTCAGACGCTATTGTGAATTAATCAGAATCCAATTTAATTTTCACACGTTTAGTTGAAAGCCAGTTGTCCTCACTTTTATTTGATATTACTATTTATTTTGATATTGCTACAGTCTGACATTACTATCAATCTTGTGTAAAAAATATTATTTTGTAATGTATGGTGGTTATCAAAGCATTTTCAATTGTGCATTGAAATCAATCTCACCATGATAACATTTTAATTTTAGCGATTCACAAATAAAGGATGTTTTTACAGTTTATAATAGAAAAATGGTATATATATATATATATATATATATATATATATATATATATATATATATATATATATATATATATATATATATATATATATATATATATATATATATATATATATATATATATACATACATACATACATACATGTATGTATATACGAATGCAAAACATTAGGCCATCAACAATGCAGTTAGATGTACAAACAGAAATCTGCCTAGCAGTTTCGCCATCTAGCGACTATCACGAATACAATGTCTGCACCAAAACTACGCGAGTACGCTATGTGTGTGCGTGCGTGCGTGCGTGCGTGCGCACGTACGCACCAAGTGACAGGTGTTCCTCTCTTTCCCAGTGTGTCCCCTGTCGAACTGGCCTTACAAATATGTTTGCTTGTTTGAAATAAATGGACATTACCAGTATGCACTATTTACGATATGTCAACGTAATTATGTCCCGTACACTTCAAACAGGTATTACCGTTACAAATGGCTTGCTAACTGTACCGATGCCTATAGAGACAAACCTCTATGATCAGCTTTGCATGATCATAAACGAAGAACAAATCTAAACCACTTGAAACTTGATATTCAACTTTGGGTGACAACTGTCATCACCTACTGCACAACTACACCTGTGCAGTTAAGGTTAACCGTGCAGTAAAGACTGGAATCGATAAACTGACAGACGGACGTTTCCATGGGCACCGTTACGGTTGACGAGTCACGATGAATTGTATCAGCTGGCGTCAACCTAGGAGTTCGCTCGTCAGACTGCAACACAGTGAAGGGCAACTTATCGATTGGTGGGAAACGCTCAGTAGCTGGCGACACGCCCCTTGCCCAATTTAGCAGAAATTTAAAATGATTGCCATTCAAGACAAAACACCCAGATGACAAGTGGATAAGGAAGCAGCCATTGACCTCTTATGAATCCATGTTGACATGAAATTAATAAATTATTATTAACAAAGTTAAGTCCACCGCATAATCTTTAATTAATCTTTCTAATAATTTAGAAATCACTGATTCGTTTATGGTACTTATTTTCCTACGTGATAGTCACGGGATAATTGGTAGAAATTATCTAGCTATATATTCAGAATGCTTTCGATAAAGTGCCACAAACTTTACTAAATGCTCTACTATTGTTTCAAGAAGCCCCCTTTTAAGCTACTCAGTCACAATTCGGCCTTATGTGTGATCCCACACGAAGAGGATTAAGTAAGTAAAGTAAGTAAATCACAGTCACGTGGTCGTGAACAGGCTGCGTGGTACACGATGATGTCCAAGGCAGCTAAATTCCGAAAAAAAAGTTGAGAACGCAGCGAAGAACGCGAAGAAGGCAGCGACGAAGAGCACCTCGGACGATCACACGATGGTCGTGAAGAAAACGAGACAACAACTGTCATCATATAATGTCTACAATGAATGATAGAGATTTGATGAAATTTTATTAAATGATTGAAACCTCATCTAGAACTATCCGTTGTCTTTTGCCAGTGATATGATATTTTTAAACCCAGTTGATTAGGTCATAATCCATATCGTTTAAATAACAATCTCCAATATGGCACTTTATCAATAGTTTTCTGTAAATCTAAATAAGTAATATTTACCGGTAATCACTCATCTACCCATTGAGTGATTTCTTCTAAAAGGACAAAGCATATTTGTTATGCATGATCTCGGTTTTAGGAATCCACGTTGAGATTTGTTAATTTATGGAAGTTCACCATTATGGTCTTTAATTAACCTTTCTAACAATTTACAAATCATTCATGCTAAACGCACTTCATACAGCCGCTTTTTTCGGTGTGGTACACTGTAACTAGTATTTTCATCTGATATTTTACCAGCTGAGTTTGACCCTACATTAACAAAATATTCCTTGAATGTGTTGGTTACTTGTTGAGGGCAAGTTAGTGTATCATCGTTGTATATAAATTAATTAGTTATGGCCGATTTTGACTTAGTTTTTTTTCTTCTGATAATTGTGTTTAACAGCTAACGTGTGTTTCTGATGTCTCCTTTCATAATTTCTAGTTTGCAAGCATAATACGTTTTTTCTCGGCTGCTCTCAACACCTTTGTAAGTATGTCTTTATAAAAGTTATAAACATTTTCTGATGTGTATAATGTTCTTCAAATGCAATAAGTAAAGTTATCAATGTAAATCTTGTGCGTATAGGCTATGTAATCAACATACATAAAATAGATCGTTATGTTGGAGCAGTCGGCGCGATCCAGGAGACAAAACGCTACGTAACTGCGATTGAAATAGTCATGGAAAGAGCCCGTCTGACGTACTGACGTAGACGTGTGCACGTTGCGAAAACTGCTACCACCGTATGTGGGCCTTGCTCGATAGCGGCGCAGACAGCCATAAGGTTGACGCAATGGCCAGTTGCGTTGGCTTCAACCTTCAAATACCGCATGCAAATTTAGATTATGTCATTTCCTGGGAAAATGTGTTGCAGAATTTTGATTGAAATAATCCGAAAAGAAGTAGAGGATATGCTGCGAAATGAACAAGTTGCACATATAAAAGGGCAAGACACTTAGCTTGACATATCGCAATCGAGCACCGAATGACAATCACCGTTAGACAGTGAAACCTCGTTAACTGCGGCACATTGGTGCCAAGTGCATGTGTCCGGATTAACGAGTTTTTTTTCTGGTAAAAATCAAATTTTTTTCAACATGAACATCACTATGTAATATTTCTTATCAATGTATCTGACGTCGATGTATCCCATTTCCATTTTATTGTAGTCGTTTTCTTGATTACTGTGATCCCCCTTAGCAAAGCAAAAATAATACCTTCGTGTTATCTGGTAGTAGCATATCTGTTTGGGCTGGCTGCTTTATTAGTCCTTTCGCATAAAGTCTCGCCAACAACATCATAACGCTACAAAACATGTTTGAATGGCTTGCATATTATTATGTAATGGCATTATCTCCACGTATCATTAGCAGATAGTATTCTGAGGTGATATCTTAGCAGGCGTTTGTCTTACCACCCCCGCACTGGTACTGCGTTGTCTCACGCGGGACAATTCATAATGTATATGAAGACTTTAAATTTAAAACGATTAGAGTCACACATTTTCAACTTTGAGGTAGAGCAATTAAAACATAGTTGTGATTGGACTATGAACATTTTACCCATTTCCCGCTCATAGTGCTATACTTTAAGTTCATTATTATCTGGTGAAACAACTAAACTAAACGCTTTCAGTATGCATTTTTATGCGCTACCTCATATAAAAATATATCTGGCGAGGAAACATATACTTGGGCTAGTGTTTATCAGGACCGTGAATCCAATTACACAAAATTATGTCAATTACAATTACAATTATATATAATGTTTTATTTCAATTACAATTACAATTACAGTCATAATTTTCCAAATCAATTACAATTACAATTACACTGTTTCAATTTCAATTACAATTACAATTACATTATGCGGAACCAAATATATTCAGCATTTGTTAATTGTGTATTTTTGCGCGTTTTGCTGAATTTCAATATTTTGTACACAATTGCTAAACAAATATAACGGTAATGTTTGTACATTTTGTTGAATTGTGACTTTGAATTATACTAAATAAAAAGATAGCCGTTTAAAACATATTTTTATTATATAAAAATACAATGCAATATCCAGACATAATCCTACAGGACATATTCCAATGCAGACATTTATCCGTGCGCATTTCTTAAATTTTTCTTTGGAAAATACTAATAATAGGGTTTGATGTGTTTACTTTGAGGTTGTAGCTCCTGCTCTAAGCTGACATTCTTAATTGGTCTGCCCGTTGCTTTGTGTGAGTTGGGAATGGGAAGAGAGGCCATATAAACGGTCCTTGCCACCTGACCTGTCTCCAACCCACCACAACACAAGGGGTGTAATTGGCTTGCTAACTCTGCAATGTTTCACTCAGCTGATATTTTCTGAAGCAATATCGGGCTATAGGTCTTTCCATGTTGTTTGAATACCAGCTTAGCCTTTGTCTGACAATGTCTGTGCATTGTTTAGTGCTTCCTGGCTTTTACCAACTTACTAAAATGGCTAATTGCTAAGGCTACCCACCACTAGCACCACTGACCAGTACCCACCAGACAGTGAATACTGAGACTTAAATATAAATATATAAGCAGGTGTTATTATTAGTCTTGATTTTCAACTCATGTGAGACTTAAATTATATTTTTATTGACAACTCGTTCAGGTAGTTTGTGATATGAAACGTACTGTAATTGATTGTAATTGAAATACATTTTCAATTATACAAAATATAACAATTACAATTACAGCAACATTCCGAAACCATAATCAATTACAATTACAATTACACAATTTTGCTGTAATCAATTACAATTACAATTACAATTACATAATTGGACCCAGCCCTGACCGTGATCGTTCTAGCTTTGTTCGCCAATACCCTGTCTTCTTACTATTGAACAACACACACACACGCACACGCACGCACGCACGCACACATATGCACATATGCATACAGCCGAAACTCAATTTACTGATGTCGCCTCTGTAAAACAGCCGCCTCACCGTTATGGTCACCCAATTTGATGTTTACATTTATATTAGTTTATTTATTTGTGTTATGCTTTTTTGCTTAACTAACCTAACCACATATAAGCCAGAGACATCTGCGATGTCTCAACCGCGTTCATCGGATGGTTTGCGGTCATATGTGGATATACGTGTCATGTAATGGGTGCATAAATGTCTTTATGTGGAATGATAGCGCAGGAAATGTGCATTATTAGGGCAAGCCTGTGACAAGGCATAGTTTAGTGTCGAAGACACGATTGATAACGTAGCAGCGCAGTAGGGTTAATTAGGCGTACAGTTGTTACGTGAGTATGGCCGGAATACTTGCGCGCGCAGCAGGATGCAATAAATTGACATTATATAAAGCAGCTGAGTTAATTTCTGTCTCTGATTTTCAATCTCGATTGCCATCACGTGAAAATTAGATTTTTGGCTCGCCATTCTTCACAATTACGATTGTTACTTGTTGCTTGTTACGACTACTTGTCGAGTTAATTGTAGGTGTGATTTGTAGGACGGTTAATTATTTACGTGTGTTATTAAGGATTGTTTCACAGCATGGTTGTTAATCCCACACTTCTCCCTTTACCAAACAGTAAACTAGTCAGACACAATTGGCTTAACTTGCTATTAATTAATCATGCGGGGGACTATCCCACATGTTTGTATGATTGTGTAATATGTCAGTAAAATGTACGTTACGTATTATGTGTAAATGCCATTTGGGACCGACTTGCTGTGATTATCTGTTGATGTATGTCGTTTTCGTGTTGAATGTTGGAATAATTGCTGGTACAACAATTCATAAATTAAACGTGGCCTGTTTAACTCTAATCTGGACTTGTTGTAATTCTGCATCAATCTAAATATATCCCGTATGGTGAACATGTCGCTGGGACGCGTCCATATCTCCGCTACAAAGACGGCGGCCGGCATCGACACAAAGAGCTGGCACCTTCTCAGACCACTATCTTTACATGCAGCAAATGTGTGGCAATTGCGCAACGCCAGGTGGAATTGTCTTCTCAAGACAGCAGTATGCCAAGTACGTGGTGAGTCAGTAACGTAAGTTGTGTCATCTTGGCTGGTGTTCCAGTCTATGAATATGAATGCATAAAATAATTATATGTTTCACAAAGCCAGCGCTATCTTTGCAGGATCATGTTTAGAATATGAATAGACAGTTGAGGTGGGTTTGATTAACCTAACTACAGGGCAAGTGCAGTCCTGTCCCAGAGTAAATTGTCAGCTACAATAGTAATACTGCAGATTGTAATCGCGATGGTATGGCGTTTCAACATCTTTGTCGTGTACATTGAATAGCACAGACCAAGCCGACGAAAACTCCCCGTAGAAATCGCACACGTACATACGGCAGTCCCGGTTTGTCCAGCTTTGTGCTTGCTGCACGACCGTGTTTCACTGGTACAGACGGTTCAGCCCTGAGGGCAAGTGTTGCTGCTTCAATGAATATCGCCTACGAAGAGGCATACTGTACTCGTTCATCGCAGTTAGCATTTTGACTAACAATATTAATATCCGCCTTTTACCGACCACAGCGTGTGATACTTGGTCAATGATTGGTCAACAGCTGAGCATTGACCAGTGAGATGGTATGGGTCCATCAATTTTCATACCCAATTAAACATGATATGCGGTCCAGCAGAAGTTCAGAAAATTTCGGGTGACACCTGGTAACCCTTGGGCATTTTGAAAGTTTTCCTTGTTTACCTCCATTTCCTAGTATGCATTAATTTTTCAACATGCATTTTACAAACACGACATTATTTGACCACTACCCTTTAAAGGTTTTTACAAGTATGGTGGTGGCAATCATAGCTATTAAAGAGGTATGTGGAGTCACTGGAGTACACGGGCGACTTCATTTGAATAAACGACCCGCCATTAAAGTCGGGCGCTATTCCGATTTGTTGCCGTCGATACGTCAATTGTCTATGCTGGTTAAACGAAATGCGATCACTGTTTGCAATAATTATATCCTTATTGTGTGGAGGGGGGACATCCTAATAATGCATGATGACTTCTAAAAAGAGGTTACCACTGTATTGAACATAGCAGACGCAAACACCCTGATACTACTATAATAATATCGGTCAGGTTTGTCAAGTTGCCAGAATTTTGTATTTCAGGTCAAAACAAACTGCTCCTGTGGGTTGCTGATCTTATTTGGCCCATTATATGCGTACGTGTACACCTATTGCCGCTACAAAATTTTGGCAATTTCGTTAACTCTACTTTGCTAGTGTCTTGTGTCTGCAAAAACCCACATCGCGATGCATTTGCTGTTGCCCAAATGTTTACTATGTTAATGAAGTAAGCGCCACGAGCGCGTTGTCTAGGCGGATGCCGGCCCTACATATATAAATATAATATATAAATAAATAAATAAAATATATAAATAAATAAATAAATACATACATATATATATATATATATATATATATATATATATATATATATATATATATATATATATATATATATATATATATATATATATATATATATATATATATATATATATATATATATATATATATATATATATATATATATATATATATATATATATATAAATATATATATATATACATATATATATATATATAAATATATATATATATATATATATATATATATATATATATATATATATATATATATATATATATATATATATATATATATATATATATATATATATATATATATATATATATATATATATAAGATGGCATGATAACACAAAAAGTGATTACCCGATTACATGTTTTAATGACTTAGACAAGGGTATTCACATACACATGAATAAAATTAATATAGTTACGAGACTAAGTTTCATGATGTTATGACGTAACATAAATATTTTGATTCTGAGCAACCAAACGACTAAGTGGACTTCATTTCAAACTCTTTATAGCGCAACATTTTTTGGTTGGAGTGGTAAGTTATTCCATATGCATAGGCTTGTATGTAGAAAGGAATTCGTCCAGAGCCGTTTACTCTCGGTATCACACACGATAGATCACTTGCTCTTGTACTGTATTCGTTTTGATTCCGAACCATATCAATATTTGCTCTCAAATAGTATGTAGCATTACCATTGATGCTGTTGTACATGTGACCCAACTTTAACTGTTCTACTCTATATTCAAAAGGTAATAATCCAACAAACTTAAATTCATTAACACCAACATGAAACACCAGTGGAGCATTTAACATAATATTATATCTGATCATCTTATTCTGCGCACACTGCATTCTACATTTCACCTTCTTCGACAGTCCGCTTTGCAAAGCTGAACATATGTAATCAAAATACCATTGAATCAAAGCAGAGATTAAAGTTTCTGGCGTTCCTGTTATACAAAT
Organism: Lamellibrachia columna; assembly: GCA_963662155.1. NCBI lineage: Eukaryota > Metazoa > Annelida > Polychaeta > Sabellida > Siboglinidae > Lamellibrachia > Lamellibrachia columna. The sequence goes on along the minus strand of OY759273.1, from coordinate 41,136,834 downwards.
TTAAGTTTCTTTCAACAAATCACAACATTGTACGATAATTACCGCATTAGCATTTTAATGCAAACTCCAGTGTTCGCCAACAACACACACGCACGCACGCACGCACGCACGCCGCACGCCGCACGCCGCACGCCGCACGCCGCACGCCGCACGCCGCACGCCGCACGCCGCACGCCGCACGCCGCACGCCGCACGCCGCACGCCGCACGCCGCACGCCGCACGCCGCACGCCGCACGCACGCACGCACGCACGCACGCAGCACGCACGCACGCACGCACGCACGCACGCACACACACACACACACACACACACACACACACACAGATCATGACAAGGTTTACCTCACGCCAAGGTGCCTGTGTTACCTCGGCCCTCGGTATGCTTCACATTATCGCCGGTGAGTTCATAGCACCGTTCACTGTATTCCAGGCGGAGCGGCGTCAAGCATTCACTAGCTCTCGACCAGCCAGGCAGTTCGGTGTGCAACTGTTACGCCAACCATCTCAGACAGACGAACTGACGACTAGCGCTCTCGACCCAGAAACTCAGTCAAGCGACGCGCCGTCCGGCATACGTACGGCTAGACAGCAGCATTTGGATCCGCTGGCAATACGGTACGGCAATACATGTTCATTCATGACTTTATATAGGCCAATCCAGTTCAAACATATTTCCTCGGAAATACATAAATTATAAGGTGAAGTAAGATTATACAATCAAGCAAAAACACGGTAGAATCTACAACATAACACTAAATTAACACATAGTATTGGCGTGATTGTAATTATGCACACATGGCAACATACGTGTCCTTCCATGGTTAAAACAACATTTAAGGTTCTTAGCCTCCGGTCCTCAGACATTTGTGAAAAAAAAAAACTTAATTCCGCACATTATTACAATCTACCATAGCGATGTATTAAGTTGAACTATAAAACCATTACTGATACGAAAGATCAATAAAACTAACGTTTCGTTAATTTCGTAAAGTGGTAAACAATCTTGCAGTGCCACGCCCTTAACGTGCGTCGAAATATTCCTGTATATAAGACGCACAATTCTACGCCGTCATGGTAACACCTTCCATTCCAACATACAGTGGAATCAATACCCAATCATTACCATTTTCGTTGGAGCCACAGAGGCAACGGTCTCGAGAGAAACAATATCATATACGCTCAAATGGACATGGCGCTACCGGAGTGATATGTTTGGTGGAAAGAGAACGTCACTTGTGTGTACTGTGTCAGCTACAGACATTTCATGCATAGGACATAGGACACCTGAGATTGTTAAGATACAAGCAGTGCTAAAGTTCTTGCAACTTGTGCGTGTATTATTTATGTTGTTCCGGGTGTCTTGTTTTATTTAGCCACTTGCTACTGAATTCACATTGAAGCCAGGCGTTGGCAAGTTGGCAGTCAGGAGGAATTCGTCCAAATGATATAACCTACAACAATCTTGTAATTGGCTATGTAAATATTAACTATTTGGTAAGGTCGGTTGTTTTGATGTGTGAGCCTTAGATTCTAAGCCTCATAATTAGTTACATGATTGTTGTGTAATGAATGTGGCAGCGCGTTGCTTTGTTTATCAGTTTTATGTCACCAGACACTGACTTATTTGTGGTACAAATAAATAAATGAATTAATACATATACGGGAAATGTATGATTTTGGTTTAAAAATTAGAATAATTTCATTTATGACAATTCAAACCATGATCGGCACACCTGTATGTATACATACCTGTATGAGTATATATATATATATATATATATATATATATATATATATATATATATATATATATATATATATATATATATATATATATATATATATATATATATATATATATATATATATATATATATATATATATATATAATTTATTATGTATACATTTCACATTAACTTTGGTCAATTTGAAAGCATCACAGTGGAAACAAGTTCCAAAATCATATGCACTATAAATACTCAATTTCTTCAAACGAAATTATACATATACATGTATGTATATCTATAATATATATATATAATTTATATATATATATATATAAATTTAAATATATATATATATTTATTTATTTATATTGTATTACATATATATTATGAATATATATATATATATATATATATATATATACATATATATATATATATATATATATATATATATATATATATATATATATATATATATATATATATATATATATGTATATATATATATATATATATATATATATATATATATATATATATATATATATTATGCATAAGAATGAATGAATTACCTACAAGTTGTATCGTGAATCAAAAGGCTAACTGCAGACAACTTAGTCAATACAGCTCAGAACACACACACTGAGCCATTTTGTAGGCGATATTCATCTGATCAATATTCATTACAAAGACGCTGACTAGACACACCATCGCGACTACAATCTGCAGTATTACTATTGTAGCTGGCAGTACACTCTGGGACGGGACCGCAGTTGCCCAGTGGGTGTTAATCAAACCCACATCAACCGTCTATTCCAGAAAAAAACATGAACGTGCAAAGAAAACGCTGGCTTTTTGAAACATAAAACTATTTTGTCCATTCATATTCATAGACTGAAACACCAGCCAAGATGACACAACTGATGCTACTGACTGACTGACTGACTGACTGACTGACTGACTGACTGACTGACTGACTGACTGACTGACTGACTGACTGACTGACTGACTGACTGACTGACTGACTGACTGACTGACTGACTGACTGACTGACTGACTGACTGACTGACTGACTGACTGACTGACTGACTGACTGACTGACTGACTGACTGACTGACTGACTGACTGACTGACTGACTGACTGACTGACTGACTGACTGACTGACTGACTGACTGACTGACTGACTGACTGACTGACTGACTGACTCACTCACTCACTCACTCACTCACTCACTCACTCACTCACTCACTCACTCACTCATTCACCACGTCTCTGACATCCTGCTGTCATGAGAAGACAATGCCATCTGGCGTGGCTTAATAGCCACACTCTGGCATTTGCATGTTGTTGGCGAGTCATTATGCGAACGTACTTACAAAGTAGCCAATTTTGCATGATCAATGTACCCGGAAAAAATTCGTTAATCCGGACACATACACTTGGTACCAAGGTGTCGCATTTAACGAGGTTTCACTGTAACACGGTGATTGTCACTCGATGCTTGATTTCAATATGTCACGATATGTGCCTCGTCCCTTTATTTGTGCGGCTTGTTCATTTCGCAGCATATCCTCCACTTTCTTTCGGATTATTTCAATCACGATTCTGCAACACACTTTCCCAGGAACTTACATAATATAAATTTGCATTCGGTATTTCAATGTTGTAGCCAGCTCAAGTGGCCATGGCGTCGACCGTATGGCAAATGACCGTCTGCGACGCCCTGAACGCGATGCGGAAAGCCGGCACCTTATGCGACACAACGATCGTGGGAGTCGACGGCACGATGCTCTACGCACATGCATGCGTGCTGACAGCGGCGAGCCCCAGGATCGCGACGTACTTCAAACGAACCGCCGACAGCCGCTATCATCTGGACATCGACTGGATCAGCGGGGCGTCGTGGGAACTGTTGCTGAAGCTGCTGTACTGCGGCGCCATCGACGTCGACCGCGAAGAGGAGATAGAACACGTGCGGGAATTGACAGAAAGCTTTGCCATCGGTATTCTGGAGACGACTATCACGCACCCCCAGATTAAGGTTGAAGTCATTAAACGTTGTCGGTGCAGCGGCGAAATCGATCAAAAAAACGTGCACATTGATGCATACAACAATAATGACAAAAACTTGGACAGAGAGAAAGAACTGCTCGATTTTGAGAAGACTAACTTTGATTACTCGTCACAAAGTGGCGCCACGCTCACTGATACAACTCGGTTTAGTAGGGCGAGTATAACGCAGACAAGTTATCGTTCGAACGTCAATAACTTTCAAAGTAATGGTAAGTGGTGGCGACGAGTATTGATGAGTCGTCGAGGAGCCGGTTTCATGAGACGGTTAAGTATACCCTCAGCTTGGATTGATATTATATTGACGTACCTCTACGACCAATTCTACTTACGCCGTCTCATGAATCCAGCTACAGGCGTCTTGTCTCATCTTGTGTGTAATACTTGGCAAATACTAACATTCAAACGGACCGGGTTGTGTCCCATTGGAGTTTTTGCTTGGACCTGTTACGGTTATGTGATGCTGGTTATTGTGTCTCGTATTAATCCATTGTGTTACTGCCCGGGGAAAATAGGAGACTTTATAACAGTTATTGGTGGTGTGGATGGGTTTTAAGGCTTTGCTATAGGGATGTCGTGACCGACGTGCATCCCAAAAATAGAGTGAGTGAGTGAGTGAGTGAGTGAGTGAGTGAATAAGTGAATAAGTGAGTGAGTGGGTGAGTGAGTGAGTGAGTGAGTGAGTAAATGAGTCAGTCAGTCAGTCAGTCAGTCAATCAGTCATTCAGTGAGAGTTATGTATGTATGTAAGTCATTTGTAAGCTACGTCTTACTTTTAGTTGCTCTATTTTCAGGAAACTGAATTCTATTACAATGTTTCTACAGACGTTGCTGCTCCGACAAATAATGGATTTCAAACTGTTTCCTCTCCTTTGACAGGTAACGCTTCGGAAAAGGTGGTACTACCTGCTGAACCTGCAGTGACGAATACATGCAGTATAACTGCGGATGTGCATCTCTATCCTACGGACCGTGCCAATAAAACACTTGAATTATGTCAACCTCTCAGCGCGATAGACACGCAGAAGAAGAAAGTAAAAAGTCTTGCGGGAAGTACGTATTTTGCGCCTGCGCCTGCGCCTGTAAATTCACCTTGGAAAAACGTGCCTTCTGTGAACGGGTCCACTTTAAAAGTGGGCACGACAAAATGCCAGCGCATAAAGTTGTCTTGCGACAAGTGCGGGAAAACGTTCACGTCGTCTTCTGGACTGTGGAAGCACGCGTTGATCCACAAGGACGGGCGGTCACACAGCTGCTCCTATTGCGGGAAGCAGTTCAATCGACGTGAAAACATGTTGAGGCACCAGCGCGGTCACACCGGCGTGAAACCGTTCAAATGTTCAGTCTGCGACAAAACTTTCGGCCACAACATCTCGCTCGCACGACATCAAGTCATCCACACAGGCGACCGGCCGTACTCATGCGACATATGTGGACAGACTTTCAGTTGGAAAACGTCGCTGACTTCACACCGGTTCACGCACAGCAGACACAATCCGCACGCTTGTGGTGTGTGTGGTCGTGCCTTCCGCACGAAGCAGGGGCTTTGTCGGCACATGACCGTGCACACGGAGGCGCGGTTCAGTCAGAACTCTAATCTGGAGTCGCACCGCCAGACGCATACAAACGTACGTCAAGATCGGAAAAAGTTTCGCTCGTAAATATCACTTGCGAAGACATTTAGAGACACAAGAAACATCAACACGCGAATTGCTAAATGTGACCTGAAATTGTTATATGCTTATATGACTTGTTCTCAAATCTCACTATTCCTACTAGTCATATGCAATCACAAATGCCTAAATAAGCATACACGCACGCACGCACGCACGCATGCACGCACGCACGCACGCACGCACGCACGAACGAACGCACGCACGCACGCACGCACACACAAACACACACTGTGTAGCTGTAGAAGCACGCAGTACTACAAAGAGAATCCTAGAAAAGCTGCTCCATTGTAGCAGCTGGTGATGATATGACAGTTTTATTGCAGCATATAATGGCAATTTCTTATGTAAAACCAATGTTGTTTCTAATAATAATAAATATACCGCACAAGTACAAAAACTAAGAAGATGTGTATATGAAACAGCAATTAAGCCTCAAATAGAATATTTCATACTCCTATTGAGCTCTGAGAGTGCATGCATATGAATATAGCAACATAAGAGAGCAGGAGAAATGTAAAACTCAAATTTTCAATACTAAATTAATTTTAATACATTGGCATAAATATACTATTTAACACTTGCAAACAGTTGTTTAATAAGAAGTAATAAACAACTACGTAAGACAATAACAATTTATGGGCAGTATACACAATATAAGTATACACATTATAAGTAAACACATTATAAGTATACACATTATAAGTATACACATTATAAGTATACACATTATAAGTATACACATTATAAGTATACACATTATAAGTATACACATTATAAGCAGACTGGAAAAAGAAAGAGATGCTTCATTTCGTATGTAACTATTTGGTACTAATTGGCATAAATGAAAACAAATGTGTTCACATCGGTACCGCCCTAAGCATTACAGGTCATAGACTGCAGACACACACCAGACTGTCCGTCATTCAAAATGAAGTGAGACATAAATACGCGATGAAATGGCAAACAGCTCGTACACAGCGTTTTATTTGAAATGTGTGTGCCGCGTTCGAGAGGGAAACAATGTAGCTGCAGTTACTAGGTTAAATACCACGCGTGAATGCTGAGGTCAAGCCATTATTGTAATTGACGTCCACTGCGCCACCTTGGGAATATATCTAGAACACCGACACGTATTCCGTTGTGACCGTTCAAGGTGCTAGCAGCTCCGCATCTGTCTCGATGAAAAATGAAAAGAAATGTGGACACATGGGCACCGCCCTAAACAGTACAGGTCACGGACTGCAGACACCATTCCAAGTGGAGTGAAGTGAAATATAAATACGCAATAAAAAGCCAAACAGCTCGTACATTGTTTTATTTAAAATGTGTGTGCCGCGTTCGATAGGGCAAGCAATGTATCCGCATCTGCTACGTTAAACACTGTGCGTGAACGCTGAGGTCAAGCCGTTAGTAGTCTTGACGACAATTGCTGCGCCACCTTGCGAATACATTTAGAACAGCGACACGTATTCCGTTGTGATCGTTAAAGGTGCTAGCAGCTCCGCGTCTGTCTCGAGTGTCATGTTCGTTGGGACTGTACACCTGTCGTTGAGTTAAACAACCATATACCGTCAAAAGCAGCAGGGTTTGTGATCGGCTCAAGATGCGGAATAAATATATCTTATGTGGATTCGTCTTCGGAATCGCTTTCGTGTTCATAAACCTGATCAACACGGGTAAGTAGTTAACGGAAAAGAGATGTTGGTTTTATGTTTGACAGTTTGAGTCTGAAACAGACGACGGCACCTATTTGGGTCACAGTTAATGTTTCGTCAATTCGGATGTATGCCACTATAGTTGACGACCGTATTTTATTGTATTTTATGTTATTTAATCTCCTGTCGGCGGTGGAAGAGGGATTGTCATTAAGCATATTCGACCGAGTCGAGACTACGTATCGAAGCTAGTGTGTTTTATGCGGACAACACATAGTTGGAGTATAATGCATATTACTATGTGTTAAATGTTACTATCATTTATTTATTTAACAAGACTGACACACTCGTCTGGCACGCTGGAAGGACGTAGTTGCTAAATCGTTATGCTACGTCATCGCTCAATTGACGCATTGTAATAGCATACACCTGCTGATATTGTGAGATCATTGCACCAACGCATTATACATACAACAACAAAAACCTGTCTTTGGGCTTGATTTACAAATATAGCCTACTTTAATTGTCTGGTATACCTTACTAATTTTTATTATTTATTTGCTTGATGTTATATCATCATGCAAATAACTTGACTGATTATAACTCAGTATGTGAATCCACAAGAGAGGTCACGGGTAATGTTCCATAACATGTCGTATTTAAGCGATGTCAGCGTTGCCACTTCGCGGCTAAAAATAGTAAAACTGACTATCGACGTTCCGTGGACAAAGCATTTGTTTTCCACAGGCGCATTCCATGTATTTGCACGTGGGGGTATTTGGATTAGCGTATTTACTGATACAAACAGTGATGTGTCAAAGTGAATGTTTGTTTTATTCACAGTCCATTACAAACGCACATACGTTCAAGTACTTATTCTTGGTTTTATTGTTATTAAGTTATGTTCCTGATCACATGTAAACAATAATGTCTAGGCTGTGACAAATATCTATAAAATACATTACTAAATGGTTTACACGTTTCTGATTTATGTATCGTGGACGGTAAAGCGGACAATATTCGTGCACATGCAGTGTCATGCACTTGCAATGAATGTAAGATCCCATATTAGCTCAATAGGACTGGGTACGTGCGCTGCCCATGGAAGATTGAAAAACCGCATTTTTAAGTAATGCGGGCTTTGGACCTCCATCAAAAACCTGGGTACAAAGCTGTTATTCTACCCACTCTTTTGTAACATGGGTAACCAACCTATGGTCGCTACAAAAAGTGATGTACCACTCACGCAACGTGAGTGTTTGTTGTCACTGACACTGTCTGCAATATGCTTGTGATTATTTATTGTCACTGACACTGTCTGCAACATGCTTGTGATTATTGGTTGTCGTTGACACTACCTGCAACATGTTTGTGATTATTTATTATCACTGACACTGTCTGCAACATGCTTGTGATTATTTATTGTCACTGACACTGTCTGTAACATGCTTGTGATTATTTGTTGTCGTTGACACTACCTGCAACATGTTTGTGATTATTTATTGTCACTGACACTGTCTGCAACATGCTTGTGATTATTTGTTGTCGTTGACACTACCTGCAACATGCTTGTGATTATTTATTTTCACTGACACTGTCTGCAACATGCTTGTGATTATTTGTTGTCGTTGACACTACCTGCAACATGCTTGTGATTATTTATTTTCACTGACACTGTCTGCAACATGCTTGTGATTATTTATTGTCACTGACACTGTCTGCAACATGAACGTGATTATTTGTTGTCGTTGACACTACCTGCAACATGTTTGTGATTATTTATTGTCACTGACACTGTCTGCAACATGCTTGTGATTATTTGTTGTCGTTGACACTACCTGCAACATGCTTGTGATTATTTGTTGTCGTTGACACTATCTGCAACATGCTTGTGATTATTTGTTGTAACTGACACTGTTTTATGTCACGTTATTGTTTGTTGTAAGTAACACTGCAATATCGCATGTACTTGTTTATTGTTATTTAGTCAGCAGATTCCAAAGTAAACGGATGTCTGCCAGTAAAATATTATGTTGGCAAAACGTGATGTTGGCAAAGGTGGGAGGGGACATTAATCCCCTAAATTACAAAAACAACTTACCCTCATTCAATTTGTAATATAGGGCATCAAGGACCCCTCGTACAGTTTAGCATAATTTTTTGGGACACCAATATCGTCCTAAGGTCGTTGTTAAGATATAGTTATCATACTAAATACAAAGGTTTGTGTCTATTTCGTGGGTAAATCCGGCTCCATTTCGTTTTGTCTCATTTTAGGTGTGAAGGATCTCTCCCACATGCAGTTTGATAGTATCACTTTTTGTATTCAACACACACAAGCGTTTGTAGGCTGCTTTATTAAACAATGCCTTTTTAAGAGACATGTTTCGATTTCGGCACCAGTCTATATATGGAGGAATGACAGACCTTTCAGACGGCGTGCTTTCGCTTTTGACACATGTAGTGCTTATCTAAACGGGTTCATATGGCTTCTAACACATGGAAACCATCCCATGTAGTATTAATATAAGCATCCGTGTCATTGAAGTTATTATTCTTGGCGTGGTTATTATGTCTTTGTAACTCGGACGAACGAAATTGCCAAAGATTAGTAACAACAGCACGAGGATTCGCGCCCCATTTATGTCATCGGGAAATATTCTGGTGACACAGTGGCAAGATGTCTCCCGTGTGTCGCCATTGGAACTGGCGATACATATTATTTTGTTCTTTAACAACTAATTTTCTATTGTAGTTTGGTTCGTACGAAACTATTCGCAGAAACCGGATTTTGCTCAGAAAGGTAGGCGAAATAAACAGCAATAAAGAGCGAAATAATCCATAATTACCTGTTGCAACTGTCATTGAGATATCCCACGTAAACTCTTTGTTGTAACTGAGATGCAATATCCCATGTAATTATTTTATATAACATGAAAATATTCCAATCGCAAGAATCAATATATATTTCTTATTTTTCATCTATCTAGTGCGGTCTAACTTGACGGATGGCAATGTGTTCTTTGGAGGGAGTCTTGTTGGACGGATGAATGTGCTAATCTCTGGTGGACCATCTCCGTTGGGCGTCCACCTCGCCGACCACCTTCTACGCAATGGACACCGTGTCAGTATCACGCAGCACCAAGAGCTCGATGTGTCCGTCTCGGCTGAAGACAGAGAGCTGACAGACGACCTACTGGTCCGACTGAGAACGTCCAACTACGGGAACAGATTCTCCTACCTCCACTCCACAACGTGCAGTTTGAAAACAACATCTACGCAATCAGTCGATATTACTAACGTCAGCCACGTCGTGTTCGATGGCACATACCTGTATGGAAACAGACAAGCAATCGTCGTTCGACGTTCATTGGGATGTCTCGTCGAACTACTCGAGGCAACGAAGGGAGGCAACACTCGACCACACTTCACCCTCCTCATCAACGCAGACGTCACCGGGAAAGCAGAATTCACATCCGTGTTGGAATCGTCGATGGAGATCGTTGTGTCTTTGTACCAGTCGCTGTACGGCGTTCCAGTTACATTAGTGAAGCTCTTGTGTTCCACCGACAATCGTATATGGACAACGTCTGGGGAAGTTTCAGTGGTCGTCGGAGAATTACCATCAGCGATCATTGAAACCATGCTAACGGGCCCGACATGCAAACATATTCACATTGCCAAGTGTTCGTCATCCGGGCTTCAACTTTCGTGGAGTCAGCTCTGGAAGACATGGAACGATCCTTCCGCAGAGAAATCCTCCCCGCCGACAAATTCGAAATGGGAAGACGTTGTATTTACAACGTTCCTCACATCGAAGAAGGACCCACAACGTAAAGTATTTATGAAGAAAGACAACTACAGTTACATGGTCGACTGGCACTTGAGCTTGCGTGACGTCGGAATCAAAGCAGTCATTTTCCATGATGGCCTCGGGGACCAGTTCAGGTGTGTTTCATATACTTGCTAATTTGTCTTTATTGACGATCTGTCAAGTTCTAATGGAGTCGGCTTTATTGATGAAAACGATATTAAATGGGTCTGCCAACGAGACGTTGCACACAGAAGCAATCCGCTCACGACAACATTGGTCATACTGAAAACGATTCATAGGCCATTAAATAATTAACATGTGTGCTTCTGCATCGTATTTATTAGAATGAATAAGAAGACAAACTTATAATAACTAATTATACAAAAAAAGTAATTGTAGTATGCAATTCGTAGCATATGTTCATTATTTCATTCCTTGTATAGTTAGATCATTCGTGTATATTCCTTCATTGATTCATCCTTTCTGTCTTTCGATAATTCACAAACAGATTGGTTATATCTGTTTAAGTTAATTTGTTGTTTCTTCTATTAGGCAATCGCTGCAGCCGGACATAGCGTTCCAAAAGATGACACTAGGCGTAAGGTCGACGAATGACGAACGCTACTTCCAGTATCTCAGCTACATCGAACGTCACCCGAATATCAAACGTATACTGTTCACAGATATCTCAGATGTCGTTTTTCTGCGGAATCCGTTCCACCTGATGCGGCTCCTCGGAGACCGTCTGTATATTGGCAACGATATGGAAGGATACCCACTAATCGGAAACCTCCCGTGGACAGTAAACAAAATCGTGTCGTGTTTCGGCAACAGTTTCAACAATAAAGGCAAAACCAAGTCGTTGAATCGGTTCTCCATAGTGTACAACGCTGGCATCATAGGCGGTCCCAGACATATCATGTTGCGTTTTCTACGTCTCCTGACGGCCATGTTGAGTGACATCGCCGGTGACAAAAACTGCAACACGGCGGTGGTGAACTTGATCGCGCACAAATACTTCGACAATGTCACTTTCTCTGGCTTTCCAATGACGAGTCAATACAAAGAGTACGAGGACGGTCTATCGGACGTTTACTTGGTTCATAAATAGCTATCAGCCTTCTTCTTTACTTCTAGCACTCGGCAATTTTTATTAACTTTTAAGTATATATATGTAAGTTGTGGTTACCAGAATACGATGGTTTTATGAGACACTATTGAATTAGTCAGCCTCAAAAAAAATTTGAGGTTGCTAACAATTGTACGTAACTATTGTTCTCAGTTGCATAATATGCGTCAAACATTCATATACGTAATATGCCCACCATCGGGGAATGTTGAATATTGCCTAATGTACGAACCACCATCATGGGTCCCCGGACACGCCTGCAACATATTAGCCCCATACATGCGAAATTGGCGGAGATACGAGGGAAATACAGACATACAGATACTTTATTATATAAATGTACAATTTAATGGTTGTATTGTGTATACATAATAAACATTTTATGGGGTGTTATAAACCAAATGCAAATGTAATAAACATGAACATAAATAAAAACAGACCTTCGCAAAATAATAAAGTATCAATAAAGCCACTGTAAAGACTGAAAGCTGCCCATACGCTGACACATACTTTGTACGCATGTTAATATTGTAACAATAATTAACAATTATCGTTTTTCTTCGTTAAAAACAATTATTGATAGTCTTTAATTAATAGTTAATTTTTTTCTTATTTAACTTGTCTTTCTATTCGCTATTGTGCACATATTTATTATATTTAATTTTTTTTTTTTATATAATTAGATTATATGCAATTAGTTTTTATATGCAATAGTTGTTATGTGTAATTTGACTATATTACATTATTTTGGAAATGGCCCTTTATAAAAATAAATATTATTAAATTGGTGACTACCGCCAATTTGTTCAATTTCCCGCTCACTCAGTTGTATTTACAAAATAATAGCTTAATTGTATGAGTTATGTTCATCAAATAAAAAACACGTCTTTCATCATTGCAGAAATTGCATACAGATGTCCTGAGCCTTCTTTGTTGGTCAACGACCATGCTGAATAACCGGTTGACATTCTAGCTGGTCAAGGCGCGTAACGATGTTCATATAAATGTCCTCCTTTGAGCAATCTAAATGTATGCACTGTGCCTATTCGGAGATGATTACCAATGCCGTGGCAAGACACGCACTACACGCGTCCTTATTGTAGGTTAACCTATTAACCTAACTGCATTCGGCAAAACAATGAAGTATGTACCGGATTGGTGGTTTGGTGTCGACGGTCTTGTGATAAAGTTAGTAAACCTAGATGCGCAGGGGGAACCTATATGGCAACTCAAAGGAGTACAAATAAACATCAAAAGAATGTTCACCAATTATTTATGAAAATTAAAAATGTGTAACTTAAATGTATATGCATAAATACCGGGAATATAGTAAGATGAAAGCAAATTATACACGATAGTAACAGATACTGACCCTTATATGGGCAAATAAGGATACAGTAGATGCTGATTTAGCACTGAGATGTTATGTAATGTTTAGGAAAGAGAAAGATGGGGAGGTGGGGTAATTGTATAATATTAAAGAATCTATCCATGCATATAAAATAACACTGAAAAGCAAAGCTGATTGTGGGGAAACAATTTAGTGCAATATAGTTACAAAGAGCTCAACATTAACAATAGGAAACATACATACATATGTTTTTATTAGACCCAAATACATATCACTAAACAAGTACGTATGTAGATACAAGTATAAGTAGTTAAAGAATAAATATAACACAACTATCAAATGAGGAGCCAAGAGACTCCTATTAAGGTAAACGACTAGCCGCTCTCACAGGAACCACCCTGTGTACAATTAAGTACAACTTTTAGATTATACAAATAATAACATATAATGATATAAAGACTGAAACATTATACGTCATAGAAGAGAACACTATGATACAAGAAGCGATTTGCTATGGCCGGTTCATTGTCCAAGGCGGTGTTACTACAAAATCATTCTTGTTGGCATATATAACAGTTTATGACATTACATAGCGATATATAAGTTTGCAAATAATAATTGTTGCTATAGATTGCAAGACCATGTATACTGTGAGTGTATATTTTACTTTGCGATACATTAGGTGCATTATTTATCGTGGGTAGCAAAGTATATCCCAAACTGTGTTTACCAAATTCGTGTTGTACTCTGACTGTGTATATGTTGTATTGCCCATGTGTATTGAAGTTGTGAATGTTTTGATCAAGTGGTTAGTGTTGAAGGAAGACAGGTAGTTTATTATGTGTAAATTTATAATATATTTTTAGTTCTTGTAATTTTAATATATGTTTTATTTTTAATAATTCTAGACTTTAAACAATGGTTCAGTGAGCATAATATTTGCTTACACTTATAATTACGACAACTTTCTTTTGCATTTTTTATTATATCACATTTGTAGCCCCTGGCCGTTATGCCGTAGTTCAAATGTGTCAATATAAATGAGTTGTATAGCATAATCTTTATGTTACGAGGTAATCATCGTTTGAGTCTATTGAGAATACCTACAGTGGAAACATATTTTAAAGTTTGTCAGCATGGCTTTTCCAGTTTAATTGTTCATTATAAGTTAATCGAAAAAAAAAAAATTTATGCACTCTATCAATATTTCTATTATGCATTTGTATTTTTGTTTATGTTAAGAAATAATGTGTTTAGTTTAAGCCATTCACTGATTTTATGCAGTTCTACGTTGATAGAGATTTTCATTTTGTTCATGAATTGAAAATGAGTCTAGGATACTTGAAAGGATGGCATCATCGGCGTACATTATAAAATTTAACTTGTTGCTGGACTCACTATTAGGGTCACAGACGGGACTGGGCAAAAGTGACCATAGTAGCGAGGTGACCTTAATACTGAATATGGGCATTGAAGCAACATGGGAATTGTTAAAATTGCTCAGATGCATGCTATTTTAATAGCAATGAATATTAAGCAAATGTGGTGTCTGAATTATTTATGGGTACAGTTACAGGGTGTACTTGTTTTTCTTAAAATGTTAAGTAATGCATAGTGAGCAGAAGATGTAATATGATTTAGTAAAACTGTGTAATTTATTTATGTACGCAACTCTAGATACAGCTGTGATAAAGCCCCTCCGGATTTTGCAATCAGTACTTTGTAAGTATTTAAATTGTGGAGCGTTTGTACGTGGCGTTTTTATAATGAGGGGCTTTTGTCCGGAGGTGCTTTTGTCCGGGATTTTATCCGGTGGGGCTTTGGTCCCGGGATTTTTGTCACGAGGGGCTTTTGTCCGCCAACCGCTTTTCTACATGTTTCTAAAGCATTTGATCGAGTCAATTGACAAACGTTTTAAACAAAACTAGCACGACGTGGTGTATCGAAATATGTATTAAGAGTTCTCAGCAATGAGTACAATAACCAATGTGTATGTGTCCAGTTATTGATTCTACACAGACAAACATGGATTCAATATGCTCAGATGCTATTGTTATTCATGAAGTTCACACAGAAGTTAATCCTGTCTAGATTCAAGATGCTCAGATGCTATTATTATTCATGAAGTTCACACAGAAGTTAATCCTGTCTAGATTCAAGATGCTCAGATGCTATTGTTATTCATGAAGTTCACACAGAAGTTAATCCTGTCTAGATTCAAGATGCTCAGATGCTATTATTATTCATGAAGTTCACTCAGAAGTTAATCCTGTCTAGATTCAATATGCTCAGATGCTATTGTTATTCATGAAGTTCACACAGAAGTTAATCCTGTCTAGATTCAAGATGCTCAGATGCTATTGTTATTATTTATGATATACATACGCGTCTGGGTTCCGAATGTGTCATACTGGACACGTATAAGATTAATGCTCGACAAGTGATTAGGCGGAACTCCTAGGACATGAAATCCATTACCTTCTGAGGACAATTAAGCTCTGAGGACACCGAGGACACGAACTTGACCTGGGTTGACCTAGCTCATCAATCAATGGTACGCATCAGAAAGTTCATAGGGGACTTTAGAACCGTATCCGAGAGTATCCGTAAGTATTGTAAAATTTATAGAAGCTCTAGAACAACGTGTAACTAGTGCGTACACAAGTCTTGCTCTTTAAAGCCTCAACCGGAGGGGAGTGCTGCTAAGCTTAGGCCAACGGGTCATCTCAACTGTGTGGAGGGGGGGGGCGTCTCCACTGCGACAACCATTCACACTGGAACCGTGACGGTCTCGCCTTTCTTGCCAGCGCTGATAATGATCGACGATTCGATGGTTGCGCCCAATCGTTGCTGCGACGTCTGCTTGGGTATGGTGGTGGGGGGGGGGGAGGGGGGGGGAGGGGGGGCATGTCCAGCTTTCATAGTGCTACCTTCTACCGGGCCCGGCGCCTTCTACGCCAGGCTCAGTTAATGTAGGTTGGTGGTGGACTGTGCCCACGGGCAATTTATTACAACAGTATCATCTGTTCTGGACAAAATGTGTACTTGGTCTGCTGTAAACAAGTTTCCTTGAATGTTTCGAAAACAAGTTACATGTTATTTGGTAATAATTCTCTGAGTACTAATATTGACATAACAATCAATGGTGTAAACATTTATAGAGTACGGGTTGCCAGGTTTCTTGGTGTACTAATCGATGAGAAGCTGAATTGGAAAGACCATATAACAAGTGTTAAATCTAAACTCTCAAAGAGTACAGCCATATTGTATAAGTGTAGTCAGCTAGTAGACATACAGTCTATGCACATCCTATACTGCTCTATGTTCTTACCATATATTAATTACTGTTCTGAAATATGGGGAAACACTTATCCTACCAATAGCAGTGGTATTTTATCATACTCCAAAAGAGAGCAATGATACTATTGTATGGTACGAATCGTATTGACCACACAACACCTCTATTCTACAGGTCACGTGCATTAAAATTTGTAGACCTGGTAAAATTCAGAGCAGCTGTTTTTATGTTTAAAGCATACCAGTGCATGTTACAAGTTAACATACAATAACACTTTGTGAAAAAAAGATATTTCAACAATAACACGTCAAACAAATCAACTTGTGAGATGTTGTGTTACCACACATATTAGAGCTATGACTCTTTCTGTATATGGCATAAGGCTCTGGAATTCCCTAAATACTGAGCTCACTAACATTAAAACAGTAAGGTCATTCAAACACAGGTATAAGAAAGCAATCATAAGTGAATATACATAGTTAGCCTGTATAACATAATCTAGTTACTGTTACTAGTTGCTGTTGCTAGTTCTGAATTAATAGAACATATAATATTTAAATAATTTTGGTATCATGTTTATTGAGTATGTATATAATAGGACTCTATTCCTTATAAATGTAGACATTTGAATTGCATGTGATTCAGTATTTTCTAATTGCACATATTCTGATTACTCAAGTGTTATTAAACGAATAGCTATGTAGGGGATACATTATATACAAGTTATTTTTAACTTCTTGTGTATTCCTTTCAAACATCTCTTTACGTCACTGAAAAAAATATATATATTGTCACGGCTATTGCAGCCATTACTATCTTTGTTGTTTGAATAAAAAATGTATTATTCGTATTATTATCTGGCGATGCTGGCTGTCACAATGACTCAACATAATTATGAAATAAAATTTAAAGAAACAATCTACAACAAGTCACGCCACGGGAACTACATAATCAGGAAGTCAGTATCAACGTGTTCTTATTTTAAAGCGTAAAAAAATTTATGAAACTATCGCAACAGTATTGTTATAGTAATACAACTATCCCGATACTATTGCAGTAGTAAGACTATGCCTTGTCTTCTTGATGTCGGCGAAATTGTATTATATTTCCTGCCGACTTATCGTTAATAGTAAATGAGTTCCACAGAGTTGGTGCGGCAACTGAGAAAGCTATACTTTCGACGTTTGTCTTAAAGCGAACCAAAAGTCGTGGATTTCGGCCTATGCACCTATAAGAGTTACTAAAACATAACCATTTGTAACTATAATTAAGAATTTCACGCCTGTGGTTTACTGGGAAAACTTTGTTGAACACACAATATCTTAATTCCATGGGCCGCCATACTGTTAGATAACACATCATGAGTGCGGTATTCTGGAAATATGCTCTCGCCAAACTGATGAAAATATATTTGTATACACCTATTGCTATATTTGACAATTTGATATGGCCATGCTATTTGCGCCCAAACTCAACTTATCTAATATATTTCTGGATTTGTTTACTTAACTTGTCCTCTTTCAGTCAAAATGTCAAAATATCTCGTTTGTTTGAATCATTGCGTTGGTTCTGAGCATGCTGGCTTCCCTTGATTCGTCACTTGTAGTCTAGGTTACCCCGATTTCATAGACTTGCGCATTCGCTTATCGGTCGCGCTGGTTAACACGTCAGCCCTCGGTCAATCGGGGAAATCACCGGAATCTCCCATTTTTACGACACATTCTAAGTAAACCACTGGCGTGATATTCTTTATTTTAGTTGCACCTGATTAGTTTTTATTATGCCTTTTAGGAGCATAATCCCTGAACGATGACTTTTGTTTCGCTTTAACCAAATTAGCACTCGCGACTTTGCAGGGCTAGGTAATGGTTTTTTGCTAGGAAATCAATACCTGTAACCACAAAGAGGTGCACAATGGCTAAAAATTTCCAGAAGTAATAAAAACAGAGGCAATCTAACCATAATCGAGCTAGCGTATGTTTGTTTATATGCACGTTTGTAAGTGGCCTATTGGCCTGAGGCATTTGGTAAACATTGCTAAAACCGCATTTCATGTAAAACCGCATTTCAAGGTTTAATGGGGTGTGAATGGACCCATACCAAGAATTTGCTCCTATAAAAAATCCTATCAAAAACTTAAAGTTGATGTTAAGAGCCGCACGCGACTTTATCCCCTCTTTGATCTGGGCCCACTTTCGGTAAGGAAGAAATGATGATGTGGCTCAACAATCTTTATTGTGTATACTTTGGACCCTGTAACAACACAACCAATATTGTATATAATCCAGTATAAGACAATTCACTGAGCATTTCAATCAGGCAAGATATTTGTCATTTACTGATATCTACCATATGCCAGGAAGATAATTGTAATACAAATAATAATGTGTATGTTACTGGGTACAATAACACAACGCGCATGTGAATCACAGTCATCATGTCCAGCACACCTTAACATCTATTACATGCATGTAAGATAACATGACCACCAAATATCACACCTTGCCAGTTCTGCAGTTACATTTAGTAGCAGTCTCAACATGACCAACAGGTAAAACGTAAAATATTATCAAAGCATATTTGCTACAACTAGTACAAACTGTATACTTGTCCGCCGAGACTCAGTGCAATTGCTGTCGCGCAGTGTCTATAACGATGACCACCTGTGTCACAATACGTCCTTAATTATATATAAGCCAATGCTTAGATTGAGGTACAACTGAAAATGAGTTATTTCTCACAACAGTGCTGACACCTGGCGACCAAGTTGGTGATACAGCTAACAAGATGGCTACCTCCTTTATATTAAACTGGCAAAATTCTTAATACTGGTTTTCTGGCAAGAGCATACATACTGGTTTTCTGCTACGACCACTACCGGAAGTGTATTTACTGCGCATGTGTCGCGGTGTAACTCCCTGCAGGAAATAGCAGTGGTGGGCACGGACCGCAGTCACTTTTCCCATAGACGACCATTATAACGTTCTTGCGCCTACATTACAAATTTATCCTACAATTGTGTTTAATTCACAGCAAACGACAGACCCACTAAGACACCTGGTGTGTAAAATTCGTGAAAATGACATATCTCCTTTTCGCACAAATTGCTTCAACGCATGACGCCCCTGCATTTCTGCCATGAAATTCCCCGGTTTCCCAAATATGAGTACATCCTGCCTAACAGCCACTGTGTCCTTACGCAACTGGTATACCTACTAACAAATGGCATCATTTCAAAGCTTAGATGATACTGTGCACAAAAACATCACTTCCACTCACTCATCCGCACAATTTCTGCTCTCACAAATAAACCCTATCTGTACAATTAATTTTTTCCTTGGGACTCTTTATGTAATGTAATGGCGGATGGATTCTGACTGTGGTCTGTGTCGTGGTGCGTGTGGGTGATCGCTAGTCTCGCTTATCCGACTCTCTCTCTCTCGGCTTCGTGAATCCGCCGAGAATAGCGTCTGGCAACAGAAGCATGTGTTGACTGTTACCGTCGTCAGATGGCACCACTGGTATACGCAAAAATTATGGCGTCATCAATATTTGAAGTAATCTGACGTATTGCTGCATTTTCGTGATCTTGTGACCAGTTCTGGTCTTACCTTATTATCTGAGTTTTCTCAATAGTTCGCAGTCCTTTTTTAGACAGAATGCGTGAGGATGCGTGTCAAATCATTTAAACACTTCGGTGTGATAAAGTATGTTGTGCAGTGTATAACCCATTTTTATTTTTTTCAATACTTATTATTTGCGAAGTTTTTTAGTGTTATAAAAAGGGGCATTTTTTTACACTTGGAATATAGTCCATTTCTTGTGATCTGGATGTTTGTGGGCTGTACTGCCACTGAATGTAAGGGCAAACGGCATAATGTGTACTAATGAAAATATTGCGGTGGAATAAAAAGGTTTAAGACCTAATAATGTGTGAACTTGACATGACCTTGCAATGACCGTTGACCTATTTAAGTTAAAAATGCCCTAATTAAGTAATCATGTGTGACATGAGATTAGTAAGTTGACGGAGGAGTGTATATACACATTAACTTTAATACCCAATATTGACCTTACGTGTTACTGAATTACGTGTGTTAATGATCTATTTATTTTTAATTAAGTATGGATTTGGTGCTATCATGTCAATAGAGGCTGTAATTGTTGACCATAACACTAACCTTACAGTGACCTGATTATTTGACCTCCATTGACATATTTACATTGATAAATTACCTATTTTAGCCACAAATAATTATGCACGACAGTGGTGTTTATAAATGTACTGGGCAAATGGTGTACACAATTAACTTTACTACAATGTGATCTTTTTGAGACTGGATTATGTATAATTAAAGATGCCTTCTCAAATAATTTTTTTTGCTTGTCCTTTTTCAAGTTAATTTTGCGAAAATGCAAGCTTACCTAGTATTCACTACGACTCCACAATTAAATTACTTAGTAAAAATCGAAATGCTGAAAACTCATAATTTTCACCTTTGGTAAAAGTTCATAACTTTATCATGTAATCGGCGAGAGGATGGAAGTCATGCCCATGATTGGCATTGACTCGCACAGAGTTTACTATTTTGGATATCCACTATTTTGAGCCCTTCCAGATTTATTATTATTAAACATTTATAACATGCCATGTATCCGGGTGAAATACCTGCTCAAAGGTTCTAGAGTTAGTTGTAAATATATAAGTAAAATACATTAAAATGAGCTAAAACAGATAAAATGAATAAATTAAATGACAAAAATAAATAAGGTGTTTAAATTAGTTTAAGAAATAGGTAGAATAAGTTAGTTTATAAAACATCAACAAATACATAAATCAAATGTATAGCAAAAATGTCACTGGAATATCACTGCTGCAAAGTGCCAAGTTACCTGCCTCAACAAATGAGTCTGCATTCCTGTCATGAGGCAGAATCAGCACAGCCACCAAGAATGAACAAGTAAAGTAAATTTTTTCGATGATTTCAACAAAAATACGAACTTTTTAATTAAACCGATTGCAGATATTACAATTCACACACTACATATTAGAACATAAACAAACCAGATACATGATGGGCAAAATATGTAGAATCTGTAGTGTTTACTGTATAATTATAAAGAACACCAATATATTCTTGCATATGGAAATAATTGTTTGAAAAAACACAATTTATTATACATTATGAGAGCTTTGTAATTTCCTGCATGCATAATGCAACAACATTTATAGTCCATTGTCAAAACTGGTTTACAGTACACTGCAGGCCCAGTACATCAAAATTCATATTTCACTGTGTCATGAAATAATATCCTGTACTTCAACATGAAGTAATGTTTATTTATTGTTCACTGTAGGCTGATATGAAGACATGGAAAAAGACAATACCCAAAGTTGGCATACACAGGTGTATAAGGAAGACCATAATAATAGTACAATGCAGCAATATTCACAGTTCACTGTTTCATATATCCAATCCATGTCAATGTTCACAGGACATTATAGGCTCATTGCAGCAAAGTGTATATGACATGGTCAGCTAAGTATACACATATTCACAGTTCACTGTTTCGTAAATTCATGCATGTTTAGTGTGTGGATTTCACAGTCTGATATACAATATTTGGCTGATCTAGACATGCAAAAATTTCTAGTGAAGGTGTCATGCAAAGTTCATTCTGGATGTCGATCCTCTTGGCTGGAGTAATTGTTGCAGTCTTCACGGAAGTCACTGGCCCTACAATAACAGGAACGTAAAATAGGAATAGGAATGTAAAATAATTAAATTAGTAGTTATTATCATATGCACTATTTACTACAAGGTATGGTTATAGGAAGTTACTCGAACTTGTCTAGTTCTAGTACCCATTGTTACATTATGTAACAGATTAATATCAATATTGATGGATATCAATATTGTTCATTGGCACAGGTCAAAGTGTGATAAATTTACAAATGTGTACAATAAGCCCAAACGAGATTTGACTGATTGAAACTTATAGGTGTTGCAGACAGTAGACAACCAAAACATGTTTATAATATAATAATTTAATCAAACAAAATGCATACTGTACACATGCACAAATTGGCCACCATTAATAATTGTTATTTCTTATTTAATTAGGCATGTTGATCAATATTATTATTCATGTGTATTGTTTTACATCAGAACATCATAATTTATCATATTTTATGTGTGTAGAACATAACAATGTGTTAAGTTGGTGGCATACAGGAATTCAATTATTAAAAACAGATCTTGTTATCAAGTAATACTTGCCATAATTGTTATTGTTATGTTTTTTCCATAATTGTCTATGTAGCATTGCACAGGGAGGAAGGTGTATACCATCCACTCATTACCACCATTTCCTCCCTAACATACATATACACAGCACACATCTAATGTAAGTGAATCAACCAATCAAGTAAGTTAAAATCAGACTTTTACAGGGGTTATGATTTGTGAATGATTTTCATTGAAAATCAAGTTCTCAGTGCAACTTCGCATCAATGTTAATAAGCATCACAAATTATACACATTCATGTGCACAAACAAAACGCCAAGTTTGGAATGTGTCTATACATGGGCCACCCTTGATATTTTGTATCTACTTTTATTTGTAAGTTGTGGAACTAAAGTTCTTTTCTCATGACAATAATCTCCAATTTAGTAGTTATATCAATGTAATGAACATTGTAAAAAATATAAATTAAAATAATGTAAACTTAATTATTAAAGTATGAAAAACAATGAGGAATTGCATAGTCAGTGTTTTTGTTAATACATTGTGGTTCAAAGAAATTATAGTATGATACTGCTGATATAATTATGAAAGTTTCAATTACCATTCGGTAATGCAGTGAGCCTCATCAACTACAATTGTATGTAGTCTCTCCTGAAAAAGCTCATCTGACATGATGGCCCTCCACTGTCCTGCAAACAATGCTTTGGGATTCGGTAGCATAACTGGAAAGTCCCCCTGTTTCACCCTTTCCCTTGTCTCTGAAAAATAATTTTTAATTAGAAGATGCTATTAAAATAATATATCGGTATATAGGCTGCTGACTAAAGTATAATGTCAATAAGCAGACAAAAACTATTGACACAGTAGTTGCTTTTGTCACAGGGCAAGTACAAATTCACTATGCAGCTGTCATGCATATACAGTGCGTGCGTGTTTATAATACTATGTTAATATTTTTATAATATATATTATAAACATGGCCAAGGCTACATACAATTAACAACAAAATCAAATCAATTACGTTTCATTTTAATTACACTAGTCCTGTTTCAATTACATATGCGTTATATGGATCCCCCCACAGAAAGGCACATGTATGCAAAAATGGCGCACACCAAAGAATGACAAAAAAGGCACATTTGAGCATGGTATAATTAAGATTAATCTAACTTTTATTTCTACACTTTAGGAACAAATGTAAATCTGAACTGAAAAAAAAAATAAAAAAAATATTCAATTAGAATTGAAGTTGCAAAGTGAGGTGCATTCA
This sequence comes from Lamellibrachia columna, assembly GCA_963662155.1. Classification (NCBI taxonomy): domain Eukaryota; kingdom Metazoa; phylum Annelida; class Polychaeta; order Sabellida; family Siboglinidae; genus Lamellibrachia; species Lamellibrachia columna. The sequence goes on along the minus strand of OY759273.1, from coordinate 41,112,593 downwards.
GCAGATGAGATACACTTTTCAAAAACTGACAGTTAAGTTTCTGCACATTGAAAGCCCCTGAAGCCATAAAGAAGTGCTCAACTTTTCACTGGTCAGCAAAAACGTGTACTAGTTGCAATTTCAGGCCATTGTCCATTTGTGGGTGCGTTTTGGACACTTTCACACGGGTCCCGGATGGTTCGGCCCATGACGTGTTCGGCTCACGCCGACGGATGGTTCGGCCTAGTCGATTCGGCCCACGCAGATGGATGGTTCGGCCCACTTCACTGTCGCTATTGAATTCAGCGACGATCGATTCGGCCCATTCTAGTAGTGGAAAGAATAGTCGTTTCGGCCCACGGCCTGAATCGATAATAAAGTAAACAAAGATTGCGCACAGAAACGTACGCTCACACGCTAATAAAATAATAATGATCTAGAACTATTTATATAATTGCAGCACAATATATATATATATATATATATATATATATATATATATATATATATATATATATATATATATATAAAATAACGGAAAACGGTTTGATATGATAAAATAATGATCTAAACTGAAGTACGGTGAAATTGTTATCTTGACATTTCGAAACTTGTTTTTTAATTTGAATTGTGTGTATATATATATATATGTTTTAAAAAAAACTTTAAATTCTTAGCGCATTTGTATGTTTTTCAATATTACTTTAATAATTTAGCGAACATAGCAAACATAATAAACAATTGGTTCGAAAACAATAATAAACAGCAGGAACTAGCGAACGTAATAAATAAGTAATATTAGTTGGAAAACACAATTACAACACAAACAGTTACAATTCATTAATCGTTTCGGCCCACGGAGCCCGCTGGCACCGGTTGCATACACGGATGGTTCGGCCTGTGCAAGCGAAAACACTTCACGGTTCACCGTTCGCGCTGTTGGATGGTTCGGCCGTTATGGGCCGAAACATCCGACACCCACGACACCCCTTTCACATTACATACACAATTTGCATGTAAATGCTTTTGCTGAAGTGCTCAGACATAGCTATTAATCATCAGTTAAAATTTAAGCAAATTCTGAGGCATCAGTTTTTAAATTTCCTGATAATTGGTCCATTTGACACGAATTGACCCATATATCAGTCAGTATGGGAAAATAACTGGTTATGTTTGGTTATGTGAAAGAAACAGAGTACAGAAAGGAAAAATGTGCTATTTCGGTTATTCGCGTTACATTTATGAGGGGTCTATCTTTGGCTGAGAGCTACATCACTACCATATTATATTAGTAACTGCAATACCAAATGGGTGTACCATATAGGTACTAGGTAAGCTAATTAGGAAGTAATATAGGCGTATGCAAGTTTGATTTAATTGTATAAACTATAATCAATTTATTAAAATAATGCTTTACTAAAAAGGGTAAGAGCCCCAAATCACACTTATTTTCATCTGTTTTCAGGTGCCCTTTTTTTTAGAACTAACTTGATTGCAATGCAAACATGAACCACGAGTGACATAAGAAATATGCGTTACCGTAATAGTCAGCCATATATGCTATATGTATGAAACTGAAATCAATACAATGGCTTACCCGTATCAATAGTGCTACCGCTCAGCTTCGGGTGAACCGCGCCACCAAGTCCAAGGCCCATCGATCGTGAGTAGTCTTTCTTCCGATGACCAACAGTAAATAAAAGGCAACACCATGTCAACGTGTGCCAGCCGATATTGCCGGGTAACATATCAAGTACACGAGGGAGAATTGTGTATATTAGGGTTTCTCCGTACCCTGTTGGAAGTATTCCCACCACATAACGTCCATAAGTAATGTTCTGGATGCAGGCAAACTGTTGCAAATGCTAAGTTTAACGACTCTTGCTCTGTCAATAGCACGTGCGACTCGTAGCGATTCCATTTGTATTTCTGTAGGCGTTACCGGATGAAGTGCCAGCAGCCAATCAGCGTCATCGTCGAGCTTAATTAGCTACTTATGTATGCATAATTTCCGTCACAATGGGAACTCCACTCTGTGTCAAGGCGATGATGTGTGCGACAAACGGTGGCGCCACAGCGCGGAGCCTGGATAATCGAGGCTAGGTGTTCGCAAAACTTCCGTGGTTTTTCCTTCATGTCTAACATTTTGAATATAACTAGCCGTAAATAAGTGTAAATGAAATTGTCATGTTTATACATATTCGTGTAGTGTAATCGACGTGCTTTTTATTTTGTTTAAATGTGCATTTTCCTCATGTCTAATATTTTGAATTTTATTAGCCGTGTGGCAAAACTCTTAATACTGGTTTTCTGCTACGACCTATGCGAGCGCATCAACAGTAATTTCCTTCCGGTTACGCCTGGTAACGCCTTCGTGTTGGCGACGGCATTTGCACAAATCCACATAGTGTCTGAAATAGGATTGACGACCAGTCGATCATTGCAACATTTAATGATTAATAGTGCGCTTCATTGCAACGCAATTTTTTTAATTTATGAACTGCTTTAAATGTTTTTAACATAGATAAAACATAATAGTTATAGTTAATAGGCAGTGTTTAATTTCAGAAATACAATAGTAACGATGAGTTTTATGACGAGTATGGCTAAGGAGCCAAAATAAATGTATAAAATTGAATGATATATATTAAACTATATAAGTTAATATAATTAAACAGGGTTGTTTTAAAATTAATAAGAAGTGTTTATTTTTATAAATATAATAGTGCTATATATATATATATATATATATATATATATATATATATATATATATATATATATATATATATATATATTATATTTAGAACGATCAGTATTGTTATATCCACTCAGTGCGAAGACTGTCAGGTGGCAACAACATAATTATTTGATTAATGACACACTATATACGTCATTATATATTTATGTGTAAAGATGCTATCAACTAATTTTGCGTTAACTTAAAAAAATTCAATTTGTTTTATTAATCATCACACTCCGAAACTTCATATACATTTTTGGCTAAAACGGAAATGTGAGATGACATTAAAACACATTTGAATTTTAGTAGATATAAATTTATAGTTATTTTCATGAACCAATTTGTTCCTATTGATAAAGTTGGTAAAGTTTGCCACGCAACTCAATGAGTCGGTAGAAAGACGACCGCAGACGACACATGCATGTCCGACTACTTTAAAGGGGGGGTGAAGCACTTGAACAACCATAGCCCAAACATAATAACATACCATTTACAGTATATATCACCCTTATATGATGGGCGCAACGCCACGGTAATCTTGTAATATCCTTTTTAACTTTGCCATTATCTTCGCTGGGCGGCGCCATATTGCTTTGCGGGGGGCTCAGCGGCAGAGTGGTTTGAGTACGAGCTCCTGGCACCGCGTTCACACAGTAAAAACCTCTCGGAAAAACGGCCGAAACGCATGGAAAATCTAATAAAAAGAAAACTGGTGTGCACTGGATGGCTCCTGGATATATCAACTAGTACTACAAATGCAAGGAAAAAACTTTTGATCGACTTCCCAGGAAGAATTTGCAGCGGAAAATGTGGTTGCAAATGCGGAAATTGCCGTGTCCGCCAGCCGCAGGCTCTGCGAGTGAGCACTTGTCCGATGCAGATAACAAGACAAAAGACTATGTGATGAGCATGGACAGACGGTGAGCATCAAGATGTCATTCTTAGTCAAAGATACCGTTCCATCTTAGATCTTTTTTTTCGCATATGACCATGCATCTACAGACTATTCTGCGACAAGGAAACGTCAGATATCAGAGGGCAGAGCGATGCGTAGGAAGCGACGAGCCGAAACCAGGTTAGTAAATTGGATTACCGTTACCATTGTGACTTATCACTACGATTACAATATAGTTCCACCCCAATAAGCACAGCTGTGCTTCAACGTCAGCATATATATGACCCACAGTAAATCGAAATGTATGAATACAATAAAGTGCGAGTAAGTTTTAATAGTTTGATATAATTACGAGTGTTTTCCAATCCGCCGATTTATATTCGACGTGATCATACGACTGATACGTACCGTCAACACGTGGCCGTACTCAGAACAATAACAATAACTCAGTAAGTGCTACAGTATATACTGCAACCTTATAACATGGGCCATGGCGTATGTACTAGGAAAAATTATTCAAGAAAATAATTTGATATTATTTATTGACAGTCATAATAAGTCTCATACTCATGTGTTCTAAATGCCTAGAGAGCAAGCAGCAAGCGTAAGGCTAAGCCTGGGGGGGGTTAGATGCATGGGAGAAACACGACCAAAAGACAGTATAGACTATAGTGCAACAGAAGCCTACTGTTGCTGTTTACATTTCATATTCTTTATGGAAATATTTAAAATGTACAAATACTTTCATTGTGATTAAGTGCAAATGCAGTTACAAAAACTGTTTAAAAGTATTTAAATATTTAAGTAAAATGCATTTCACCCATGCAATGTCTAGCTAAGGAAACTAACTAAGGCATCGTCATCTACCCAGTTGAACACTGTCAGATTACATGTCTGCTTTCTATAATGACACTTTACAATTTCTGTCTGAATTCTTGTGACTTGACAATAAGGCAAAATTATATAAAATTAATTTTCTTTATTGATCAGATTAAACCCCACATATAATAACCGGAAGTTCATAGAGATGTATTAATTACATTTTATTCTAAGTCGACTGATAACACTGTAATGAATACCGTGGGTGGAGGGGGCAACTGTCGGCAACCCACAATAGTATTAGTACAAGCTATACATATGAAGGAAATATATCAGGCATGGGGTCAATTCTGTTTTGTCCATTCCAAAAAATCAGTTCTAATTCCGCCTTGCAAAAAATCAATTCCAAAACGTTAAAATCCTAGGCTAAAGAAAAATTCAAATCCAATTCGTTTTAACACAGTTTTATTTGTCACGTGTGCACAATCATATTTAATTAGATATGATTAAAAAATTATTGTTCGTTAAATGCACACACACACACACACACACACACACACACACACACACACACACACACACACACACACACACACACACACACACACACACACACACACACACACACACACACACACACACACACACACACACACACACACACACACACACACACACACACACACACACACACACACACACACACACACACACACACACACACACACACACACACACACACACACACATACACACACACACACACACATATCAGGTTTGCCATATAAAAAACTTTAAAATGGCATCCAGCCATTTCATATGTACATTCTGCTGCGACACCTCTCCTGGATTTTTGCTAACAAAACCAGACATTTTGGACAGCCCTGGACAGTTGGGTCATTAATCTGAGTTTTGAACAGTTTCCCCTGTTTATATCGGGTCCAGGTCATTTGCCCCCCTTCCGGACATTTGCCCCTTTGTCACTTGCCCCCCAGACATTAGCCCCTTGCCTTATTAAAAATCTGGACATTTGCCCCCTGTCTATAGCTTCTGGATTATTTGTAAGTTGTTTTAAGAAATGTTTTTTTAACTTATTTTTTTATTTCTGAACATGAATTCAATATATATATTACCCTAATTGCAATTAATGTTCTTTGTGCAAGATCAGCCAAGTAAATTACTTTATGTAGTTGGAGATGATCCTGTAATCAAAGGATTATCTTTATTGCAATTGTGGAAGAAGCCAGTGACATTAGGACCTGGACATGTTAGGACAATTGAGGATATTTGAAAGAAGCCATCTCAACAAGGTTTCTTTTGAATTGCATTTACCATGGAGAGTTGGAGTGAATCCATTTTCCTATAAAACTGGATGCACAAGCCAGAGTTGTCAGAATTCACTTATAACTTCACCATGGAAATTACTACTAGCATTTGAGGAGGTCATGTTTTGAGTGTCATTCCTACACCAAGAAGGGGGACCAACAAGATTACTCTTCATTGGGAGTGAAGCCAGCGTCGATCCTGATCATGCAAGGGTGCTGTGGTCACTGGTCTGATCTCCAGATCCAGAATGTGATCAACAAGACTGCCTGCAACCATGATGGTGACACGGCACAGATAGAAGCTGCCAAGGTCCGCGAGGACCTGAAAACAAAAGCAGCTAATACCAGGGGCACTCCAAACCAGCTGATCTCTGACTCATTACTGTCCACCACTGTTTGTGGAAGCATCACCCCAAGAACCCATCTTCCACCACTGATCTGACTATCAATGATACCTGGAAAACAACTGGTGACAAGATCATCTCATACACACTCCAGGGGATAGGCCATTGCATTAGGCTAAAGTGACTTTGACTTGTCATTGAATGTTATGTTATTGTAGTAATAATGATAAAACTGCAAACTGATTTTCACTTGTCAACTATCATGGAAAAAAGGGGCAGATGTCCGGGGGGGGGGAGCAAATATACTAGGAGGCGGATTTATATCGCTATCAGTTGTGGTATCATTGATATTTCATCAAATTTACTGGAAAGTTTGAGTCTTCAACATCCTAATCTCCAACATGTATTCTACATGGGGACATTTTTAATTACTACAAAGGGCAAACCCTACAGCCACATGTAACAGCATTATACAGGTGACCAGTGACATGTTTAGTATGGGAAACTTGTGGGCTGAACATTAGGCTTGGATAAACAAGGGGCTGCATTCAAGTGGGGCAGGCTTCCTCTCTCACACAAAGGGAATGAGCAGGCAGGTGCCCTTAATTGGCAATCTCTGTAAATAAACCTTCTACACTGAGAAAGAAAATGAGGCCTGAATGGTCTGATTTTGGTTTTACTGTCTGTTACAGTAACTTAATATTTCTTTTTGATGCAAATGCTTGATTATATTGTTCTTGGTCACAATGTTTCAATACCAGAGTAGACAGTGTCTATGCTGTAATGTTGACAACTTCCTGGCTGTTACCAGATTCAGGGTGAAATGCTAATAGAAGACAAATATGATTTTAAAAGTAATATAAGTAAATATCAGGATAAATATTAACAGTATCAAGTCAATAATTCCAACAAAATCAATTCCAATTCCCAAAAAATAAATTTTGGAAAAACAAATTCAATAATTTTTTTTTTGTTGTAGTCAATTCCAATTCCGGAACTAGAATTGAGGGTCAGTTCCAATTCCGGAATGGAATTGACCACATGCCTGAAGTATAATCATGACAATATCTTGTCTCTGTGTACTACAGCAACAGTCATGAACAGTATAATTGAATTGAAACAAGCTTATGTCTGTGGGGCTTTTGTCGGGAGGGGCTTTTGTCCATGCACCATACTATCTAGCAGATGCTTTCAGTATAATACCTAATAATTATATATATATTTACATATATACATACATATATACATACATATATATATATATATATATATATATATATATATATATATATATATATATATATATATACGTATGTGTGTGCATGCAGCATTTATAAGGTAAAGATGTCACAAGCATAGATCTGCATTTGGTCCAATAACAATATTCATGCATTATGTTATCTAAATCGAGTGTCAGATATAAAATAAGGAACCCCATAGAAAGTGTACCTATGGGTCCATATTTTGTTATGGAATTTGGACCCCTTATAGAATTTTGACCTCCCTGGCCCATTGAAAACAGTGCAATGTTGATTAGATAATATAATGCACTTTGGAGCTAGGATGCTACAATTTTGGTTACATGCGTTTGGTTATGTTACCAGTGGCATTCGTCAAACTGACCAAACAGATTCATTAAAAACATTAAGAGATCAGTGAAAGACCCATTGGTTGAATTAACATGGCTCCATAGGGAAAATGCTTTTCCCTGTGGTTGATTACTTTATACATTCTATATGACACTGGCACTCTTATATTCTAAAAATAATATATACAAGAGAAAGTTTCTCCCATTGTGATTCATTTTTATTATGCTAAAGATGAATTTTGTAAAATGTTCAAGTCACTGTATGTATAATCTTTTCAGATGAAGGATTCACCATTGGTTCATACAAGTACAGGTACTAGTTTTGAAGCATCCAGCGCTACGGGTGATGCCGTCAATCTTTACATTACGGATGTCACCTTTAGTGCCATCACTGCTACTACTGCTGTGGCACAACATACAACTGATGCTGAAACGCAAATCGATCCGGTAACGATATTTCAAGTGCGACACTTCGCGAATGCTGCTGTAGTCATGGATGACATTATTGCACCAATGAACGTTGATCGTGACTACTCCTATGTGAAGCTTCCATCAGATTCAGTGAGAATAAAGACATTGGTGCAGATGATGCACACTATGTGATAACAGCGACATAACCGAGGGTGACTCAAGCAGCTCCGACACCTATGAGAAAGAGAAGAAGTTTGTCATTCGTGAGAAAAACATATGTCACTTTTCTGCACCTGCCACACACCAAACAGCCATAAACTGTGACACAGGTTGTACTCATGTCTGATCTATCAGCCAAGGTCTTTCGGATACTGGGGTGTCTGTCAGGAAAGTGTGCTGATTTCTACCCCTGGATGAGTGAAAGGTGAATTGAATATGTTAGGTGTACATGTACTATCAGTCAGAATAAGTAGTGTATTGGTGTATATTTAGTGCCAGTAGTGTATTGGAACAGATGGTTGGTGTGCAAGTACTATCAGTCAGAACAAGTAGTGTATTGATACATATGATTGGTGTACATTTACTGTCAGTACAAGTAGTGTATTTGGTAGAGAATGAGACGCTTGGTTTACATTTGCTGTCGGTAGGAACAAGTAGTAGATTCAGTCAGAACAAGTAGTATATTGGATACACATGATTGGTGTACATTTACTGTCAGAAGAAGTAGTGAAATGGTGCAGATTTCAGAATGAGATCATTGGTGTACATTTACTGTTGGTAGGAACAAGTAGTGTATTGGTATGCATGATTGGTGTACGTTTACTGTCAGTCAGAACAAGTAATATTGTTACACATGATTGGTGTACATTTACTGTCCAATCAAAACAAGTAGTCTATTGCCATTGGTACAGATGATGATGGTGAAACAGTTAAAATGCCTTGGCTTTATAAAGATTAATTATTTCCTAAGCTAAACTACCAGTATATTTGATAATGTTGTGGCATAATAATGATGTGTGTAACTGTGATATCCATGTTCCAGGTTGTATTTCCCGGTGGTAAGAAGTCACTGTTTTTAGTCAAGCCTTATTTCTTTGGTAATTGTTTTTCTATGTGAATAAACTGTTGATATATTTTATGTTGGTCTCAATATAAATGAAATTGTGTGTAGTGACATGCAAGATGCTGCAGGTAACATTTTTGTTGACAGAAATGGGATATGGATAAGAAGGCATTCACATCATTCAGTTATTAATATTTTAGTGGGAATTTTTGTAGTTTTCCAGGTTGTTTTTCGACCTGCTGCATACTGTGGGTGCCTCACAATTTGTCTATATCAGATTATCAGTACACTCACCTGTGTCAAGTCAATCTCCATAGCTAAACTTTCCATCAATTCAATTTGGTTCAGAATAGACATCACAGATCCTTCCCACATCGCAGGATGGGATTACTTGTCTTGCCTTTCCTGAGCCTGAAATATAATTTGTCATGGTTAGTTGATAGCACTAATTCCATAATTACCATAATAGTTGCAAAACTGTGAACATTACATACTGTCAGTAGTTAATTATTGTTATTTAAATGATTACATTGCACCAAACAACAAGGTGTGGTGTGCTACAGAGAGGGGTGATTACAAGTACGAATATTAACGTAATCATGATTACAGTAATTACTGCAATCACAATTACTAATGTAGTCATGATTACAATCATTATTACAATCACGATTACGGTAACATTTAAGAATATATATATATTCACATAATGAATTAAATAAACCCTCATGTTATTATTGTCATCAATGTTATTCAACAACAAATCAAACCCAATATTAAAATACAGTCACGGTACACTTCATTAGATTACAAAATAAAGAGAAAAGCCTGCTTGCATTGCCATTGTAGTTCGGACCTCGCCCTCGGGCTAGGTAAAAGAAATATGCAGAAAAAATATGATTATTAAAATGGCAATGATTCGATAACAATTGAATTACTGACCTGCTAGCTATAGGGCGAATCGATGAATCGGCACGCAAATCATGCAATGACAGCAGACCAACATCTAGCACCGCTTTGTTTGTGCATATCACTACAAAATCATCGTCTTCGCACGGTGCTGCAAGCACCAACGCGGTCGGGCACACGGTGACGGTGCTGCATAGCCATAGCCTAGCCCTAGGCATGGTAGCTTCCTCGGCGCAGCATAATGACTCAACGTAAACGTGCGCAGACATCGGGACGCAATTTCCACAGGTTCACCACATCACATTGCCTAGTCAGGAATCGTTGACAGTCAAAGCGCTGTTGTAATTTTTCCTGAATCCAACGTCAACAAAGCCAAAGCCGACCTGGAGTCTAGAGCGTGACTCGCACACTCGGTGACATTTTACGACTGTCAACGGTTGTTTCCGTGTGGCCTGTCGAACTAGACTCTTCGTCTGTGGTTTCCATTTCTCCAAAGATAGACAACTATTACGGAAGTTCAGTAAACCACTAATCGCTATTAGCAGATCTGGTAAAACTGTCCCAAGCGATGCATCCATCTTGTCAACAAGTAAAAAATAGTTCCGGTATTCCGTTATCGCATATTCTCGTTGGTTAGCATCTCGTGTGTTCGAGAAGTGCGGCGTTTTCCACGATTTTGTGCGTGTTTTGTTGTAATTTCTTTAACTTTTTTTATTTGGAACGAACAAAAACGCTATTTTGTTGACGTGTGTAAACACTTGTATATATAACAGAGACCCATATCTTTTTTTTCGCTCCAGAATGCCTATTTACGAAATAAATCGCAAAAAATCGAAAATTTACATTGATTAGATATACGCGACTCAAACCACTCGTTTCGACAACAAAATGGCGATACACAGTGATGTATTTTGTCGATTTTTGTCTCGAACAAAATCAGTTTTTCAGTTTATCTCATAAATTAGCAGGTATCTGTCACCATTAATGCATAGTTAGATAATATATATTTAAATATACGGCATAACACAAAATTGCTTCAGTTCCCCTTTAAGAACGACGTGTTTCTTGACCACGACCAGCAACTATTTCCAGACAGAGATCGCGCCACGATGTCTGATATATCAATTTCGTTTACCCAGTGTAAACTAATGGCGTATCGGCGGCAACAAATCGGTGTAGCGCCCGGCTTTGATGGCGTGTCGTTTAACAAGCGTCAGGCAAATAGCCAACATTTAAGATAACCACCATACTTATCAAATACTTTTAGAAGGTACTGGTCAAATAATGTCGTGTTTCTAAAAATCACGTTCAAAGTATTGTGAAAATGAATGCAAACTAATGAATGGGGGTAAATAAATAAACATCTCAAAATGCCCACGTTTACCAGGTGTCACTATGGATTTTCTTAACTGCTGCTGGACTATGTTGTACTGAAATATAGAGAAATGCAGTAAAACCGCATATCATGGTTTAATAGGGTATGAACATTGATGGGCACATATCATGAACATTGATGGACACATATAAAAAATTTGCTCAATCCTATCCAAAGCTTAAAGTTAATAACATAATTAAGCAGAGGAAACAGTTTGGTGTTTTTTTTCCGGTGTGTTAACATATCATCAAAATATGTTAATAAAATGATCGTAACTGTGTGTGCTGTGCAGAACCTTAGTCACGATCATGAACATTTCGAATTTTCTCTTTATAATTTTTAATTACCAGTTTTGTAAAACAAAGATCAGTTACACACGCATACAACTACTAATAATTATTAATTGGGAGTGGTCAAATCAATGTCCGAAATATACATTTACAAATGGGGTCACCGTAACGTTTACACTTAATGAAGGTGCATAGGGAGGCGTAGACGATTATGGTATAATATATATATATATATATATATATATATATATATATATATATATATATATATATATACACATACAGCTGACTTAAATCCAACCCGACTCTGCAATGACACGTCGGAATGTTAAAACCAAACCAAGAAAACAAGTGTGTGTATGTATATATATATATATATATATATATATATATATATATATATATATATATATATATATATATATATATATATATATGATATAATATATATATATATATATATATATATATATATATATATATATATATATATATATATATATATATATATATATATATATATATATATATATATATATATATATATATATATATATATATATATATATATATATATATATATATATATATATATATATATATACATACACACACACTTGTTTTCTTGGTTTGGTTTTAACATTCCGACGTGTCATTGCAGAGTCGGGTTGGATTTAAGTCAGCTTCGTAGAACGGACAAACTTGGTGTTTGTTTTGCGCCGACCTGATTTCACTGAATCAGCGTAACTGCTGCGACTGGGTTGAGTAATGGCAGTCTTAGTCATAGGTTGGCTTGAAACGCTTATGCGCTGGCATGTGCGAAGACTTGCCAGTGCAGTGAGGTCGTCATCTTCGCTCTCTAGTTGATATGTCTCTACGTTGCTGTACAGCATCTCGGTAACTGTATGACTGACACAGACAGAGTCAGGAAAACGGTGCTGCGCAGTTTCTGAGACTGCCCTGCCTGGTGCTGTAGGTTCGATGGTCAGATGTAGCTTCAATGATTCCATATGCTTCAATGGAGATGCCACATCGAAAGAGGACACTGACTGTGGTGGAAGTCGCGAAAGATCGTTGGCCACGTAGCAGGGCATAGATTGTGGTGGTATCTCTAAAAAAATGTACAATGTTTTGTATGTTGTTGCGATTCTTATATTTTTCCTTTCGTATAATGAGTCGAGGGGTATCACGATTGCAGATAGTGGTTTCGAATAAAATGTTCTTTGCAGTCAGTTGGAAAACGTCGCTAACTTCACACCGGCTCATGCACAGCAGACACGTTTGTGTTGTGTGTGTCCGTGCCTTCCGCTCGAAGCAGGGGCTTTGTCGGCACATGACCGTGCACACGGATGTGTGATCGTACAAGTGCGACCAGTGTGGACTGGCGTTCAGTCAGAGCTCTATTGTGGCGTCTCACCGCCAGACGCATACAAACGTACGTACTGTTCGGACTTCGGAAAACGTTTCGCTCGTAAACATGACTTACGAAGACTTTTAGAAGTACACAAGAAACCTCGATATGCGTATTGCTAAATTGCAATTGTTATATGCATATTTGATTTGTTCTCAAATCATACTAGTCTTACGATTCTTGTTAAATTTGGGGAATCGCAAATGCCTAAACACACACACGCACGCACGCACGCACGCACGCACGCACGCACGCACGCACGCACGCACGCACGCACACACACACACTCGAGCGTGCGCACACAAATATTTACTACCGACGTCATCGCCAATAATTAGAAGTTGTAGTACCTATGGTGTGACGCATTGTATATTTAAAGTAATGTCCCGGGTGGTGAAACAATAAGCTGGGTTGGTTCGATAAACATTAAATGAGTATTTACCTATTCACAATTTGCAGTTAGCAAGCAACTTGTTCCGTCTTTCTGCAGATACCATCCACAGCTGTCGCACAAACATGTGTGTCGTTTTTACCCTGTAAACGCCATTTGAATTAATTGTGCTGTAGAACATGGAATATAACTTTCCATTTCGTTTATTTGTCAGCCTAGCGAGAGGGGTGTATTTCCTAAACAGTTTCGATTATACCTGGCACATTAAAACATTTTAATATAATATAATAGTTAGCATGGATTGCAGGGACAGAAGAATGTGGCTTTGGGATTCATAAACCTCGGAAAGACATATATGTCGGTTCCGAGAGAGATGGCCACGTTGAGGTGGATGGGTGTTCCAAAGGCGTAAGTGAGAATGGTTGAATGCACACAATGAAGAGACAAAAGGTAGAGTAGTGGGCGGACCGGGAATATCGGATGAATTCAGGGTGAACGTCGGCCTGATGCAGGGGAGTGCCCGACGCCCACAGTTGTTCATCGCAGTGGAGGAGGTATTCAGCAAGAAAACGAGTAAGAGGAACATTATCTGCAAGTTGCTATATGCAGATAACCTGGCGGTAAGCAAGGCAAGCAAAGCATGGCAGGGAAGGTGCATAGCTCATGCATAACACCAGTCCAAGTGCAACTTTGCAAGACTAATTAGGTGATACGTTATTTGCTGCAGTCACTACGATCTCCTTTATTCTTGCCGTCACGTATGTCTTGAGGCATTGAGCATTTTTCCCGACAAAGGCAGAGAAGCTTTTGAAGATGATGCGACAGAGCAGACGGCCCAGACACGATCACTTCAATTAGTAAGCCATCATTACCAGGTGCTTTTCCGTACGCTTTGGAGTTAATGGATTTGCCGAGCTCTTCCGAAGTAAGTTGGTCGGCAAGCCCTTCCATGACTGGTGGTATAAAGGATCCCGTGCGTTTCCGGTGTGTGATGAAAGCTGACTGCTCTGACAAAGTCTTAGCCAGTAATCGTTTGCGCAGCGTCTGACATTTCGCTACGCGGTACTCCTTGCTGATCAAAGAGCAGACAAAGTGTTTTCAGTAGGATCTATCTTGTAGTTGATCAGGGCTGTGCGCTTGGCTTGATTGACAGGTTCCACCTTATCCAAGTTGGTATTAAACCTGTCGGCATTCTGTTTCTCCCGTTTGCTAAATGTGAACATAGCAGTGTTGTTGATTGATTATTTGATATAGTTCCATATTTCCACAGCGATCTGGTAGGCAGAGTCCTGGAGATTCTGCTCAATGGGGACGAGAAAATGCTTTGATAGCTCGGGATTTAACGTATTGGAGCGGTTAAAGGGTGGACCTTGCTCCGCACCAGTGAGTGGTCAGTGTCGCAGTCTGCGCTGTGATAACTATGAAGCGCCGTTCATGTCAATGAAGCTCGCATGTCGCTACATCGACAGTCACCACATCGCATCGCTCTTCCTACGACGTCAGTCGCCACTAAACTTGTGCTAGCTGCGCAGATATAAATAGAACACAACCCGTCAGTAAAGGTTATGTGCGCTAGTGACCCGCAGGTTAACTATGAACCATTATTAGTTGTACTACCCCGCGACGCGATTTCGAATAGAGACAAATAATACACGTTGGTGTATTCACAGGTTCGACCTACAGCGTAGGCTTTTATTGTTATACGTTACATCATTCTGTTACAGCGCTACTGACATACTTATAAAAGTTTCTCTCGAGGGTTAAAATCACCTCTCTTAGTATCGGAAGATGAGACCTACTTAGTAGACAAATTAGCCTTTATTTATAGTTCAGTTGGAAACATGGACATGCTTCCTGTCACGTACGCCAGTCACGCTCTTCACGTAGACCCTTCTGCATTGAAATGTCTAAATAAAATAAATGGTGTGCACCTCGATTTTCGGACAAGCTAAGCTGGGAATTCGTGGAACCCGTAAATCAACTCTCATCTATAGGTATGACATCGCGTAGATGACCGTACCGTTGGTCAATGCAATATTAATCACCTTTCCCCGGTTCGACAAACTCCTCTGCTTGTCTGTCAGCGAGTGTTCAATAGAGCATTGAGACTCAGCATGATTCAGCGATACGTATTGACGTGTCTACATAAAGTAGATAAATGATGTGCCCTCCTGTTAGAGTTCATATATTACTCTGCTTTTCATACGTACACGGTATGCTCTTTACAACTCGTCAACCGCAACGGTGACCATGGAAACTTTTATATGGGTGTACCTGTTCTAATGAATACATATGTCGTGACAAGACACGCATTAAGCGCGTCTTCATTGTAGGGTTAATGTGTTGTTAAGCTCAATTATCATAGTTGTCCAGTTTGTGAAGGATACCAATTTATTAACCCACACTGCAAACGTTGCGGAGTTGCCCTGACATCAATATCTGTAAAACTGACTATGCACAAACTTCGTGTCGTCGTTACCGTGATACCACATATGCACTCTCCCTAAAACTACGTTCGTTTTGAGAAAGACCGACCCTTACAAATGCCACCCACCACAAAATGCATGCATCTATGTGTTACGTTTGTTGTATGGCCGTCAGTGGAATACCACGTCTCGAACACTGACGGTAATTTTTTGGATTTCTAACCAAAAATACCTTTGACCCCGATATCCTACCTACCGCCTAGAATTTAACAAGATTTAGCAATCACCAGGACAGAGAGACACACGTACACAACTGGACGGATGTGTCAATTTTGACCAGGTATACCATGTGACTTGAAAGTGTTGACAGAATAAAACTGTGTGCAGTTAAATTCCACCTGATGATTAAGTTTTACATGATTACCTACAAATACCATCATTTTTTTGAATGCTTGTTTTCTTACACACACACATACCCACTCGCCAACCCACCCACCCACCCACCCACCCACCCACCCACCCACCCACCCACCCACCCACCCACCCACCCACCCACCCACCCACCCACCCACCCACCCACCCACCCACCCACCCACCCACCCACCCACCCACCCACCCACCCACCCACCCACCCACCCACCTACGCTACAGGGTCATTAGCGTACATAATATTATTTACACAAGTATATCCTACCTACCATCCTACATTGCAACCATTAAGTACAGTGGGGTGGATAAACCAACCAGGTATACAGGGGGATAATATACTTACATGTCGGACTCCCATACTCACAGTAATACTCACAGTGATACTTACATGTCGGACTCCCATACTCACAGTAATACTTACATGTCGGACTCCCATACTCACAGTAATACTTACATGTCGGACTCCCATACTCACAGTAATACTTACAGACACACGATTACCCCATTTTACACACAGTTGTTGGTTTTCATAAAAAAAATACAAAAATCCTAGCAATATAGCCATGAACACCCCTGTTAATTAGGTTTTTAAACTACAATATGATTGGCACGGTCAAACACCTTGGAAGCATCAATAAAACATATCAACAGACAGCTGTTCAAAGCTTGATATTTGGGTCATTCTCCAAATCCCGTATTTTTATGTATTCATTGGTTTTTTAATTATATCATTTAGCTACCGTTTCGTCGGCTTAGACCAAAACCATCAAAATGTCACTAGTGTTACTCTTCCACGATTAGACATGTCATATTACATCCATAAAAGTTGTTTAGTTAAGCCGATATTTGCCCAGCCAGTACCTTGGACAAAACCATTTTAGAGTCAGTTAGAGTCCAGGCCCGGCCCAGGCCCGCAGCAATTTTTCAAGCCCGGCCCGGCACAGGCCCGCAAATTAGAATTTAGGCCAAGGCCCGGCCTATGCCCGATCCAGACCGTGAATGTTTGGCCCAGGCCCGTCCCGGCCCGCAAGTTTCAGGCACATACCCGGCCCATACCCGCGGGCCAAAGACGGGTAAGCCCGCGGCTCGCTAAGTTTAGAGAAGATAAAACTATAATCTTATAAGAAATACGAAACACAAATAAATTGTAAAACAGACTTATTGTTTTAATAAATAAAAAAAATAATATATGAACATTGTATAATGTTTACTACTGAAATACTAATGTCAGTTGTTGCTTAGTAGTGTCTAGCTAGTAGCTAGTACTAGCTACTACCATATGTCACCCACTGGCACTGACACCCAGCGGCATTTCCAGCTGGCCTGCAATCACTAGCATGAGACAGATCAGGTTGAGACATGTGTGAATTAGTACAAGTGTGAATGGATCAGTACTGGGGAAATTGTAGATACTAAATAGTAGTCACTAGTTCACACAATTGTAAAATACCAATTACCAACTGGGGTGGGTACTAGGTACTGGCACTACTGGGCAATGGGCAGTGGCCAGTTGGCTGGTCATTCAGGCGGGCAATGTTTGGAGGGAAGACCTAGACAATAGAATGTCCACTGGTTTGGTCAAAGGGTGATTAAGTTGATGGTTAATCATGGCTTGATTGGCTCTGCAAATATGTCTAACGTAAATATTTGGGGCTGGCTGCTTCCAGCCAGGTGAACATAAGTGGCCTGGTATGGGGTCATTAGATCAATGCAAAAGGGTACATTCATGACAAAAATATGCGGTTTACAGTCTAGACATCACGGATTAAGGGATAGGAGGTTAAGTTTGAGCTGAAGAAGAATGATGGGAAACATGCATTAACTGTAATGAAGCCAGTGAAACAAGTGCCATTACTCCAGTCACAGAGTCTTGGAAAGCCAGTACATGTTTAAAGAATTACAATGCAAAGATATGGGCATGCGACTATGCATATATTTTATATGAAATGTCTCTATTAAAAAAATGCACATTATTAAATTGATACCATAGAAAGTCCCACTGTTGAAAAGAGGTTAAACTGCATTCCAATGTATAAAGCATTAGTGTCATTTATAATTCAATGCAAGGTCTCAATTTGCAACTATATAATACTAAAGAAATAATTTAAACATTCATTAACCGGAATTACAATTTATAATCAGTTTTTATTAATAATAAAATTAATAATCTGCTCACACTTTTTTTCAGCCCAGGCCCGTAATGTGTAGGCCCAGGCCCGGCCCGGCCCGGGAAATTATGTAGAGGCCCGGCACTAGTACACGCACAAACACACATTTTCATCTACGCGCTGAAGCACTTATCAAGCAGCACTATTGCTCAGAACATTAAATATGTGTTGTCTCAGGGAGTACACTGTGATAATCTTTATATAAATAAACATGTTGATATTGCAAAATATATAATGTTCTGAGCAATAGTGCTGCTTGATAAGTGCTTCATGACAGAACATTAGAGAACAGTAGAGAGAATAACTGTTCGGTCTAAACAGTTAATTTCACTCGTCACTCACTCAGGGGACAAACACACTTCTTAGCATCGTGTTGCTAGACACCAGTGGATCTGTTCTGTTCAAACAGTTGGTTTACCTCGCTTCTCAATGGACACATTCACTTCATTCCATCATGTGGTTATATATTAGTCTCATTATTTTGTCCAAACAATTGACTTAATTCGCCACTCAAGGGAGACGGGACTTCGTAGTATCATGTTGATCAAGGCGAGTGCCACAATTTTATCCAAACAGTCGATTTCATTCACAACTCAGGGGAAACAAATACTTCGCAACATCATGTTGCAAGATATCAGTCCTACTTCTCCGTGCATCAAGTTGTCGACTTTTCGATCACGACACAAGTAATGCGAGTAGCAGACAAACTCTTCGCAGCGGGGAAGAATCAGCCCGAATTCGTCGTGAACGGGGACGGCCATATTCACTGCCGCGGAAGTAACCAGGGCATTGAAGGCAGCCAGTGCAAAGTTGTTGCGACTACCGCGATCGGGGTTGTGTGACAACTCGGAATAAGGTGGAACGGTGACGAGAACGAGACTTGCACCTCTTTTTACCAACATGTCCCGGATGTATTTCAGACCGGATTTAAACAATTCAAGGCCACGCCCCAATACGTAGTCGAGGCGGTGTCGGTTGAAATCCCAGGCTCCTGTTTGTATGAACACGATGTCCCCACGGGTGATATTTAGCGGCTGCAGATATTTCGCCCATGCAGACTCGTACTCGGCGAGAAATCGCAGCCAAATAAAATCGATATTTCCGACGCTAATTCCTTCGTGTTTCCGCGGGACGTTCGACGGAAGGGAATAACAATTCAGGAAGAGATAATCAGCCTTAAAGCGCATGTGCGATGACCCGACCATGACGACCCGTTTGCGTCGAACACATCTGTGGAAAGAAACAAACACGTATTTTTGTAATAAAGAAAGCTTTTGTGAATGTTTACATAAGTAACGTGTGTATGAAGTGTCGTGTGAGCATTGAGTGTCACGTGTGTCTTGCGTGTGCAGTGTATGTGGCGTGTGTATTGAGTATGGGGTATGTATTGAGTGTGGCATGCGTTTTGAGTTTTATATCAACATTTGATCTTTGAAGGTAGTATACAATATTTAATGAAAACCGTGTGTGTGTGCGTACGTGCGGAACTTATGTAATTTGTTGCGTACATCTCAACTGTTGAGACGGACTATATGTAATGGATCAATGGTGGACGTGTGTCGCTAGACCAATATTGTTATCAGCGCAATCCAAATGGGGGTCACAACAAAACAAAATGGTGTACGGATTATGGATCAGCATGAAACAACTGATATCGACACGAACTCACCTGCATAATTTAGATTCATTTAGAGGTTGATAATGTTGCCATTGTCTATTGTTCTCGTCACGAATAAACAGTTTCAGTGAATCATTTATTGATCGCCATGTCATCCGATCTTGTAGTTCCACTCGTCTCTGGAGTGAAACTGTGGGAAATCCGTTCCATGAAGTTTTTATAGTCGAATTCGTTGTGTAGCAATTCGTGGCACATATTTTCGCTGTCCACAGGAACTTGTTCGAAGGATGTGTCTTGTGCGTATAGGCCAAATAGTCAACATACATAAGATAGATCGTTATGTCGGAGCAGTCGGCGCGATCCAGGAGACAAAACGCTACGTAAGTGCCATTGAAGTAGTCTTCGAAGGAGCACGTCTGACGTAATGAAGTAGACGTGGACACGATGCGAAAACTGCTGCCACCATACGTACGTTTCCCTCGGTGACGTTCTTCTATGACAATAAGGTTTCCTTTATGGTCACGTCCGCAATCGATCTCCACTTTGTATTTGTAATATTTCAACAAAGGCGCAGGACGTTGCTTTTTGAATTCCAGTGGGTGATTTCGTTGTGCTCTGTAGAATTGTTTTAACTCAACTATGTCCTGCGAGTGGTAGCTGTTGTTGTTCCTAATTAGCGTGTTCAATGACGAGTGTGGTGCCGTGACAGCTGGAAAGACAGGGTTGTCGAGGAGACGCCAGAAGACGAAGATGGAGCATAACACAAACACAGAGAGCTTAACTGTCAGTCGCAGCTGTTTCACCATAGTAGCGGACGTCTGAAAGTTACAAATATCTCGTTTTACATTGCATAATATCTACTTCGGTAATACGAAGTTAGTGACTCAGTATCAAACAATCCCAAAAGACATGTGCCACTCTTACCCTAAACCAACTCCGATTTGTCCACGAAAGAGATAAACATCTTTCTTATTACTATAATGATGATCCCTTCTTGGTGATTTGGGTGAGCTGATTCCTAAAAGGTATGTTGACAAACTATAGGAGGGGTTCTTGACCCCCTAAATGAAAAAGTGTATGGGGTAAGTTTTTGTCATCAATGACACAGCATATGCATGATATAATATATAAATCCAAGAATAGCTATTTGAATGTTTGTGCGTTTGTAATGGACTGTGAAGAAAACGGTTAAAAACGAGCTTTTCACACATTTATGTGTGATTAATTAAAATCGCTATGCCATAAATATTCACGTGTAAATACAGGGAATGCACCTCTCGATGCAATCACGAAACTAAAGTGGAAAGCGAGTGTTTTGTCCAAGGATTGTTGAGGGAAAGAAATATATATATATATATATGGGTCTAATGGCCCCAAAGGTCCAACTGGCTGCAAGTTGCCAACCCCAATTATGTATTTTAAACAGAGATTTGCGGAAGCTATGATTAACAATCAACTTATCACTCTAAAGGAGGACATTATATTGTCTAGCCCTTCCCTCCAATTCAGTTGGCACAATGAATGTTTGTTCTGCGTTTATCTCCCTCCATTCACATATGCCTGAACCTGACCTCTCTCAGAGTAGTGATTGGAATAGAGACTGCAGACCTTATGGAAATACCTGGATAATTTGGCTGTGAACTATCCAGTAAAATCAACTGTCAAATGAGCACTTAATTGAGAATTAATTGGGAATTTTAATTAAAATAACCCTTATGGTAAAGTTAATTAATTAAATTTACAAAAATATGCCTTTCTGGAAAAGTTTGTTAATTAAATTAACTTGAGTTAATTCAATTAATAAATTAACAATTGAAATTAACCCATGGCTGATTCATATACGGAGTTATAATCAGTCAAGTCATTTGCATGGTGATATAACATAACAAATAAAAATAATGAAAATAGTACGATACACCAGACAGCTAAAGCATTGTATATGGAAAATATCAGGGCTAGTAGTTGCAAACTTTTGTATGTATAATGCCCTGGTGCAACGGTCTCACAATGTCAGCAGGCGCATTACAGTGCGTCCATTGAGCGTCGACGTAGCATAACAATTTAGCAAGTGCGTCCTTCCAGCGCGCCAGACGCGTGTGTAACATCAGCTTACAATCACACTATCAGCTGTCTTGTAAAATAAATTGGATGTATTATACTCCAACTATGTAACGCGCGTATAAACCGCACTAGCTTCGATAAGTAGTCTAGGCTCGGTTGAATATGATTAATGGCAATCTTATCCACAGCTGACACGAACTTTGACAACAAAGTACGGTACATTTTATGGGAATACACCGGTATTGACGATACATCAACTGTGACCAATAAACCAGACGCAGAGAGATGGCGACATCGGTTTCAGAGTCAAACTGTGAAACATAAAACCAACATCTTTGTTCTGTTAACTACTTACCCGTTTTGTTCAGATTGATGAAAACCAAAGCGCCTCTGAAGACCACGATCACAAGCGCTGTTGCCTTTGACGTGTATAGGTTTGTTTAACCCGATGAGAGTGCCCAGCTTCAATGAAAATGACAGTCGAGACAGACGCGGAGCTGCTAGCACCTTTAACGGGCACAACATAATACGTGTCGGTGTTCTACATATATTCGCGAGGTGGCGCAGTGGACGTCACAATTGATAATGCTTTGACACCGATTATTGAGGCTCCGCGCTGTGGCGCCACCGTTTGTCGCACACATCTTCGTCTAGATGCAGAGTGGGGTTTTCATTGTGACGGGAATTATATATGCACCCATATTCTGGGCACTTACAAAAGCAGCTAATTAAGATCTCATCCGGGCATTTGGCTAATTCATAAAATAACTTTTATCAGTTGATACGATGCAATTCGAATTAACTTAATTTTTTTTTATTATATTGACAAAGTGTCCGACTGAAAAGTTTAATCAGGCAAAACATTTGTTAATGTAGCATCTCGATAATGACGCCAATTGGCTGCTGGTGCTTCACGGAAACGCCTACACAAATTCTGGTGACAGTGAGTAACAACGAGACCACGTCTCCGTAACTAGACTGTCTTCTCAGCGAATTCATCAAGCCGAGGGAGAGTCAGATAAAGGAGACTAACATAAGTCATAACAGCTGCATTTAGATTGTTTGACCTATCGAAAGCGACACACACATTTAAAAAAACGTTGTATACGAACTGTTTGGCATTTCATGGCGTATTTATGTCTCACTCCATTTTGAATGATGGCAGTCTGGTGTGCCAAATTTTGGCGGGAGAATCTTGGTGTAGCTGTGGTTTGAATTTGGTGCAGTGATTTGTCAGAAAATGCGTGGAATATTGATTAGAATAAGTTTTACTATTACACACACACATTATATATATATATATATTTATTATGTGTGTATGTAATAGTAAAACTTATTATAATATATATAATAAATACACTTATTATATACATATATTAGGAAACAGCGGACAACGGACTCAAATTCAGCGAGTGATAAAGGGGTTTGTTCACAGATCGTGAATTAAATTGGTGTATCAAACTATTGTTTACATTGTTGAGTATATAGGAGATAAAGTTATAATGTTATATAAATTACTTAGATAAGATAATATCTGACACAGTTGTTGTAAACGTTTTTGGTAAAAAGGAACTAACAGTAGAAATTTAGCGTAAGCTGGAATACACTGAGTCTAGGTGGCAGGTTATTTGAGCTCATGCCAGCTTAGTAGACAGAGCATAGTTAGTAAGTATATTATTGTCAAAATTAAATTAAAACCTAAATAATCCAGCCTAAAGTGTTATTTTGAACACAGAAAACAACTTTATTCAAGGCTAACATAGTAATCTAACTAAATCTAAATTATGTGATGGCGTCGTGCAAACGGTATGTAAAGGCCACCAGGCTGAGATTCAGGGGGATAGTTTAAATGTTGAGTGTAGGGGATGTGGGCAGATGAAGGGGCTAGATGTGGAGATGGAACAGCTGACAGAGCTCGTTATAGCAGGTGGTAGGAGGGAAGGGGAGAGGTGGTTTGTGTCAATGGTTCTTGTGGAGGAACAGTAGAGAAGGCGACGGGAGCGAAGGTGTCAGGTCAGGAGATTGGAAAGAAAGGTGAAATGTTGGTAGGCGAGAGGGAGATGGACAACGTGCTGCCAGGTGACACGATTGCAGGACAGAATGCGACGAAAGGGAAAAGGACAACAGCTACTCTGAAGTAGTAATAGAGGGGTTGAGAAAGAGAACGTTAGGAAGAATGACAGAGCGATAAGTTAGGGAAACGAAGTGGTGGTTTTCTCTCCTGGTGCAAAAACAGATTCCATCACAGAGAGGGTGGAAAAATCATGGGTCTGGGCAAGATAGGTGTCACGATTTTTTTAAATAAAAATGTGATAAAGTTCGTTTGTCTAGGGGTGAATAAATAACGGTGGATGGGCCGACGTGACTTTCTTCGTTTGTGGGTTCTGATAATCTATAAATACTATGTCTATGACTATGGCAACTATACACGATACATATAAGAGACTATAACACATGAATAGTTTTTCACATTTATTACATAAACAATGAAACAATATGTTCTCGTCACAATCAATCATACATTATAATAAATATCTTTCTCTCTTATATATATATTACAATATGCATTTGTAACATCAACCATATATTATAATAAATATGTATCTCACTATATATATATTATAATATGTATTTGCAACCTCAACAACCATATATTATAATAAATATCTCCCTTGCTATATACTGGTTGGTGTAGTTTTCGACTTACTTAATAGAATATGCCGTTTAAAAAAAATCTGAAGAAACATTTTGTGTAAGAGATCGATATACCAAATCAGCAAAACGCTACTTCATTTATTCAATGCAAACATAGTATTAAAACAGTTGTTTTTAGTGAAAAACTTACGAATATTGAACGTCTGAACGATGTCGCGCTAGTCAAGGAAACCGGCGGAATTCGACTTATATTTATGGCAAGCCGTACAGACAATCGTTTTTAATTTTACCACTTTGTTCCAATTATGTCAACCTTTTTATCAACCAGGCTTGACATAGCGCTTTATAAAACACATATACATATATTTGCATTGAATATATAACGTTAATGTAGTACATTTTTTTTCTCGTATATTTAACACATTTTAATTATTCCTACTTTTATGACAAGACTAGCTTGCCATACATCTACCACAAAAAGGGCTATTATTGTCACGTGACCAAGAACGAGACATGCGTCAGCACACTCTCAATAATAATGTCTGGTAAGCATGCAAAGTCGGTTTTTTTATAAAGGTATGTATATCATAAACGTGTTCCATGTCATATTATATATAAAAATATATTTTGCTCAGACAAGACTGTATGGTTATTGTCGTAAACAGACGCTGTGACGTCTCTAACGCGATATCAAGCGAGATTTCAATGGATCGAAAACTGCACCGGTAACTATATACATATACCTGTTATCGATCTCTAACGGTTATATTACTACCCTAATACAATTGACATGGAATATACTACTGAAATCTAATTACTATGACAATTTTTCGAGCTTACCGGAAAATAGCGTCCATACGAATACAAGGTCCGAGACTGTACGGAACAGTAACAGTTGTTATAAAGATGGCGCCGGTGTATGGCGACACGTTGTGGCGATGCGTGATTGTATGTGTGATTTCACTTGCTGTTTTAGCGGCTAGTACAGCTACCACGCACAGGTATGAGCGTGAACATTTGCTGAATATTCTGGATTCAATGCATAAGGACTATCGACCTAACTTTGCCTCTGAGAACGTTTTTCCCGTGATCAATTCTACTCGACCTACTTCTGAAATCCACCACGCCACGCTTCATCGCGCTCGCAAACGGGGCAGACGAGGCGGGGCACTGTGCAGATTTCGTCGGCGCGGCTCTAGACCACCACTTCCTGCTATTGTTCTCGCTAACGTGCGCTCGCTCAAGAACAAAACAGACGAACTGTTCCACCTATTGTCTTTCAAACGTGAATTCAAGGACTCTTCCATTTTGTGCTTCACTGAGACATGGCTTGACCAACTGACACCTGACGCTGCCGTTACCCCACCGGGCCACACTTTGCTTAGAGCCGACAGATCAAGCGAACTGTCGGGCAAAGAAAGGGGTGGTGGAATATGCTTCCTTGTCAATCATCGGTGGTGCAATGACTCAACTATTGTGTCCTCTTCCTGTTCTCCTGAACTTGAATCACTCACAGTTAACTGCAAACCGTTCTACTCGCCGAGGGAATTCTGCAGTGTTGTTTTAATGGGTGTTTACATTCCGCCCGACGCGAATGCAACCAGTGCAATTAACCAGTTGACTACCCGCGTGTTGGCAGCAGAAACAACGTACCCTGATAGTGTCATCATCATCCTGGGTGACTTCAATCACACTAATCTGAAGAAAGTTCTACCCCGATACAAACAGCATGTTAATTGCTCCACTCGTAACAATAAAACTCTAGACCACTGCTACACCATCTTCAAGGACGCTTACCGGGCGACCACCAGGGCTCCGTTGGGTGAGTCAGATCACGCTACAGTCGTATTGATTCCTACATACCGTCAGAAGTTAAAAACAATAAAACCGACCACCAAGACAGTGAGAAAGCGGACTGCTGACTCAACGATTGCTTTGAAAGCTTGCCTTGACAGCACGGACTGGCAAATGTTTAAAGATTCCTGCCACGACCTCGACGCGTACACTGACACAGTTACTGCCTACATCAGCTGGTGTGAAGAAACCTGCTACGAAAGTAAGTTAGTTACAGTATATGGCAACGACAAACCATGGTTTACCAGGGACATTAAACAGAAGCTAGCCATGAAAAACTCAGCGTTCATTAGCGACAACATGGAAGAATTTCGGAGAGCCAAGTACGCAGTGCGCAAGGCGATTAGTTCGGCCAAGTACAAATACAAACGCAAACTTGAAAACCAATTTGCTTCCAACAACACCAGATCTGTATGGCAAGGGTTACGTCAAATTACACAGTATAAACCAAGCGCTTCAGCCATTTACAACGCCGATCCGTCCTTCCCCGACCAACTAAACGACTTCTACAGCAGATTTGACAAGTTAAACACATCGCCGGAACAGCGCCCCCTACCCACAGACACTCCGCTGTCGCCGCCTTTCACCGTTAACGTTGCTGACGTGCGGACATTGTTCAAGCGACTGAGTACGCGCAAGGCTTCGGGTCCTGATAACATCTCATCATATACATTCAAGAATTGTGCCGATCAGCTTGCTCCAGTATTCGCTGACATCTACAATTCATCTTTACAACAGTGCATAGTTCCAACGTGTTTTAAAACTTCTGTGATTATACCTATTCCCAAGAAGGCTAAAGTCTCTACCATGAACGATTACCGTCCAGTGGCACTTACCTCAGTTGCGATGAAAGTTTTCGAACATATTATGCTCCGTTATCTGAAATCTTCCACGGCCGGTCTATTGGATCCTCACCAGTTTGCTTATCAAACTAACAGATCTGTGGACGATGCAGTTGCCTTAGGTTTACATTATGTTATGAATCACCTGGAACAACCGAGCACTTATGCGAGGATTCTTTTCATGGACTTTAGCTCGGCCTTTAACACCATAATTCCTGTGAAGTTGTTTGATAAACTTGTATCTCTGAATGTGCATCCTGCCATATGTCACTGGACTCTCAACTTTCTTCTTCACAGGCCTCAATCTGTCAAGGTCAAAAACTCTCTCTCCAAAACTGTTATTCTTAACACTGGTGCCCCTTTTCACTCTCTTTACAAACGACTGTGTATCTGGTAACCAATCTGTTCGCGTGGTTAAGTTCTCGGATGACACCACTGTAATTGGCTGTGTCAACAATGCTAACGAGTCTGTGTATAGAGAGGAAGTTCAAAGACTGGTCGGCTGGTGTAAGAACAACAACCTGGTACTAAACATATCCAAAACGAAGGAAATGATCATTGATTTTCGCAAAAAGAAAACACCCATCCACCCCCTTGTCATTGACGGTACTGAAGTTTTACAAGCCGACTCTGTAACATTTTTGGGTTCGACTATTTCTAAAGATCTTTCCTGGTGTAATAACACGATTGGCATCATTAAAAAAGCACAAAAACGCATGTACTTCCTTAGACACCTCAAACGATTCGGCTTATCTCAAGCAATATTAACACGTTTCTACCGCGCAGTTATTGAAAGTGTCTTGTCATTTTCTATCACTGTCTGGTTTGGTCGCGCCAGCCAAGATGAAATTAATCAAATTGAATCAGTCGTCAAGTACGCCTCTAAACTAATCGGGTTAAATATGCCGTCCATCAGATCTCTTTATCTATCTCGCAGTTTGCGCAAATCCAAGCGCATTGTACAAGACGAATATCATCCAGCCAACCATCTCTTTGAACTCCTTCCCTCCGGTAAGCGCTACCGTAGCATAAAAACTAAAACGACGCGATTTAACAATAGTTTCTATCCTCAAGCGCTGAGATTTTTAAACGGAGAGCCATCATAAATGGCTTGCCTCTGGTAGGTAGATGCAATGTCGTCTTTTTAATTTTTTATTTATTTATTTATTTATTTATTTTTTATTTATTTATTTTTTTTTTTTTTTTTTTAATCTTTAATTTTTTTTATTTTTTAATCTTGCAACGTATTATATTACTCTCGCTTGTTTTCAACTGTTTTTAGTATTACGATTGTGATATGTAATGTTTTTTTCCGTGTGTGATTGGGTGCATGAGTGTATGTTTGTGCTAACGCCACAACACTACAAATTCCTTGTACTTGCTACTTGGTAATAAAACGTATCTTATCTTATCTTATCTTATCTTATCTTACACACATCCTATCCTTAGATGTGGGAGAATAAATCAAATAACCTTATCAAGAACTCCTACCCTGGGTCGTCACAGGGATTTACTAACACTGACGATCGAAATTGAAGAATAGATAACGCGTTGTCGACGGAACGGAAGATGTAGAAGATTCACGCGATCATCAGGACGAACGATTTATGGTTCATGGTTGGAATTCAAAGTGTCGTCGTAGACGTAGAAGTTCGACTGTCACGCGATCATCAGGTCGAAACGTCTCGCAGAATCATAGGTGAAGAGTTGTCGTACATGCGCATCGATTCGTTGGGTACGCGATCATCAGGTCGAACGTTTCGGTGGATTCATTCACATGTAGAATTTTGATGACTTGGAATAAATCTGGGCTAAGGTTACATTTATATTATAAGATCGCTACTCTACAGAACAATAACATCTTGTAAGGATTAATTCATCCTTTTCAGAATACTATAAATTTAACATATCAACTTAATAACTAAACTGGGCATTGTTCGCCCTAAGTTGAACTTTACATCGTTAGTAAACGATCGACGCACACATACGGTCGAAAATAAAAGTACGTCCTTCCACGACCAGAATAAAACTCCGAATGACGCTTGCTGTCGTTACCGACGCTACTAATGGATTTGGAGGTTTTATGGATCTAACCAATCAAATCGTATCTCTTGATAATTTCAGCGTCCCTACGTCATATTTCAAGTGTAAACTACCGGTGTTTGCGGGAATTTTACGTGCGTTTTGCACCCGGCCCTTAACGACATTCGTTAATCGGTTAAATAAGCCTTATGTAACCAAGTTTTGTCGTATCCGATATACCGACAATTTGATAAGTAAATAATGAACCTTTTGTGATAAATTATTTAACTCTGGTAAAATAACGAACTATAAAGCTAGAACTTTGCATAGAACATAAATCACTAAATAGTAGATTCTATATGACGAATAAATTTCATGTTTACCGTTACTATGGTACGGTAAGATTCGTTCGAACTGAGCGTTCGTTCTTTTTATTTCATTCATTGATTTGGTTATGTCTGTATGCAAAGTGACTAAAACTCTTCTTTCTATATATGATTTGTAATCTTATATATTCTGTATCATTACCTAATGAATTCATCTATATATATAAAATACAACACTGAAGACACGAAAGTAGATTAGTTCCATGTGGATCAAAATAATGTAGTGTTGTTTTCGTTAAGAGTGTTGAAAAAAAAACCCCGTAACAATAGGATCTATTTTAGTACAGGTAGGGAATAATATCGCGGAGAGGAAAGGTATAACTGCCATAGTTAGGAGTATAGTTAATCAGTCAGAATACACCAGAAGACACGGGTTTAGCAGATAATTATGTAAAGGATTTTACCAGTAATGGGAAGCAGGGATCAGAGGTAAAAAAATGCCGAAGGATGCCAATTAAAATGCTAGTTCAGCAGCTTTGCTTTTGTGGATTTGTGGTGTGATGTTTGGTTGGGAGGGTGCAGCAGTGTTTGCGGATGAACTCTCAGCAGCAGTCGACTGTGGCATAGGTAGCATACAAAATATGTTTGGGAGAAACATTGTTTACACTAGAAGGGGTTTCTTAGATATGCCTGAAGCAGGACAAGAGGCCACTAGTACGTACAAAACAGTAACACAATGTCCGAAAAACATTTCTGAAGCTGGGTATCAATGTGTGTGTTTAAATGCAAGGAGAACAGTAAAGAAGAAAAAGGAATTATACATTATGGTAGAAGATATTGACCTTCACATAATTGGTGTTACCGATTCATGGGCCAACGACCTTTCATTAAAAGACGGAGTGGTTCCTTTTGAATGGAAAGAAACAAACATCATACCGTTATTTAAGAAGGATTCGAGAAATATTTCAGATAATTATAGACCAATTAGCTTAACATCAGTGATTTGTAACTTACTAGAAAGGTTAAATATCGACCTTATGGTGGACTTCCACGATAGGCATATAATATTATTAAATCCATCTCAACATGGATCCCTAAAAGCGAGGTCATGCTTAACAAATACGTTATGTTTTTTTGGAAGAAATCACCATTTCATAAAGTTGCGGTTGACACAAATGTGTTTAGAAAGGTTAGCAATGATGGTGATAGCAACATTTACAAAACGATCTAGATAAATTAGTTAAATGGTCTGAAAAAATGGGAGATGTTATTAAACTGCAGTGGATAGACGAGGGATCACCATTATATTTATCTACGTCAGAAAACTGTTGATAAAGTGCCACATCAATGATTACTGCTTCAATTAAAAAGCCATGGTATCATGGATGGCATAATAATTCGGGATAGAAAAATGACTGACTGAAAGAAGACAGCGTGTTGCAGTAGATGTGGAGGTTTCAAACTGGAAATCAGTGTTGAGTTGGGTACCACAACGATCAGCATTATGACCTGCATTATTCTTAATATATATCAATGATTTGGACGATAATATAACAAGCAACGTACTGAAAGTTGCGGTTGACTCAACAGTGATAAGCAACATTTACAAAACGATGTAAAAAATGTGTTAAATGGTTTGAAAAATGGCAGATGTTATTAACTTTTGGGAAAATTAGATGCTCACATGCCAGACACGGGAACTTGGATGTAAACTATACAGTGGAAAGACTTAGAAGTGTGTGGTATTGCAGCTTCAAAGAGTAGTCAAATCCTGAAGAACGCTTAAAAGAATGTGGTTTAACAACCCTAGAGACAAGGAGGTTAAGAGGAGATCAAATTGAAGCATTTAAGATATTGAATGGGGATGAAATTATTGAAAGAAATATTTTTCTCACTAAAGAAAGATAGTAAAACCAGAGGACATTAGGTCAAATTAGTAAAGGATCTGTGTATATTTGATGTCAAGTAGTGCATGTTCCCATGGAGAACAATTATTTCTTAGTAGAAACGGTTTGCAAGTGTTAAATATTATATTTATGCCATATGCTAATCATGGCTACCAGTCAAGCTTGCACTCTTGCATAGAATATTAATTCACTTGTTACAAAATGTGAGCAAACATTAATTTACTATACGACAACAGCCGAGTAAATAGTCCAACAGTGAAAATAGCTACTCAATAACACATAAGTATTTAAACGAAATTAATAACATACAAAGAGTGAATAAGTTGTTGGACAAACAACGCAAAGTGCGAGTACACATCAGTGGAGGTTCCAACATGGAATCACACAATTGTCATGTTACCTTACTTTGTACGTAGCATCAGTGCTTATTGTTGCATTTGGAAGAATACTTACTTTGTAACACATAGCAACGCTTTAAAAAAGTTTAAATAAAAAGAGATAATAACAAATCAAAATGGGCAACTCGTAAGATGGATATAGATACGCATACAGAGGAGAGCAACTACAATTATTCCAGAACTGAGAGTCCTTAGTTATGAGGAACGTCTGAAAGAATGTAGTTTAACAATTCTAGAGACAATGACGTTAAGAGTAGATCAGATTAACGTTTTTAAGATATTGAAAGGGTATCAAAATATTGATAGAAATATATTTTTCTCATTCAGGAAACAAAGCAGAACTAGAGGATATGAGGTAAATTAGTGAAGGATCAGTGTAGATTGGATACCAGGAAGTACTCGTTCGCACACAAGACAGTAAATTAATGGAATAACTTGTGTACGGATTGTGTAACTGCTAGCTGCGTGAATAAGTTTAAAAACAAAGTTGACACATATCTCAGGAGGGCGGGTTACACGTAGATGAACACTGTTGGACTTTCGATAAACCAATGTCTATTTGCCATCTGGGCCTTTGGCTTGGGTGACAAATCTTATTAAATCTGGTTAAAAACTAAAATTTTGCATTTCACGCCAGTGGTTTACTACGAATGTGTTCTAAAAGTGGCACATTCTGGTCCGGCTAAGCGAGGGCTGACATGTTAATAAGCTATACCGATAAGCACATGCGCAGTTCTGTGAATTCGGGTAATACTTAAGTACGCACGCACGCACGCACGCACGCACGCACGCACGCACGCACGCACGCACGCACACCACACACACACACACACACACACACACACACACACACACACACACACACACACACACACACACACACACACACACACACACACACACACACACACACACACACACACACACACACACACACACACACACACACACACTCTCTCTCTCTCTCTATGTAGCTGTAGAAGCATGCACACATAAGCGAATAGTTCATGGTGGGTCATGTTATATTTGGACATAATCTGTCTTACATTCTGGCTCGTAATGGACCTATAAAAAATGTCACTGTAGTTGCTATATAATTACAAACCATGTTGTCTGACAAGGCTATTGTTCTGTTAAATGTTATGATATACATTCAGCAATTAATGGTATTAAATCTCTGTGCGAACCATATGGCAGCTTCCATACATTGCGCAAAGCATTACGTCACTTTATGCACATCTTGTTAACACTGTACTGCCACAGTGGCCATAGTTGAGATCAGTACAATGCACAACAATACTGATGAAACAATTTGTTTTTGACGACAGTTTGAAGTAAATCAAACTCTGACAAAACTCTATTTACACTACAGTTAAATTTCTTGATACCATCAAACACCATTTCATACTTATCGGTTGTGCTAAGTACATTTCCCAGATGTATAGTTTTTTCACCTGTAGAAACATCCGTATCATTTATTTCAAAATGCGGATCAGCATTCTTCTTGTTGTACACCAATAGTTTACTGTTTGACCCATTAAACAACACATACTGTAGTTTGGCATATTATATTTGACAGTTTGAGTCTGAAATGTTATTTGGCATATTAATTTGAGTCTGAAACCGATGACGCCACTTGCCGGGATTCGGGTCACAGTTAATGCTCAAGTCACAGTTAATGTTTCGTCGATTCCTATGTATGCCATTATCATTTACCGTATTTTAAGCTCGTGTCAGCGGTGGATAAGGGATTGTCATTAAGCATATTAGATCGAGTCGAGACTATTTATCGAAGCTATCGTGTTTTATAAGGACGATATTTAAATTGGAGTATAGTACATGTTACTCTCTGTTAAATGTTACTATCATATATTTGTTTTACAAGACAGCTGATAGTGTGATTGTAAGCTAATTTTAACATACGCGTCTGGCGCGCTGGAAGGACGCAATTGCTAAATCGGTATGCTACGTCGACGCTCAATGGACGCACTGTAATAGCATATGCCTGCTGATATTGTGAGATCGTTGCACCAGGGCACTATACATACAACAACAAAATCCTGTCTTTCAGCTTGCTACTATTACCCATGCTTTGCCGTATAGGTAAGGTAAAGGTAAAGTCCCCCAAGCATAACGCCTTAGGAAGCCATGAAGGCTTATATGGCCAGTGCTTAAACCTGGTTTCTGTAGTGCGAAGCAACTTAGAGTGCAGTTATACTGACTCTCCTGGACGGGACACTAGTCCATCGCAGGTACCTTCCAAACAGTGTTTGTACACATTTGCAGGTGAGTAGACTGAGGCAAAGTAGGGTAAACGAAATCGAAAAAGAACCGTGCCCAGTGTGGGTCTTGAACTCACAACCCTCGAATTTAGAGTCCAACACCGGCTACCCCCCCTGCTTTGCCATATACCCTAATTTCATTATCTTGTATATTGTACTATCTTCATGATTCATTTGTTTGATGTTATATCACCTTGCGAATGAGTTGACTGATTATAACTCCTTTGTGAATCCACAAGACAGGACATGGCACGGGTAGGGTTACATAAGTCGTATTTAAGCGCTGCCAGCGTTGCCACGTCGTGGCTAAAAAGAGTAAAATTGAGTATCGACGATCCATGGACAAAGCATTTGTTTTCCCCTTTAGTTTCAGGATTGCACCAAGAGGCGAATTCCCTGTATTTGCACGTGGGTGTATTTGGATTAGCGTATTTACTGATACAAACAGTGATCTGTCAAAGTGATTGTTTGTTTTATTCACAGTCCATTACAAACGTACATACGTTCACGTACTTATTCCTTATTTTATTGTTATTAAGTTATGTTCCTGGTCACATGTGAATAATAATGTATAGACTGTGACAAATATATATATATATATATATATATATATATATATATATATATATATATATATATATATATATATATATATATATATATATATATATATATATATATATATATATATAATACGTACTAAATGGTTTACACGTTTCTGATTTAAGTATCGTGGACGGTAAAGCGGACAATATTCGTGCACATGCAGTGTCATGCAATGAATGTAAGATCCCATACTAGCTAAATAGGACCGTGTACGTGCGCTGCCCATGGAAGATTGATAAACCGCATTTTTAAGTAATGCGGGCTTCGGACCTCCATCAAAAACCTAGGTAAACAGCTATTATTCTGCACACTCTTTTGTGCGGCAGAGAAACATGGGTAACCAACCTATCGTCGCCACAAAAAGTGATTAACACTCTCGCAACTTGAGTGCTTGTTGTCACTGACACTGTCTGCAACATGTTTGTGATTATTTGTTGTCATTGACACTGCCTGCAACATGCTTGTGATTATTTGTTGTAAGTGACACTGTTTATGTCACGTTATTGTTTGTTGTAAGGAACACTGCAATATCGCATGTAATTGTTTATTGTCATTTAGTCAGCAGACTCCAAAGTAGACGGGTGTCTGCCAGTAAAAAATCGTGTTGGCAAAGGTGGGAGGGGACATTGACCCCCCTAAATTACAATACAAAATTTGTCCAATAAAAGTTGTAATTTAGGGCATCAAGGACCCCTCCCATATTTTATCAACAAAACTTGTTTTGATCCAGCACACCAATATCATCCTAAGTTCGTTGTTAAGATATCATTATTATACTAAATAGAAAGGTGTGTGTCTATTTCGTGGGTAAATCTGGCTCCATTTCGTTTTTTTTTCTCATTTTAGGTGTGAAGGACCCCTCCCACATGCAATTTGCTAGCACCACTTTTTTGATTCAACGTTTGTAGGCATGCTTTACTAAACACTGACATTTTAAGAGACATATTTGGATTTCGGCACCAGTCTATATATTCGTACATGGAGGAATGATCTAAACTGGTTCATATGGCTTCTCATACGTGAAAACCATCCCATGTAGTATTAAGATAAGCATCAGTGTCACAGAAGTTATTATTCTTGGCGTGGTTGTTAAGTCATTGTAACTCGGACGGCCAAAATTGCCAAAGCTTAGTAACAGCAGCACGAGGATTCGCGTCCCATTTATGTAATCATGAAATATTCTTGTGGCACATTTGCAAGATTTCTCCCGTGTGTCGCCATTAGAACTGGCGATACTTATCATTTTGTTCTTTAATAACTAATTTTCTATTGTAGTTTGGTTCGTACGAAACTATTCGGAGAAACCTGTTTTTGCTCACAAAGGTAGGCGAAATAAACAGCAATAGAGAGCGAGATAATCTATAATTATTTGTTGTAACTGTCATTGAGATATCCACGTAAACTCTTTGTTGTAACGGAGGTGCAATATCCCACATGAACTGTTTGTTGTAACGGACATTGCAATATCTATAACTGGAAAATATTCTAATCGTAAGAATCAATATATATTTATTGTGTTTCGTCTATCTAGTGCGGTCTAACTTGAGGGGTGGCAACGTATTCATAGGAAGGCGTCTTGATTGAGAGATGAATGTGCTCATCTCTGGTGAACCATCTCCGTCAGGCGTCCACCTCGCCGACTACCTTCTACGCAATGGACACCGTGTCAGCATTACGCTACATCAAGAACTCGATGTATCCGTTTAGGCTGAAGATAGAGAGCTGACAGACGACCTACTGGTCCGACTGATAACGACCAACTACGGGAACAGATTCTCCTACCTCCACTCCACAACGTGCAGTTTGAAGACAACATCTACGCAATCAGTCGATATTACTAACGTCAGCCATGTCGTGTTCGATGGCACACACCTGTGTGGAATCACACGCGCAATCGTCGTTCGACGTTCATTGGGATGTCTCGTCGAACTACTCGAGGCAACGAAGGGAGGCAACACTCGACCTCACTTCACTCTTCTCGTCAATGCAGACGTCACCGGGAAAGCAGAATTCACGTCCGTGTTGGAATCTTCGATGGAGATCGTTGTGTCTTTGTACCAGTCGCTGTACGGCGTTCCAGTTACATTAGTGAAGCTCTTGTGTTCCACCGACAATCATATATGGACAACGTCAGGGGAAGCTTCAGTGGTCGTCGAAGAATTACCATCAGCGATCACTGAAGCCATGTTAACGCGCTCGGCGTGCAAACATATTCGCATTGCCAAGTGTTCGTCATCCGGGCTTCAACTTTCGTGGAGTCAACTCAGGAAGACATGGAACAATCATTCGGCGGCGAAATTCTCCCCGCCGACAAACTCGAAATGGGAAGACGTTGTATTTACAATGTTCCTCACTTCGAAGAAGAATTCCCAACGTAAAGTGTTTATGAAGAACGACAACTACGGTTACATGGCCGACTGGCACTTGAGCTTGCGTAATGTCGGAATCAAAGCAGTCATTTTCCATGATTTACCACTGAGATGTTATCTAATGATTAGGAAAGAGAAAGATGGGGACGTGGGGTAATTGTATACTATTAAAGAGTCTATCCATGCATATGGAATAACACTGAAAAGCAAAACAGATTGTGGGGAAACAATTTAGTGCAATATAGTTACAAAGAGCTCGACATTAACAATAGGAGACAAACATACGACAGTGATGCCACACGCCAAAACCAGGCTCTTGTCGACAATTTTACAAAATCATTTTATTACAGATTCAAATAGAGGAGATACACAGCTTTAAAATGACGCCAACATGAACAGTGTATCTTACTCCTGGGCCAATATATTACACTTTTAGTGTAAACGTTCTTGGAATAAAAGTTTTGAGAAAATCAGCTTTAAAAAACGGCATTGAAAAATTGCTTCTCCCATAGCAACCATGCACTTATAATACTCCAAATGGAATGAAATTTAGTATATTCCTCCAGTAGATGTGTATAAAGAAGATACATAGGTATCAAGTGGAAAAACGTAATATTTATTGAATGCCACCTCATTTACTACCAGGTTTTTGTATTCCCGGAGACTAACGGCCTTCGAAGTAATTTTCAATCACGGCAGTTAAATTGCTGTCCTCGAGATTGCACCCACTCGCACGATCCAACTCGGTAGCTAAATAAGCTTCTTACGATGCCATAGTGCAATTTTTAACGATTCGAAGACGAAAACAGCGGGCGAAACTGGCGAACAAAGACGAAAGGAATGGGTAAACAAGCCGATTTCGCATGCCCGCTTACGTTTTCGACAAATCTGCGAGCGTTTCGCAACTTCCATAGCAACAACAGCACTTTGTTGCTGGATAAATTATGTATAATAGGAGCTGTTCCATTGGTTTAGAGTAAGAGATTCCCAATCACACGTATAGTTGACGTCATAAGCTTTCCTGCCATGTATAACATGTGGGGTTTCCCATTTGTAAGCGAGCGAAGACAGTCGATCAAAAACGCGTAAAAATGGCTTTGTTTCAGACTTCTCAACCGCGACGCTAATCAAGGGCTTCAATAAAGTGCTAAATATTACTAGTTTGAACAATCTTTCTGCTTATATAAATGGATTTATGGAAAGATGGATAATTTCGCTGATCGATTCCATCGTTAACCCTTTTTTGACAATTCGAAGGTACACCATGCGTTTTAGGCTCCTGCGCCGAACTAAATCTAGCGACAAGCGCCTGGTTTTGTCGTGGCGCATCACTGTCTGTCGTATGTTTTTATTAGGCCCAAATACATATCACTAAACAAGTACGTATGTAGATACAAGTATAAGTAATTAAAGAATAAATATAACACAAATATCAAATGAGGAGCCAAGAGACTCCTATTAAGGTAAATGACTAACCGCTCTCACAGGAACAACCCTATGTACAATTAAGTACAACTTTTA
Source organism: Lamellibrachia columna (assembly GCA_963662155.1). Taxonomy (NCBI): domain Eukaryota; kingdom Metazoa; phylum Annelida; class Polychaeta; order Sabellida; family Siboglinidae; genus Lamellibrachia; species Lamellibrachia columna. The sequence continues at coordinate 41,073,569 of OY759273.1, read as the reverse complement.
GATTATACAAATAATAACATATAACGATATAAAGACTGAACAGTTATACGTCATAGGACAGAAAAACTTGACACAATAAACGATTTGGTATGGCTGGTTCATTGTCCAAGGCGGTGTTATTACAAAATCATTATTGTTGGCGTATATAACAGTTTCTGACATTACATAGCGATATATAAGTTTGCAAATAATATTTTTTTGCTATAGATTGCAAGACTATGTATATATATATATATATATATATATATATATATATATATATATATATATATATATATATATATATATATATATATATATATATATATATATATATATATATATATATATATATATATATATATATATATATATATATATATATATATATAGTTCACAGTCATTCAGATCACTTAATTGAACTCTTTCCAACAACTTCTTATGCTATTCTTTAAGATAGCTCAATCTAATATTAGTTATAGCATTATTCAAAGACAGGTCATGTTGAATATTGTTAATGTCATAAATAAAAAGGAGTGGCTGCTTTTTCAACATATACTTGGTCACGTAGCAATCTAAATTTCTAACAAACTGTATACATAATATCAGTGATTGATACATTTTGCAATCAGTACTTTGTAAGTATTTATACTGTGGAGCGTTTGACAGTGGCGCTATTATCCGGATGTGCTTTTGCCCGGGTTTTTTGTCCGGAGGGGCTTTTGCCCGCCAACCGGTTTTCTACATGTTTCAAAAGCAATGTCCAGTAATTGATTCTACATAGACAAACAAGCATGGATTAAAAATGCTGAGATGCTATTATTATTCATGAAGTACACAAAGAAGTTAATGAAGTACACAAAAAAGTTAATGAAGTACACAAAGAAGTTAATGCTAATATTATTTATGAGATAAATACGCGTCTGGGTTCCCCGAAGATGTGTTAATGGACACGTATAAGATTAATGCTCGAAAAGTGATTGGGCGTAACTCCGAGGACATGAAATCCATTACCTTCCGAGGACAATTACGCTCCGAGGACACCTGAGGACACGAACGTTACTTGGGTTGACCTAGTTCATCAATCAACGGTACAACTCATCAGAAAGTTCATAGGGAACTTCAGAACTTTATCCGAAAGTATTGTAAAATGTATTGAAGCTCCATAACTACGTAACAATCAGTGTAACTAGTACGTACACAAGCCTTGCTATTTGCAGCCTGACCCGGAGGGGAGTGCTGCTAAGCCTAAGGCAATGGGTCATCTCAACTGCGGGGGTGGGGGGCGTCTCCACTGCGACAACCATTCACACAGGCATCGTGACGGTCTCGCCTTTCTTGCCAGCGCTTGATAATTATGAAGCGCCATCTATGTCAGTGAAGCGCGCATGGGATCAGTCAGTCACCGCTCCGCTTCGCGCCGTTCGGGTCAGTGAAGCGCGCAAGGGATTGGTCAACGGTCGCAACGCGCTTCCCTCACGGTCCCGAAATAGCTGTCCTGCGTTTCTGTGACGTCAGTGACCTTACGAATCAATTGCATCCAAGGCCACGCGATGGCGCCACCAATAAATTATGTTCGGGACTGCAGCTCAAAACTTGGTACGTGACCGAAAGAACGGATTGGCGATAACATATGCCCAAAAACATATCGTGTAAGAGAAACATGTCATTATTATATATTGTTGAAAGGAACTAACAAATTATATCATATATTTAGCGAGAGACTCGTCTACCAGTACACTATGTCGTCAATTATTTTCAAAGAGGACGACAGACCTGTCAAGACTCATGGAGCAAGAAAGTGGAAATTAAATAAATAGACCACCTCCGACAAATTTGGAGGCATTTCACTGTCCTGAAGCAACTAAAATGTGTACCTCTATGTCTGGTATAAATTGCTATATTTTTCCTTATAAGATATTGGTGAACCTCTTTTCGAGTTTTGCACCCCGGAATACCTGGCTGCAATGAGTAAGAGGGGCACTTGGGTTGATGAGGTTGACGTCCAAGGAATGGCCAGAATGTTGGGACGCAGTTTACACATTGTGACCAGCCAGGAGCAGAGCACGAAACAAGGCTACTTGGTCAACATAATCACAGCCAATTCTAACTCTGGCACTCGAGATCCTCTGCTCTTCGGACATGTTGGAGAGCAGCATTACATAAGTCTTGGTTATAATGATACTTCAATTGTTTTTTCTTCATAACAACGTATGAATACGGACAGGCTGATGAATAGGTATAAAGATCTATTGTTGAATTGAGGTGCTTGTGTGGTATGAGTTATTAGTGTAGGAACATGCAATCGTGCAGAACTTTTAAAAACAAAATTTCACTTCATTTTTGTCTTTATGTTGAAAATGTTTAACAACATTACACACACAAAACACTCGTGCACGCGCACACACTCACGCACGCACACACACACGCACACGCGCGCACACACAGTTGAAATTACATGTATGATGCAATGTCCGACCTTGCAACAAGATGATTACAATGCTATATCTTATATCATATTTGGTGTGCTGTATTCATAGACGTAAAGTTCGTAAAGTAGGCCAAAGGAGCGAACGCAACTTGTTACCATATATGCATGCATGCATGTGTCATTGTATGTATGCATGTATGTATGTATGTATGTTTGTATGTAAATATCTACGTATGTATGCATTTTGGGCGCCAGACTTTGACCCAACAGAGGATCAGTAATTTTTTTTTTTTCGAAACTCATCCCACTATTACCCTTTCTAAGAACAGTCGAATTACGATTGCTCGAAGTTACGTAATCCGTCCCCAACTAATCAGTGGTTTTTTATGTAGCTTGGAATAATGACGATGCGATGAACGTTTAAAGTTACGTAATCTTCATTAAACGTCGGATACGAATATTTAACAAATTGCACCTTTGACAGCACAGGTCGTCGATTCCCCAGTCCAGTTTGCAGAGGTCGTAGGTTCCCTAATCCAGCTGCTGAGGTCGTATGTTCCCCCGTCCAAGCTGCAGATATCGTGGGTCTCCACGTACAGGCTGCATAGATCGTAGGTTCCCCGTACAGGCTGCAGAGATCGTAGGGTCCCCCGTCCAGGATGCTGAGGTCTTAGGTTCCCCCGTACAGGCTGCATAGATCGTAGGGTCCCCCTTCCAGGCTGCTGAGGTCTTAGGTTCCCCTTACAGGCTGCAGAGATCGTAGAGTCCCCCGTCCAGGCTGCTGGGGTCGTAGGTTCCCATTGTCATGGTCAATACGTCACAGATCAAGCAGCAGTCCCAGCTATTCACTATGACGTTGGAGATATCCTTCATGGCATTGTGCACCTGGGAAATCTCAGTGACTCTGTAATCAATTACACCACGACGCATGCGCAGTAAATACACTTCCGGTAGTGGTCATAGCAGAAAACCAGTATGTATGCTCTTGCCATAAAATCAGTATTACGTGTTTTGCCAGTTTAATACAAAGGAAGTAGCCACCTTGTTAGCTGTATCACCAACTTGGCCGCCAGGAGGCAGCACTGTTGTGAGAAATAACTAATTTTCAGTTGTACCTCAAGTTAAGCATTGGCTTATATGTAATTAAGGATGTATTGTGACACAGGTGGTCATCGTTATAGACACTGCGCGACAGCAGTTGTACTGAGTCTCGGCGGACTGTGAACAGGTATACAGTTTGCACTAGTTGTAACAAATATGCTTTGTAAATGCTGAATGGTGTCTAAACCTGTTCAATATCCTGCTATAGTAGTTCAGTTGAGATGCACACATTACCCAGACATCATGTCGCAAATTACAGTATATTTACTGGTTCATCCTGACAAGATGTTGTATAATAGTTATTGATCCTGATACTACTGTATGTTTGACCTGTTGATCATGTTGAGACTGCTACTAAATGTAACTGCAGAGCTGGCAAGGTGTGATATTTGGTGGTCATGTTATCTTTCATGCATGTAGTAGATGTTAAGGTGTGCGGGACATGATGACATGCGCGTTGTGTTATTGTACCCAGTAACATACACATTATTATTTCTATTACACTTATCTTCCTGGCAGTAAATTACAAATATCTTGTTCTGATTTATATGCGCAGTGAATTGTCTTATACTGGATTATAGGCAATATTGATTGTGTTGTTACAGGGTCGAAAGTATACACCATAAAGATTGTTGAGCCACATCATCATTTCTTCCTTACCGAAGGTGGGCCCAGATCAAAGAGGGGATAACGTCACGCGCGGCTCGTGACATCACCTTTAAGTTTTTTATAGGATTTTTTATAGGAGCAAATTCTTGGTATGGGTCCATAACTGTTCACACCCCATTAAACAATGAAATGCGGTTTTACATGAAACGCGGTTTTAGCAATGTTTACCAAATGCCTCAGGCCAATATGCCACATACAAACGTGCATACAAACAAACAAACATACGCTAGCTCGATTATGGTTAGATTGCCTCTGTTTACATTACTTCTGGTAATTTGAGCCATTGTGCACCTCTTTGTGGTTACAGGTATTTATTTCATAGCAAAAAAAAACATTACCTAGCCCTGCAAAGTTGCGAGTGCTAATTTGGTTAAAGCGAAACAAAAGTCATCGTTCAGGGATTATGCTCCTAAAAGGGTTAATAAAAAATAAACAGGTGCAACTAAAATAAAGAATATCACGCCAGTGGTTTACTCAGAATGTGTTGTAAAAATGGGAGATTCCGGTGATTTCCCCGATTGACCGAGGGCTGACGTGTTAACCAGCGCGACCGATAAGCGCATGCGCAAGTCTATGAAATCGGGGTAACCTAGACTACAAGTGACGAATCAAAGGAAGCCAGCATACTCAGAACCAACGCAATGTTTAAAATAAATGAGATATTTTGACAGAAAGAGGACAAGTTAAGTAAACAAAGCCAAACATATATGTGATAAGTTGAGTTTGGGCGCAAATAGCATGGCCATATGAAATTGTCAAGTATAGCAATAGGTGTATACAAATACATTTTCATAAGTTTGGCGAGAGCATATTGCCAGAATACTGCACTCGTGACGTGTTATCTAACAGTATGGCGGCCTATGGAATAAAGATGTTGTGCTTTCAACAACGTTTTCCCAGTAAACCACAGGCGTGAAATTCTTAATTATAGTTACAAATGGTTATGTTTTAATAAATCTTATAAGTGCATAGGCCGAAAACCATTACTTTTGGTTCGCTTTAAGACAAACGTCGAAAGAATAGCTTTCTCAGTTGCCGCAACAACTCTGTGGAACTCATTCACTATTAAAGATAAGTCGGCAGGAAATGTAATACAATTTCGCCGATATCTAGAAGACAAGGGATAGTCTTACTACTGCAATAGTATCGGGATAGTTGTATTACTATAACAATACTGATGCGATAGTTTCATAACTTTTGTTACTCTTTAAAATAAGAACACGTTGATACTGACTTCCTGATTATGTAGTACCCGTGGCGTGACATGTTGTAGAATGTTTCTTTAAATGTTACTTCAAAATTATCCTGAGTTATTGTGACAGCCAGCAACGCCAGATAATAATAATAATAATAATTTTTGTATTCAAACAACAAACATAGTAATGGCTGCAATAGCCGTGACAATATATGTATAGTTTCTAGCTGCACATCCTATTTGCTAACGTCATAACCAGTTTAATCGCTACTAAGCCACATTTAGAAATAATTAGTACTACATATTGCCAATCAGCGAAATTAAACAAAAGCGAATATTGCACTAAATATGATTCATAAAATAATATTAACATTAAACGAGAAAAAAAGGTTAACCGGACCTACCAGGAATTGCACCCAGCATCCCCCAAACATCAAGCGAACGCCCTACCACTAAGCCATGACAACTCACACGGAATGCTGCAATGAATTCGTTATGTATTCTGCAGGCCGTCTCGTGGCATTGTCGTTTTAATGTAAATTTAGCTTTTAAGTTCGTTTACGTTGGTAGCATTTACCGGATTTTTTCCATTCATTGTCCTCTGTGAGATGACTTTGTGAGTGATTCATGAAAATATAGTAAATGTCAATTACTCTGTTATGATAACTTTTAGTAACTTTTATGCGGGTAGTATATTATGTTTTTGCGGCATTACGTCACTTCACATCCTACAGCGCTATTTTCAGTAGTAACCAGACTTAACGGTTCTTGCAGAACTCGACGGTTCTTGCAGAACTCGGCAGAACTCGACGGTTCTTGCAGAACTCGAAGGATCTTCAGAACTCGACCGTTCTTGCAGAACTCGAAAGGTCTTTTAGAACTCGACGGTTCTTGCAGGACTCGACGGTTCTTGCAGGACTCGACGGATCTTGCAGGATTCGTTGGTTCTTGCAGAACTCGACGGTTCTTGCAGGACTCGACGGTTGCTGCAGGGCTCGACGGTTCTTGCAGGACTCGACGGATCTTGCAGGATTCGATGGTTCTTGCAGAACTCGACGGTTCTTGCAGGACTGGACGGTTCTTGCAGGGCTCGACGGTTCTTGCAGGACTCGACGGATCTTGCAGGATTCGACGGTTCTTGCAGAACTCGACGGTTGTCGCAGACAGAACTCGACGGTTCTTGCAGGACTCGACAGGTTATGCCGTTTCATTACCCTTTTGGCCGCGTCAAACTGCCGTCCTTCCAGTAGACGCAACCTGTAATGAGCAGTTTCACCAACAAATGTACAAAATGTGTCGGCGCACTGCAACTCCAACCGAAACAGTGAGAACGAACAGTATTGCTATTTATAAACCGTATTATTACAAAACATGGACCGCGTTACTCAATTAGAAACAGTTATACTGGAAAGTCACCAAATGATAAGTATTTCTCAAGACAATATCCCGTGGGCAATGTCTCCCTAGCAAATTGCTCCCTAAACAATATCCTTCCTTCATCTTCTTCGTCTTTCTCCTCCTGTATAGAGTATAATCCCACCCAGGAACATTGTCGCATCGTGGTGTTTATATTCAATATGAGGCGAACCCATTTGAGATAGTGAGTCCACGACATGTTATACTCCTAAACGTGGGCTAATTTACTTACCCGGCATAGACATTGCCTAATCCAAAAGACACCGGGTAGTAGGCGAACAACTTGTACCCAATTTTCAGCTCGGTTGGCCGCCAGCGGGAACTGTGAGCCCCTTCTACCTCCTAACCACAAGGCGAGCACCAATCCATTGATCCACTGCGCCAGTTGCCCGTCTGTACAAATATGTCCCGGGATTGGATCCCCCGACGGCATCCTTCTGGACATTATCATTGGACAACATCTCCGTTGATAATATTTCCCGGACAATACCCACCCCAACATCCACATGACAGTATTATCTTGTCGTGTGTCCTTGTAAATTTTCCATTAGTGGTCATCATAGTGTTGTCTGCGGCCCTTGAAAAATATTGTCATAATATTTAGTTTATGACGCCACATTAAGCGTCACACAGAATGTGTCTATTGAAAGGGAGTGGTACTGATTATGCGACAGCTAGACAACTCGTCCTTCGGGAATGTCAGTGCATCACTTTGTCTGGTGGGTTGCGTGCACGAGTGTAAAACATACATTCATGCTCATCTCACCGGATGTCCGTATGAAGCACTTGACTGAATGACAACGCGCAATTGCTTAATTCGGTTCGTAGCACCACCATAGAAATATTCAAAGCCATTAAAATGTGGTTGTAAATTTGCTTTGTTGTGATGAGTCAATATACCATATACATTTCGAACACTGTTTATCTAGAGCTAGTCATCATTGTCATTAATATTAATAATAATGATGAAAATAATAATAGGGAGCGGTGGCGTACAAATATGTTTGCTTGTTTGAAATCAATGGGCATTGCCAGTATACGCCATTTATGTTCTCTCCGTGTAACGATGTCCCCATCACTTCACACAGGTGCTACAATTAATAATCACTTGCTTAACTATGCCTCCAGAGCAGCGTACACAGGCAGTGCACGCCCATAGCTATATAAATGGCTGTAACACGTTGATTTTTAACAAGATTTAACAAGATTTGCCATCCAAACCAAAGGCCCAGATAGCAAGTGGACAAGGAAGCCATTGGCTTATCGAAAGTCCAACAATGTTCATCTACTTATAACCCGCCCTCCTGAGATAACTGTCAACCTTGTTTTTAAACATATTCACGCTGCTAGCAGTTACACAATTTGTAGACAATTTGTTCCATTCATTTATTGTCCTCTGTGAGAACGAGTGCTTCCTGATGTCCAATCTACATTGATCCTTTACTAATTTTACCACATGTCCTCTAGTTCTGCTATCCTTCTTAAGTGAGAAAAACATATTTCTATCAATATTTTCATACCCATTCAATATCTTAAAAACTTCAATCGGATCTCCTCTTAACCTCCTTGTCTCTAGAGTTGTTAAACCACATTCTTTCAGGCGTTCTTTATAACTAAGGTCTCTCAGTTCTGGAATCATTTTAGTTGCTCTCCTTTGTATGCGTTCACGCGTATCTATATACTTCTTACGATATAGTTTCCATGCTTGTATACAGTATTCTAAATTAGGTCTAAATATTGTTTATAAAGAGGTATAATTAACTGTTTTCCCTTGTATGTTATGTTTATTCTAATCAATCCAAGAATTTGATTACCCTTTGAAGCTGCAATACCACACTGCTCTGAAACTTTCATATCAGCGCTTATTGTAACTCCTAAGTCCTTTTCTTTTACAGTAGTACCCAGCACAGTATCTCCCATTTTATAGTTTACATTCAAGTTCCCATGTCCTATATGTAGGCATTTACATTTCCCAAAATTGAACAGCATCTGCCTTTTCTCAGACCATTTCACTAATCTGTCTAGATCGTTTTGTAAATGTTGTTTATCACCATCAGTATTAACCTTTCTAAACAGTTTTGTGTCATCCGCAAATTTCAGTACGTTACTTGTTATACTGTCGTCCAAGTCATTGATATATATTAAGAATAATATAGGTCCTAATACTGATCCTTGAGGTACCCCACTCAAAACCGATTTCCAATTTGAAACTTCTCCATCTACTACAACTCGTTGTCTTCTGTCAGTCAGCCATTGTTCTATCCAGTCAGTTATGCTATCCCCGATACCATGGGCTTTTAATTTAAGTAGTAATCTTTGATGTGGCACTTTGTCAAAAGCTTTCTGAAAATCTAAGTAGATAATATCTACTGGCGATCCCACGTCTATCCACTTAGTGATTTCTTCCAAAAAACATAACATATTTGTTAAGCATGACCTCGCTTTAAGGAATCCATGTTGAGATGAATTTAATAATTGATGCTTAACGAGGAAGTCCACCATATGGTCTTTAATTAACCTTTCTAATAATTTACAAATCACTGACGTTAAACTCACTGGTCAGTAATTTATTTCTGACTTATTTCTCGAACCCTTTTTAAATAATGGTATGATGTTTGCTTCTTTCCATTCAAACGGAACAACTCCCTCTTTTAATGACAAGTTGAATACTCTTGCAAGTGGTATACTGATTTGTTCTACTGTTTCCATTAGTAATTTTGGAGGAATCCCATCCACTCCCGGTGATTTGTTATCCTTCATTGCCTTTATTTTCTTAGCTACCAATTCTGGAGTTACAACTAACGGACCTAAATAGTCAGATTTAGCCTTCTGAAATTTAGCATCAGCAACTGGTAATGAACTAATATCTTCTTTGGTAAACACTGAACTGAAGTAACCATTTAGATCTTCCGCCATTAAAAACCCCTGTGATACTATATTTCCAGCACTGTCTTCTAGAGGTCCAACCTTGTCTTGTACGTTTTGTTTACTCCTGACATATGCATAAAAACTCTTGCTGTCATGTTTTATGTTACATGCTAGTTTTTGCTCATAGCTTCTTTTAGATTGTCTGATTTCAGTTGTAGCTGCATTAAGTGCCTCTTTGTAATTTGCATAGTCTTCTTCCTTTCTGGTACGCCTATAAACCCTCCACATAGTTTGTTTTAACACTATTTTTCTAATAGCCTCTTTTGACAAGTGTTTCTTTCTACACCGTTTTCCTTGTTTTTGGAAGGGAACAAATTTATCGATGATACTCTCAATTTCATATTTTAGAATATTCCAACATTCAATTGCGGTCTTATTCATCAGCATGTTATTCCAATCTAGCTTTGCTAAGTATTTTCTCATATCTTTGTAGTTACCTTTGTGGAAGTTTCTCTTGTACGCTTTCTTATTTTTACTTTCTGATTTTACATTGATGACAAAATGTATTTGATTATGGTCACTGTTACCCAATGGTTCAAATATTTTTACATTGTCCACTAATTCTTTTTGTGATGACAAAACTATATCTAATACATGTTCTCCCCTGGTTGGTTCTAGTACGTGCTGAGTAAGAAAGCTATCCTGGATTAAAAATAGAAATTGTTGGTCCTCAATCCCTGTGCTCTCTAGAGAATTCCATTGTATGTGTCCTTATTTAAAATCTCCCATTATGATACATTCCCCTTTACTAACTTCCTTTATAGCGTTTTTTATTTTTGTGTTGTCCTCTTCGTTTATGTTTGGACTTCGGTAAACTAATCCAATAGTTAATTTTGAATTTCCTGAAACAATTTTGCACCAAACAGCTTCATCGCAATCTGCTTCCCTTTCTAGTTTTATTTCATAAGCCTGAATAGATTCTTTAACATATAAAATAACTCCCCCTCCCCTTCTTCCTATTCGATCTTTCCTAAACATTACGTATCCTGTCAGTCCTAATTCAGCATCTGATATATCTGTGTTGGCCCATGATTTAGTTATACCAATTATGTGAGGGTCAATATCATCTACCATAATGTTTAACTCGTTAAGCCAATTTAAGCATAACTTATTAAATTCATCTCAACATGGATTCCTTAAAGCGAGGTCATGCTTAACAAATATGTTATGTTTTTTGGAAGAAATCACTAAGTGGATAGACGTGGGATCGCCAGTAGATATTATCTACTTAGATTTTCAGAAAGCTTTTGACAAAGTGCCACATCAAAGATTACTACTTAAATTAAAAGCCCATGGTATCGGGGATAGCATAACTGACTGGATAGAACAATGGCTGACTGACAGAAGACAACGAGTTGTAGTAGATGGAGAAGTTTCAAATTGGAAATCGGTTTTGAGTGGGGTACCTCAAGGATCAGTATTATGACCTATATTATTCTTAATTTATATCAATGACTTGGACGACAGTATAACAAGTAACGTACTAAAATTTGCGGATGACACAAAACTGTTTAGAAAGGTTAATACTGATGGTGATAAACAACATTTACAAAACGATCTAGACAGATTAGTGAAATGGTCTGAGAAATGGCAGATGTTGTTCAATTTTGGGAAATGTAAATGCCTACATACAGGACATGGGAACTTGAATGTAAACTATAAAATGGGAGATACTGTTCTGGGTACTACTGTAAAAGAAAAGGACTTAGGAGTTACAATAAGCGCTGATATGAAAGTTTCAGAGCAGTGTGGTATTGCAGCTTCAAAGGGTAATCAAATTCTTGGCTTGATTAGAAGAAACATAACATACAAGGGAAAAAAGTTAATTATACCTCTTTATAAAGCAATAGTTAGACCTCATTTAGAATACTGTATACAAGCATGGGGACCATATCGTAAGAAGTATATAGATACGCTTGAACGCATACAAAGGAGAGCAACTAAAATGATTCCAGAATTGAGAGACCTTAGTTATGAAGAACGCCTGAAAGAATGTGGTTTAACAACTCTAGAGACAAGGAGGTTAAGAGGAGATCAGATTGAAGTTTTTAAGATATTGAATGGGTATGAAAATATTGATAGAAATATGTTTTTCTCACTCAAGAAGGATAGCAGAACTAGAGGACATGAGGTAAAATTAGTAAAGGATCAATGTAGATTGGACATCAGGAAGCACTCGTTCTCACAGAGGACAATAAATGAATGGAACAAATTGTCTACAGATTGTGTAGCTGCTAGCAGCGTGAATATGTTTAAAAACAAGGTTGACACATATCTCAGGAGGGCTGGCTATAAGTAGATGAACATTGTTGGACTCTCGATAAGCCAATGGCTTCCTTGTCCACTTGCCATCTGGGCCTTTGGCTTGGATGGTAAATCTTGTTAAATCTTGTTCAAATCGTTTTTCTTATTTACTATGCTCCTTGCATTTAAATATACGCATCTATAACCTTTTTCAGTGATGTTTTTCGGATGATTTAATATTGGTTTATCTGTGCTAGTGGCCTCTTGTTCTGCTTGAGACACCTCTAGGTAACCCCTCTGCACTTCTAGTTTAAAGTGTTAACTGACTCTTTGATCTCAATTTTTAATGACCCTGTTAGCACACGTAATAGTAGGAGACTTCAGAGTCCTCTGTCTAACGTTTGTGGACATTACTGCGTAGCTTTTGTATTGCTTCGTTGTAACGGCTTTCCGACGTTAGGTCCTTTGATCTCAGTTATTCATTACCCTGTTAATGACCACTGTTAGCACGCGCGTCTACACAACCGTCAACAGGTTGGAGTTACACTTAGGGTTATCGTCATTCGCCAGGAGATGCTCCTCCAGCCGCTAGGGGGCGCTCTGGCGTGATGCACACGGTTTTTGGTGTTCCTACAGCCGCTAGGGGGCGCTCTGGTGTGCTGCGCGCGCAACCGGAAGTCGTTCAGGCACATGGGTGCCGGAATTAATCCTTCAGAAACTTACGGGTACTACTAACGAGTCCTTCATGATATCCAGTCTACACTGATGCTTTACTAATGTTACTTCATATCATCTAGTTCTATTATCTTTCTTTAGTGACAAAAAATATTTCTCTAAGTATTTTCATACCCATTCAATATCTTAAACACTTCAATTTGATCTCCTCTTAACCGATTTGTCTCTAGGGTAGTAAACCCACATTCTTTCAGTCGTTCTTCATAACTAAGGGTCTCAGTTCTGGAATCATTTTAGTTGCTCTCCTCTGTATTCTTTCAAGTGTATATCCTTCTTACGATGTGGTCTTTAAGCTTGTACAAAGTACTCCAAATGAGGCCGAATTATCGCTTTATACAGAGGTACCTAGGTTATACAGAGGCAGACCATTTAACTAATTTATCTATATCGTTTTGTAAATGCTGTTTATCCCCATCGTTGTTAACCCTTCTAAACACTTTTGTGTCATCTGCAGATTTCAGTACGTTGCTTGTTATATTATCGTCCAAGTCACTGTTATATATTAAGAATAATAAAGGTCTTAATACTGATCCTTGTGGTACCCTACCCAGAACTTATTTACAGTTTGAAACCTCCCCATCTACTACAACACGCTGTCTTCTGTCAGTCAGCCAATGTATATGCAATCTAGTAGGTCATCGTTACTGTCAGAAGCGTTGTGCGATCCAGGCAGTTTTCTACTGTCGCGCAGTCGGCTTGTAGCACGACTTGCCAGCTTCGAAAAGGGCGTAATAACGCAGCCACGGGTGACTGACTCTGTGTACCTGAATTGCTTTCTCGTCACACGTCACTGAACCCTGTCCTCGTTAATTTCTGGCACCCAACGACTGAAAGGTTAAGTGTTCGCTTTATGTACAGCTTGCCTTGTAAACTCACGATCCAACCCATTAGTTGATGAGTACATGTAATATGTGACGGGCTGATTACTAAGCATTTGCTTTTTCTATCGTTAATTGCAAATATATATCTTATTAATTTAATTTACTTAAATATTTCATAAAGGGTTATTTGAGTTTTAATGGCACATTTACCTAATGTCTTAAAACTTACAACAGGGATATGGAAAATCAGATGATGAACACAAACTAACAGTTTCTGAACATTGGATAGCCAAACAGTAGCTATCAATATTTTGATTTGATAAAGCACACTGCATTGCTAATTTTCATTATCATTCACAAATCTGTGCAAATGTTTGTTTATTGAAATTAAATCGGTGTCGGAATTCCTCCATGTTATAATGACACGCATCAGGATGTAAATGTATGTTTAATATTAATTTTCAATATTTGTAATGCCAAACTTATTAAACAGAACAAATTAGTGTACCACTTGCAAGAGTGTTCAACTTATCATTAAAAGAGTGAGTTGTATTTAAAGGGTTCGAGAAATAAGTCCGAGAATTACAGACCAGTGAGTTTAACGTCAGTGAATTGTAAATTATCAAAAAGGTTAATTAAAGACCATATGGTGGACTTCCTTGTTAGGCATACATTATTAAATTCATCTCAACATGGATTACTAAAAGCGAGGTCATGCTTAACAAATATGTTATGTTTTTTGGAAGAAATCGCTAAGTGGATAGATGAGGGATCGCCAATAGATATTATCTACTTAGATTTTCAGAAAGCTTTTGACAAAGTGCCACATCAAGCATTACTACTTAAATTAAAAGCCCATGGTATCGGGAATGGCATAATTGACTGGATAGAACAATGGCTGACTGACAGAAGACTGCGTGTTGTAGTAGATGGAAAAGTTTCAAACTGGTAATTAGTTTTGAGTGGAGTACCACAAGGATCAGTATTAGGACCTTTATTATTCTTAATATCTATCAATGACTTGGACGACAATATAACAAGTAACGTACTCAAATTTGCAGATGACACAAAAGCGTTTAGAACGGTTAACACTGATGGTGATAAACAACATTTACAAAACTTAGATTAGTGAAATGGTCTGAGAAATGGCAGATGTTGTTCAATTTGGGGAAATGTAAATGTCTACATACAGGACATGGTAACTTGGATGTAAACTATAAAATGGGAGATACTATTCTGGGTACTACTGTAAAAGAAAAGGACTTAGGAGTTACAGTAAGTGCTGATATGAAAGTTTCGGAGCAGTGTGATATTGCAGCTTCAAAGGGTAATAAAATTATTGGGTTGATTAGGAGAAACATAACTTACAAGGATAAAAAGCTAGTTATACCTCTGTGTAAAACAATAGTTACACCTCATTTAGAATACTGTATACAAGCGTGGAAACCATATCGTAAGTTAGTTAGTAAAGAATCAGTGTAGATTGGATATCAGGAAGTACTCATTCTCACAGAAGACAGTAAATGAATGGAACAAATTATCTACGGATTGTATAACCGCTAGCAGCGCGAAGATGTTTAGAAACAAGTTGGACATATATCTCAGGAGGGCGGTTTACACTTAGATGAACACTGATGGACTCTCGATAAGCCATCTGGTTTCCTTTTCCACTTGCCATCTGGGCCTTTGGCTTGGATGGCAAATCTTGTTAAATCTTGTTAAAGCATGCCCACTGCAGGTCCCCTGCTATGCCCTCTATGCCCTCGCTTGATGATTACTAGCAAGTAGCCATTAACCATGCAACGTTCGTGTTCGTCGATACGCCTCATTTACATATCTCGTTACAAGGAGGAAAATCGGCTTAAAATTAACGACTTTGACCTGGCCTGCACTTGTGTTATGTATCCGTGGATACATGGAACATCTGATATATGTAGCAGCTTAACCATGTCCCAACACGTTCCTTGTAACGAGTGCACTTCATTCAGCAATTTATTTCGGTGTGGTAAATATGTGTGATTAACGAAGTCATTGATTCCACATTAACACCAGTAAGCGTTGATATATTTGTTGTTCGTGCAACAAGATATTGCCTTCTCTGAAGTGAGCATTTCAATACGGCGAGCAGATAGACCGACACATCAAACAAATGTGACTGGTCTAACGCAGTCGTCTATCTCCTGAGTTCAAATTACACTGCCTCACGGTACATGTCGCCTCGAATACATACAACACCGAACTGCACACATGAACGGTGGACGAGGACACAGGTAGCATTAATTATTTAAACAGGGTGTGCACGACGGACGTCTAGAGATGTCTCAATGAAGACAAATAACCAATGTTACACATCGTTCTGCAAAGAAAGGTCCAGAAACAGTTCAGAAGCTCGATTTAAACGTATGTGTTTAAATGTGCTTAACCCTGTTTTAATTATGCCAATAAGTAGCTACATATAGAATTAAATACCTCTTTACTTTTCCAATCCGAATATAATGTGTATGCGTCGCAGACGTGGGTTAATTTCAATTGTTAATTAAATTAATTCAATTAAGTTAATTTAATTTAAATAATTAAATTTACCAAAACGGGTTAATTTAATTTAATTGACAGTTTCCCAATTGACTTTCAAATAAGCGCTCATTTAACAGTTGGTAGTTCACAGTCATATTACCAAGCATTTCCAGAAGGCCGGCTGTCACTAGGCTGAGAGGGTGATCAGGTTCAGGCACGTGTGAATGGAGGGGAGAATTGTCTAATCATGGCTTGTCCAAATCTCTGTTCAAAGTAAACGTTTGGTGTGGACCTATGCGTCGATATTTTTTCTACATGTATGCAAGTGTAACACGCAGAGAAAGGTAAAATATCGTCAATTTGGTACTTTTAGAGCGCCAACTTTAATCAAAACCAACCCAGCGTTAGTGACGCAAAACAAATAGTGTGTAGATATTTAAATGTTAGTGTATAAAGAGGAAGCCTAATTTAAGATTTAACAAGATTGCCATCCAAGGCAAATGCCCATATGGCAAGTGGACAAGGAAGTAACTGACTTATCGAGAGTCATTTGTTTCATCTATGTATAACCCGCCCGCCTGAGATATGTATCAATCTTGTTTTAAAATATATTCTCGCTGCTAAGATTTACACAATCTCTAGATAATATGTTCCATTTATTTATTGTCCTTTGTGAAAACGAATACTTCCTGATATCCAATGTACACTGATCCTGTATTAATGTTACCTTATGTCCTCTAATTCTACTATCTTTCTAGAGTGAAAAGACAATACTTCTATCAATATTTTCATACCCATTCAATATCTTAAAAAAATTCAATTTGATATCCACTTAACCTCATTGTCTCTATGGTTGTTAGACCACTTTCTTTTAGGCGTTCTTCATAAATTAGATCTCTCAGTTCTGGAATCATCTTAATTGCTCTCCTGCATATTCGATCAAACGTATCTATATCCTTCTTACTATTTTATATTAATGATTTAGTATAAAACACTGTATAAACGGAATCTTATGAACAATACCTTGGTGCACAGATGTGGCTGGATATTAGCAGGGTGTTGAGTGTCCTTCTATATTCAAAGAGGGCACACCACATCCTGCAAATCAAATATTTGCAATCCATTCAGAAAAACAAACATATTTTAACAATAATCTACAACTTTTAGAACGTGATAAAATGCCCCACGAATAAATGTTTTGGTACGTACATATTGAAAGAGCAAATCGTCTTTCAACAAAGTTACAAAACACATTTTTGTCACTAACACTGTTCAGACTTGATTGCGTATAATAAAGTTCAGATGTAATAAATGCAGTAATCAATGTATATGAAAGCTGTACTATCGTGACAGTAACATGTACGAACTTACCTCTGATTTTATAACTGTTATTAAATGTGTAAATAATAACAATTACTATTAGCATATTGTTATTTCAATGATGACTTGCATCAAGTGTTTACAAGAAGCAATCACATATGAATATAATGTGCATTTCTACTAACACCTCATTTAATTGTTAACTGAATTTAAGTTAATTTAATTAAATTGGGAGGTTAATTTAATTTAATTGACATAAGAAATATGTGAGGTTAACTTAATTTAATCGGATGATTTCAGCATTAATTTTAATTTAATTAATTAACTTTTCAAATTAATTGCCCTATGCCTGATGCGTCGTAATAATATTGTTTCGTTCCGCTTCTACAATGACAATAAACAAAGCTAATTTAAAACTGAACGCTCAAATAAAGAACATATTGTTGCACTAAATGATATTTACTGCATTCGAGATAGATAACATATTCTGCATATTGAGGCGTATAACATTGTCGTGAAGCTATAATCCATGTAGACAGACATAGCTTGGTTCTCTCCTCGAACTTGGGACATGCTGAATCAAACGACTGATATAAAACAGTCAGTCACCAATCAGAGACAGTGTAGCAGACAATGGTAGTTGGTGATTCGCATTAAGTGAGACAAAACATTCTGGGCAAACATTCGGGTTTCGATATAATAGGATAAGAATTTCGCTACGAGGCGGTTTCGGGAGCGACAAACTGTTCTGGCTTCTACTCATTTTGACACCGCGGAAAGCTATGCAAGCGTTCTTGCTTTTCCTGCGAATCTCGGTATTGTTTTCCTGTCGTACAAATAGATGTGACACAGAATTGAATGTGGAAATGATTTTGATGTCTTACGCATCACAATTAATAATACTAATAAGTAACTTCTATGGCGCCTGTATCTTCAGGAACCTGAGCTCAGAGGCGCAACAAAACAGAACCATTAAGCACAATCTTGAACAGGGACGCACAAAAGTCATTATTAGAACGAGGGACAACCATTTAATTTGGGACATCTTTACAAACAAAAGAGTTAATAAAATCAGTAAGACAAATAGATGTTAAGTAAACTTCAGCAAATTCTCCTCTAAATATGTTATCGTTAATATATAATTATCTAATAGTTCACACATATTATGATATATTAACTTCAAGCCCATCGGATTTTAAGGCTGAAAATAATGCACTCCAAAACAGCTTAGTTCAGCTGCTCACCTTTCTCAACGAACTTATCTTGTCCCATAATTCCCTGTACATACATGCGCAGTAGCAACAGTGACTGATCCCCGAACATTGTCCTATAACTCCCTGTACGCACATGTGCAGTGGCAACATTGACTGATCCCCGAACAGAGGATTGCTGATGACCAACCCGAAATAAATAACTTAACATCTAAATTTGCGCATTTACAAATAAATGTAGATATGCAAAACACAACTGTTATGGCAATTGTTTGGAAAACTAGTTGTATATTGTTCAGACACCACTTCAGACTTGTAGCCCATAACATTCTTTAGATTTGTAGCCCATAACATTCTTCTTTGTATACAGGAGCCTGTACATATAGATATACACTGGTAACAGCCTCGGCTCTGCTGCCAACCAGGAATTGGTAGCAGAGCCGCCAATATAAACTTTCATGTATGTTCTGTATTACTCAATTCCGAAATAAAACACTCACTGACTCATTCACAGGACAACTGATGTACTGAATGGTAAAAGAAACATTGCATTTGAGATGACATCATCAGCAACACTTGGTTGTATTCGCCAGTAATGGTATGTTTGGCGTTACAGCTTTGATTCAAGGATTAAGTAAACGTTTGGGGGTAGAAACTAAAACCACAAGTTGGGACACTAAACACAAAAAATAATGGAATAGATAACATCTTAAGCTATTTAAACTGAATACACAAGATGCATTTGATAAAATAACAATATAATATAACACACCTTGTATTTACATTGTAAAGGAATCTGTATATAATCGTTAGAAAAGTTGATGTTATTTTCTCAAATTGCATTTGGAGTATGTGAAAAATTTTCATAAATACAAACATTTGGTTGTCATAATACAAACACAGCCGACATTAGTAATCCGTGACGATGGACAAAACCTCATGCACGTACAGCGTGTAATCCGCTACTCCTTCTGGCGGTCAGTCCGGAGATGTCGACAGATATCGATAAACGTAACAACGAATGTTTGGTAGAGTTCGACCACAAATATTTGAAATAAAATTATCAACCTGGTGCATTTACGAATTGTATTTCCTATGTGTTGTCTCAGGGAGTACATTGTGATAATCTTTTACATAAATAAACATGTTGACATTGCAAAATATTTAATGTTCCGAGCAATAGTGCTGCTTGATAAGTGCTTCATGACAGAACATTAGTAGAGAGTACAACTGTTCGGTCTAAACAGTTAATTTCACTCGTCACTCACTCACGGGACAAATACACTTCTTAGCATCATGCTGCTAGACACGAGTCTCTCTGTTCTGTTCAAACAGTTGGTTTCCATTGCTTCTCAATGGACAAATTCACTTCTTTCCATCATGTGGTTATATATTAGTCTCATTATTTTGTCCAAACAATTGACTTAATTCGCCTCTCAAGGGAGGCGGGACTTCGTAGTATCATGTTGATGAAGACGAGTGCCACAGTTTTATCCAAACAGTTGACTTTATTCACAACTCAGGGGACACAAACACTTCGTAACATCATGTTGCAAGATATCAGTCCTACTTCTCCGTGCATCAAGTTGTCGACTTTCGGATCACGACACAAGTAATGCGAGTAGCAGACAAACTCTTCGCAGCGGGGAAGGATCAGCCCGAATTCGTCGTGAACGGGGACGGCCATATTCACTGCCGCGGAAGTAACCAGGACATTGAAGGCAGCCAGTGCAAAGTTATTGCGACTACCGCGATCGGGGTTGTGTGACAACTCGGAATAAGGTGGAACGGTGACGAGAACGAGACTTGCACCTCTTGTTACCAACATGTCCCGGATGTATTTCAGACCGGATTTAAACAATTCAAGGCCACGCCCCAATACGTAGTCGAGGCGGTGTTGATTGAAATCCCAGGCTCCTGTCTGTAAGAACACGATGTCCCCACGGGTGATATTTAGCGGTTGCAGATGTTTCGTCCATGCAGACTCGTACTCGGCGAGAAATCGCAGCCAAATAAAATCGATATTTCCGATGCTAATCCTTTCATGTTTCCGCGGGACGTTCGACGGAAGGGAATAACAATTCATGAAGAGGTAATCAGCCTTAAAGCGCATGTGCGACGACCCGACCATGACGACCCGTTTGTGTCGAACACAGCTGTGGAAAGAAACAAACACATCTTATTTAATAAAGAAAGCTTGTGTGAATGTTTACATAATTGCCGTGTGTATTAAGTGTCGCGTGAGAATTGAGTGTCGCGTGTGTTTTGCGTGTGCAGTGTATGTGGCGTGTGTATTGGGTATGGGGTATGTATTGAGTGTGGCATGCGTTTTTACTTTTATATCAACATTTGATCTTTGAAGGTAGTATAACATATTTAGTGAAAACCGCGTGTGTGTGCGTGCGTACGTGCGTGCGTAACTTGTGTTGTGTATTGCATACGTCTCAACTGTTGAGGCGGTCTATATGTAATGGATCAATGGTGGATGTGTGTCGCTAGACCATTATTGGTATCAGCACAATCCAAATGAGGGTCACAACAAAACAAAATGGTATGTGGATTATGGATCAGCATGAAACAATTGATATCGACACGAACTCACGTGCATAACTTAGATTCATTTAGAGGTTGATAATGCTGCCAATGTTTGTTGTTCTCGTCACGAATAAACAGTTTCAGTGAATCATTTATTGATTGCCATGTCATCCGATTTTGTAGTTCCACCCGTCTCTGGAGTGAAACTGTAGGAAATCCATTCCATGAAGTTTTTATGGTCGAATTCATCGAGTAGCAATTCGTGGTACATATTTTCACTGTCCACAGGAACTTGTTCGAAGGATGTGTCTTATGCGTATAGGCCATGTAGTCAACATACATAAGATAGATCGTTATGTTGGAGCAGTCGGCGCGATCCAGGATACAAAACGCTACGTAAGTGCCATTGAAGTAGTCTTCGAAGGAGCACGTCTGACGTAATGAAGTAGACGTGGACACGATGCGAAAACTGCTGCCACCATACGTACGTTTCCCTCGGTGACGTTCGTCTATGACAATAAGGTTTCCTTTATGGTCACGTCCGCAATCGATTTCCACTTTGTATTTGTAATATTTCAACAAAGGCGCAGGACGTTGCTTTTTGAATTCCAGCGGGTGATTTCGTTTTGCTCTGTAGAATTGTTTTAACTCAACTATGTCCTGCGAGTGGTAGCTGTTGTTGTTCCTAATTAGCGTGTTCAATGACGAGTGTGGTGTCGCGTTGTAGCTGTTGTCGTTCCTAATTAGCGTGTTCAATGACGAGTGTGGTGTCGTGACAACTGGAATGACAGAGGTGTCGAGGAGACGCCAGAAGACGAAGATGGAGCATAACACAAACACAGAGATCTTCACTGTCACACGCAGCTGTTTCGCCATGGTAGCAGAGGTCTGAAAGTAACAAGTATCTCGTTTACATTGCATAATATCTACTTCGATAGTTTGAAGTTAGTGACTCAACATCAAGCAATCCCAAAAGACATATGCCACTGTTACCTAAAACAACCCACGATGTTTGCCTGTTTACATAATGTTCATCTCAACTATTATGCAAGAGAAAACAGTATATAAAGACATGTCACCAACATTAATTTTGAGTTAAGAGACATGTGCGCTTCAAACATTTTTAGATTATGATATTGTCTAATTACTCAACGATCAGACAATGTTGCTCAAATGATCTACCTATTATTTTGTCATTACAAATGCATATGTTTGGAACAAGCATGATATTCGTCACTGTATAAAATAATAGGTTCAAACTGGAATAAGCACAAGAATATATTTTTAAAGTGTTCACATAAAAAATCGTTTTATATGTATACCATCATCGAATATCAGTGATAGCGGTTCAAAAAACGAAGAGAATGTCTGTGTGCTTTAAGGCCCATTGGTGCGCATATATCTCCTGTTCTCCAAATGCTCAAAAAATCATACTAAAAGATTGACTTTTGCATCAAAGCAGAATATAACCAGCTACTGGCTGGCAGCACCAAGTACCAAGGGGTGGATGTGATAATGTTGTGTATCATGAACTTTGGTAAGCACTTACAAACTACCTTGTTAATTTATCCGGATGACGGGCATTTTTTGCTAATAATTATAATGGTCGAATTTTCCGAAACATACCAACTGTTTGAAATTGGGCATTTTTGCAAATTGCTCCACGCGTCTCAGTATTGTGGCACAATGTTACACACAAATTGACGTTTGCTATGCATAATGGCGCCTATGGGTTATATATATATTTAGTATGGCACGGTTGTCACCGATGTCATAGGTGTTGACTGTGATGGCATCCCACTTCAGTTGGAAGAAATCAACAGGCTCAAAATTGCTGCAAGGATTTTTCTATGAGCCCCGAGAAAGTACCTTTGCTCAAGTTAAGTTTTGTCTTAGGCTCAATAAGTTGTTGTTGTGAAATTTATTATTTTAGCTGCCTAGGGATTTTGAGACATGCATGAGACTAGCCAAGTAGAGTGGTTGTTGTGTAGACAGAGCACGATATGTAAGAGTGGACAGCTTAAAAGTAAACCGAGAAGGAAGGAAGCCATTGTAACTGTATAAGTAGTGGTAGTGATGGTGAAAACCAAGGCGCCCTGAGTACCACACGTGCCAGACAATTTTAACTTTTTTTGGAGTTTAGCCAAGTCTTTTTTAGCAATGTTATGTATTAGTATATTACAATAGTCAAGGCGGCTGCTAATAAATGCCGTTGATATTGTTTTAGCAGTAGATATAGATACGTGACGCCGAATTCGACGGAGATCACGTATATGATAAAATGCTGGCGAAAGTTGAAGTCAGTATCAAAGACAACACTTAGGTTACGAACAGTATCTGATGGGAATGTATCACTTCCAAGCAGTTTAACTGAAAAATGGCTGAGGACCCTATTTCATTGTTGCTTAGTGCCAATACTAATAAGATCTGTGTTATCTGGATTAAGTTTTAGCTTATTTGATTCCACCCAAAACAAGATATCAGAAAGACAATCACTTAAAGTCGAAACATATTCGTGTGCATTTTATTGTGAAAGTGACATGTAAACCTGTGTGTCATCAGCATACAGGTGATGACTGAGATATACACCATAAACAGCACCGGGCAGTGCACATTAGGGGACTGTGAAACAGGCGATGGTCTGCATGTGTTAAAAGCCACATGAACTAGTTTTGATATAGATTGGTGCCGAAATCCAAATATGTCTCTTAAA
Source organism: Lamellibrachia columna (assembly GCA_963662155.1). Taxonomy (NCBI): domain Eukaryota; kingdom Metazoa; phylum Annelida; class Polychaeta; order Sabellida; family Siboglinidae; genus Lamellibrachia; species Lamellibrachia columna. Next base: position 41,049,757 of record OY759273.1, on the reverse strand, counting down.
AAGGCATTGTATAGTAATGAATGCAAACAAACGCTTTTAGGGTGATTAGGGTGTGTTGAATATAAAAAGTGATGTTGGCTGTGGGGGGTCCGTGACCCCATCAATGAGAAAACAACAAAATGGCGCCCGATTTGTCCACGAAAGAGATAAACACCTTTCTAATTACGGTAATGATGATCCCTTCTTGGTGATTTGGGTGAGCTGATTCCTAAAAGGTATGTTGACAAACTATGGGAGGGGTTCTTGATCCCCCTAAATAAAAAATTGTATAGAGTAAGTTTTTGTTATCAGTGACACTGCATGTGCATGATAAAATATATAAATCCAAGAATAGCTATTTGAATGTTTGTGCGTTTGTAATGGACTGTGAAGAAAACGAATAAAAACGAGCTTTTCACACATTTCTATGTGTTTCATTAAAATCGCTATGCCAAAAATATTCACGTGTAAATACAGGGAATGCACCTCTCGGTGCAATCATGAAACTTAAGCGGAAAGCGAGTGTTTTGTCCAAGGATTGTTGAGGAAAAACATAATATGTGACTTTAAAATTTACTGTTAAATAAGATCATATGTAACATTACCCATGCCCTGTCTTAATTCACACCAGGCATGGGGCAATTAACTTAAAAAGTTAATTAATCAAATTACAATTAACTCAGAAATTCCCGAGTTAAATTAAATTAACCACACATATTTCTCTCTGGTCATTACAATAAAATAAAATTAACCTCCCAAATTATTAAATTTAAAAGTAAAACTTTATTTTTATTTAATTAACAACTAACAATTAAATCATGCGTTGGTAGAAATGTTTACTCATTTAAACCAGTTCTAAAAACGCAAGACTTGTAACATCAATGTGTTTTGAAACTTTGTTACTATATTACCTATTTCTACTATATTACCTATCTCTACATATCCAAATTAACGCTTATATATACACCCGAAAGAAATATAGATATACAGGTATAAGGTCCAACTGGCTGCAAGTTGCCAGCCCCAATTATGTACGTTAAACAGAGATTTGCGGAAGCCATGATTAGCAATCAACTTATCACCCTAAAAAAGGACATTATATTGTCTAGCCCTTCCCTACAAGTCACAGGTGTTTGAATGAGCAGCCCACCCCAGTTGGCACAATTAATGTTTGTTCTGCGTTTATCTCCCTCCATTCACATATGCCTGAACCTGACCTCTCGCAGAGTAGTGATTGGAATAGAGACTGCAGACCTTCTGGAAATACCTGGATAATTTGGCTGTGAACTATTCAGTAAAATCAACTGTCAAATGAGCATTTAATTGAGAATTAATTGGGAATTTTAATTAAAATAACCCTTATGGTAAAGTTAATTAATTAAATTTACAAAAATATGCCTTTCTGGAAAAGTTTGTTAATTAAATTAACTTAATTGAGTTAATTAAATTAATAAATTAACAATTGAAATTAACCCATGCCTGATTCACATACGGAGTTATAATCAGTCAAATCATTTGAATGGTGATATAACATAACAAATAAAAATAATGAAAATAGTACGATACATTAGACAGCTAAAGCATTGTATATGGAAAATCAGCGGTAGCAGTTGCAAACTTTTGTATGTATAATGCCCTGGTGCAACGGTCTCACAATGTCAGCATGAATATGTTATTACAGTGCGTCCATTGAGCGTCGACGTAGCATAACAATTTAGCAAGTGCGTCCTTCCAGCGCGCCAGACGCGTGTGTAACATTAGCTTACAATCACACTATCAGCTGTCTTGTAAAATAAATTGTATGTATTACACTCCAACTGTGTAACGCGCGTATAAAACGCACTAGCTTCGTTAAGTAGTCTAGGCTCGGTTGAATATGCCTACTGGCAATTTTATCGACCGCTGACACGAATTTGACAACAAAGTACGGTACATTTTATGGGAATACACCGGAATTGACGATACATAAGCTGTGACCCATATACCAGCCGCAGAGAGATGGCGACATCGGTTTCAGAGTCAAACTGTGAAACATGAAACTACTTACTTAACTACTTAACTACTTACCCGTTTCGTTCAGGTTGATGAAAACCAAAGCGCCTCCGAAGACCACAATCACAAGCGCTGTTGCCTTTGACGTGTATAGGTTTGTTTAACCCGATGAGAGTGTCCAGCTCCAATGAAAATGACAGTCGAGACTGACGCGGAGCTGCTAGCACCTTTAACGGGCACAACATAATACGTGTCGGTGTTCTACATATATTCGCGAGGTGGCGCTGTGGACGTCACAATTGATAACGCTTTGACACCGATTATCGAGGCTCCGTGCTGTGGCGCCACCGTTTGTCGCACACATCTTCGTCTAGATGCAGAGTGGGGTTTTCATTGTGACGGAAATTATATATGCACCCATATTCCGGGCACTTACAAAAGTAGCTAATTAAGATCTCATCCGGGCATTTGGCTAATTCATAAAATAACTTTTATCAGTTGATACGATGCAATTCGAATTAACTTTAAATTTTTATTATATTGACAAAGTGTCCGGCTGAAAAGTTTAATCAGGCAAAACATTTTTTAATGTAGCATCACGAAAATGACGCCAATTGGCTGCAGGTGCTTCACGGAAACGCCTACACAAATTCTGGTGACAGTGGGTAACAACGAGACCACGTCTCCGTAACTAGACTGTCTTCTCGGCGAATTCATCAAGCCGAGGGAGAGTCAGATAAAGGAGACTAACGTAACAGCTGCATTTAGATTGTTTGACCTATCGAAAGCGACACGCACATTTAAAAAAACGTTGTATACGAACTGTTTCATTTCATTGCGTATTTATGTCTCACTCCATTTTGAATGATGGCAGTCTGTTGTGCAAAATTTTGGCGGGAGAATATTTGTGCAGCTGTGGTTTGAATTTGGTGCAGTGATTTGTCAGAAAATGCGTGGAATATTGATTAGAATAAGTTTTACTATTCACGCACACACACATTATATATATATAAATATATATATATATATATATATATATATATATATATATATATATATATATATATTTACTGTGTGTGTGTAATAGTAAAACTTATTATAATATATATAATATATAATAAATACACTTATTATAGACATATATTAGGAAACAGCGGACATCGGACTCAAATTCAGCGAGTGATAAAGGGGTTTGTTTACAGTTCGTGAATTAAATTGGTGCATCAAACTATTGTTTACATTGTTGAGTACATATGAGATAAAGTAATAATGTTATATAAATTACTTTGATAAGATAATATCTGACACAGTTGTGGTAAACGTTTTTGGTAAAAAGGAACTAACAGCAGGAATTTAGCGTAAGTTGGAATACACTGAGTCTAGGTGGCAGGTTATTTTGAGCTCATGCCAGCTTAGTAGACAGAGCATAGTTAGTAAGTATATTATTGTCTAAATTAAATTCAAACCTAAATAATCCAGCCCAAAGTGTTATTTTGAACACAGAAAACAACTTTATTCAAGGCTAACATAGTAATCTAACTACATCTAAATTATGTGATGGCGCCATGCAAACGGTAGGTAAAGGCCACCAGGCTGAGATTCAGGGGGATAGTTTAAATGTTGAGTGTAGGGGATGTGGGCAGATGAAGGGGCTAGATGTGGAGATGGAATAGCTGACAGAGCTCGTTATAGCAGGTGGTAGGTGGGAAGGGGAGAGGTGGTTTGTGTCAATGGTTCCTGTGGAGGAACAGTAGAGAAAGCGACGGGAACGAAGGTGTCAAGAGACTGGAAGGAAAGGGGCCATGTGGTAGGCCAGAGGGAGATGGACAACATGCTGCCAGGTGACACGATTGCAGAACAGAATGCGACGAAAGGGAAAAGGACAACAGATACTCTGAAGTAGTAATAGAGGGGGTGAGGAAGAGAACGTTAGGAAGCCTGACAGAGCGATAAGTTAGGGAGACGAAGTGGTGGTTTGCTCTCCTCGTGCAAAAACAGAGGCCATCACAGAGAGGGTGGAAAAATTATGGGTCTGGGCAAGATAGGATCTATTTTAGTACATGACAGAATGCGACGAAATGGACCAGAGGCAAGAGCTACTCTGAGATAGTGATAGAGGGGGTGAGGAGGAGAACGTTAGGAAGACTGACAGAGCACTAAGTTAGGTGACGAAATGGTGGTTTGTTCTCCTTTAGTACAGGTAGGGAATAATAACGCGGAGAGGGAAGGTACAACTGTCGTTATTAGGAATATAGTTAATCAGTCAGAATACACCTGAAGACAGGGGTTTAGCAGATAATTATGTAAAGGATTTTACCAGTAATGGGAAGCAGGGATCAGAGATAAAAAAAATGCCGAAAGATGCCAATTAAAATGCTAGTTCAGCAGCTTTGCTTTTGTGGATTTGTGGTGTGATGTTTGGTTGGGAGGGTTGATATATACATGAGAGATGGGCTTCATCTAATTGGAAAGGGTGCAGCAGTGTTTGCGGATGAACTCTCAGCAGCAGTCGACTGTGGCATAGGTAGCATACAAAATATGTTTGGTAGAAACATTGTTTACACAAGAAGCGCACGGGGTTTCTTAGATATGCCTAAAGCAGGACAAGAGGCCACTAGTACGTACAAAACAGTAACACAATGTCCGAAAAACATTTCTGAAGCTGGCTATCAATGTGTGTGTTTAAATGCAAGGAGAACAGAAAAGAAAAAAAAGGAATTATACGTTATGGTAGAAGATATTGACCTTCACATAATTGGTGTTACCGATTCATTGGCCAACAACCTTTCATTAAAAGACGGAGTGGTTCCTTTTGAATGGAAAGAAACAAACATCATATCGTTATTTAAAAAGGATTCGAGAAATATTTCAGATAATTATAGACCAATGAACTTAACATCAATGATTTGTAACTTACTAGAAAAGTTAAATAACGATCATATGGTGGACTTCCACGATAGGCATACAATATTATTAAATCCATCTCAACATGGATCCCTAAAAGCGAGGTCATGCTACGTTATGTTTTTTTGGAAGAAATCACCACTTCAGAAAGTTGCGGTTGACACAAAAGTGTTTAGAAAGGTTAGCAATGATGGTGATAAGCAACATTTACAAAACGATCTAGACAAATTAGTTAAATGGTCTGAAAAAATGGGAGATGTTATTAAACTGCAGTGGATAGACGAGGGATCACCATTATATTTATCTACGTCAGAAAACTGTTGATAAAGTGCCACATCAATTATTACTGCTTAAATTAAAAAGCCATGGTATCATGGATGGCATAATTATTCTGGATCGAAAAATTACTGACTGAAAGAAGACAGCGTGTTGCAGTAGATGGGGAGGTTTCAAACTGGAAATCAGTGTTGAGTTGGGTACCACAACGATCAGCATCATGACCTGCATTATTCTTAATATATATCAATGATTTGGACGATAATATAACAAGCAACGTACTGAGAGTTGCGGCTGACTCGACAGTGATAAGCAACATTTACAAAACGATCTAAAAAAATTAGTTAAATGGTTTGAAAAATGGCAGATGTTATTAACTTTTGGGAAAGTTAGATGCTCACATGCCAGACACGGGAACTTGGATGTAAACTATACAGTGGAAAGACTTAGAAGTGTGTGGTATTGCAGCTTCAAAGAGTAGTCAAATCCTGAAGAACGCTTAAAAGAATGTGGTTTATCAACCCTAGAGACAAGGAGGTTAAGAGGAGATAAAATTTAAGCATTTAAGATATTGAATGGGGATGAAAATATTGAAAGAAATATTTTTCTCACTAAAGAAAGATAGTAAAACCAGATGACATTAGGTCAAATTAGTAAAGGATCTGTGTATATTTGATGTCAAGTAGTGCATGTTCCCATGGAGAACAATTATTTCTTAGTAAACACGGTTTGCAAGTGTTAAATATTATATTTATGCCACATGCTAATCATAGCTACCAGTCAAGCTTGCACTCTTGCATAGAATATTAATTTACTTGTTACAAAATGTGTGCAAATATTAATTTACTATACGACAACAGCCGAGTAAATAGTCCAACAGCGAAAATAGCTACTCAATAAAACATAAGTATTTAAACGAAATTAATAACATACAAAGAGTGAACAAGATGTTGGACAAACAACGCAAAGTGCGAGTACACATCAGTGGAGGGTCCAACATGGAATCACACAATTGTCATGTTACCTTACTTTGTACGTAGCATCAGTGCTTATTGTTGCATTTGGAAGAATACTTACTTTGTAACACATAGCAATGCTTTAAAAAAAGTTTTGGACATAGTGTGTCTTACATTCTGGCTCATAATGGACCTGTAAACAAATGTCACTGTAGTTGCTATATAATTATCAACCATGTTGTCTGAGAAGGCTATTGTTCTGTTAAATGTTATGAACCTATAGACCAAAGCAACATCTAAAGATATACATTCAGCAATTAATGGTATTAAATCTCTGTGCGAACCATATGGCAGCTTCCATACATTGCGCAAAGCATTACATCACTTTATGCACATCTTGTTAACACTGTACTGCTACAGTGGCCATAGTTGAGATCCGTACAATGCACAACAATACTGATGAAACAATTTGTTTTTGACGACAGTTTGAAGTAAATCAAACTCAGACAAAACTCTATTTACACTACAGTTAAATTTCTTGATACCATCACACACCATTTCATATTTATCGGTTGTGCTAAGTACATTTCCTAGATGTATAGTTTTTTTACCTGTAGAAACATCCGTATCATTTATTTCAAAATGCGGATCAGCATTCTTCTTGTTGTACACCAATAGTTTGCTGTTTGACCCATTAAACAGCACATATTGTAGTTTGGCATATTATATTTGACAGTTTGAGTCTGAAATATTATTTGGCATATTAATTTGAGTCTGAAACCTATGACGCCACCTGCCGGGGTTCGAGTCACAGTTAATGCTCAAGTCACAGTTAATGTTTCGTCAATTCCTATGTATGCCATTATAATTTACCGTATTTTAAGCTCGTGTCAGAGGTGGATAAGGGATTGTCATTAAGCATATTAGATCGAGTCGAGACTACTTATCGAAGCTACTGTGTTTTATACGGACGATATATAATTGGAGTATAGTACATGTTACTCTCTGTTAAATGTTACTATCATTTATTTATTTTACAAGACAGCTAATAGTGTGATTGTAAGCTAATGTTAACATACGCGTCTGGCGCGCTGGAAGGACGCAGTTGCTAAATCGGTATGCTACGTCGACGCTCAATGGACGCACTGTAATAGCATATGCCTGCTGATATTGTGAGATCGTTGCACCAGGGCATTATATATACTACAACAAAATCCTGTCTTTCAGCTTGCTACTATTACCCATGCTTTGCCATATACCCTAATTTAATTATCTTGTATATTGTACTATCTTCATGATTCATTTGTTTGATGTTATATCACCTTGCGAATGAGTTGATTGATTATAACTCCTTATGTGAATCCACAAGACAGGGCACGGGTAGTGTTCCATAAGTCGTATTTAAGGGCTGCCAGCGTTGCCACTTCGCGGCCAAAAAGAGTAAAATTGAGTATCGACGATCCATGGACAATTTGTTTTCCCCTTTAGTTTCAGGATTGCACCGAGAGGCGCATTCCCTGTATTTGCACGTGGGTGTATTTGGATTAGCGTATTTACTGATACAAACAGTGATCTGTCAAAGTGATTGTTTGTTTTATTCACAGTCCATTACAAACGTACATACGTTCACGTACTTATTCCTTGTTTTATTGTTATTAAGTTATGTTCCTGGTCACATGTGAATAATAATGTATAGACTGTGACAAATATATATAAAATACGTACTAAATGGTTTACACGTTTCTGATTTATGTATCGTGGACGGTAAAGCGGACAATATTCGTGCACATGCAGTGTCATGCACTTGCAATGAATGTAAGATACCATACTAGCTCAGTAGGACCGTGTACGTGCGCTGCCCATGGACGATTGATAAAACTCATTTTTAAGTAATGCGGGCTTCGGACCTCCTTCAAAAACCTGGGTACAAAGCTGTTATTCTACCCACTCTTTTGTGCGGCAGAGAAACATGGGTAACCAATCTATGGTCGCTACAAAAAGTGATTAACACTCTCGCATATTGAGTGCTTGTTGTCACTGACACTGTCTGCAACATGTTTGTGATTATTTGTTGTCATTGACACTGTTTATGTCACGTTATTGTTTGTTGTAAGGAACACTGCAATATCGCATGTAATTGTTTATTATCATTTAGTCAGCAGACTCCAAAGTAGACGGGTGTCTGCCAGTAAAAAATGGTGTTGGCAAAGGTGGGAGGGGACATTGACCCCCCTAAATTACAAAACAAAATTTGTCCAATTTAAGTTGTTATTTAGGGCATCAAGGACCCCTCCCATAGTTTATCAACAAAACTTGTTTTGATCCAGCACACCAATATCATCCTAAGGTCGTTGTTAAGATATCATTATTATACTAAATGGAAAGGTTTGTGTCTATTTCGTGGATAAATCTGGCTCCATTTCGTTTTTTTCTCATTTTAGGTGTGAAGGACCCCTCCCACATGCAATTTGCTAGCACCACTTTTTTGGTTCAGCGTTTGTAGGCATGCTTTACTAAACACTGACATTTTAAGAGACATATTTGGATTTCGGCACCAGTCTATGTATTCGTACATGGAGGAATGACATACCTTTCAGACGGCGTGCTTTCGCCTTTCACACATGTAGTGCTTATCTAAACTGGTTCATATGGCTTCTCATACGTGGAAACCATCCCATGTAGTATTAAGATAAGCATCAGTGTCACGGAAGTTATTATTCTTTGCGTTGTTGTTAAGTCATTGCAACTCGGACGAACAAAATTGCCAAAGCTTAGTAACAGCAGCACGAGGATTCGCGTCCCATTTATGTAATCAGGAAATATTCTTGTGGCACAGTTGCAAGATTTCTCCCGAGTGTCGCCATTAGAACTGGCGATACATATCATTTTGTTCTTTAACAACTAATTTTCTATTGAAGTTTGGTTCGTACGAAACTATTCGGAGAAACCTGTTTTTGCTCACCAAGGCGAAACAACCAGCAACAGAGAGCGAGATAATCCATAATTATTTGTTGCAGCTGTCATTGAGATATCCACGTAAACTCTTTGTTGTAACGGAGGTGCAATATCCCACATAAACTATTTGTTATAACGGACAGTGCAATATCTATAACTGGAAAATATTCCAATCATAAGAATCAATATATATTTCTTGTGTTTCGTCTATCTAGTGCGGTCTAACTTGACGGGTGGCAACGTATTCATAGGAGGGCGTCTTGATGGACAGATGAATGTGCTCATCTCTGGTGGACCATCTCCGTCAGGCGTCCACCTCGCCGACTACCTTCTACGCAATGGACACCGTGTCAGCATTACGCTACATCAATAACTCAATGTGTCTGTATCGGCTGAAGACAGAGAGCTGACAGACGACCTACTGGTCCGACTGAGGACGTCCAACTACAGGAACAGATTCTCCTACCTGCACTCCACAACGTGCAGTTTGAAAACAACATCTGCGCAATCAGTCGATATTACTAATGTCAGCCATGTCGTGTTCGATGGCACATACCTATATGGAAACACACGCGCAATCGTCGTTCGACGTTCATTGGGATGTCTCGTCGAACTACTCGAGACAACGAAGGGAGGCAACACCCAACGACCTCACTTCACCCTCCTCGTCAACGCAGACGTCACCGGGAGAGCAGAATTCACGTCCGTGTTGGAATCTTCGATGGAGATCGTTGTGTCTTTGTACCAGTCGCTGTACGGCGTTCCAGTTACATTAGTGAAGGTCTTGTGTTCCACCGACAATCATATATCGACAGCGCCGGGGGAAGCTTCAGCGGTCGTCAAAGAATCCATCAACCATCAGCGATCACTGAAGCCATGTTAACGCGCTCGGCATGCAAACATATTTGCATTGCCAAGTGTTCGTCATCCGGGCTTCTACTTTCGTGGAGTCAACTCTGGAAGACATGGAACGATCCTTCGGCGGCGAAATTCTCCCCGGCGAAAAACTCGAAATGGGAAGACGTTGTATTTACAATGTTACTCACTTCGGAGAAGGATTCTCAACGTAAAGTGTTTATGAAGAACGACAACTACGGTTACATGGCCGACTGGCACTTGAGCTTGCGTAATGTCGGAATCAAAGCAGTCATTTTCCATGATTTAGCACTGAGATGTTATCTAATGTTTAGGAAAGAGAAAGATGGGGGCGTGGGGTAATTGTATAATATTAAAGAGTCTATCCATGCATATGAAATAACACTGAAGAGCAAAGCAGATTGTGGGGAAACAATTTAGTGCAATATAGTTACAAAGAGCTAAACATTAACAATAGGAGACAAACATACTACAGAATTAGTGATGCCACACGCCAAAACCAGGCTCTTGTCGACAATTTTACAAAACCATTTTATTACAGATTCAAATAGAGGAGATACACAGCTTTAAAAATTACGCCAACATGAACAGTGTATCTTACTCCTGGGCCAAGATATTACACTTTTAGTGTACACGTTCCTGGAATAACAGTTTTGAGAAAATCAGCTTTAAAAAACGGCATTGAAAAATTGCTTCTCCCATAGCAACCATGCACTTATAATGCTCCAAATGGAATGACATTTTGTATATTCCTCCAGTAGATGTGTATAAAGAAGATACAGAAGTATAAAGTGGAAAAATATAATATTTATTGAATGCCACTTAATTTACTACCAGGTTTGGTATTCCTGGAGACTACCGCGACAACTGGGAGCCGAACTCCTAAAGTATATCCCTGAAATATCTGAAAATAAAACATTATTTACACATTACATACACAATAACACTACACAATGTCAGTTTTCGCAATTTGGAAAGTCCGCTCCCGCTGGCGCTGAGCCAACCAGTGCAGGCTCAATGTGGTCTTCCCCTGCCCCTGGCCCTGCCGAGGCGACTTCCACGGGCTCGACGCTGCCTTCGAAGTAATTTTCAATCACGGGAGCTAAATTGCTGTCCTCGAGATTGCACCCCCTCGCACGATCCAACTCGGTAGCTAAATAAGCTTCTTTTTTTTAACGAATCGAAGACGAAAACATCGGGCGAAACTGGCGAACAAAGACGAACGGCATGTGTAAACAAGTCGATTGCGCATGCGGGCTTACGTTTTCGGCCAATCAGCGAGCGTTTCGCAACTTCCATAGCAACAACAGCACTTTGTTGCTGGATAAATTATGTATAATAGGAGTTGTTCCATTGGTCTAGAGTAAGAGATTCCCAATCACACGTGTAGTTGACGTCATAAGCTTTCCAGCCATGTATAACATGTGGGGTTTCCCGCATGTAAGCGAGCGAAGACAGTCGATCAAAAACGCGTAAAAATGGCTTTTTTCAGACTTCTCAACCGCGACGCTAATCAGGGGCTTCAATAAAGTGTTAAATATTACTAGTTTGAACAATCTTTCTGCTTATATAAATGGATTTATGGAAAGATAGATAATTTCGCTGATCGATTCCATCGTTAACCCTTTTTTGACAATTCGAAGGTACACCATGCGTTTTAGGCTCCTGCGCCGAACTAAATCTAGCGACAAGCGCCTGTCGTATGTTTTTATTAGGCCCAAATACATATCATTAAACAAGTACGTATGTAGATACAAGTATAAGTAGTTAAAGAATAAATATAACACAAATATCAAATGAGGAGCCAAGAGACTCCTATTAAGGTAAAGGACTAGCCGCTCTCACAGGAACCACCCTATGTACAATTAAGTACAACAAAGATTATACAAATAATAACATATAATGATATAAAGACTGAAAAGTTATAAGTCATAGGACAGAAAAACATGACACAATAAACGTTTTGGTATGACCGGTTCATTGTCCAAGGCGGTGTTATTACAAAATCATTCTTGTTGGCGTATATAACAGTTTCTGATATTACATAGCGATATATAAGTTTGCAAATAATATTTTTTGCTATAGATTGCAAGACCATGTATACTGTGAGTGTATATTTTGGTTTCCGATACATCAGGTGCATTATTTATCGTGTGTGGCAAAGTATATCTAACACTGTGTTTACCAAATTCGTGTTGTACTCTGTGTTATGTTGCCCACGTGTACTGAAGTTGTGAATGTTTTGATCAAGTGGTATGTGTATATATATATATATATATATATATATATATATATATATATATATATATAGATCACAGTCATTCAGATCACTTAATTGAACTCTTTCCAACAACTTATTATGCTATTCTTTAAGATAGTTCAATCTAATATTAGTTATAGCATTATTCAAAGACAGGTCATGTTGAAAACTGTTAATGTCATAAATAAAAAGGAGTGATTGCTTTTTCAACATATATTTTGTCACGTAGCAATCTAAATTTCTAACAAACTGTATACATAATATCAGTCATTGATACATTTTGCAATCAGTACTTTGTAAGTATTTATACTGTGGAGCGTTTGTCAGTGGCGATTTTATCCGGATGGGCTTTTGTCCGGGTTTTTTGTCCGGAGGGGCTTTTGCCCGCCAACTGGTTTTCTACATGTTTCAAAAGCATTTGATCAAAATCAATGTCCAGTTATTGATTCTACACAGACAAACAAGCATGGATTAAAAATGCTGAGCTGCTATTATTATTCATGAAGTACACAAAGAAGTTAATCCTGTCTAGATTCAAGATGCTCAGATGCTAATATTATTTATGAGATACATACGCGTCTGGGTTCCCCGAAGATGTGTTAATGGACACGTATAAGATTAATGCTCGACAAGTGATTGGGCGTAACTCCGAGGACATGAAATCCATTACCTTCCGAGGACAATTACGCTCCGAAGACACCTGAGGACACGAACGTTACCTGGGTTGACCTAGTTCATCAATCAACGGTACAACTCATCAGAAAGTTCATAGGGAACTTCAGAACTGTATCCGAAAGTATCAGAAAGTATTGTAAAATTTATTGAAGCTCTATAACTACGTAACAATCAGTGTAACTAGTACGTACACAAGCCTTGCTATTTACAGCCTGACCCGGAGGGGAGTGCTGCTAAGCCTAAGGCAATGGGTCATCTCAACTGCGGGGGTGGGGGGGCGTCTCCACTGCGACAACCATTCACACAGGCATCGTGACGGTGTCGCCTTTCTTGCCAGCGCTTGATAATTATGAAGCGCTATCTATATCAGTGAAGCGCGCATGGGATTGGTCAGTCACCGCTCCGCGTCGCCCCGTTAATGTCAGTGAAGCGCGCAACGGTCGCGACGCGCTTCCCTCACAGTCCCAAAATAGCTGCCCTGCGTTGCTGTGACGTCAGTGACCTTACAAATCAATTGCATCCAAGGCCACGCGATGGCGCCACCAATAAATTATGTTCGGGACTGCAGCTCAAAACTTGGTAAGTGACCGAAAGAACGGATTGGCGATAACATATGCCCAAAAACATATCGTGTAAGAGAAACATGTCATTATTATATATTGTTGAAAGGAACTAACAAATTATATCATAGATTTAGCGAGAGACTCGTCTACCAGTACACTATGTCGTCAATTGTTTTCAAAGAGGACGACAGACCTGTCAAGACTCATGGAGCAAGAAAGTGGAAATTAAATAAATAGACAACCTCCGACAAATTTGGAGGCATTTCACTGTCCTGAAGCAACTAAAAGGTGTACCTCCGTCTCTCGTATAAATTGCTGTAGTTTTCCTTATAAGATATTGGTGAACCTCTTTTCGAGTTTTGCACCACGGAATACCTGGCTGCAATGAGTAAGAGGGGCACTTGGGTTGATGAGGTTGACGTCCAAGGAATGGCCAGAATGTTGGGACGCAGTTTACACATTGTGACCAGCCAGGAGCAGAGCACGAAACAAGGATACTTGGTCAACATAATCGCAGCCAATGCTAACTCTGGCACTCGAGATCCTCTGGTCTTCGGACACTTCGGAGAGCAGCATTACATAAGTCTTGGTAATAATGCTACTTCAATTGTTTTTTTCTTCATAACAACGTATGAATACGGACAGGCTGATGAATAGGTATAAAGATCTATTGTTGACATTGAGGTGCTTGTGTGGTATGAGTTATTAGTGTAGGAACATGCAATCGTGCAGAATTTTTAAAAACAAAATTTCACTTCATTTTTGTCTTTATGTTGAAAATGTTTAAAGAGATTACACACACAAAACACTTGTGCACGCGCACACACGCACGCACGCACGCACGCACACACACACGCACACGCGCGAACACACAGTTGAAATGACATGTATGATGCAAAGTCATTGTAATCAAAATATGATCTTGCAACAAGCTGATTACAATGCTATATCTTATATCATATTTGGTGTGCTGTATTCGTAAACGTAAAGTTCGTAAAGTAGGCCAAAGGAGCGAACGCAAGTTGTTACCATATATGCACGCATGCATGTATCATTGTATGTATGTATGTATGCATGTATGTATGTATGTTTGTATGTAAATCTCTACGTATGTATGTGTTTTGGGCGCCAGACTTTTACCCAACAGAGGATCAGTAATTTGTTTATTTTTGTTCGAAATTCCTATCACTGTTACCATTTCTACGAACAGTCGAATTACGATTGCTCGAAGTTACGTAATCCGTCCCCGACTAATCAGTGGGTGGTTTATGTAGCTTAGAATAATGACGATGCGATGAACGTTTAAAGTTACGTAATCTTCATTAAACGTCCGATACAAATATTTAACAAATTGCACCTTTGACAGCACAGGTCGTCGATTCCCCAGTCCAATTTGCAGAGGTTTAGAGGGAGTGGTACCGATTATGCTACAGCTAGACAACTCGTCCTTCAGGAATGTCAGTGCATCACTTTGTCTGGTGGGTTGCGTGCACTTGACTGAATGACACCGCGCAATTGCTTGATACGGTTTGTAGCACCACCATGCCATATTGCAGAAATATTCAAAGCCATTAACATGTGGTTGTAAATTTGCTTTGTTGTGATGAGTCAGTATACCATATATACATTTCGAACACTGTTTATCTCGAGCTAGTCATCATTGTCATTAATAATAACAATAATGATGAAAATAATAATAGGGAGCGGTGGCGTATGGGTTAAAACATCGGCCTCTCACCTATCTCCTAGTCGGACGGCAAACGTTTACACAGGCAGTGCATGCGCATAGCTATATAAATGGCTGTAACACGTTGATTTAGTCACTTTATGACCATTTCTGTGATTAATTATGTTTAGCGTTGCATTTTCCTGTTGCAAGCGTTGTGACCTGCGACGTGGGAACTTGGTTGAAATGTGACACCGCGACACGAGTTCTATTGCGTTACAAATGTAACTGATTACCTGGCAGTGGCCTCCATTCGAACTGGGCATACAAATATGTTTGCTTGTTTGAAATCAATGGGCATTGCCAGTATGCGCCATTTATGTTCTCTCCATGTAACGATGTCCCCTACACTTCACACAGGTGCTACAATTAATAATCACTTGTTTAACGATGCCTCCAGAGCAGCGTACACACAGCATTCGCTCAATTTTAACTTGCTTCGAGCTAACATGCACATGTGGCTCAGGTGTGAGGGAAATTACTTCACCAATGTAATATTACAAAACATTATATTTTATAGGCAATTTGAGTCGGTTTGCTCCTACTCATGCCACGGCATGTAGCCCACCACCACAGACTTGGTGTAACAATTACAGGGAATTCCTAAGAATAATTCCAGGGAATGTGCTCCTTTGGGACATTCTCCCAGTAACTTGCCCTTTTCTGAAACGTTGTATGTGAAGCCTTTTGATAACTTAAAATGCCGTTTTGGGACCTTCCCCCAGTTAGTTTGTCCTTTCGTGGAACACACAGCCTGTATTACAATTTTTTACAGCGGAAAATTCCTTTTCAGGACATTGCTCCCTGCTAGTTAAAAAAAATGTGAACCCCCTTCTCAAAAGCATGAAACCTCTTCTGTAAAGCGTTAACGAAGGAACTCACCAATGATATGGAAATAATATTATTTTGATATTATTATAAAAACAACATTATTATTTTCGTATTATTGAAGGTTCACGCTTTTGATAGGGGCAATAGTGGAGAGCTCCACTGCAGTGAAAGCAGATACGGCATGGCAATAGTGGAGAGCTCCACGTTGGTGAAGGCAGACACAGCGATGGAAATAGTGGAGAGCTCCACGGTGGTGTAGTCGAAGCCGGCGATGACAATAGTGGAGAGCTCCAGGGCGATGAAAGCAGAGCCAGCGATGACAATAGTGGATAACTCCAGGGCGGTGAAGGCAGAGCCGTCGATGACAATGGTGGAGAGCTCCAGGGCGGTGAAGGCAGAGCCGGCGATGACAGTAGTGGAGAGTTCCAGGGCGGTGAAGGCAGAGCCGGCGATGACAATAGTGGAGAGTTCCAGGGCGGTGAAGGCAGAGCCGGCGATGACAATAGCGGAGAGCTCCATGGCGGTGAAGGCTGCAACGAAGAACGTCTGGGACGATCGCGCGATGGTCGTGAAGAAAACGAGACACACATTTTCATCATACAATCAGATTTCCAAAGTCAACAAAAAATTATGGAGAAAATATTCCATAGACACATATATTTTCTGTCTTATTTAGGCATGGTATATCATTGAAACCTCCTCTTCTACAACTACCCGTTTTCTATCTGACAGTGGGCCATTTAAAAACCCAGTTAATTATGTTTATGAAAACCTAAGTAAATAATATTTACTGGTGATCCGTCATCTACTTATTCTAAAAGGACATAACACATTTGTTAAGCATGACCTTGGTTTTAGGAATCGTCATTATGGTTTTTAATTAACCTTTCTAATAACTTACGCATCACTATGTTAAACGCACTGTTCTGTAATTATCTAACTTATTTATCAAATCCTATTTTAATAATGGTATGAGGTTTACTTCTTTCTATCTAACTGGAACGAATCCTTTTGCTGCCGTTTCGAAGTTTTGGCAATTTCATTCATGCCACAGTTCACTCAGCTGTATAAATGAGTACCTAGCTATATGCAGTGGTATGTATGTGAATTAATAGTATTCACTCAGTAATTGCAGGGTGGCTGAATTCTTCCGAGATGGCGTTGGAATGAACAGGTTTGCCAGAGGGTGAAGTGAAGCGATTTGAGCAGTCCCATGGACTGGATACCGCGCTATGTAAGAACGTACCTTTAAATTTGTACCATGTAGTCTAGTAGGTCATTATTGTCAGATGCGTTGTGTAACCCAGGCAGTTCTTTAATGTCGCGACGTCGGTCTACAGCACAACGAGCAAGCTTACAAAATGGCGTGATTGCACCCTGTCCTCATTAATTTCTGGCATCCAAGGACTGAAAGGTTAAGTGTTCGCTTTGCATACAGCTTGCCTTGTAAACTAACGACCCAGCCCATTAGTTGATGAGTATATGTACTGATTCTGTTTGTTTAGGTTCCTGAGGATATACGCGCTATAGAAGTGAATTATTATTATTATAAGTGACGAGTTGATTACTAAGCATTTGGTTTTTCTATTGTTAATTGCAAATATAAATCTTATTAAGTTCAGTTACTTAAATATTTCATAAAGGGTTATTTCAATTTTAATGGCATGTTTCCCTAATAACTTAAAACTTACAACAGGAAAATCAGATGATTAACACATTTGTGTAAAGTAACAGTTTTTGAACATTGGATAGCCACACAATATCAATCAGTCTTTTGATTTGATAAAGCACACTGCATTGTTAATTTTCATTATCATTAACAAATCTGTGCAAATGAGTTTGTTTATTGAAATTAAATCGGTGTCGGAATTCCTCCATGTTATAATAACAGGCATCAGGGTGTAAATGTGTCTTTAATATTAATTTTTTTAATTTAATATTTGTTATTGTAATGCCAAACTTACTAAACAGCAGAAATAAATGTGTACATTCGAAGTTGGATGCAACTGGGCACATACGACACAGATACGCAGTGCAAACGTTACTTCCGCACACGGCTTATTTTTTACTTATTCCTACGTAGATGGTAGTAATCAATTTGATTAACAACTTCGGGACACGCCCCTTGCTAACAAAGCATACGTCGACTTAATGAGGATATGCCCACTGCAGGGTTCAAGATACAGTTACATTTCCCATTGGTGGCAATGTTTCCGTTTGGCATAATTATAAGAAAACTGGCATCATATCATTCGAGTTTTGTCAAAATTAGATATTTGTAACTCTTGTAATATGTCTGTATGTGCGACACCCCTCAATGTTTACCAATATTGGCAGGAATTACGACGCACACGTGTCTAATCGCCAACAAATCACAAATATCCTTCCGCCTATTAAAACCATCTAAAAATCCACCATTTCACTCTCAACAGCTTCCACCAGCAAACCGGGTAATGTCCCTGCACAAATGCACTTATGTCAGATCGTATGAATTGTTTAAAACGTCCTATATCCAAACTTACTATGCCCTACATTCGAGTGTAACATAACTTTTTTAATAATAATAATAATTTTATTAGAATGGCAAATATAGCAGTTAAATTATACAATTGGCACAGTAAAACAACCAATGATAACAAATTAATTAAGACAAAAATATGACTTAAAATAAAACAAATTTAAAAGGTGCATGTACATCATGTTTAAAGTTATGTTTGTAAATAAACAAGGTAACTATGAAGGACATAATCATGAATTAAAACTTAAAACAAGCAATACTACAGTAAACTAAATTATATGGCCTACTACTATTATGTAAAGAGTAACTAATTTATAAATGAGTTCATAATTACTGCCAGTGTCTTAAAGCATATGGTATAAAAGAGTTCTTAAATCTTGCAGTTTTGCTACGCGGCACACAGTAAGTCCTCGTGTTTCGAGTTGTATACGGAGTTTCCCGGAGGGGAGCCAACAAAAAAAGTTATTTATGTGTAGATTGTTGCATGCTTATGAATAATGTTCTACATAACTTCTCCCTCCAGTCTGACAGCGTTGGTAGATTGGCTGCGGTGATGGCTTCGGTGTACGACTTATCTTGGAAAATGACCCGCATTGCCCGTCTCTGGATGTATTCTATCTGTCTTGTTTTTGTTTTTTTAAGGCTCGTATGCCACACTTGGCATGCGTACTCCAATACCGATCGGACGATTGAAGTGTATATGTTGATGAGATGGTGAGGGTCAATGCCGGCTCTTTTGAGAAGGATGATGAAATATAGACATTGCGATGCTTTTGTAGTGATTTCGTCTATGTGTGATTGCCACTTCAGATCTTTAGATAGAGTCACACCTAGTAGACGAGTGCTGTTAACTTGATGGATTGGTCTACCGTCGATGGTTAACAGTGCGATTTCTTGAAACATATCCGCAGTTATTTCGTCTTGTCGTAGTTCAGCGCCATTTTGTTACTCGCTGTCCATTGCCCGACTTCGTCTGCTGCTACTTGGAGTGAGCTGTTCATTCCGGATGATGAAGTAGCTTCCCATATTGTGCAATCGTCGACATATTTTATATGTTCGCATACTGTTTGCAGATCATTAATATGGTGTAGGAAACCGATTGGTCCAAATATTATGCCTTGTGGGAAACCTGCATTGACAGTAGTGTACTACGATTTCACACTCCCAATCTTTACCCTCTGTTTGCGTTGACACAGGAAGGATGTCAGCCATTTGGTGATAACAGTTGGAAATCCGAGTGATGCACATTTCGTCATTAAAATGTGATGGTCGACTCGGTCAAACGCTTTGCTGAAATCGACGAGAAGTATTCGTACTATGGTTCCAGGGGTCTCGACCGCGTATTTCCACTTGTGTACAAGCTCGACCAGTGCGTGTACGGTTGATGTTCCTTTGATTGACCCATATTGCTGAGGATCAATCTGGTCCATGGTAATGTCCATTATCCATGTGCACATGAATTTCTCCAAGCACTTCGATAAAACTGGCGTGAGAGATATTAGGCGCAGGTCTTTCTCAATTAGCGCTGGTGGTCGAATTTAAGGCACTGGTCGAATGTCAGTGCATTTCCACAGGGCAGGCACGGTTCCTTCCCGTAGGCTGCTGTTGAATATCGCGCAAACGGGAGGAGTAAGGATGGCGGCGTAGTCCACCAGGAAGTCTAACTGAGGCATGACCCCTGTAACGAGTGCACTTCATTCAGCAGTTTATTTCGGTGTGGTAAATATGTGCGAATAGCGAAGTCAGTGATTCCACATTAACCACAGTAAGCGTTGACATATATATATATATATATTGCTCGTGCTAAAAAATATTGCCTACTCTGAAGTGTGCATTTCAACACGTCGATAAATCAAACAAATGTGACTGGTCTAACGCAGTCGTCTATCTCCTGAGTTCAAATTACACTGCCTCACGGTACATGTCGCCTCGAGTACATGCAACACCGAACTGCCCACACGAACGGTGACGAGGACACAGGTAGCATTAATTATTTAAACCGGGTGTGCACGACGGACGTCTAGAGATGTCTCAATGAAGACAAATAACCAATGGTACGCATCGTTCTGCAAAGAAAGGTCCAGAAACAGTTCAGAAGCTCGATTTAACGTTTGTGCTTAAATGTGCTTAACCCTGTTTTAATTATGCCAATACGTAGCTACATATGGAAATAAATACCTCTTTACTTTTCAGTTGTTTCAATTGTTAATTTGTCAATTAAATTAATTTAATTTAAACAATTAACTTTACCAAAAGGGGTTAATTTATTTTAATTGACAGTTTCCCAATTGAGTTTCAAATAAGTGCTCATTTAACAGTTGGAAGTTCACAGTCATAATATTATTACCCAGGCATTTCCAGAAGGCCTGCAGTCACAGTTCTAGTCACTAGGCTGAGAGGGTGATCAGGTTCAGGCATGTGTGAATGGACGGAAAACTGGCTAATCATAGCTTCTCAAAATCTGTGTTCAAAGGAAACATTTGGGGTGAACCTATGCATCGATATTTTGTCTACATGTATGCAAGTGTAACACGCAGAGAAAGGTAAAATATCGTCAATTTGGAATTTTTAGAGCGCCAACTTTAATAAAAACCAACCCAGCGTCAGTGACGCAAAACAAATAGTGTGTAGATATTTAAATGTTAGTGTATAAAGAGGAAGCCTAATTTAAGATTTAACAAGATTGCCATCCAAGGCAAATGCCCATATGGCAAGTGGACAAGGAAGTAACTGACTTATCGAGAGTCATTTGTTTCATTTATGTATAACCCGCCCGCCTGAGATATGTATCAACCTATCAATCTGATTCAAGGATTAAGTTTGGGGGTAGAAACTAAAAGTACAATTTGGGACACTAAACACAACAAATAATGCAATAGATAACAACTTGAGCTATTTAAACTGAATATACAAGATGCATTTGATAAAATAACAATATGATATAACTCACATTGTATATACATTGTAAAGGAATCTGTATATAATCGTTAGAAAATCGTTATTTTCTCAAATTGCATTTGGAGTATGTGAGAATTTTTCAGAAATACAAACATTTGTTTTTCATGATACAAACACAGCCCACATTAGTGATCCGTGACGATGGACAAAACCTCATGCACGTACAGTGTGTAATCCGCTACTCCATCTGGCGGTCAGTCAGGAGATGTCGACAGATATCGATAAACGTAACAACGAATGTTTGGTAGTGTTCGACCACAAATATTTGAATAACATTATCAACCTGGTGCATTTTCGAATTGTATTTCCCATGTGTTGTCTCAGGGAGTACACTGTGATAACCTTTCACATAAATAAACATGTTGACATTGCAAAATATTTAATGTTCTGAGCCATAAGTGCTGCTTGATAAGTGCTTCATGACAGAACATTAGTAGAGAGAACAACAGTTCGGTCTATACGGTTAATTTTACTCGTCACTCACACATCGGACAAACACACTTCTTAGCATCATGTTGCTAGACACGAGTCGCTCTGTTCTGTTCAAACAGTTGGTTTCACTCGTCACTCACTCAGGGGATAAACACACTTCTTAGCATCATGTTGCTAGACTTGAGTGGATCTGTTCTGTTCAAACAGATGGGTTCCCTCGCTTCTCAACGGACAAATTCACTTCATTCCATCATGTGGTTATATATTAGTCTCATTATTTTGTCCAAACAATTGACTTAATTCGCCACTCAAGGGAGGCGGGACTTCGTAGTATCATGTTGATAAAGACGAGTGCCACAGCTTTATCCAAACAGTTGACTTCATTCACAACTCAGGGGACACAAACACTTCGTAACATCACGTTGCAAGATATCAGTCCTACTTCTCCGTCCATCAAGTTGTCGACTTTCGGATCACGACACAAGTAATGCGAGTAGCAGACAAACTCTTCGCAGCGGGGAAGGATCAGCCCGAATTCGTCGTGAACGGGAATGGCCATATTCACTGCCGTGGAAGTAACCAGGGCATTGAAGGCAGCCAGTGCAAAGTTGTTGCGACTACCGCGATCGGGGTTGTGTGACAACTCGGAATAAGGTGGAACGGTGACGAGAACGAGACTTGCACCTCTTTTTACCAACATGTCCCGGATGTATTTCAGACCGGATTTAAACAATTCAAGGCCACGCCCCAATACGTAGTCGAGGCGGTGTCGGTTGAAATCCCAGGCTCCTGTTTGTATGAACACGATGTCCCCACGGGTGATATTTAGCGGCTGCAGATATTTCGCCCATGCAGATTCGTACTCGGCGAGAAATCGCAGCCAAATAAAATCGATATTTCCGACGCTAATTCCTTCGTGTTTCCGCGGGACGTTCGACGGAAGGGAATAACAATTCAGGAAGAGGTAATCAGCCTTAAAGCGCATGTGCGACGACCCGACCATGACGACCCGTTTGTGTCGAACACATCTGTGGAAAGAAACAAACACGTCTTTTTGTAATAAAGAAAGCTTTTGTGAATGTTTACATAAGTGACGTGTGTATGAAGTGTCGCGTGAGAATTGAGTGTCGCGTGTGTTTTGCGTGTGCAGTGTATGTGGCGTGTGTATTGAGTATGGGGTATGTATTGAGCGTGGCATGCGTTTTTAGTTTTTTTATCAACATTTGATCTTTGAGAAGGTAGTATAATATATTTAGTGAAAACCGCGTGCGTGTGCGTGCGTACGTGCGTGCGTAACTTGTGTAGTGTATTGCATACATCTCAACTGTTGAGTAGGACTATATGTAATGGATCAATGGTGGACGTGTGTCGCTAGACCATTATTGGTATCAGCACAATCCAAATGAGGGTCACAACAAACCAAAATGGTGTACGGATTATGGATCAGCATGAAACAATTGATATCGACACGAACTCACGTGCATAACTTAGATTCATTTAGAGGTTGATAATGTTGCCATTGTCTGTTGTTCTCGTCACGAATAAACAGTTTCAGTGAATCATTTATTGATCGCCATATCATCCGATTTTGTAGTTCCACTCGTCTCTGCAGTGAAACTGTAGGAAATCCATTCCATGAAGTTTTTATGGTCGAATTCATCGAGTAGCAATTCGTGGTACATATTTTCACTGTCCACAGGAACTTGTTCGAGGGATGTGTCTTGTGCGTATAGGCCATGTAGTCAACATACATAAGATAGATCGTTATGTTGGAGCAGTCGGCGCGATCCAGGAGACAAAACGCTACGTAAGTGCCATTGAAGTAGTCTTCGAAGGAGCACGTCTGACGTAATGAAGTAGACGTGGACACGATGCGAAAACTGCTGCCACCATACGTACGTTTCCCTCGGTGTCGTTCGTCTATGACAATAAGGTTTCCTTTATGGTCACGTCCGCAATCGATTTCCACTTTGTATTTGTAATATTTCAATAAAGGCGCAGGACGTTGCTTTTTGGATTCCAGCTAGTGATTTCGTTTTGCTCTGTAGAATTGTTTTAACTCAACTATGTCCTGCGAGTGGTAGCTGTTGTTGTTGTTGTTCGTTATTAGCGTGTTCAATGACGAGTGTGGTGTCGTGACAGCTAGAAAGACAGAGGTGTCGAGGAGACGCCAGAAGACGAAGATGGAGAATAACACAAACACAGATAGCTTCACTGTCATTCGCAGATGTTTCGCCATGGTAGCAGACGTCTGAAAGTAACATGTATCTCGTTTGCATTGCATAATATCTACTTCGACAGTTTGAAGTTAGTGACTCAACATCAATAGACATATGCCACTGTTACCTAAAAATCAACCCACGATGTTTGCCTGTTTACAGAATGTTCCTCTCAACTATTGTGCTAGAGAAAACAATATATAAAGACATGTCACCAACATTAATTTTGAGTTAAGAGACATGTATGCTATTTTTTCATTACAAATGCATATGTTTGGAACAAGCATGATATTCGTCACTGTATAAAATAATATGTCTTAGTTCAAACTGGAATAAACACAAGAATACATGTTTAACGTGTTCACATAAGAAATCGTTTTATATGTATACCATCATCGAATATCAGTGAGAGCGGTTAAAAAAACGAAGAGAATGTCTGTGTGCTTTAAGGCCCATTGGTGCGCATATATCTCCTGTTCTTCAAATGCTCAAAAAATCATACTAAAAGACTGACTTTGCATCACAGCAGAATATAACCAGCTACTGGCTAGCAGCACCAAGTACCAAGGGGTAGATGTGATAATTTTGTGTATCCTGAACTTTGGTAAGCACTTACAAACTACCTTGTTAATTTGTCCGGATGATGGGCGTTTTTTGCTAATAAGTATAATCGTCGAATTTTCCGAAACATACCAACTGTTTGAAATAGGGCATTTTTGCAAATTGCTCCACGCGTGTCAGTATTGTGGCATAACGTTGCACACAAATTGACATTTGCTATGCATAATTGCGCCTATGGGTTATATATATATATATATATATATATATATATATATATATATATATATATATATATATATATATATATATATATATTTAGTATGATACGGTTGTCACCAATGTTATAGGTGTCGACTGTGATGGCTTCCCACTTCAGTTGGAAGAAATCAACAGGCTTAACATTGCAGCAAGGATTTTTCTATGAGCCCCGAGAAAGTACGTTTGCCCAAGTTAAGTTTTGACTCAATAAGTTGTTGATGTGAAATTGATGATTTGAGCTGTCTATGGGTTTGGTAAGATGCATGAGACTAGCCAAGTAGGGTGGTTGTTGTGAGCGCGATATGTAAGAGTGGACAGCTTAAAATGAATTCGAGAATGAATAGGAAGCCATTGTAACTGTATAAGTGGAGGTAGTGATGGTGAAAACCGAGGCGCCCTGAGTACCACAAGTGCTAGAACATTTTTACTCGTTGGAGTTGATATTGTTTTAGCAGTAGATATAGATACGTGACATTTACGTACTTGAGAAAAATGCTGGCGAAAGTTGAAGTCAGTATCAAAGACAACACTTATCTGATGGGAATGTATCACTTCCAAGCAGTTTAACTGAAAAATGGTTGAGGACCCTATTTCATTGTTGCTTAGTGCCAATAATAATAAGGTCTGTTTTATCTGAATTAAGTTTTAGCTTATTTGATTCCATCCAAAACAAGATATCACTAAGACAATCACTTAAAGTCGAAACATATTCATGTGGATTTGATTGTGAAAGTGATATGTAAACCTGTGTGTCATCAGCATACAGGTGATGACTAAGATATACACCATAAAAAGCACCGCGCAGTGCACATTAGGGGACTGTGAAACAGGCAATGGTCTGCATGTGTTAAAAGCCACATGAACCAGTTTTGATAGGCACTACATGTGTCAAAGGTGAAATCACGCCGACCGAAAGGTTTGTAATTTCTCCATGTATGGATATATAGATTGGTGCCGAAATCCAAATATGTCTCTTAAAAAGGCATTGTATGGTAAAGAATGCAAACAAACGCTTTTAGGGTGATTAGGGTGTGTTGAATCTAAAAAGTGATGTTGGCTTTGGGGGTCCGTGACCCCATCAATGAGAAAACAACAAAACACCTTTCTAATTACTATAATGATGATCTCTTCTTGGTGATTTGGGTGAGCTGATTCCAAAAAGGTATGTTGACAAACTATGGGAAGGGTTCTTGACCCCCTAAATGAAAAAGTGTATGGGGTAAGTTTTTGTCATCAATGACACAGCATATGCATGATATAATATATAAATCCAAAAAGTAGCTATTTGAATGTTTGTGCGTTTGTAATGGACTGTGAAGAAAACGGTTAAAAACGAGCTTTTCACACATTTATGTGTGTTTAACTAAAATCGCTATGCCAGAAATATCCACGTGTAAATACAGGGAACGCACCTCTCGGTGCAATCATGAAACTAAAGCGGAAAGCGAGTGTTTTGTCCAAGGATTGTTGATTCTCAGTTTTACTCTGTGTAGCCGAGAAGTGGCAACGCTGAGGGAAAACATAATATGTGACTTTAAAATGTATTGTTAAATACGATCATATGTAATATTACCCATGCCCTGTCTTAATTCACACCAGGCATGGGGCAATTAACTTAAAAAGTTAATTAATTAAATCACAATTAACTCAGAAATTCCCGAGTTAAATTAAATTAACCACACATATTTCTCTCAGGTCAATAAAATAAAATAAAATTAACTTCACAAATGATTAAATTTAAAAGTAAAACTTTATATTTATTTAATTAACAATTAAATCAGGTGTTGGTAAAAATTTTTTAAACATTTAAGCCAGTTCTAAAAACACAAGGCTTGTAACATCAATGTGTTTTGAAACTTTGTTACTATATTACCTATCTCTACTATATTACCTATCTCTACATATCCCCATTAAAGCTTATAAGTACACCCGAAAGAAATATAGATATATGGGTCTAATGGCCCCATAGGTCCTACTGGCTGCAAGTTGCCAGCCCCAATTATTTACTTTAAACAGAGATCTGCGGAAGCCATGATTAGCAATCAACTTATCACCCTAAAAGCGGAGATTATATTGTCTAACCCTTCCCTCCAATTCACAGGTGTTTGATTGAGCAGCCCACCCCAGTTGGTACACCCCAGTTGGAACCTGGTCTATCTCAGAGTAGTGATTGGAATAGAGACTGCAGAGCTTCTGGAAATACCTGTATAATCTGACTGTGAACTATCCAGTAAAATCAACTGTCAAATGAGCACTTAATTGAGAGTTAATTAGCAATTTTAATTATATTAATCCTTTGGTAAAGTTAATTAATTACATTTACAAAAAATTGCCTTTCTGGAAAAGTTTATTAATTAAATTAGCTTGAGTTAATTAATAAATTAACAATTGAAATTAACCCATGCCTGATTCACATACGGAGTTATAATCAGTCAAGTCATTCGCATGGTGATATAACATAACAAATATAAATAATGAAAATAGTACGATACACCAGACAGTTAAAGCATTGTATATGGAAAATCAGGGTTAGTAGTTGCAAACCCATTTTTTAAATGTATAATGCCCTGGTGCAATGTTCTCACAATGTCAGCAGGCATATGCTATTGCAGTGCGTCTACTAAGCGTCGACGACGCATAACGATTTAGCAACTGCGCCCTTCCAGCGCGCCAGACGCGTGTGTTAACATTAGCCTACACTATCAGCTGTCTTGTAAGATAAATAAATGATCGTAACAGTTAACAATAGTAACATGTATTATACACCAACCATGTAACGCGCGTATAAAACGCACTAGCTTCGATAAGTAGTCTAGGCTCGGTTGAATATGATTAATGGCAATCTCTTATCCACCGCTGACACGAACTTTGACAACAAAGTACGGTACATTTTATGGGAATACACCGGAATTGACGACACATAAACTGTGAAACATAAAATTGACATCTTTGTTCCGTCAACTACTTACCCGCTTTGTTCAGGTTGATGAAAACGCGGAGCTGCTAGCACCTTTAACGAGCACAACAGAATACGTGTCGATGTTCTAGATGTAATTTATTCGCAAGGTGGCGCATTGGGCGTCAAGACTAATACATAGAGTTACATCATTAATCACCCCCCTATAAACAAGAGCGACAAGCCAGCTCACTGCAGTGAAGCGTGTGTGGACCACTGGCCGGCATTTCATTGCACGGCAGAAACAGTTGCATCCACTGCATGACACATAGGGTAGTACTGTTTATAGTGTGAACATAACATGTTAAAAATAGTTGTCTAACATATGTAAGTAAGTAAGTAAGTGAGTGAATAAGTTAATGTATTTCCTCCTCACCATTATCATGTACAATATAAGGCAAACAAAAGCAATGAAGATGAGGTGGCTACCAGAGAATTATAAACTAGTAGCCAGTGACGATGACACCAGGAACCAATTAACTTGAACATTTGTCATTGTCATTTGTTCTTAATGGGGCATGGCCACCATACTGATAAATAATTTGGGTGAGGGTGGTCCCAGCAGTTGTGTTATAAGTGTGGGCAGTTGGGTTGTTCATACATGCATTAGTGTTAAACTCTTCAAGACAAACATCTTGGAGGCTTGCTGGAGAAAGTTGTGGGACAACGAATATGGTTATTTCCTGTGTGGCTTACAGCTGTACGAATCAACAGAAGACAGGATCTAAAATCTCGTTATTTTCAGGTAATTTATGTTGCAAATGTTTGTGCTGTGTTAGTGTATATGTGAATGAATATAACAGTTTCAAAAATGTTCTGAAATATCAATATATTACAGATACGTTTGTTTTTCTTGGGGGAGCTTACATTAAGTGTTTCCCAGTAGTCACATTGATTGGGTGCAACATAAAATGTTATAGGGGTAGGATTCAGTTTTATAAATAATGTGTGCGTGCATGTATGCATATTTGTAACTCTTTTATAAAACTCTACTAAATGTCAGCTCATTAATAAGATTTTTTTTCTTTATTAAGTCATCTGCATTTAATGAGGCTCTCCCCTTTTTGGTCGTCGTTTGCCTTTTCTTCGTTGTATGAACCACTATCATGTAACTCATTCTGTACACATTGCAACATTCATTGCATTCTATGCATTTGTTTGACAAACCATGTGAAAGGTTGCCTACTAAAACAATTGACAGCTTAAATGAGAGAGCACATTTCTTTACATGAGGCGTGTCTTTGGGCAAGTTGGCCAGATAACATTCGAGAGATCTTGATCTGCAGGTGGAAATAGCTGTGATGGAGCAGCTGGGGAATATGTTGGAAGATGGGAAAAGAATATTTTTGGGACCTTAGAGAAGAATGTCCAACAGGGCTTAATGAGACTTTTACCTCTTGCAGTCATGATCTAATACATGTATACAGCACTTTACAAAGTTCAGTTTCGATCATGTTTAGTGGTGCTACTGTTATAGTTAATATGTTATGATATTTGATATACAAGGTGCATGGATAGATTGTGCA
The DNA here is from genome assembly GCA_963662155.1 of Lamellibrachia columna. Classification (NCBI taxonomy): domain Eukaryota; kingdom Metazoa; phylum Annelida; class Polychaeta; order Sabellida; family Siboglinidae; genus Lamellibrachia; species Lamellibrachia columna. The sequence goes on along the minus strand of OY759273.1, from coordinate 41,020,336 downwards.
CGTAATAAGGTATTAGGTATATATAGCTATGTAGTATTAATCTCTTATTAGTACTGAATATCTATATATAATGATGAAGACTGGGTGCTATACAGTATAAACACTGGGCCTCCAGTGGGTTCTTGCCGTGCAGCAGCATGAATGTCACTGGTCCATGCCGGCATCACTTTATCATGTGTCAACTGATAAAAGCTTAGCGGTCTTGTTTTACTAACGGGTGTTCTATTTATGTCTATGGACTAATAATGTTTTGACTTCTGCGTTCACGCATTTTATTTAATGTAGCTGTAGTCTCGATTATCCATGCCCCGCGTTGTGGCTCCACCGTTTGTCGTACACATCTTCGTATAGATGCAAAGTGGGGTTTGCGTTTCTGGGCACATACAAAAGTAGCTAAATAAGATCTCATCCGGGCATTTGGCTAATTCATCAAATAACTTTTATCAGTTGAAACGATGCAATTCGAATTAACTTTAAACTTTGATTACGTTGCCACAAGTGTCCGACTAAAAAGTTAAATCAGGCAAAACATTTTTTTTTGTAGCATATCGATATTGACGTCATTTGGCTGCTGGTGCTTCACGGAAACGCCTACACAAAATGTGGTAACAGTGGGTAACAACGAGACCACGCCTCCGCAACTAGACTGTCTTCTCGGCGAATTCACGAAGCCGAGCGAGAGTCAGATAAAGGAGACTAACGTGACAGCTGCAGTTAGATTGTTGCCCTATCGAACACACACATTAAAAAAACGTTGTGTTCGAGCTGTTTGGCATTACATTGCGTATTTATGTCTCACTCCATTTTTAATGATGGGTAGTCTGGTGCGCCAAATGTTGGCGGGTGAATCTTGGTGCAGCAGTTGTTTGAATTTGGTGCAGTGATTTGTCAGAAAAAGCGTGGAGTATTGATTAGAATAAGTTTTGCTATTACACACGCACACACACACACACACACACACACACTCACACACACACACACACACACACACACACATATATATATATATATATATATATATATATATATATATATATATATATATATATATATATATATATATATATAATACATACACTTATTATAGATATATATATATATATATATATATATATATATATATATATATATATATGGAAACAGTTTTTGTTAATTAGTTCCATACTACAACAGGGAAGTCAGCGAGCGAAAATAGGGTTTGTTTACAGTTCGAGAATTAAGGTAACATAGTGAATTGTCAGAAAAAGTGGAATATTGATTGCAATAAGCATTACTATTATACATATATTAAACATAAACTTGCTGAACGACATAATATTAAGAAACCGTTTTTGTTAACAACAGACTCAAATTCAGCGTGTGATAAAGGGGTTTGTTTACAGTTCGTGAATTAAATTGGTGTATCAAACTATCGTTTACATTATTGAATATATATGCTATATACTGATAAAGTTACATACATTATATAGATAAGATAATATCTGACACATTTGTGGTAAACGTTTTTGGTCTAGGCTTTTTGAGCTCATGCCAGCTTAGTAGATAGAGCATTGTTAATAAGTATATTATTGTCAACATTAAATGAAAACCTAAATAATCCAGCCAAAGGTGCTATTTTGACCACAGAAAACAGGTTTATTCAGGGCTAACGTAGTAATCTAGCTAAATCTAAATCATGTGATGGCTCTGTGCAAACGGTAGGTAAAGGCCACCAGGCTGAGTTTCAGGCGGATGGTTTTAGTTTTGAGTGTTGGGGATGTGGGAAGATGAAGGGACTAGAGATCGAGATGGAACAACTGAGACAGCTCGTTGTGGCAGGTGGTAGGTGGGAAGGGAAGAGGTGGGTTGTGCCACTGGTTCCGGTGGAGGAACAACAGAGAAGGCGCCGGGAGAGAAGGTGTAAGAAGACTGGAGGGAAAGGTGACAAGTTGATGGGCGAGAGGGAGATGGACAACGTGCTGCCAGGTGACACGATTGCAGGACAGAATGCGACGAAATGGACCAGAGTCAAGAGCTACTCTGAGGTAGTGATAGAGGGGGTGAGGAGGAGAACGTTAGGAAGACTGACAGAGCACTAAATTAGGGGGACGAAATGGTGGTTTGATCTCCTTTAGGGAATAATAACGCGGAGAGGGAAGGTACAACGGTCATAGTTAGGAATAGAGACAATTAGTCATAACACACCAGAAGACACGGGTTTAGTAGATAATTATGTCCAGGGTTTTACCAGTATTGGGAAGCAGGGATTAGGGATATCGAAATTACCGAAAGATTAAAATGCTAGTTCTGCCTGCAGTTTTGTTTTGTGGATTTGTGGTGATGATTGGTTGGGAGGGCTGATATGTACAAGATGGGCTTCATTGAAGTGGGAAGAGTGCAGCAGTGTTTGAGGATGAACTGTCAGCAGCAGTCGACAGTGGCGTGGGTAGCATACAAAATATGTTTCGTAGCAAACATTGTTTAAATTAGAAGCACACGGGGTTACCAAGATATGCCTAAAACAGGAGAAGAGACCACTAGTATATACAAACCAGTAACAAAATGTCCAACAACATTTCTGAAGATGGCTATCAATGCGTGTGTTTAAATGCAAGGAGAATAGTAAAGGAAATATTACGGTAGAAAATGTTCACCTTCACATAATAGATGTTACCGAATCATAGGCCAACAAAGACATATCAGATGCTGACTTTTCATTAAAAGACGAAGTGGTTCCTTTTGAATGGAAAGAAGAACACATCATATCATTATTTATAAAGGGTTCAAGAAATAAGTCAGACAATTAGAGACCAGTGAGATTAACATAATTGATTTGTAAATTATTAGAAAGGTTAATTAAAGACCATATGGTGGACTTCCTCGTCATGCATATATTATTAAATCCATCTCAACATCGATTCATAAAAGCGAAGTCATGCTTAACAAATATGTTTCTTTGGAAGAAATCACCACTTCAGAAAGTTGCGGATGACACTAAAGTGTTTAGAAAGGTTAACAAAGATGGTGAATAGCAACATTTACAAAACAATCTAGACAAATTAGCCAAATGGTCTGAAAAAATGGCAGATGTTGTTGAGATGCCGTGGGTGGACGGGGGATCACCATTATGTATTATCTACTTCAGAAAGCTTTTGACAAAGTGCCACATCATTGATTACTACTTAAATTAAAAGCCCATGGTATCGAACAATGGCTGACTGACAGAAGACAGCATGTTGCAGTAGATGTGGAGGTTTCAAACTGGAAATCAGTGTTGAGTTGGGTACCACAACGATCAGCATTGTGACCTGCATTATTCTTAATATATATATATATATATATATATATATATATATATATATATACGGGTATATATATATATATATATATTAAGACTAATGCAGGTCATAATATTGCTGATAGTGTGATTGTGAGATAAAGTTAACACACGCGTCTGGCGCACTGGAATGACGCAGCTACTAAATCGGTATGCTACGTCTACGCTCAATGGACGCACAGTAATAGCATATGGCTGCTGATATTGTGAAATCGTTGCACCAGGCTTTATACATGCAAAAAAATTATGTTTTGGGGCTTGCTACTACTACCCCTGATTTGCCATATACCCTACTTTAATTATGTGGTAAATCGTACTATCTTCATGATTCATTTGTTTGATATTATATCACCTTGCGAATGACTTGACTGATTATAACTCCTTATGTGAATCAACAAGACAGGACATGGCACGGGTAGTGTTCCATAAGTCGTATTTAAGCGCTGCCAGCGTTGCTACGTCGCGGCTAAAAAGAGTAAAACTAAGTATCGATGATCCATGGACAAAGCATTTGTTTTCCACTTTAGTTTCAGTATTGCACCGAGAGGCGAATTCTTTGTATTTGCACGTGGGTGTATTTAGCTTAGCGTATTTACTGATACAAAAAGTGATGCGCCAAAGTGATTGTTTGTTTTATTCACAGTATATTACTAACGCACACACGTTCAAGTACTTATTCTAGGTTTTTTTTTATCAAGTTATGCACTAAATGGTTTACACGTTTCTGATTTATGTATCGTGGACGGTAATGCGGACAATATTCGCGCACATGCATACATGCACATGCAGTGAATGTAGGATCCCATACTAGCTCAATAGGACCGTGTACGTGCGCTGCCTATGGATGATTGGTCAACCGCATTTTATAAGTAATGCGGGCTTCGGGCCTCCACCAAATACCTGGCTACAAAGCTATTATTCTACCCACTCTTTTGTACGGCAGAGAAACATGGGTAACCAACCTATCGTCGCCACAAAAATGAGTAACACTCACGCAACTTGAGTGTTTGTTGTAACTGTCACTGTTTGCAACATGCTTGTGATTATTTGTTGTCATTGACACTGCCTGCAACATGCTTTTGATTATTTATTATAGCTGACACTGTCTGCAACATGATGCCGTTGCATGAATGAGTATTTCAGCTCAGAAGATATCAGCTCACTTCCAGTTCCATTTACTAAATTTGAGGGCAATAAATCAGAACATTTAGGGCAGTTATTTGTAACTCCTGAAATGATTGCAAAGAAAATTAAGGAGATGAAAGATAATAAATCACCTGGAGTTGATGGGATACCACCAAAACTGCTTAAGGAAATTGTTGAGCAAATTAGTACACCACTTGCAAAATTGTTTAACTTGTCACTAGAAGAAGGAATAGTTCATTCAGAATGGAAAGAAGCAAACATTACACTATTTAAGAAGGGATCGAGGAACAAGCCAGAAAATTACACAGACCAGTGAGTTTAACATCAGTTGTATGTAAATTACTCGAAACTTTAATTAGAGACCACATGGTGGAATTCCTTGTAAAACATAATTTAATAAATACATTTCAACATGGTTTCCTAAAAGCAAAGTCATGTCTAACCAATATCTTATGTTTTTTTTTGAAGAAATTACAAAGTGGGTAGATGACGGGTAACCAGTGGATGTTGTCTATTTAGATTTTCAGAAAGCTTTCAATAAAGTGCCACATCAAAGATTGTTACTTAAACTAAAAGCCCATGGTATAGGTAATGACGTAATCAACTGGATAGAAACGTGGCTTACACACAGAAGACGGAGAGAAATAGTAGATGGTGAGATTTCAAACTGGAAATCTGTTTTGAGTGGGGTACCACAGGGATTAATATTAGGCCCTATACTGTTTTTAATATATATAAATGATTTGGAAGATGACATATCTAGCAAAGTACTCAAATTTGCAGATGATAAAAAAGTATTCAAAAAGGTTACAAATGATACAGATAAACAAAGTTTACAGGATGATAAATTAGTTAAGTGGTAAAAAAATGGCAAATGTTATTCAATTTTGGGAAGTGTAAATGTATACACATAGGACATGGAAACATGGACGAAAAATTTAACATGGGGGTGCTGTACTAGGTAGAACCACACAAGAAAAGGACTTAGGAGTAAGATTTAGTACAGACATGACAGTTTCAGAGCAATGTGGGATTGCACCCCTGTACAAAGCAATAGTTAGACCACATTTGGAATATTGTATTCAAGCATGGAGGCTTTACCGTAAAAAGGACATAGACAAGCTAGAAAGAATACAACGAAGAGCAACTAAAATGAATCCAGAATTAAGATACCTTAGTTACGAAAGTCGCTTATTACAATGTGGTTTGACAACATTAGAGACCAGGATACTAAGAGGAGACCAAGTAGAAGTGTTTAAAATAGTGAATGGTTATGTTGATAGGGATATGTTCTTCAAACTTAAAGAAGGCAGTAGAACCAGAGGACACAAAGCAGCATTAGTTAAGGAGCAGTGTAGGTTGGACATGAGAAAGTACTCTTTTTCACAGAGGGTGATAAATGAATGGAACAAACTGCCAAATAATTGTGTTAATGTGTAGTGTGAATATGTTTAAAAATAGAATTGACAGATATTTAATAAGGTCGGGCTACACAAAGATGAGGACATTGTTGGACTCTCGATAAGCCAATGGCTTCCTTGTCCACTTGCCATCTGGAACTTGTTGTTTGGGATGGTAATCTTGTTAAATCTTGTTAAAAAACATGTTTGTGATTATTTATTGCAACTGTCAATGCCTGCAACATGCTTGTGATTATCTGTTGTCACTGACACTGTCCTGTTCTACTTACGAACCGGGGGACGCATGTGTCGTTCTACTTACAGAAGGGTTAATATTAGCCGGCTGCTAATACTTCAGTCTTTACATTTACACTAGTTCCTATGTAGGCCTATATACGTGTTCCTTTACCGTAATATGCCACGGACACGGGGGGTGGGGTCTTACACCCGTCTCCGTGGCCTAGGGGATCCTAAGACCTTCCTGGATCTGCTGCTGCTCTCTGCAACATGTTTGTGATTATTTGTTGTAACTGATACTGTTTTATGTCCCGTTTGTTTGTTTCAGCACACCAATATCGCCCTAAGACCGTTGTTAAGATACCATTATTATATTAAATAGAAATGTTTGTGTCTGTTTCGTGGACAAATCTGGCTACATTTCTTTTTTCTCATTTTAGGTGTGAAGGACCCTCCCACAGTTTGCTGGAATCACTTTTTGGATTCAGCACACACAAGCGTTTGTAGACATGCTTTTCTAAAAAAAAAGCCTTTTTAAGATATCTCAGGCAGCGTGACTTCACCTTTGACACATGCAACACCTTCCTATCAAAACGGGTTCATGTGTCACCATCTGCTTCACTTTCTAGGGTTATTTTACATGCATGGTAGGTTCTTTATTATTATACAATTACCCCACCTCTCCATCTCTCTCCACTGTCCTTCCTAAATATTACATAATATCTCCGAGCTAATTCAGCATCAACTACATCTTTATTTGTCCACAAAAAGGTCAGTATCTACTACCGTCATGTCTAATTTGTTTTGTTTCTTTCATTATTTATGTTTCTGGTATTTATGCATATACATTTAAGTTACACATTTACAGAAATATTTGGTGAACATTTCTTTTGATGTTTATTTGTACTTCTTTCAGTTGCCATGTAGGTTCCCCCTGCTCATCTAGTTTATACAGTTTACATCACATCATCTTCTACATAACAATAAATAACATTATTCAAAATAGCTCTCCTCTAGGCTTACTATCCCTATCACAAGTCCGCCGACACCAAACCACCACCATAAATCCGATATATACTTTATCGTGTTGACGAATGCAATTAGGTTAATAGGTTAACCTACAATAAGGACGCGCGTCGTGCGTGTCTTGTCACGACATTGGTAATCATCTCCGGACACGCACACTGCATAACCTGAGATTGTTCCAAGACTTACATTTCTGTGAACACCATTATGGTTGACGAATCAGGGTGAACGTTAACAACCGAGGAACTTATCGGTCGATGGAAAACGCGCAGTAACCGGCGATACTCTGGCGCCTTGAACAGTTGGAATGTCAACCGCCTGCTTATCAAAACACGGTCATTCATCATGGTCATTGACCAACGAAGGCACATGACATCTGTAGAAAAGGTGTATTCTTATATAGCGCGGTATCCAGTCCGTAGGACCGCTCAAAGTGCTTTACACTTGACCCCCTGGCAGACCTGTTCATTCCAAGGCCCTCTCAACTTCTCTGGGAAAGCATTCAGCCACGCTGCAATTGCGCGAAGACTATTAGTTCACACTTCCACCACTGTGTGTATCGTATGCAATTTCTGAATTGATGAATGGCGTATATTTAATTGATGGATATATTTCCTACACTGAGCTAATGTAACTTTTCATTATGTTTGAACTACAACTTAATGAGTTGGATATATATTAATTTGGCGTTGGTCACCAATTTTGTTGTGCGCGATGTCAGCGGTATGGGCAGTTTTCAGTCTTTATCGTTCGTGTGTTCTGGATTCTTTACAGTGGCTTTATTGATACCAAGTTTATTATTTTGCAAATGTATGTTTTTACTTAAGTTCGTGTTTGTTACATTTGCATTTGGTTTTCAATTACAACACCCCAGAAATGTTTAGTATGTATACACAATACAATCATTAATCATTAAATTGCATATATATGTAATACAGTATATGTAGATTTGTATGTTCCTTCGTATCTCTACCAATTTCGCATGCACGAGGCTGACATTTTGTAGGGGTGTCCGGGGACCCACGGTGGTGGTGGTTTGTACATTAGGCAATATTCGAAACTCCCCGGTGGGGGGCATATTGCGTATCTGAACGTTTGACGCAGATTACGCAACTGAGAACAATTGTTACGTACAACTGTTATCAACCACAAACAGTATTTGAGGCTGACTAGTTGAATAATATATCATCAAACCATGGTATTCTGGTAACCACAACTTACATAAATGTACTTCTCCGTTAGTACAAAGTGTCGAGTGATAGAACGGAAGAAGAAGGCTTCTAGCTATTTGTGAACCAAGTAAACGTCCGATAGAGCGTCCTCGTACTGTTTTGTATTGACTGGTCATTGGAAAGCCAGAGAAAGTGACATTGTCGAAGTATTTGTGCGCGATCAAGTTCACCGCCGCCGTGTTGCAGTTTTTGTCACCGGCGACGTTACTCAACATGGCCGTCAGGAGACGTAGAAAACGCAACATGATATGTCTGGAACCGCCTATGATGCCAGCGTTGTACACTATGAAGAACCGATTCAACGACTTGGTTTCGCCTTCACTGTTGAAGCTCCTGCCGAAACACGACGCGATCTTGTTTACTGTCAACGGAAGGTTTCCGATTAGTGGGTACCCTTCCATATCGGCGCCAATATACAGACGGTTTCCGAGGAGCCGCATCAGATCGAACGGATTGCGCAGAAAGACGACATCTGAGATGTCTGTGAACAGTATACGTTTGACATTCGGGTGATGTTGGATGTAGCTGAGATACTGGAAGTAGCGTCATTCATCGACCTTACACCTAGTGTCATCTTTTGGAACGCTATGTCCAGCTGCAGCGATTGCCTAATATAAGAAGCAACACATTAACTTATGTTGATATAACCAATATGTCTGTGAATTATCGAAAGACAGAAAGAATGAATCAATGAAGGAATATACACGAATGATCTAACTATATAATTAATGAAAGAATGAACATATGCTACGAATTGCATACCGAGGCCATCATGGAAAATGACTGTTTTGATTCCGACGTTACATAAGTTCAAGTGCTAACATTATTCATATATTTATAAATTCAGACCAACAATGTGCATTTATAACAGGCTGTCTATATAATATAAATAGCTTATTTTTACTATAATAATACAAATTTATTGTTTTGTATCATATTATATAGTATATAATATATCATCACAGCTGTCTGTGTACCAGTTGTTAAATATTGGTGTTATACCGTATGGTGCTGACTATGTCAAGTAAAGAACCGTTGCATCGGTGTCGCTTTAGTGCTGGCTTGTAACACTGTTTTGCTGGATTACTAAAAGTGTGTTTAATGCCCAGTTCGTTACTTTTGTATTGAGATTTTCAAAATGTAGCAACGGCCACCAATATACTACAATTAGCGACGAAGATACGGCAGTTTGTGACGCGAATCATGGCTACATACATCGGACATATAGGCGAGTTTAACGAAACCGCAGAAGACTTCGAAAGTTATGTCGAACGAATGGATCAATGGGCGGAATTAAATGGCGTCGGGGAAGAAAAGAAGGCTGGTATGTTGCTACCAATGGTAGGAGCAAATGCATATATACTGGTGAAAGACATTCTTACACCAGAGAAACCGAAGGATAAGACATACGCCGAATTAAGAGAGGCGTTGTTAAGCTATTGTTCGCCCAAGCCACTAATAATCGCACAACGATATAAGTTCTACAAAAGAGGTCAGAAAGAGGGAGAATATGTGGCTGACTACGTCATTACGCTAAAAAGGTTAAGTGCAACCTGCGATTTTGGCGAGTTTCTAAAACAAGCGTTAAGAGATAGACTTGTGTGTTATCTCAGAGATGAGAATATTCAGCGCAGATTGCTCACCATGAAAACAACTAACGTTTCAAGTTGCCAGTGAAACAGCCGTTGCCACGGAGATGGCCTGTCAAAGTGAATTGGCATTTCGCGCCCCTCCCACCACAGCCACGCCCATCATCGGTGACTCAGTGCACAGGGTCACTTCTGCATCGAAACATGGTGGAAGGATGAGATTTCGCGAGATGGAGATAATCTTCCAAGATAATCTTTCAAGAAAGGCGAATGTTATCGTTGTGTAATGACCATGAAGCACACAGTTGTCCTCACAAGAAGAGTGTGTGCCACAAGTGCAGCAAAGTGGGGCATTTGGGAAATTTCATAGCGGACAGAAGAACCAACCACATCAGCGAAAACAACCGGTGACATTTGTAAATGCAGAACAGAAAATGATGGTTTACACAGTGTACACTTGTAATGCTGATGGAACGAAGCCTGTATACGTCACTGTGGAACTTTATGGGAAACCTTGCTTGCGAACTTGTTGTTGCGATATCGCTGCACACCACACTCCGTAACTGGAGTGTCTCCGGTGGAACTATTCCTAAAACGCAGATTGCGAAATAGGTTTAATTTGCTGAAACTTCACATGGCTAAGGATATGGAGGAGAAACAGCAGAAACAGAAGTGACAACATGATCGCAGTGGTGTCAAGCTGTGCGAACTGGTCAAAGGAGACATACTTCATATGCGTAACCATCGAGGTGGTCAAGAAAAGTGGATTTCGGGTAAGCTCATAAGGCGGTTAGGACCGCTGACTTACCTTGTGCAAGTCCGTGCGCAACGTCGCTATGCGCACGTAGATCACTTGAGGCTAACTGCCGAAAGTGATTCGTTTCGGTCTGTGGCTGAGAATTCAGTGCCGATGATTCCGAATTTGTTGGAATCAGTCAGTGTTCCATCACCTGTGAGTGATGAGAGTGTTTGTCAACCAGTGTCGGTTCCTCAAAATACTCAGAAAGAACGAAATCCATCTGTCAGGGAAAAGCAAGGCAAGACTGTGGTTTTATCAACACCACTGTCTACTCCCGTGGTGACACGTCGATCAAGAAGGCGTACCAAGAAACGAGACATTCTGGATATGTAATGTCACCTGTACATGTAATCGCGCAGGGTGACTGGACCTTATATTGGAGGTTGACTCTAAAGCTAAAGAGGAAGGAGTGTTACACATTGGTGTTATACCGTACGGCGCTGCCACCTATTGACTATGTCAAGTAAAGAACCGTTGCATTGGTGTCGCTATAGTGCTATGTCACTGTTTTGCTTGATTATTAAAAATGTAGTAACGGCCACTAAGATACTACAAGTAATGGTAAAAATGTGTATAGTAAAACAAGAGGCATTAGATAAAGAATAAAGATTAAGATATATGTTCAAAGGATAACTGGCTGGTAGGTGGGAAGGCGAAAAAAATAGTGGAGTTTATCGACTCCGTGCATATTTCAAAATAACAGCAAGGCTTATATTGGAGTTGCAGTGCAGTGAATATGCAGAAAAAAAAACGAGAATCATGACTTTGATGAAACATTTCTATAGATGTCATGGCGGAAATCAAAAATAGATAAATTCGAGAACTATGAAAGTAGACGTAATGTTCTGACAACTATTAAAGTTGTTAAAACAAATTCAGTATGACAACAATATAAGCATTAAAGATAGGTAGTTACAAACAACAATTTGATGATTCGCATAAAATGTGGACGATAATGCTCTGCGAAATCAAAGATGCGACAGAGTGTAGCGAACAAAACAAATATTTCGAGAAGCTTGATTGACTTACGTAACTGTAAACATAGATACAGAAGAAGAAAATGGAGAAGGTAAACGATTGATGTCTAAGAACTCAATGAAATTCTTGCAAAAAAAAGAGAATTGACACAACAGTATAATAATAATAATCGAAGCAATGTGCATATCCAATTTTCAAATAACGAAGAGATGATTAGTAGTAAAAACGTGAACCCCAAAAATATGAACTACTAATAAGTAAGCATAGAAGACACGTCGATTGAAGATTGGCACAGTGTTCGTTGGAGATTAACATAGTGTTGGCAGACGCAAGTGTATATGTTCTACTCCAGTTTTTTGGATGTCGTTGACCAATCTGGTTGTACATATCTTATTGCTAGAGCCTTTCACCAAGATACTACCAATTGCTATCCACGTATCGGTCACCTTTCAAGCTTTCTTTAACACTCTTACGTCACGGGCAAGTTTGTCGCGGATCGCGGTGAGGTCTTCGTTCTAGAAGATTCTCTTTCGCCTGGATGTTGTTCATTGTGGCCTTTCAGTTGGAAGCCCGCTCTCAGTACCTTGTCTCGAGTTGCTTCACTTCGAAATCGGACAATGATTCGGCGAGTGCGAAGCGTGGACTGCTTCTCAGTCTTCGGCCCAAGGCAATGGCTACGTTCAATATGGTGTCGCTCAATCGGTGGTTTGCGAGACATTTTGTTGTTTACTATTGTCATTACAACGGCAGTAGTATCTTCCACGTTGCCAGTTTCAGGGATGCCGTGGACTCTCAGGTTGAAGCCTTCAGTATTGTTCTTGTTGGTGAATTACATTTGCCGTGTTTTTCACGTTTAGTTCAAGTTCGATGATGCGGTCTTCTTTTGTATTTGGCTGTGTGGTTAGATTGCGGATTTGTGTGTTCAAGTTGTCTATTTTGTCATCTGAGCGAAGAGCACTTTTTTGCAGCAAATCCTCATCGTCCAGTAGCTCTCTTATTCTAATAACCGTAGCGTCTAAGTCGTTGACACTGGTCTCGTCTTCCGTTGTTGTACGTTTTTGATCGGCTAATTTTTCTTCGATTTTCGTGATATAGTTTTTGTTCAACCACGACAACAGCTCACGTCCAAGCGTAGAACAAGGAAGGAAGATTTGAAACTATAAAACGCTAAATGGAAGGTGAGAAAGGCGAATGTGTTATAATGTGTGATTTTAACCATGGTCATATACAATGGAAACAATTATAGAGTTTTGGGGTTAATGACCTTCAGTTTCGTCTTCGGACACAGGATTGCTTCCCCATACAACATGTTTTAGAACCAACCAGAGGTCGGAATGTGTTGGATTTAATTTTGAATTATCAAAATGTGATAGGTGACAACGTTCCAGTACCCGAACCTTTGGGTTCCTGTGATCATAATCAGATCCTGTTTAATAAACGTAAAACAGGGAATACATATACAAAGCAACGGAGGAGAAACTTCAACAAAGGCACATATAAAGAGATGCGAACATATTTATCAAATATAGGTTAGAATAACTTATTGAAGAACAAAACAACAACATAATGCTGGAATTGTTAAACAGATGAGATTGAGGGCATTACTGTGATATTTGCTCCTTTAATAATAGGTCGTCATTATTGTCACATGCGTGGTCGGACCCAGAAAGTTGTCGCCGCTGTCACTACAGTGTCTGTAGCACTACGCGCAAGTAAAACCGGCGTGAAAACGCAGTAACGGATTACTAATTTCCGTTTACCTGAGTTGTCCCACTCGTCACACGTCTGTTACAACCAGTAATGTAATAAATCTACCGGCAATGTAATAATCGACTGGTAATGTAATACATCTACCGTTAATGTAATAATCGACCGGTAATGTAATAAATCTACCGGTAATGTAATAATTGACCGGTAATGTAATAAATTGACCAGTAATGTAATAAAAATGATGATGCTAATCATTATGATGATGATAATGATTATGAAGATGATGGAAATGATGATAATAATAATGATGAAAACGACGGTGATGATGAGGGGGATAAATGGTTATGATGATGACGAGGAAGACGGTGAAGACAATTAAGCGGTCTTGGTGATGATGATACTGATGATGATGATGACGAAGATGATGACAATGAATGTGATCATTATTATGATTATGAGGACGAACACAATGACACCCTCAGCATCATCATCCTGCTCCTCTTCCTCATCGTCATCATCATACTCATGTTCACCCTTATAACGGCTAACCATGCTGACACCCACTCGACGTTCACAAACGTACGATTAACATAGGCATCTCAGAACGAGTGAGCCGCATGTTTTCTGGGAGGACAGATGGAATGCCGTTCATATAACCTCAAAGGTAACGCACGGCAGTAACTACAAACAATCAAACAATCGGACCGAGTCAGAGTGGTTAGGAAAAAGGGGGTCATTAAAAAGGGTCACCTCAACAAATGAAAGAGGTAATCTCTACTCTATTAAGTGATCATCTGAAGCAATTATGTAAGGGATTATTAAAAATGCTTATAAAGGAAATACCTGATCCATCATTTTATCAAATTAAGGGGTCATATCAAACAAGTTAGGGGAAATCTCAAAATGCAATGCGATATTATATTAGAAACTTAAGTTTAATCGCAAACAATAATAAAATAATGGATCAGCTGAAACAATTAATGGGTTATCTCAAACATTAAAGTTAAGGGTAATTTCAGTCAACTAAAATGTTCATCTAGGCGATTAAAGGGCACCTAAATTATTTTAAAATATGAATAAAATTAAGGGATTTTATCAAAAACAAGTTAAAGGATAATTTAAAAAGGAGTCATTAAGGGGTCATTTAATAATAAACTAGCTGATCATCTAAAAATATTATGGGATCATCTCATAAAATCAAACGGTCGTCTCGAAAAAAATTTAAATAAATTAAGGGGTCATCTCATAAAATGAATTGGTCTTCTCAAAAAAGTTTAAGGATCCTCACAAAATATGTAAGAAGTAATTAACAAGTTAACTAGCTGATCGGCTCAACAAATTAAGGGATCATCTAAAAAATTAAGTGTGTCTTCTCAAAAAAGATCAGGGATCATATTAAAAAGTGTAACTAGTCAATACAAATGAACCAGCTGGTCGTCTCAATAAATTAATGGATCATTTCATAAAGTAATGGGTTCTTCCCAAACCAGGTAAAGAAACATTTAAGAAAAGCAGGGATCATTTAAAAAGTTATGAAACGAAGCAGTCACTTCATATAATTAAGGGAAATCTAAACATTCATAGCAAAACACAAACTTAAAGTTAAGCCAAATGCATTTTTGGGGCCTGTGCACGTATAAGAAACTAACCATTTGCAACTATAATTTGGAATATCACGCAAGTGGCTGACTAAATATACCTCGTTGAACATCAAAAATATGTTTTGCATGTGCAGGAGCATATTTGTTTAGAATCCTGCGTCAAGAGTGCTGACTAGTTTTCCCACAACTCCAACTTTAAACGCCGCCTGATCGTAGACGATTTTAGTCACATACTTGCCAATAAGTTTGAACACGCTGTTTGCTTCTAAAATCAACTTATTTGGCAAGATAGTCCATTCATCCATTGTTTACTAACCGCCTCGCGTTCCGATTTGACAGTTCTCTTGGTCGAGTGTTTGCGTTGTGTCGAAGCCTTCGGTTGAAGTACATGCTGGAAGATTATCAGCACCGCTTCAGGCTTTAACGTTCTCCGTCGCCGACGTTTTGGAGGATCTTGACCCATTAGTTGATGAAATAGATCAACTTCAAAACAAATTGACAGGATATGTAATGTTTAGGAGAGATCGAATAGGAAGAAGGGGAGGGGGAGTTATTTTATATGTTAAAGAATCTATTCAGGCTTATGAAATAAAATTAGAAAGAGATGCACATTACGATGAAGCTGTTTGGTGCAAAATAGTTTAAGGAAATTCAAAAATAAGTACTGGATTAGTTTACGAAGTCCAAAACATAAAAAAGGGGATAACATAAAAATACAAAAAGCTGTAAAGGAAGTTAGTAAAGGGGAATGTATCATAATGGGATATTTTAACCATGGACACATACAATGGAAATCTCTAGAGAGCACAGGGGGTGAGGACCAACCATTTCTATTTTTAATTCAAGATAGCTTCCTTACTCAGCACGTGCTAGAACCAACCAGGGGAGAAAATGTATTATATATAGTTTTATCATCACAAAAAGAATTAGTGGACAACGTAAAACTACATGAACCATTGGGTAACAGTGACCACAATCAAATACATTTTGACATCTATGTAAAATCAGAAAGTAAAAATAAAAAACGTATAGGAGAAACTTCCACAAAGGTAACTATAAATTAATAAAACGATAATTTTTTCCCTTGAAAAAAACAAGGAAAACGGTCTAGAAAGAAACGCTTATCAAAAGAAGCTACTAAAAATTGTTTTTAAGCAAACTATGTGGAGGGTTTATAGGCGTACCAGAAAGGATGAAGACTATGCAAATTACAAAGAGGCACTTAACCTAGTTACAACTGAAATTAGACAATATAAATGAACCTTTGAAAAAAAATTAGCAGGTAATATAAAAAATGACAGCAAGAGTTCCCATGCTTATGTAAGGAGTAAACAGAAAGTTCGAGAAAAGGTCGGACCACTGGAAAACAACAGGGGAAACATAATTTCAGACGGGTTTCAAATGGCAGAGGTCCTGAATGAGTATTTCAGCTCAGTTTTGACCACAGAAGCTTTCAGCT
Organism: Lamellibrachia columna; assembly: GCA_963662155.1. Lineage (NCBI taxonomy): Eukaryota > Metazoa > Annelida > Polychaeta > Sabellida > Siboglinidae > Lamellibrachia > Lamellibrachia columna. Next base: position 41,003,843 of record OY759273.1, on the reverse strand, counting down.
CAATTCCAGTTCCATTTACTATATTTGAGGGCAATAAATCAGAACATTTAGGGCAGTTATTTGTAACTCCTGAAAGCATAGCAAAGAAAATTAAGAAGATGAAAGATAATAAATCACCTGGAGTTGATGGGATACCACCAAAACTGCTTAAGAAAATTGTTGAGCAAATTAGTACACCACTTGCAAAATTTGTTAACTTGTCACTAGAAGAAGGAATAGTTCCTTCACAACAGAAAGAAGCAAACATTATGCCACTATTTAAGAATGGATCGAGGAACAAATTAGAAAATTAAAAACCAGTGAGTTTAACATCAGTCGTACGTAAACTACTCGAAACATTAATTAGAGACCACATGGTGGAATTCCTTGTAAAAAAAATTAATAAATACATTTCAACATGGGTTCCTAAAAGCAAGGTCATGTCTAACCAATATCTTATGTTTTGTTTGAAGAATTTAAAATTGTGTAGATGACGGGTCACCAGTGGATGTTGTCTACTTAGATTTTCAGAAAGCTTTCGATAAAGTGCCACATCAAAGATTGTTACTTAAACTAAAAGCCCATGGTATAGGTAATGATGTAATCAACTGGATAGAAAAAGTGGCTTACACACAGAAGACAGAGAGTAATAGTAGATGTTGATATTTCAAACTGGAAATCGGTTTTGAGTGGGGTATTACAGGGGTCAGTATTAGGCACTATACTGTTTTTAATATATATAAATTATTTGGAAGATGAAATATCTAGCAAAGTACTCAAATTTGTAGATGACACAAAAGTATTCAGAAAGGTTATTAATGATACAGATAAACAACGTTTACAGGATTATCTAGATAAATTAGTTAAATGGTCAGAAAAAAGGCAAATGTTATTCAATTTTGGGATGCTGCACTAGGTAGAACCACACAAGAAAAGGACTTAGTAGTAACATTTAGTGCTAACATGAAAGTTTCAGAGCAATGTGGGATTACTGCTTCGAAAGGAAATCAAATTCTAGGGCTAATTAGGAGAATTATCATGTATAAGGAGAAACAACTAATTGTACCCCTATACAAAGCAATAGTTAGACCACATTTGGAATATTGTATTCAAGCATGGAGGCCATATCGTAAAAAGGACTTAGACAAGCTAGAAAAAATACAACGAAGAGCAACTAAAATGATCCCAGAATTGAGAGACCTTAGTTACGAAAGTCGCTTATTACAATGTGGTTTAACAATATTAGAGACCAGGAGACTAAGAAGAGACCAAATAGAAGTGTTTAAAATAGTGAACGGTTATGAGGATGTTGACAGGAATATGTTCTTCAAACTTAAAGAAGGCAGTAGAACCAGAGGACACAAAGTAGCATTAATTAAGGAGCAGTGTAATTTGGACATGAGAAAGGGTGATAAATGAATGGAACAAACTGCCAAATGATTGTGTTAATGCTAGTAATGTGAACATGTTTAAAAATAGAATTGACAGATATTTGATAAGGGCGGGCTACACATAGATGAGAAAATTGTTGGACTCTCGATAAGCCAATGGCTTCCTTGTCCACTTTCCATCTGGAACTTGTTGTTTGGGATGGCAATCTTGATAAATCTTGTTAACTTCCAATAGTTAATTATAAGTTTTTGGTTCAATTATTTGAAATTAATTTTATTTTAATATAGTTTTAAGAGAAAACAATACATATTCCGCCGAACGTGGTTAAAAATATTACATTATCACCCAGCTCCCCTAGCCGAGGCCTAGGCCTAGTAACTGTTAAGCCTACATATACCCAGGTATATTTCTACGCTGTCGTGAGCGGATGTATGTTTAGTTAAGCGGCACATTAATATATTATGAACAGGCTTATTTATACTAAACATTAAATCAGGCTATAGCCTATAAATGTAATATAACTGTGATTAATATTTCATATGCCTGATTACTGCTGTGTTCCTGGTTGCATCAACAGGGGCTCAGGGCACAAATTCCCAACTGATCAAGCTGTCAGAAATAGTGGGTCCATGCAATTAGAAGGTATGACCCTATAGATCGACCATTGATGCTCATATGCCATCTCACTTAATATTAGATGTAACAGAGATTCCAATACAAAAGCGACGAGCTCCAGGAGCACATAGGGAGACATTTTTCACGTTCAAAAATAAGAACACGCTTAAAGTTGTTGTAGGTTGTACTCCTAGAGGTGCTGTTTCCTTTGTTAGCGATTCAAATGGTGGCAGTGCCAGTGACAGACAAATAGTGGAAAGGACTTCCCTTTGCACTGGTCGAACTATGTTTGATAAAGGTGACATCACCATGGCAGACATGGGTATAATGGTACAGTACTTATTATCCATGTAAGCATGCCAACTATGCTGAATGGAACATATCAGTTAGAACCAGAAGAAGTTCGTAGAGTTCGTAAAGCTCAATCAAAGTGGATTCGTGTAGAGAGGGTTATTTGTCTTGCTAAGATTTACAAAATTTCGAAAAAGGAATTGAATTCTAATTTAGTTACTTTAGGCAGTAGGATTATACATGTATGTTTTTATCTATGTAACTTTAGGCCTTGCAATGCAAGAAGACTGCACAGCTATCACCTTGATCAAACACAGTTCGATATTCTAACATGCGTACTATTGTGAATATTTTTAAATCATATTAATTCAAATAATTTTTTGACACATGTATATAAACTGCGGCTTACAGAAGATAAATGTACAAATACATACTGCATACACTCTGGGTTCATTCGCTACTACCCTTCTTCAAATTCACTGCTGGGAATGCACTAGTTCCCTGAGCCACAATGTTACAATTATAAGACCGGTATCATCATGCCAGATTTATAATTTACAAACTACTGGCAACAAAAGGTATGCAGTGCTTTTCATAGAAACATGTCAGCTTTGGCAGTAAAGCCTTTCCGCAGTATTGCTTTTTAAATTTAATTTCCATAAAGTTCATGTCTGTGAAAGTGTACACAACAAAATAGCACATGCTCCTTTTTGTCACAAACATTTGCCCTTGCACGTGGTCATAATAGGAATGTTTTCTTAAGACCAGCAGTATCTCCATTCCATTCTAGAAAAGAAAAATTATCTTCTGGCACAATTTTCGCTTCTCTTCTAGAGACACTTAACTTCTACCGCTGCATTACTACCTACCAGTCCATAGGGAGTGGCTCCAAGAAAGGGTTATTGAACACAAACAAATAATCCACACTTTTTCACCTCCAGTCCAATCTTGTTGGAAAATTCCTTTAAAGCGAAGTGCTCGCACTGGCGCCAATGGAGAATTGGAGTTGCCAGCATTTGGGGATGCATCATTGAGGCGGCGCAAAACGTGTCCATCTGACGCTGTCACCTTTTGAGATGGCAAAAAATGTGAAGATGCTATCCGCCACTTTCTTTCTTCATGCCAAAGGTGCAAGTTAGCCTGGGCTCTTGTAAGTGCCTCAGTCTTCTTGGCTTCATCTTCAGTCACCTGTCATCGAATAAACAAAAATGTAATTTTAAAACATGGTTCTTGTATGTATCTGGTTCTTAGGGGATGCCTCCAAAGCTGCTGACATGGTGAAACATCAATCTAGTTTTAAAACTACTTAAACTTGGTGTTCCTAAATGGAGAGAAAAGTAATCTTTCTGTGGTATTGCAGGGTCATCCAGGTTTAGGTGGTTTATTGAGGGCACTTCAAGTGCCTCAGCAACAAAAGTAGATACACCCTTGATCTAGTCTTCATTCAGAAAACTAACAAAAAAGAAGACTCACAATGATTCAGTTGAAATGTCACATGTACAAAAGTTAGTGAAACATGACAATATCCGTATAGTCCATGGAAAGTTGTCTCAGGCCAGTCAGAGATACTGACTGGAGGTAGCAACACACACACACACACACACACACACACACACACACACACACACACACACACACACACACACACACACACACACACACACACACACACACACACACACACACACACACACACACACACACACACACACACACACACACACACACACACACACACACACACACACACACACACACACACACACACACACACACACACACACACACATTTCAATCAAGTCGACTTTTCTCCCTCGGTGGCTCGCTCCGTGATGCCTTAATTTTATCTGTAATTCATTCACAGTCAGTTTCGCTGTGTTCGCCATGATCAACAGCTACAAATTGCTACAATTGACTAAAATTCTGGCATTAACGTCCAGGCCGACTGGAACAGGGGCGCCACCGAACGGATAAAACATATATTAATCGCGAAGTCCCCCATTGACGGATCCATCACAATGTTTGTCCGCATAGTGTCGCTTCTATCTTTTAGTTTTCCTGGTAACATGTATTTTGTTAAAAGTGCGTTGCTGTCGGGTCTGGGGTGGTGGATTGCCCCCGAAATCACCCCTTGACGTGGGCAAAAAAGTATATTTATTTAGGGGAACGACGCCAAGGCTAAAAACAGCATGGCTAGCCTTGATAAGGGTGAACATGAGGATGTTGAGGAGGAGGTGGAGCAAGACGAGGCTGATGAGGATGACGTAGTTGTCTTCATTATCGTAATAATTATCATCCTCATAATCGTCATCACTAAGATAAACCATTAATTATCTTCATCTTTCTCCTCCTATTCATCATAATTACCATTTATCATCTTCATCATCATCGTTATCATAATCATCTTCTTCGTTTTTGTTACATTACCTGTTTAATTATTACATTACCGGTCGAGTTATTACATTACCGGTCGATTTGTTACATTACCGGCCGATTGTTACAACCAAAGGAAGGGGTCCTTTAGAAAAATAAACATTCATCTCAAATGTAAGGTATCATTTAAACAAAAATAACTAGCTGATCGTCTCAAACAAATTAAGGTGTCACATCGTAAAATTAAGAGGTTTTCCAAAAAAGTGAAGGGAACATTACAAAAATGTAAGGGTCATTATAAAAATCAACTAGCTGATCATCTCAACAAATTAAGAGATCATGTCATAGAATAAAGGGTCATATCAAAATACAAATATAACGAGTCATCAAAATGTAAACTTATGACTCAGCCTCATAAAGAAAACTGTAAGGGACGATTTATAAAAAATTAATAAGCTGATCGTCACGATAACTTAATGGATCATCTCAAGACATTAATGGGTCACGTAATAAAACAAATTAGTCTGATTAGTATGATTTAAAAAAGTGTAAGGGATCATTTAAAAACTGACGTAGCTGACTGTCTGAAAAAAATGGTATCATCTCATACAAAATAATGGGGATTCTCGAAAAAGCTATGGGATCAAAAAACATGCAAGCGGTCATTATTCATAAATTAGCTGATCGTCTCGATAAACTAAGGGATCATCTTAAAACATTAAAAGGTCATCTCATACAATAAAGGGATATTCTAAAAAAGTTAAAGGATAATTTAAAAAAACATAGATATTAATAAAATAAAAAAAACTAGCTGATCGTCTCAATAAATTAAAAGATCATCTTAAAATATGAAAGGGTCATCGAATAAAATAAAGGGGTATTCTCAAACAAGTTAAATAATAATTTAAAAAAATAGAAGTGTAGATTAAAAAGAACTGGCTGATCGTCTCAACGCATTCAGGGATCATCTAAAAACATTAAGGGGTCTTCTCATAAAACAAAAGTTTCTAAAAACAGTAAAGGTGTCATTTCACACTAAATGTAAATGTTAATTAAAAAATAACTAACTGATCGTCTCAGTAAATTAACAGATAATCTTAGAACATTAAAGGGGCATCTCATAAAAGGGGTCTACTCAAAAAGGTTAATGGATCTTTTAAAAAATAGACGTGTTGATTAAAAAGTACTGGATGATCGTCTCAACACATTAAGGGATCATCTGAAAGCATTAAGTGGTCACCTCATAAAATAAAGGCGTCATCTGTCGGAAACGTGGAAAACTAGTTGTAGAAATAAGCAGGAACTCGGTTCGTAGGTTTATCGACAGCAATGACGACTTACGACATTAAGAGGTAATCCCCAAAACTAAAGAGTATCTTTAAATTAAAAAGTGATCACCTCAAAACGTAAAATAAGAGGCTGATTTTAGATGACCCTCTTATTAATTTTTTTAGATGACTCATTAATGTTTTGATAGCCCACTTAACTTTTTTTCAGATGATGAGCTAGTTACTTTGTTAAATGACCCTTACATTTTTCAAAATGATTCCTTAATTTATCTTACAAATCCGTTTAATTTATTTGATAAACCCTTATATTTTCGAGGTGATCCCAAAATGTTTATGACCCCTTCAATGCTTGTTTTGGTATGAATCCTTACATGTTTAGATTTCCCTTAATTTTATGAATTGATCGCTTGGGAAGACCCCATTATTTTATGAAATGATTCCTTAATTTATTGAAACGATCAGCTGGTTCATTTGTAGTGACTAGTTACACTTTTTCATTTGGTCCCTTAACTTTTTTGAGAAGAGATCCTTAATTTTTGAGATGATCCCTTCATTTCTTGAGACGATCAAGTTAGCTAGTTTTTTCATATTTTGTGACGATCCTTTCACTTTTTTTTAGAAGACCCATTCATTTTATGAGATGACCCTTTAATTTATTTAACTTTTTTTCGAGACGACCACTTAATTTTTTTGTTTTGAGTTGATCAGCTAGTTCATTATTAAATGACCCCTTAATGACTCCTTTTTAAATTTTCTTTTAATTTTTTTCATAAAATCCCTTAATTTTAGTCATATTTTTAAATCCTTCATGCGCCCTTTAATCGTTTAGATGAACATTTTAGTTGACAGAAATTACCCTTAATTTAATTTTTTTAGATAACCCCTTAATTGTTTCAGTTGATTCCTTATTTTATTATTTTTGCGATTAAGCTTAAGTTTCTAATATAATATCACATTGCCTTTTGAGATTTACCCTAAGTTGTTTGATATGACCTTAATTTGATCAAATGATGACCAGGTATTTCTTTTTTAGCATTTTTAATGATCCCTTAAATAATTGTTTGAGATGATCCCTTAATTGAGTGACGATTACCTCTTTCATTTGTTGAGGTGACCCTTTTAATGAGCCCCCCCTTCCTTACCACTCTGTCTGACTCGGTTCTATTGTTTGCCAACATGTAGTTACTGCCGTGCATTACCTGGGAGTTTCACTCGTTCTGAGATTCCTAAGTTAGTCATACGTTTGTGAACGTCGAGTGGGTGTCAGCATGGCTAGCCATTATAAGGGTGAACATCATGAGGATGATGATGACGATGAGGAGGAGGAGCAGGATGATGATGAGGAGGATGTCACTGTTATCGTCCTCATAATCTTAATAATGATCACCCTCATTATCATCATCTTCGTCATCATCATCATCATCACTAAGACCGCTTAATTGTCTTCATCTTCTTCCTCATCATCATCATAACCATTTATCACTCTCATCATCACCGTCGTTATCATCATTATTATTATCATCTTCATCATCATAATCATTATCATCGTCATAATCATCATCATCATTATCATTGTCACTAAGATGACCCCTTAATTGCCATCACCATCATAATCCTTTATTAGCCTCATCATCATCTTCTACGTCATCATTATTAACATCATCATCATAATGATTATCATCAGCATTTTTATTACATTACTGGTCGATTTATTATATTACCGGTCGATTGTTACATTACCGGTCGATTTATTACATTACCGGTCGTTTATTACATTACCGGTCGATCTATTACATTACCGGTCGATTATTAATGTTTTAGTTTTCTTTACATAACTATTTTATGAAGGGTTATTTCAATTTAATTGGCACAGTTGCCAAATAACTTAAAACCAAATAGCTTAAAATCAGATGATGAACGCATTTGTGTAAATGAACAGCTACACAAATATGTCTGAGTCAGAATTCTTCCACGTCACAATGACACGCATCAAGATGTTTATGTTTGCCTAATATCATTGTTTTATTTCCAAAAAAATTAAACAACCAAGATAAATATCAAGTGTGTCCGGTTGGGATCTACCTACTCCGACTTCTTCTCAGTGGGTACTGGTGTTAAGCAAGGATGGAAATTGTCACTCTACTTTTTTGGCGTTTATATGGGCAACCTTAGTGTACAACTACACAAAAATTATTGGTTGCATTCTTGGTACGGTAGTCAGAAAGAAAGTATCACATTTTGCTAGGGAAAATGGCAGTTTAATAATAAAAATGTAATTACTGATACATAAACCCATTCTGTTCGCAATCATACAGGCGAATGGGAATATTATCAGAGCACACACCAGAGCAGCCAACATCACCGTGATCATGATGAAGCAATTGCAGCAAGCTGCCATTTTGTTAATTAATTATTTTAACATGAACACTATTTAAAGTATTGTATAAATATGTGCCGTAAATGTCCTTTTGGTGAAAAAACAAATGCACGCATATTATACATATCACTTTCAAACCACACAGAAGTGTAGCATAAACGTACGTTTTATTGTATAAAATAGTAATTATGATCAACCTAATATGTTGCTATTTGTCTAGTAGTTGTTTTCTTGTTATTTCTTTCCATTAGTCTGTCCCTGTTGCTTTCTTTCCTACATTCGTCTTGGCACAACAGTAGCCACTCAATGTTTCCTACATTCGTCTTGGCACAACAGTAGCCACTCAATGTTTCCTACATTCGTCTTGGCACAACAGTAGCCACTCAATGTTTCCTACATTCGTCTTGGCACAACAGTAGCCACTCAATGTTTCCTACATTCGTCTTGGCACAACAGTAGCCACTCAATTTTTTCCTACATTCGTCTTGGCACAACAGTAGCCACTCAATGTTCGTTCAATCAACTGAGTTACGTAGATTATTTACTTTTATTTGTTCCTTCAGCTATGGAACTGGGAATTTTCTTCGTTCAATACAAAGACTCCAAATCTATGAACATGTACTCTAGTAACGCAAATCTTGCAAGAGAAATGCCTATTCTGTAGTGCTTATATTTCGTTTATACATGCGCCTTATGGGCGAATTGTAGAAAGCAGCTTTTCACCACTTTGTAGCACTTTATAACAATGCATACAGAATTTTTATAGAATTTTTTAACAGGCTCTTGTAAAGGCGTCATCAGAAAGGCTATTTATAGCTTAATGACTAGGGTTGCCAAATCACTGAATCATATTATTCAGACCATAGCAATTAGTGGCATGTATTATTCGTCGAAATTACGGGTTCAGTGGATTGCATCTTTGTCTAATTTTTAAATATACTGTTTTTATTTATATACTTATTTTATATGAACATACTGCTTATTGTCTGAAATAAACCCTTATTAATATTACCATTATGTATATGCATTTGCATATACGGGTTTCCTAATTTATATAACAACATCAAATGTTTTATTCGGCTGGGCTTGGATCCAAAGCACGGCCCGTGCAGGGCACTGAGGCGGAGTTGTATAGCCCTATCCATTGATAATTTAAGAAGATTTACTACAATGGATGTTTTTAATTTGCGGTGACAAAGTCTACTATACACATATTTGCATTTATGGCACTTTTTCGTGGTGTTTTCCTATGTTTCCTATAGTGTTATAATTTTATTCAAGATAAATTCTCGGTCCAGCGTCCAGGTCAAGCGACCGAGTCCGGCTTTCATATCCTGGCGGTCGAGGGCCGACCTAAGGCTAAGGGGAGTGCCACTAAGGCCGCGGGTCGTCTCAACTGCGGGGGCCGTATCCACTGCGCCAGCCATTCACACACGCATCGTGACGGTCTTGCATTTCACGCCAGCGCTTATAACGATCGACAATTCGATGGTCGCGTCTAATCGTTGCTGCGACGTCTGATAGTGTCTGGCTAGGAGCCGGAGGGCGAAGCACTGCATAGGCCTATGTATTGACGGCTCCCGGGCCCAGGTCCAGCTTTCATAGTGCTACCTTCTACCGGGCCCGGCGCCCTCCACGACAGGCTCAGTTAATGAAGGTTGGTGGTGAACTGTGCCCACGGGCAATTTAATTACAGTTTAGTTACAAACATTCTTCCACCTACTGCTGTGTTGGTATATACGGTGTATATTGTCGTCGTACATAACTATTGAGCACGTGAAGTCAATAATGCAGCAGAAGGAAAACAGCTGGGTTGACGTGATGAGTCACGCAGTAGTATCTGATGAGGCATGTCATGCGATACATTCCATAAATATCTACGAACACGACGCATCACAAAGCCATCACTACCTTTGCACGATGTTGTCGTATCGTCTATCGTTGGGGCAGGTGGACGAAATGGGATTGTCAACATACTTGTTGGGCACGAGTAGCAGAGTATCGCCGCTTCCAACGAAATGACGAACTGGGGTGTTGAGCGAATGCGTAGCAGGGCTGGGGTCAATTCCATTTAATCAATTCCAATTCCAATTCAAATTCAAATTCAAATTCCTTTCAATTCAATTTAATCAATTCAATTTCATTTTTTTTCTGTAATAATAATAGAGGAATGTTATTCAAAAGTAATAGTAATATATCCTAAAGTACTAGATAATAGTATATTACTTTTCTATTTCATCTATTGCTGCAAACTTACTGAATATCAGGTTTGTTTGTTTGTTTGTTATTCCAACTGCTATTATTTGTAAACAATTTACATTCAACGGCTGAACCGTTATTCAAACAACATGAAAAGTCCAGTAGGATTATCATTTTATGCTTTCAGAAATACCTGCTCAATTAAACAATGCAGGAGTAGCACATTCCTAGCACACACCCTCAGCCTCCTCCCAGGCTGATGTGAGATTTCCCTAGCATCTTTCTCATCACCTTCCCCCACTTTATCATCCACTGCCCCCCCCCCCCCCCCACCGGAACCACTGGAACAACCCACCTCCTCCCTTCCCACCAATGCCACACCGAGCTGCCTCAGCTGTTCCATCTCCACCTCTAATCCCTTCATCTTCGCACATCCCTTATACTAAAAACTGAACTATCCGCCTGAGCTTCAGCCCAGGACTTCTCACACCCGGACTTGACGAAGTCTACCCAGTTGCTACAACACCCGCGTGCTAAATACCTGGTGACCTTTACCTGCTGTTTGGGCGCCATCACAGAATTTAGATTAATGTTGTTTATGGCGTTTTCACCTTGCTGCGTTAGCCTTGAATAAGGCTGTTTTGTGTTCAAAAGAACACTTTATTATTAAAATAATAATTAAATAACTTAAACATTGTATTTAATTTTGACTATAATATACTTGTTAACTGTGTTCTATCTACTAAGCTCGCATGAGCCAAAAAAAGCCTGCCACCTAGGGAATACGCAGAACACTGTATAACCAAAATAGTAGGATTGTGTATACCAATTTACTGTGTGTACTGTGTATACCAATTTATACAAGGATGCAATCCACTGAATACTGCTGCTAGTTCCTTTATACCGAAAACTTCTACTGCGACTACATCAGATACTACCTCATTTATGCAATTTATGCAAATTTATCACTTTATGTCATATATATTCAACTATGTAAAGGATAGTTTCATACACTAATTTAATTAACGAACTGTAAACAAACCCATTTTATCAATCGCTGAATTTGAGTCCGGGAATCTGAATTGCTACCTCAAAAATACTGCCTCTGAATAAATGTTAACAAAAACGGGTTCTTGGTATATGTCTATACTTTTTTTGGATAACATATGTGGAATAGTAGTCCTTATTGTAATAAATATTCCACTCTTTCTGACAATTCACTGCGCTACCTAAATTCTCGAACTGTAAACAAACCCTATTTTCGCTCGCTGACATCCCTGCAGGAGTCTGGGACTAACTCGCGCTGAAATACTGCCTCTGACTAAATGTTGACAAAACTGTTTCCTAATATATGTATATAATGTATAATATATATATATATATATATATATATATATATATATATATATATATATATATATGTGTGTGTGTGTGTGTGTGTGTGTGTGTGTGTGTGTGTGTGTGTGTGTGTGTGTGTGTGTGTGTGTGTGTGTGTGTGTGTGTGTGTGTGTGTGTGTGTGTGTGTGTGTCTATAATGTATAATATATATATGCGTGCGTGCGTGCGTGTGTTGTGTGTGTGTGTGTGTGTGTGTGTGTGTGTGTGTGTGTGTGTGTGTGTGTGTGTGTGTGTGTGTGTGTGTGTGTGTGTGTGTGTGTGTGTGTGTGTGTGTGTGTGTGTGTGTGTGTGTGTGTGTGTGTGTGTGTGTGTGTGTGTGTGTGTGTGTGTGTGTGTGTGTGTGTGTGTGTGTGTGTGTGTGTGTGTCTGTGTGTGTCATCTTAATACTTATTCTGATGAATATTCCACGCTTTTACTGACAATTCACGGCACCAAATTCAAAACACTGCTGCACCAAGATTCTCCCGGCCACGTTTTGACCTGTTGGATTAGGGAAACTCTCCTGACTAAGAAAAACAACTTGTTGCTCCCCCTGCACGCTGAAGATATTTCTCTATATATCCGTAATTGAAAACACCAATTATGATATAGTCATTCTCTTTAACGTACTTCTCTTATAACGTTTTGCATTTTATCTCCTCGCCAGGTCATAGTTGTTCCTTTTAAACGGATGTCCCTTACATTAGGTGTCCTTGTAACGAGAGACCGCTCTAAATGAGGCGGCTCGGTGAACATGGATGATGATTACGAGTAATCAACAGGCGATGACATAGCGAGGGAGGGCTGAAGGGGAGTAGATCAATGTCAGGTCGACGTGTGCTTCGTTATTAAGTTGGTGTGTCTCGAAATAATCAATCAAAGTCATTGCTACCATCTACGTAAGAATAATTATGATATTTTTAGCCGTGTGGGGAAGTAACGTTTCCGCTGTATATCTGCGCCGTATGTGCCCGCTGCCATCCCACTTCCGGTGCCGATTGCATACATTTATTTGTTGTTTAATAATTGTTTCATTACAATAAAAAAATATTGAGAATTAATATTAAACAAACATTTACACCGTGATGCGTGTCACAATGAAATGGATGATTTCCAACACAGACTTCTGGTAAATTAACAAACAAAATCTTATTTGTACAGATGTGTTAATGATAATTAAAATTTACTATGCGGTGTGCTTTATCAAATCAATAGACTGATTGAAATCGTGTGGCTATTCAATGTTAAGAAAGTGTTCACTTACACAAATTTGTTCATCATCTGATTTTCCATAGCCCTGTTGTAAGTTTTATGTTATTAGGTAAATGTGCCATCTAAATTGAAATAACCCTTTAAGAAATATTTAAGCAAATGAAACTAATAGACTAATAAATGCAATTAACATAAACTAAATGGTGGTGTTGCGAGTTTACAAGGCGAGCTGTATTCAACGCGAACACTTAACTTTCAGTCGTAGGGTGCCAGAAATTAACCAGGCCAGATACAGTGACGAGAGAAAGAACTCGGGTATGTAGAGTCAGTCACCCGTGGCTTACACGTCGTACTACGGACTGACTGCGGCGACAGTGAAGAATTGTCTGGGTCAATCTGACAATAACGATGACCTACTAGACTACAGAGTGCAGAGGTAAAGGTACGTTCTTATATGGCGCGGGACTGTGATTGAGTAGCCTGTAAGGGGGTTTGTTAAAAAAATAGTAGATCACGCATGGAGTAACAATTAGTGGCATTTTATCGAAAACATTATGAATATGTAAGTGATCCCGCGTCTACCCACGTAGTAAAACAAATACCATAAGCGCATACGTGATTTGTAAAGTATTAGAAAGGTTAATTAAAGACCATATGGTGAACTTCTTTGTTAATCATAATTTATTAACTCCATCTCAACCTGGATTTCTAAAAACGACGTCAAGCACAAGATCAAGCACAATAAGCCAATGGCTGACTTGTCCACTTGTCATGTTGGTGCTTTGCCTTGAATGGCAATCTTGTTCAGTCTTGTTAAACTAGGCAAGGTGAGTGTCGCCAGTTACTGCGCGTTTCCCAGCGAACCATGTGTTGCCCGCAGGTTGCCGCCGACTGATACAATTTATCGTGACTCGTCAACCGTAACGATGCCAAAGGAAAACACCCGCCTGTCACAAAAACGAGTAATGTTAAGAGTAACGTTTTGGCAGAGCAATATATTAGAAACAAGATCCAAGCAACGTTTATTTTCATTGCAATCAAACACCACAAACAACAATGAGATATCTAGTGTTATTTCGTTATTATTTAATACTATTATATATATGTGTGTGTATATATATATATATATATATATATATAATTATATTATATCTAATTTATATATATATATATATATATATATATATATATATATATATATATATATATATATATATATATATATATATATATATATATATATATATATATGTGTGTGTGTATGTATACAAGTCAATGCAACTGGTCCTAAATAGTATTGGTGTGTGTAAAAATCAATCGCTGCTTAACGCTAGGCGTACATTGCTAAACTTTTGTTTGGCGTCGCACGTTTGTTCGATTGGGGCAGCGCACATCAAGCCGGCGTTGCACGAGGCTACGCCTTCGCTACGACGAGGCGATTTTGACGTCGTTGTGAATGGTTAAGGTCGTGTGATGTCGCAACCTATTCAAAATGACAAAATAACATAGCATAAAAACTTGTAAATAATTAATCAGCATACACACCAGTAACTAATGACCAATAAAGCGTGTAAGAACACTGTGACGTTGGCATTATCCACCCTGGAATATCTAGATTAAACATACGTTTTCTTGGAATAACTGAATTAACAAAAACTTTTCCTATTCCGACAACCGCACACTATCGCGCTTTGACAACGCCATGTTTACAAGATGTGCCACGTAATCGTCACGTGTGTTGCCTCTGATTGGACAAATCAGATGCGACGAGGTGACGTCGCCTCAAAATAGGATAATCTCTATTGCAAGCGACTTCCCGCGACGCAACGCGTGTGTTGTTTTTCACGGGACGATCAAGCTGCAATCAGGTCTCATATGACGACATCGCCTCGTGCACCGCCGACTGTAATAGACACACGAGGTGTAGTGTGGAGGTGACACGCTTTAGTGCGCCGACATATCGTGCTACTGAGACGTGCTGCTGATTACCTGCTGGATTCTGCGGGTACAACGACAGTTTGGCACAGTCCACGGTAAGAATGTTTCGTTTGTTTGCTGCAACTCGATCTAAAGGTTTGCATTTATTCGAAACGCTAAAAGTCATTGGCTGGATGCTTCAGTAGTAGTAGAAATGGTGTCTTCGTGAACAGATCTGCCGAGGATACTGTGTAACGCGCCCTGAGCAACGAATGAACGCTTTGCTTAGGGGTTAAAGTACGTCACTCTACTTGTTGATACACCCAACCCCTTGTCACGTTTCGTAGCGCTGGCCTGTGCATCCCCAAAAAATGCGTTCGGTTTGAAAAAGACCTATTACGCATACATCTATTTTATATCCGCGATATGCTTGCATTGATTTGTAGTTAGCAGGTAGAATATATGTCTTTATAGCTAATAATAAATCTAAGGTACGTGTTTATGTACGTTTAATACGTGGAAATTATGCATGTTGTGAATCCCTACGGAGTTTTTCTCTGTATGGATACACTCGTGACTCTGAGTCATGACACACTAAACGACACACACTTCTGCATATGTGTCTACCCACACACTAGAGATCCTCCAATGGATTCATACTGCTGCCCAAGGGGATTATCAGTGCTCTTTTGTGCATAGGCCTTATCTTGAATTTGGGTCCATGTGTCCAACTAGTTTCATAGAAACATAATGATTTTACAAACCTTTTATTATCTGGGCCTTCCATCCAATTCACAAGTGCCTGAATGACCAGCCCGTCCCAGTTGTTCCTGAGAATATGTGCCCTGTGATATTCTCCCTCCCATTCACACATGCCTGAACCTGATCTCTTTCAGGCTAGTGACTGGAATAGTGATTGCATGTCTTCTGGATACACCTGGATAACATGGTTCTGGACTATCCAGTAATATCAACAGTTAAATGAGTATTTAATTGAAATTTAATTGAGAATTTGTCAATTGAATAAAATTTAAGTTAATTAATTTAATTAAAGTAGACTTTCTGGAAAAGTTGATTAATGAAATTAAATTAATTTAATTGAGTTAATTCAATTAACAAATTAACATACATACATACACGCCACACACACATATACACATATACACACATACATAGTTACATACATGCATACATACATACATACATACATACATACATACATACATACATACATACATACATACATACATACATACATACATACATACATACATACGTACATACCGTACGAACGAGAATATACGAACGGACACACTTTACGTCAAAACATTCGTGTACATTTTTCTTACTGTGATCGTTAATTGATACATATTATTATTGTTGCAGATGTCTCCAGAAGGTGGGCTTTACAGACGATGTGTATACGTTAGTAGCATTTTCATTTTCATTTTTTTCTTAGCGTATTACATTGTGGTGGAAAACGACATCGTTGACTATAATATGCGTGTGAAGAAAGTGTATACCTGGTGGCACTCCGCGACTGTGAATGAGTCGGCCTCCCTAAACGATAGTAGCTCAACCACAAATGACAGCAGCTTGGTGTTGTTTCCAGAGCGAGCTGGAAAGCTCCTGCGAATCGCTTATTGGACCACAGTGTTCGGTAGGGAGGGCAGATGGGGATGGGGGATTCGATTTCCAAAACAGTTGGAGAGCTGCCCCGATCTCAAAGATAAATGTGTGTTCACTGGCGACCGGTCTCAGTACAACAACAGCGACGTGTTATTGTTTCACATGCGTGATTCGTTTAAAGTCAACTCCTACCGGCCTCCATTTCAGAAGTGGGTGTTCGCCATAATGGAATCGCCAACACACACGTACGTGAATCTGGATAAATATCGCTGGTTGTTCAACATAACAATGACGTACAAACGGTCATCGGAGGTTGCCTGGGATTACGGACACTGCTCGAGGAAGAGCGACGCTGAACTGGCTGCAGCGAAAAGCAAACCAAAACCAAACCAAAACTTCGCAGACGGAAAGAAGCACCTTGCCGCCTGGTTCGTTTCTAACTGTGGCACGCAGAGCAAACGTGAAGTCTACGTTCGGGAATTAATGAAATATATGGATGTGCATAGTTATGGATGTGGCGGGAAACATTCGTGTCCGAGATCAAAGCATGCGCATTGTGAAGCTATGCTAAACTCCACCTACAAATTCTACCTGTCGTTCGAGAACAGTTTATGCAAGGACTACATCACAGAAAAGGCGTATCGAATCCTTAATTTGAACGTCGTTCCAATCGTTCTCGGACACGCCAATTACTCAGATGTTTTGCCGCCGCATTCCTTTATACACGTCCGCGACTACGAGAGTCCGAAAGTGCTCGCCAAATATTTACACATGTTGAACAAGAATGATACTTTGTACAATGAATATTTCAAATGGCACGAAACACACACGTGCATTGATCGTCGAGTTCCACCTGCGTGTCGTTTGTGTGAGTTCGCGCTTCGGGAACGACAGCGTATTCAGACTGTTGACATTAAACATGCATGGGGTCGCCAGGAAACCTGCATATCTCCAAAAGGGTATTATCATGGAGTGAACTTGAGGTAACACAAAACAGCTTCGTCATCACCGGATATATGTGTCACCACCTGGTACGTCTAATTGAATCTTTTCGGTCATTCGCCGATTGTTAGATTGTTAATGACATTATTGTGCAAACCATGATATGACATCGCTATATACCCGTTTTCATAATTTGTTTTCGGTTACTTCATGGACAGTGGTGTATCTCAGATCTCGCAAAGAGGGAGATCAACTGATGCCAAGCTTAGTCACCATTAAGTTACCATGCTAACATGTAGTGGCGGAAAGGTTCAGTCGAGGATTAATCACGGTGCACTCGTACCACACTCCCACAAAGAGGGGTACAACGAAATATGCATAATCTTGACAATATTTTGTCGGACTGCAGTGCTGCCAAAATACACAAACAACATTAATATATGAGAATTGACAGATGCACAATACGTATGCATTGAAGTGTCAATTGATTTACATAAAGTGATATAAAAATAATCACTCGCCCTGCACATTTTGTGCTAGGTCTTCCAAGCGTGAGCCCCAGTTTGCGACTCGTAATTACGAGTATATATTATATCAGAACGCATATCAAACACCAATGTTGCAATGTGTACGTCTCGTAATCCACGCCTCTCCTTTGACAGTAGTAGGCAGACGATGATAATTACAAAACCGAATTTCCTTATTATTAAATGTAACAGTTTAATTATTTGATATCAAGGCACATGATTCAGCAAACAACTGTCACAAATAAAGCATTAGATGACTAGGGTGATAATCGAGGCTAAATCGGGCGCAGCCGTTTTTGTCACGTGGGCTCCACACGTATCCACCTCTGAAGCAGGGAAAGATTGGACGTCTCCGGACTCTCAAAGATTACCAAAAGAATGCAATTGGAGAGAGTCCGCACGGATCGGACGACCAAAAGAATACACCGGCTATGTTTGCGATTGCAATATGGTTAACCCTACAAAAGACGCACGTGGTGCGTGTCTTGTCGCGGCATGGGCGGTAACAGAAACACGAGCATTGTGCTGGGCGAACATCGGTAAACCTTTATTGCGAATCATGCAATTATTTGACATGAAATCTGTCGTCGTGTAACGTACGCTGGTGCGCAACTCAACAAAAGATGCTCAGTGAGAACTAGCAATATTTTTCTATTTATATACAATATTATTTCAAAACATCAACCGCGTGAGTGACGAGTCTGACGACATCGAACGCATTGGTCGTAATATAATTGACTTTAAATAGGTCAATATCTGGCACGCCTGAAATAACAGCGACCGCAGTGTTAAGCATGTGTGTACGTACGCGTGTTGTGCGGGATGCCGTCGCGGCGACGAGGCGATGCCGTCGCGGCGACGAGGCGATACCGTCGTATGCGACCTGATTGCAGTTTGATTGCCCCGTGATCTGCGATGTGACGCGGGAACGTCGCCTGCAATAGAACGTATCCTATTTTTGAGGCGACGTCGCGTCGTCGTTTCGCCGATCAAAGGGCCATCAAGCTGACACATGACGCGCGAGAGTGTGCGGTTGTCAGAATAGGAAAACATTTTTTTTAGTTTTTCTAAGAAAACGAATGTTTAATCTAGATGTTCCAGTATGGACAATGCCAACTTTACAGTGGATGTTTTACACACTTTCTTGGACATCTGTTACTGGTGTGTATGTTGATTCATTATTTTTATGTTATCATGCTATATTATTTTGCCATTTTGAAATATGTGTTTCATAAATCCATGTAATTAATTGAGCAATTAGTAGTATTACTTTAGAAGTTAACATATCTCGAGCAACCACTAGAAAGTATCATATCTCGAGCAACCATTGTTAATAAGGTGCATCGTGTGTGCGTACGACCGGTATCGCTTGCGACGTTTTCGTGTAGCGGGTGTTTAACGTGCGATTCCCAATCGCACAAACACCGACGCGCAAGTTTGGCAATGTACGCTTAGGGTTAAGCAGCGATTGATGGCATCTTTTCACACAGCGATTGATGGCATCTCTTCACACACATCAATACCATTTAGGCCCAGTTGCATTGATTTGTATATATTTGTGTTTAGTGCAGATTATTAAAAAGGATATTACTCGGAATTACTCGACCAATATTAGGCGACAAAGAACGGACGGGCCTGTACTGAGCAAGTCAGTTCACGCGTGATTGCCACAATCACGCGTGAACGATTGTGTTTACCTTTTTTATACTTGAACAAAACTCGTAGGAATATATACATCGAATTTCATTTGCACTTACTTACTTACTTACTTACATACTTACATACTTACATACTTACATACTTACGTCCGATAAACTGTCTGCACACATTTAAAGTGTTTTTATAATATATTTACGGTAACGTTTTTACATTATGATTACAGTATGTTGTTGATATGTCAGCATAGATAAGGTATTATTTATAAATGAATGGGGTTTATATATACACAATATCCGTATCGCGGTATGTAAAAGCTTTACACTATTATTTTTTCAATGCACGCGTGCAATTTGGACCTCAGATGAGTGACGACATGACGTCTGCAGTAGCGTTGCTTTGTCCACGTGACAAATAAACGTGTTTTACTGTTGTTGTATCATTCATGTATCATCAGTCAGTGTACTTTGTATCACGATATGTATCGTATCATAACCTCTGTATCGCGATACGTATCGTAACGTGAATATATATATATATATATACATATATATATAATTATATATAAATTATAAATATATATATATATATATATATATATATATACATATATATATAATTATATATAAATTATAAATATATATATATATATATAAATATATATATATATATATATTATATATATATATATATATATATATATATATATATATATATATATATATATTATATATAAAGTATACATTCTTACAAATGTTACTGACCAAGTGTATCCCCTTTCGAATTGGCCATACAAATATGTTTGTTGTTTGAAATAAATGGGCATTACCAGTATGGATCATTTACGATCTGTCAACGTAATTATATCCCCTACACGTCAAACAGGTACTGCCATTAAAAATGGCTTGCTAACTGTAACGGTGCCTATAATAATAATATAATAAAAATAATGTTTTATTTCAGGCAAGAGCCCATATATATACATACAAGTAAAACAAACATAAACATACACACATGTTGAACAATAGAGGTACATGACGTGTAGTTAAAATATATATATATATATATATATATATATATATATATATATATATAAGTTAGGATAGAAAAATAGTTATATAAAAGTACAAACATCATGAATTAAAAGCAAACAATTGGTCAATCCAATGTTTAATCAATGGACTTCGATAATAAATCAAAATAGAGACGACCCTCTGTGATCAGCTCTGCATGATCATAGACGAAGAACAAACCTAAAAAATGTATAATCAACTTTGAATGACAACTGGCAAGGCGTCACCTACTACACAACTACATCTGACGTGCAATTAAGGTCAACCGTACAGTAAAGACTGGAATAGACCCACTGCATGTTGCCCCCAGACTGACGTTTCCATGGGCACCGTTACGGTTGACGAGTCACGATGAATTGTATCAGTCGGCGGCAACCTGCGGGCAACACATGGTTCGCTGGGAAACGCGCAGTAACTGGTGACAAACATCTTGCCTAGTTTAACAAGACTGAACAAGATTGCACCTACATGACAAGTGGACAAGTAAGCCATTGGTTTATTGTGCTTGATCTTGTGCTTGATAATTTACAAATCATTGAATCGTTTTGTGTATTTTGTTTTACTACGTGAGTAGACGCTGGATCACCGGTAGATATTATCTACTTACATATTCATAATGCTTTCGGTAAAGTGCTACTAATTGTTACTATATGCTCTACTATTTTTTTTCAAGAAGCCTCTTTTTAGGCTACTCAATCACAGAACAGGCTACAGCGTAAACGATGATGCCCAAGGCAGCAAAATTTCGAACAAGTTGAGAACGTAGCGACAGCGATGGCAATAGTGGAGAGCTCGACGTCGGTGAAGGCAGAGACGGCGATGGCAATAGTAGACAGCTCCACGGTGGAGAAGGTAGATACGGCGATAACAATAGTGGAGAGCTCCACGTCGGTGATGGCAGAGACGGCGATGGCAATAGTAGACAGCTCCACAGTGGAGAAGGTAGATACGACGATAACAATAGTGGAGAGCTCCACGTCGGTGATGGCAGAGATGACGATGGCAATAGTAGACAGCTCCACGGTGGAGAAGGTAGATACGGCGATAACAATAGTGGAGAGCTCCACGTCGGTGAAGGCAGAGACGGCGATGGCAATAGTAGACAGCTCCACGGTGGAGAAGGTAGATACGGCGATAGCAATAGTGGAGAGCTCCACGTCGGTGATGGCAGAGGCGGCGATGGCAATAGTAGACAGCTCCACGGTGGAGAAGGTAGATACGACGATAACAATAGTGGAGAGCTCCACGTCGGTGATGGCAGAGACGGCGATGGCAATAGTAGACAGCTCCACGGTGGAGAAGGCAGATACGGCGATAACAATAGTGGAGAGCTCCACGTCGGTGAAGGTAGATACGGCGATAACAATAGTGGAGAGCTCCACGGCGGTGAAGGTAGATACGGCGATAATAATAGTGGAGAGCTCCACGGCAGTGAAGGCAGCGACGAAGAACACCTAGTGGGTCATCATTATTGTCAGATGCGGTGTGTGACCCAGATAGGTCTCTACTGTCGCGCAGTCGGTCTGCGGCACGACGTGCAAGCTTTAAAAGGGGCATGATGAAGCAGCCACGGGTGGCTGACTCGGTTTGTCCATTCACTGAATATGGATGGGCAAACTAATTATATGCTAAACAATGCCAGCGCTGTGCCTGCTGCACGACCGCGTTTCATTGGTACAGACGATTGAGCCCACTGGGCAAGTATCGCAGCGTCAACGAATATCGCGTACAAAGAGACACGCTGTGTGCTTTCTGAGCTGTACTGGCTGCGTTGACTGCGGTTAGCATTTTGTGAAACGCTATACCTTGTTGTTACTAAATGTCCGTGTCCTGCTATGTCTAATTCATAATATCTATATTACTTCTGAAATGGCAACACACAACGGTAACAAATCGATACTTTCAAAGTGAAGTGAAGTAAAGTTTATTTGTTTAGATCACACATGTGCATAGTCAAATAACAGTGGGTACATATATAGAGTTTATAGGATCCATGGAGGCCTGCACTAAGACCTGAAAAGTTGCTATCATAGAGGGTTCCCTGTGGCTATGTATAGTACAGTAATTGTAGCAAATTTGGCTAACAACAATAAAAAACTAACAAAAATAAAAGTGCTAATAGCACAAACAATACTGATGATGATAATAATAATGATACAGGCAGTTTAAACAGTGAAAACAGCAATAATAATACAAAAGTTAAAAAAATATTTTATTCACAAATTGTGCAATTACATACTATGTTAGTTTCTGTGGACATTTTCATTGCATGTTTAAATCAGTTATGAGTTAATCCAGTAAGTTTTGGTGCTTGCTTAATATTCTTTCATGAGTTAAGACAGTCATATAGAGAACATCAAATAACAAATATTTTGATAATATACAATAGTAGTAATATTATTTGAAAACCTAGTATAACATTACATTATATACATGTCTAGATTTCATCTGGCATATTATTTTTGCAGATATAGCAGTTTTTAGTATTACATTCTGTGTATTTACTTATAATATATTTTTGGAGTAATTTACAAAACCCTTGTAAGAATATGTGTTCATTTTCTCCATGACCATTTTTGGGAGATGGATTTCTTGAAGTAATGATGGCATTACATGTCTGATTCAAAGGTGGCAATATATTGTATTAGTTTGTTTAATCTGTATGTCACAGTCACAGTTTTTGGAGAAATTATTTATTGTATCGTTGGGGGCCCTTCGTTGTCTTTTTGGCCTAGATGATACATTTTTTTCATCAGCAATGAACATGTCTTTAAAATATTCTGGAAAGGTTCCATTTTTATATATTTAGAAAAAACTCCATGCATGACAGTTTAAAGAGGTCGTTTGCTTTTAATAGTTCAAGTTCTTTAAGTAAAGGTGTACTATGTGAATTACATTTACTGTTTGAGGTATACATAATTGCTTGTTTTTTGTAATTTATTTATCCTTGTGTAAATTTTGCAGCCCCATGTTAGTATGCCATAACTTAGGTGTGACATAAATAGTGAAGAGTATGTTATCTTTAGGATGTACACTGGTACATAGTGTATTTTAATCTAGAGAGAATTTCACATATCCTTGATAATAATTTTGTTGGCTATAAAATGTTGATGAGGAGACCATGCTAAGTTGGAGTCTATTATGACTCCAAGAAATTTTAATTGTGTCACCCGTTCAATTGGCATATTATTAATTTTAATGTTGGGTACTTCACTGTTCTTTAATTGTCTCTGTTCATAATGAAAAATTATTAGTTTTGTTTTCTTGGCATTCAGGGACAATTTTATTTATTGTTAACCAGTCCGTTATTTTAGCCAATTCTGAATTTATGTTGTTGGATGTATCCGAGTTATTAGTTTGGTCAGTTGTAAAGGTACTTAGTGTGCTCAGCAGGGTGGTGTCATCTGCCTACATTATTAAAAAAAATTCTACTTGCTGTTGCTTGATTATTGATGTTTATTAAAAATAATAATGGTTCTATAATTGAACCTTGAGGGACAACAGTAGTTATTGTTTTTAAAGATGCTTTTATACTGTTGAGTTCTACATATTGCTGTCTGTGTAGTAGATAGTTTTAAAACGATTTTAGTTTCTTATACCTTAATGTTCAAGTTTGTTGATAAAGATTGTATGATCAATTGTATCAAAAGCCTTTGACAGATCTGAAAATACTGCTAATGGTAAGCCTTTTTTGTCAAGGTTTAAGTATGTTCGGTCCATTTATTCAGATATAACCAGTTCAGTAGAATATTCAGCTCTGAAGCCACACTAATATGGATGGAGAAGTTTATTAACAGTGAGATAGTGGAATGTTTAAGCATAACATTTTTTTTCTAAGATTTTGGATATGTATGTAGAAGTGATATTGGTATGTAGTTGTTGAAGTTATGCTTATAATAATAACTTTTGCAGTTTTTTATTTCTGAAGGAATTTTCCGCTAAGTAGAGATTGGTTAATTATACTGGTAAGAGCTTTTGCAATGACATTAACAGAAGCTTTAAGTAGGATTGAAGAAATGTTTTAATTTCCCATACTTCTTTTTGATTTTGAGTTTTTTATTATATTTTAGTAGTTTTATAGTAGTCGTGTTCAGTAAACGAATATGTATAAATTAAAAGTATATTACATCATTGCTAATAAAAACAACAATGGAATATGATAGTATTTAAAAATCAGTCTGATTAAAAAAGATTTAACTTCCAAATTACTGCTATAATTCATGCACAACCTTAAACTGCTTGCCTATGTCTCAACTTGTTATCTATACTTTTTCAGATTACCTTTGGTCAATTACCTTTATTCAATTTGAAAGCATCACAATGGAAACATGCTCCAAAAACATATAGACCATACATACTCAATTCGCTTCAAAAGAATTTATATATATATATATATATATATATATATATATATATATATATATATATATATATTATGAATTAGAATTAATTAATTACCTACAAGTTATAACGTTAATCAAAATGCTAACTGCAGTGCCATTTTGTAGGTGATATTCATCTTATCAATATACATTACAAAGACGTTGACAAGACATACCACCGCGACTACACTATGCAGTATTAGTATTGTTGCAGGCAATTTATTCTGGGACGGGTATGTCAAACAATCCCATCTCAACCGTCTAGATAAGATAACGCTTGCTTTGTGAAGCATATCATTATTTTGTCATTCATATTCATAGACTGGAACACCAGCCAAGATGACATAACTGATGTTAATAACTGACGGACTGACTGGCTGACTGAATCACCACGTAATTGGCATCATTGTGTTTCAAGAAGACAATTCCGTTTGGCGTGGCTCAATAGCCACACTCTGGCATGTGCATGTTGTTGGCGAGACATTATGCGAACGTATTACAGAGGAGCCAGCCAAACGGATATAGTACTGCTAAATAAACACAGAGGTATTAATATTGTTAAGATAGCAGTAATCAAGATAACGACTGCAATAAAATGGAAATTGGATACATTGATGTGAGATATAGTGATGGTCATATTAAAAAAAAATTAGCATCATCCATGTACCCGGGAAAAATCGTTAACCTGGACATATACACTGGGGACCAACGTGTCGTATTTAACGAGTTTTCACTGTATAACGGTGATTGCCACTCGATGCTCGATTTCAATATGTCACGATATGTGCCTCGTCCCTTTATTTGTGCGGCTTGTTCATTTCGCAGCATATCCTCCACTTTTGTTCGGGTTATTTCAATCACGATTCTGCAACACATTTTCCCAGGAACTTACATAATTACATTTAAGCTTTTGACAAAGTGCCACATCAAAGATTACTACTTAAATTTAAAGCCCATGG
This sequence comes from Lamellibrachia columna, assembly GCA_963662155.1. Lineage (NCBI taxonomy): Eukaryota > Metazoa > Annelida > Polychaeta > Sabellida > Siboglinidae > Lamellibrachia > Lamellibrachia columna. Next base: position 40,977,654 of record OY759273.1, on the reverse strand, counting down.
TATCGGGGATAGCATAACTGACTGGATAGAACAATGGCTGACTGACAGAAGACAACGAGTTGTAGTAGATGGAGAAGTTTCAAATTGGAAATCGATTTTGAGTGGGGTACCTCAAGGATCAGTATTAGGACCTATATTATTCTTAATACATATCAATGACTTGGACGACAGTATAACAAGT